>CM035442.1:95069873-95544873 GCA_020310875.1 Ceratopteris richardii | reverse complement strand
AATCAGAGAATATCTTCATGACATGAAGTCCATTGTCTTGGCCCTACATGCCTAGGAGATAGGCCCCTTGAACCCTCTACAAGGGGACAAGCCACCTTGTACACTCCTACATTAAGATTCTATGGAAAAACTCTATGGTGCCACAAGGCCTTTATTTTCACCTTGAATGGAAACCCAATGGCCAAGAAGTTTATGTCCTATCTAACCTAATGGCTAGGATCACAAAGATCAGGTATTAACATCAAGAGTCACATATAGACCTCATTTAACTTAGAAGTTAGGGTACCACAAATGTATGGGCTCTCACAATGGCTTCTCCTCATAAAGGGGACCTTATAACTTAGAGCACCATGGATCATTTGTGGTCACTTGAGGGTGGAGTATTGAGTATATCTTACATCTTCTAGTTTGGGTTCTAATCTAGTGACCACTTCCACTACACTAACCTAGGTGATCTTTGCTATGCTAGAAGAATTTTTGGACAATCTCATATGAGATGTTCTTTACCATAGTGATTTTAGTACTCTCGAATGTTATGTGTTGCCTACGTAGTGCCTGGAGGTGGTGCGTATGGGCATTTTGGATAAAATCGTCACCTTGGGAATTGAGGGCCTCTCGAATCTTGAGCTCTAGGTTTCCAAAACATAATCATGGGGCTTGGAATGTTATACATTAGATTAGTATATTGAGGATCCCAATTGGCCTTTGATGGTGCACTCTCATCCTAGTACACACTTGGGTGTTTGAAGGAATCTGTGTAGTATGAAGATATGTTGCTACCATGGTTGAGTCAACACTACTTGCATTGTGATTAGTTTTAAAAGTCAAATGTGACATATGCACAAGTTCTCGATCTAGATTCTCTTCTACAAGAGCATACTTGAGAGACTACATTCACACAAGGAGTTTGTTGTTCTATTATTGGTTGTTGTTTTGTCACGTGTGGGGTTTCGATCTTAGGATAGGGCGAGGTTTGGCATGACTATTGATAGGTCTTTTGAGGTCTATAATCATGTTGTCATTGATACATGGGGTCACTAATTTTGGTACCCATGTAGTTGTGTATAGGTCCCTCTTATTGCCTACTCATTGTAAATATAGTCAGGTGCAATATGGTCACTAAACGTTCACTTTATGGTGTAGTATAGAGGATAGTGCTTTAAAGGTGCTTATCCTTGCATGTTGCAAGAATTTGTAGGTAGTTGCCTCCAAATATGGGGCAAGGCTTTAGGATGGAGACCATTCAAGATTATCTATCAATTCCTTCCTATAAGTTGCCATAGATTTTGAGCTAGTCATTCAGCTATCTCATCTGTTGGAGTTTATTGATCTCCAAAGTACAGTTAGAAGTAGGTGAAACCCAACAAGACCTAGTTGACTTTTTCACAAACTTGTATGCACAGACCAGTTTTCTTGCAGAGCAAACTGCTCTTTACTCACTTAGAATTTTCCAAAATTGTTTCACACACATAAACTAGAGTCTAAGAGCTTTCCAACAAGATATAGGACTCCTCAAATGGATAAATACACAATGAGCTATGACCTCAGCAATATGTAGCTTTAATGGAGACCTTGAAACAAAGATGAACCCGAGGACACACATCACTTGCAGAGACTAGTGCTCTTAACTCACAACGCCAATGAATCGTAAACTTTCTAGAATACATGTAGGCTTTAAGAGCTTTGTAACAAGCCAAAGAACACATGATTTGGATACATACACAAGGAGATATGACCTCTGCAAGTTTGAGGTTTAATGGAGACCTTCAGCGGGGGGTAAAACCAGAGAACACACACTACTTGCAGAGAGTACTGCTCTCATATCACAAATCCAATGATTATAAAAATTTACAGGAAGAAAGTAGACAGTAAGAGCTTTCAAATGAGCTATCAAACATGTAATTTGAATATATAATGAGGGAGATACAAGCTCTGCAACCTCTGCATACAAAACTAAAGCAGCATAGATATACACATATGACTCTCTTGGACATCCCACAAGATCACGACTTTTCTCCTCTTTTTATAGCATGGGAAACTAATCTAAAACCTTCCTAATACATCTAAATTTGTGTTAGATGCTTGGATGGAGGTATTACATAACTCATGTGCTCAAATAAGCAAAGTATTGATGGACTTTGAGAACTAGCCACATCGACCTTCCACTAGGACACCACTGCAGCTCCCTTGTGACTCACTAAGTTGACTCACCATGTTCTAGAACTCACGTAGTATTTTTGCTACATTTTATGAATAATATGAGCCTTCTTGAAGTATTTTAAGACTTCCCAAAGGTATTTACATAATTTGAAACTTGTACCCTACATAAAACAAATGTTCGCAACATTCTCCCCCTCAAGTTTGAAAGGGTATTTCCTTCATGCCAAGAATATAGTTAATTCTTTGAAGCTTTGGTCCATCCAAGGATTTGGTGAAGATATCTGCAACTTGATCCTTTGTTCCCACAAAAGAAACTTGTACTTCATTGTTTATGGCTTTCTCTCGAACATAATGATAGTGAACCTCTATATGCTTTGCTCTAGCATGAAAAATAGGATTTGAGGTCATATGAATGTTGCTCAAGTTATCCCCATATATCAGTGGTACATCAACCTGCACATTCAAGTCATGAAACAACTTTTTAAACCACATAACCTCAGTAGTAGCCAATGCTAAACCTCTATACTCAGCCTCTGTAGAAGATAAAGCAATTGTAGGTTGTTTCTTTGAACTCCATGTTAATGTCTTGTTTCCTGCAATTACCACATATCCACTTGTGGTAATGATGGTCGGGCAAGTCCGGGCTCAATCACCAATGACACTACCCCTCATTCTTGTGTTCTAGCAATCATGACTTCTTCACATAAGATGGAAATCATCAAGATTCAAGAAGAGATCATATGTACATGCCCTGATTGTTAACTTACGGGCCCTTGATCTACACTTGAAGATCTTCAATTTCGGTTAAGGAATTGTTTTCAAGAGAAATTCCTGTTAATAAATGTTAATTTCTACAAAATAATCGTATCTCCCCTGTTTCTTAAGTCTTTCATATTGGCACTTGGCAAGTTCATGATATCTTTATGTGGTTTTTGAAGTGCTATTTCAACATTTCCGCGAAGCAATCAAAATCAATGCGCTTTCCCATGTGAATAGAACTACTCACTCTTGTCTAATATAGAACTACATCCATATGCTTAGAAGCAGAAACTACATCCATATCGTTAGATTCAGAAACTGGATCTCATATCAAACTAGACAATCAAGCACTAAACAAATTACACAATCAAGCACTGAGAAAACTATACAATCAAGCAAGAAGTTGATCTCTGAACCTGTACCTCGAGTGGCCAAGCTTTAACATTTTCATATTTTGAAAGATATTGTCA
This sequence comes from Ceratopteris richardii, assembly GCA_020310875.1. Lineage (NCBI taxonomy): Eukaryota > Viridiplantae > Streptophyta > Polypodiopsida > Polypodiales > Pteridaceae > Ceratopteris > Ceratopteris richardii. Next base: position 95,541,484 of record CM035442.1, on the reverse strand, counting down.
GGCTAGTATTATCTCTCATTACAACATACCAATGCCTCTATCAACATAATGTGTTAATTTATTTAATATCAGGACATGATGTGACGAAACCATTAGGTGTGCACTTCTCGTCAGCCAACCAATCTTGCAAATACTGTTGTAACTGCTATACAAGCATCAGACAATATAGAATCGAATGGAGAAGCATTTCTCTAAATACGAACAAGTCTTACGATTAAATGAGTGCAAGGATGCGCAATGTGGCTGTTGAAAGGCGTCATCAAATGTCTACTCTTCTATGACATAAACGAGGAAAGCAACACATATTGAAGGTTATGTTGCATAACAAAATACGAATTGTGAAGGAAGAACACGATGCGCAACGGGTCTGTTGAGAGATGCAATGAAATATCTGAACTTCTATCCATAAGCAGAACTCATAGAAAACACAGACAGAAAGATGTGAAAAAAACACACACAGGTTCCAGAATCACTTTAATGCAGAGCGTTTCAACTTGATCAACTCGTTGTGACGTGGTTTGTCCACGGATAACGCCACCAGGTGGCATAACCGACATACACTCTCGCAACCGACGTATGAAACAACGCACCCATTGATATGCATGCCAAGTTCTACTTAAATAATGCTGAATAAAGAAAACAATTTATTGGTTCGTCTACATTGACTTGGCTCTACGTTATCTGCATCTGTGTTTGTGGTCTGCAGAGGCTCAAGATTCTACAACATGGTATCGGGGCAGGAAGTCAAACATGCATTCTTGCTCGATCGTAGACGTGATTGCAGGGACTCCCTGACTGATCACCATGGAGAGCCCCTCTGTCTCACGCTCCTACAAGATCAACAAGCTGCACGGCGCCAACTACCAACCTTGGAAGCTCACCATGACCATGATCCTATAGAAGCTCAACCTATTAGATATTTTCGATGCCATAGATGTCTACTCTCACAAAGGGTATCCTACAAAAAGTTACGAGGTTGCGACATGGAAAGCAAAGGACCTGAATGCCTGCCTCGAAATTCTTTTGCATATATGAGAGACTCTGTCAAGCAAACGGTACACTAACGTACATCTACGCACTAAATCTGGTAGCACCTTGAAGACATATATGAGTCATTCGGTAGCCCAGCAAGAACATTACTTAAAGATCCTCCCACCCCTCACACTCAAAGAGGGCAAATTGGCCAAAGCATTCCTCCAAAAGTGGCGCCTACAGTTGGATGATTCGCTCCTTGAAGGATTGGAATTATTGAATTATACTCAATCAGTGGAGTTGTATTGTGGCAATCCAAAAAACAAACAACTATTGCGTTATCTTTTGCTAAAGCAGAATTTGTGGTGCCTGCCATGGAAGCAAAGAAGGCCTCTATTGTTCCAAGAATTACTCCCAGCAAAAACTCTGTCCATTAAAAATTCATTGTGATAATCAATCCTGTTTATTTCTCGCCAGTCATCCAAAACAATCTGAACAAACAAAACACAAAGATCTTAAATTTCATTTTATTATGGAACTCGTTGAATCAAGCACATTAACCAATGTTACACCTCCACTCATCTTATGTGGGCTAACATGCTCACCAAACCGCTAAGTGTTGACAAATTCACCTTATGTAGAAGGCATTTGATATTAACTAAAATTCCATCATAACTCTTTCACATGCTATCATTAAGGGGGCGTGATGTGATGTGGTTTGTCTACACGTGTCATAACTGACATACACTCCCGTAACTGACGCATGAACCAATGGACCCATTGATATGCGTGCCAAGTTGTAATTAAATAATGTTAAATAAAGAAAACAATTCATTGGTTCGTCTACATTATCTTGGATCTGTGTTATCTACATCTTGGTGTGTGGTTTGCAGAGGCTCAAGGTTGTACAACATTGTATCATGGTACTAAGTCACCCATGCATTCCTGCTTGATCCAATACCTAATTGCATAGACTCCTTGCCTAATCACCATGGCAAGCCCTTCTGTCTCATGCGCATACAAGATTGACAAGCTACACGACACCAACTACCAACCTTGCAAGCTTACCATGACCATGATCCTGCAAAAGCTTGACCTGTTAGATATTGTCGATGCCATAGATGTCTACCACAACAAAGGGGATCCTCTAAAAATTGATGAGGTTGCCACGGATTTGTCCCTTGTAGGATTGGAACCACGGAATTCTGCTTAGGTAGTGGACTTGTATTGTGGCAATCCGAAAGACAAAGAACTCTTGCATTATCTTTTGCAGAAGTAGAATATGTTGCACTTGCCATGGCAGCAAAGGAAGGACTTTTGCTCACTATATTTCTCCAATAATTACTCTGAGCAAAAACTGTGTCCATTAAAATTCATTATGATAATCAATCCTCTTTATTTCTTGTCGGTCATCCAAAACAATCTGAATGAACAAAATCCAAAATACAAACAACTGTTGCGTTATATTCTATTGAAGTAGATTTTGTGGCTCTTGCCATGGAAATAAAGGAAGGACTCTGGCTCAAGACATTGCTCCAAGAATTACTCCCAGCAAAAACTCTGTCCATTAAAATTCATTGTGATAATCAATCCTATTTATTTCTCGTTGCTGATCAGAAAAAATCTTGTTAAGGGGGCATGTTGTGACGTGTCTTGTCCATGTGTACACGACCATGTGGCATAACCAACATCCACTCTTGTAACCAACGCATTAACCAATGCACCCATTGATATGCATGCTAACTTGTAATTAAATAATGCTATCTTGGTGTGTAGTTTGCAGAGGCTCAAGGTTATCTACATCTTGGTGTGCATTCTTGCTCGATCCAACGTCTGATTGTAGAAACTCCCTCACTAATCAATATTTTTTGCTTCCTCAAGATCTTATATCTTGTTTTCATCTACAAGATGCATCTAGTTTTTGAACCAAGGATTCACACTCAACTTTGAAGAGAAAAGACTATAAAGGTAAACATGTAGCATGTAAATATCTTTCTAGAGGTGTCCACACATGATGATCAAACCATTAGCATACTCATGGATAGTTAGAGCCTTGTTAGTGCACCAAAATAACTTTTTATTGATCACCGAAAGAGAAATTAAAATATCATGAAGATACTTTGTACTAATTGATATCTCGTTGGTACATGGAAGTAGACTCTAAACTACATCTTCCATAAAGACACATACATACTAATAAAAAATCCATTCAATCTATGGATGATATAGTGATAACCTTTTCCTTACAATTTGTACCCAGTAAAGATACATTAAACAGCTCTATCATACGATTTCCTACTTTTTTGTTCTGAAGTGCTAGTACATATGCCAAACAAGCAAAAAACAGAGATGGAAAATGCATACCTAGTAAGTGCCAAGCCTCACAAAAAGCAATAGATCATATTGATCTGGTGTGGACATGTTAAGTACATATTTAATACATACGACAACCGAAAGCAAGATTCTACGAATCAAAATTTTATTTTTGACCATACATCACTCCATTTCCTTGCGAGACTTAAATTTCCTCTCAGCAATACCATTTTGTTGTTGTATCTACAACACTTTTTATTGTTGTTTTATACCACACTCAACCAGAAACGCACCAACCTCTAAACACATGTATTTTCCTTTTACAAACTAACATGTGTTTAACTATAAACAAGGATTTTTGAGTAGATAGATGCACATATGTCTTTAATTCATCAACCGGATGGTGTCTATCTGTCACAACAGACATCCTTGTGAGGAAAAACTACAATTTATTCGTAGCCTAACGAAGGAAAATGTTACATGTTGACACAAAATACAACCCTTTCATTGGTGCTCACAAGTTCAGAAACGAGTGGACCAGATCAAAATCTGAGAAGCATGGAAAATACGCAAATTTAAAATCTGAGACTCCATATAGATCTTTTTTTTAATATAAAGGAAGTTCGGCAATAGCCTACTCTCCCGGACTTGAATTAAATTAAGAAACAAAGGTACAATAGAAGGGGACTAGTGCCCACGGGACCCCCCAAATCCCACAAAGCAGGGGAAGCTTGATTGAATCCTAGGTTGCATTACAGAGAAGGTTAATCACCCTCTCATCGCCCTCATGCGGGGCCCACTTGGGTTTGAGCTTGTTGTTGATCAAAAGGAGGACTTGATGGTGCCTGAAGGGGGGGGGGACTTCTTACTGTTAACGATCCTTTTGCCCAGGAGGAATAGTGATTTCTCAATCGACCACTTCCTGGGGGGATCGCCGAAGTTGAGAGCACACCTCTCCCGCCAAATTTTCCACAGGACTTCTCCCCTGATGGCGTTCCAGAGTGTCGCAGAGCAGCCGATCGCTTCTCCGAAAAGGACTTGTTTCCAACTAAGCTGTTTTTGAAGTCTGATTTTCATTCCAACCGTCTGCCAGATTCTGTAGGAGTTGGGGCACGTAAGGAAGATGTGTGGGACATCTTCGATAGCTCGGTGGCAGCGTTTGCACCAAGGAGGGATCCCACAAAGTTTGCTAGCCTTATGGTTGGTCCAAATTCCTCGATGAAGAATTTGCCATAAGAGGACAGACTTCTTAATCTCAATAAGGGGGTGCCAGATACCCATGAATTTCATGTCCCACCGAAGCCGCGTCCAAGACAGGCACCACTTCTTGTTGAGGCTGATCTGGAGGTCAGTCGTTTCTTTGATATTCGGGATTTTGAGTAGGCTATTTCCATTGTGCCATTTGAGACCAAGCGAGTTCGGTGTGTCGTGTCCCATGAGAAGGCGAGTCTTGTGACGATCCCAAGCGAGGCATCTGCTTTGCAAAGTGTTCCATTCTTCGTAGGAGATGTTTATGCGAGGGTCAATGTCCTCGAAGTTGATCCAGTTGTTGGTGTCATGTTTCCAGAGGTGTTTCCATTTTTTGAATCCTTTGTTCCATAGCTTCTTGGCATTTTGAATGTTCCACGACTCCACACTCCGGATGCCATGTATCGGAAACCAGATAGAGTTGTTTTGTCTGATTCCGGCCGCCCACTTCCAGTCCTCACTAATTCTTGTGAAGCCTTTGACTTTATTCCAGCCCTTCCAAAGGGAGCACACGAGATTGGAGCCTTTCGGTAAGACGGGGATCGGGGAGAAAAGCAGGGTCATGATGTCAAGATTCTTCCAGTTCGGGAACCCCGTGAGGGCCAACTCATTCTTGTTTCTGAAGATCAGCTTGGCCCACGAGGCTCTCTATTGCACCAAGCCTTAATCATCCATTTGGCTGCCAGTTTGTTAGCCATACACCCAATGTCTAGGATACCAAGCCCCCCGCTATCTCTAGGGCTAGTGCAGATGGCCCATTTGATTTTAGGCACCCCCCTTCTGTTATGATCGCCCGTCCAAAGAAAGTTTCTACAAATACTATTCAGTTTGGACAGGCCTTGTTCATTCGGTCTCCAACAAGAAAGGAAATAGATGGTAGAAGAGAGGAGGAACGTGTTGATGACCATCGCACGCCCAGCGAGATAGATTTGCATACCTCTCCAATAGTTGAGTTTGTTTTCGAGTTTAGCCAACACCCAGTTCCATCGCTGCTCCATAGAGACCCCAAACCCCAAGGGGATTCCAAGAAGTCGAAAGATTTGGCCCTGCGGAATGATTTGACAGCCATGATCAATGAAAAGGCCAGGATGCTGTCCCACAATAGCCCTAAAGGCGGTCTTGGAGTGGTTGATTTTGGATCCAGAGGCATCACAAAAGGTAGCGAGACACCTCCAGAAAGTCTCCAGGCTGGTATTATCATTATGAACGAACGCGTTCATATCATCAGCAAAAAGTCTCATGATGATTTGACTGTGGTCGTGAGGCAACCGGAGGCCTTTGATATTGCCAGCCTCCACGTGATGAGCCACAAGTCTGCTCAGCCCCTCAGTGGCGATGGCAAAAAGAAGGGGGGCCAGAGGGCACCCTTGCCTAATAGATCTTCTAAGATGGATCGCCTTCGAAAGTTTGCCGTTAACGTTAATTTGGGTCGTTGCGTTTCCGAGAAGGGTCGCGATCATGCTGGTGAATTTCTGACTAAGTCCGAGATCTTGGAGCGACTGCAGAATATAGTCCCATTCTAGCCTGTCGTAGGCTTTGTCAAAGTCGATCTTGAGGAGAACCACATCTTGATTAGACTCATTTGCAAATTGAGTACCTTCCCAAATATCCATAATGGTTTCCAGGATAGACCTGCCTTTGATGAAACCTTTTTGGTCCTCACTAAGCAGGGATCTCAGGTGGCACGAGAGTCTGTTGGCAATGACTTTGGCGATGATCTTGTATCCTGTTTGGAGCATCGTAATAGGCCGCCAGTTCTCGATTCTGTTCTTTTCCCCCTTCTTGTGTATCAACTTGATAATTCCATTATTTAGACAAGAAGGAAGAGCACCAAACTTTAGCGCTTCTTGCCAAACCATCCGAAGAGGGGTGGCAACCACCAGCTTGAAGGATTTAAAGAACTCGTTAGTGAGTCCGTCGGGTCCCGGGCTTTTACCGAGAGGGAGGGCATCAATGACCTCAATGATTTCTGAATCCGAGATAGGGGCATGAAGCAGGGAGTGGAGGTTGGGTGGTATCCTCCGGGGGGAAACCCTAGAAATGGCAGCCATACAAGCCCTTCTATGGTGGGAAAGGGGGTTCGAGGTTCCCAGGAGTCTCGTGAAGTGCCCCTCGATGATGCCAAAATTATCTTCTTCCGAATTGCATACATTGCCATGTGGGTCTAGCAGTAGGGGGATCGATTCTCTGTTGTGTTTCCTTTTAAGGATATGACACATCTCTTTGGTGGGTTTGTCGGCTTTGCCTGCCCACCACTCCTTGAAGAAGATTTGCAAGTTTTTCCTTTGTATTTCTTCCTCGTATCTCAACACTGCTCTGATTTTTCTGAGGCCTTTCTGGGCTTGTTGTTTTCCTTTGTTCACTTCCTCCTCGAGCCGCCACAGTCTGTGGTAAAGGGCTTCCCTACGAGCCCGCCGCACAGTCTCGAGCATCTTCTTAGTTCTTATCATGATCTTACGAGACTTGTCGACCGCACTTCTCTAGCACTTGGCAGGGGCCAAGCCAGAGGAGAACGCCACTTTCCACACATCGGAAATTTCCTGGTGGACGGAAGGGAGAGAGAAGGTGGTCGCGTTGGCATGGAACCACGGAGCCTTGCGGATTTTGTTGGATGGTTGAAAAGTGATAACGATCGGGTAGTGATCAGAGATAGTGAGGTCAGTGCGTTGTGTGATGGTAGGGTGGCCCCACTGTTGAGTAAAACTCTGAGAGATGTAGCATCTATCGAGTCTGGCTTTCCTCAGGTCCACGCCCGCTTGGAGATTCGACCAAGAAAAGCCACTCGAGTCTTTGAACTCAATCAAATCCAAGTGGAGTTTGGTCATGTCCCACGTTTCTTTCTCCCGACTGTCGATGACCCTGCCCTTGCCCATCCATCTGTCCATAGGGTCTTCCACCATGTTGAAGTCTCCACAAATAAGCACGTTGTGGGGAAGCGAGTCTAAGGAAGCCCAAGTGTTCAGTCTCTCCAAATCCCCGTTAGGGGCGTACAAAGAAACCATAGTAACACAAAGAGGAGCACCAAAAGAAACAGCAATCCAACGGTGACTTACATCTTCAATGGAGTTCTCAAGCTTTTCAAACCAGAGTTGTTTAATACCGATAACCGTTCCTCCAGACCCCCGCTGGTGCTTCGTTGGGATCCACACGTGAGCCGAGGAGATCTGTCTGAGCCGTTTCTGAAGGTCTTCTCCGTCAATTTTAATCTCTTGAATACATATAAAGTCAGGGTTTAAGCTAATGTCGCGAAGCCATTGACCAATGATGGTCGCTCTTGAGGGGTCGGTTAGCCCTCTAGCATTTAGCGAGATGACAATCATTTCTGCATTGATCCCTCTTTGCGGGAGGGAGCTTTGTCCTTTCTTCTCTTGACTTCGTCTTTCTTTTTTGCTGGGATCTGATCCCGACTTAGAAGTCGGTTCTTGTGGGGGCTTTTCCAGGGTAACTCCATAGGTTGTTTTCCTTTGCGGGATGCCCCTTGCTGGGGAGACTTGGACCCCGTGCTCGGCACCGTTTCCGGGATCGTCGATCCAATGATGGAGCTTTCACTATCCATGTTGTCTTCGTTACTAGTGGTGAAACCATCTTCTTTGCTTGTAGTGTAACCCTCCTGGGGGGTTTCTTTATTGTCAGGGATCTCTAGGGCTTTGTCGTAGGTGTCTATCTCAGGTAGCTTCCCACCTGGGTAGTCAAGCTCATTGATCTCCTTTTCTAGATTGCAATACAAATTGCTGTAGGGGGTAAGCGGCAGGTTGTTTCTCTCACCGTTGGCCCTAGGGCTTCTTTTCCTTCTTCTTCTAACTTCAATAAAGCCATCAGCATCAACTTGCGGATTAAGGAGGCCCTTGCCTTCCCCCTCTTTGGGTTGAGCTCCCTAACCTTCCTTACTTCTTGTACAACTTCGTGTGGGACATTGTCTCTCCTATCGGCAAGCCGCTGGCTTCACGCGAAGACGTTGGTGGTCTCATCTATGAAGGTGCAAGACACTCGATCAAAGTGGACATGGGCGAAGGAGATGTATGGGAACAGGACGTCACATACAAAAACTCCATATAGATCTTCAACTACACATGCAAATGATTAATAAATTCACCATGTTCTGAGACATATAGCTCAGGACATAGCATGCCAAATGCAGTACTTTCATCACTCACACATCATGAAGTGTGCACTTATCATCAACCAAATCAATCTTGCTAGTACTGTTATAACTACTATAAGCGTCTCACAATATAGTTTTTCTAACATCCGAAGGATGGAAGATTTGTTTGCTCATAACGATTCAATTAGAATCCAATGGAGAAGCATTTCTCAATATACGGACAAGTGATGATTAACTGAATGCAAAAATCCGCAATGGGCTGTTGAAAGGCGTGATCAACTATCTACTCTTCTGTGACAACACGATGCGCAATGGATCTACTTAGAGATGCCGTGAAATGTCTAAACTTCGATCCATAAGCGAATATTCATAGACGACACATAGAGAAGGCTAGGTTGCAGAAAGATGTGATGGAAGAGCTATAATTGGGTACACAGGTATTCTCTAATTCGCCCAAGGTTCGAAAATCACTCTATTGCAGAGCGTTTGAACTTGATCGACTAGTGAAGCATTCGCATAGCAGTGTGAAGGAATCGTGATCACCTTCCGATTATCCATTAAACATGAATCCAGTGATCGAGTACATAATGTGACCGAATTTTACAGTCAAGAACAGGGGTAATCCCTAATCTAGTCGAGGACACAGGACATTGTGAAAGGGCGGGAGGTCATTCTCTTGCAGAGCATTTCAACATCGTCAGCTATTCATGCACCGCAGCCGACATACACCGCATCCGACACCAAAATGGGTGCCGTTGCCGTAGCAGCTGCCAGACCACTCCATCTTCATTTGATGGGGCACACGCAGAGAATTGTGATGGATGAGAATTATGATCGCTGCGAGAAGAACGCTGCCTCGATCAAGACATATTGATGCCTTTCCCTTCCCCTTCGCTTGAATATTCTAAAGAGGAAATTGAGCTTTGGCCTACATTCCCTTTCCCTTTGCTTGAATAAATTAAAAGAACAATTATATAACTGAATGGGCATATTATCAATGGAACCTTTCGTATCTCCATAAGGCAAATTTTAAAACTCAGCAAGCTCTTAGAACGCCATACAACATTGACTTTGAAACTAGCTTAAGGTCCATTACATACCAACTCTCATTTTTGTCACTATGAGGTATACTACAATAGTACTTACATATTCTTTTTTGTCACTATGAGGTCTATTAGAATAGTACTTACATATTCATTGACGTGAAACTATACAGAGAGCAATTGATCGCATATTAAAATACATAATCAAGCACTCAAAAACATTTTACATTATGTCTTCCTCCTTGCAAGGAGTGTAGGCATCACATCTTAGTTTTCGGGCCTTTTGGAGATTATATTGATCTCAGACTATTTATAATGTTTCTTATATATATGTTTAAATTAGTGTTACAAGTAAGTCTTTTCCATTGATCAAATTTTAACTTTTTTCTTTTCTTTTTTTAAAGAGGTTCTGTAGGCACCTATTCCTTTGACTTTAATTTTGAAAGTATAGTTTTAGAGATGAATGGGTATTGTACCCACACATTCCTCTGTATTTCACAAAGCAAGGGTTAGAGTGGGTTACAATTTCTTCAAAGTGATCAGAGCCATTACATGTCCAACCCAAAGTTGAACTTTGAACCTATGCCTCAAGAGGCCAAGCTTTAGCAATTTCATCTTTTAAAAGATAGTGTTAGACTTGTATTATCTCTCATTAAAGAATATCATTGTCTCTATCTGTTAGCAACGTGGAAAGTTATTATGGACGTGCTACTAATTCCATATAATGTGAATCCACTGTAAGCTTTTAAGTTGGGAGCTTCTTTCAATAGCCTCAATCAGCATTTCTTTCTTCTGTATTGGAGGAGCTAGTGTCACAATGACTCCTCTCCTCCTACACCACATGGCTTTACTATTTTCCCCTCTGTCTTTGGCTTTGCCTCTCCTCAACACCCTTATTATATGTTGTATGAAGGCCTTTTTTTCTTGGGAATTGGTAGCATGTGTATTTGACCACCATCGTTGGTTGCCTTTTGAGAGGTTGGATATTTTGAGTTATGTGTTTGTGGTGCAAAAGGGTTATTGAATCAAATCAGTTCTCTATCAAGTGAGTCACCCGTTGCTTAGTTCTTGCCTCAATCAACTTCTTGTGATTGCTTATTAGAGGGGATCTCTTGTCCTAGAGTTTGAGACTCTATTTCTTTGGCATAGCTGACCTCCTTGGGGAGAATGGGCATGGCTATACTCCGCCTCTCAATGTGAGCTATGTTGGCCGGACCTATGGAGGCTCGAGCACTAGGGTGTGCACCTCCATATCTCGTGTTCTAGCCCTCAGATCTTGTGTATTTTTTTATCTCCCATATTTATTCTTTAACAAGAAATAAAGGTCTAATAACCATGAAGAATCATGGCTTTTTACATAGGTTAAGAAAACTTTTCATGGGATGCCATTAAACTATGGTTTACTTTAATTGTTGACCTTGATCAAATCTCCATTCAAGCATGGTGTAAGCTTCATTGTTCTAACACCCGCCTTCTCAATGTGAGCTATGTTGGTTGGGCCAGTGCGGGCTCGAGCACCAGTGCCACTACCCCTCTTTCTTGTGTTCTAGCAATCATAACTTCTTCACATAGGAACAAGATCGTAAAGATTCAAGACAAGATCATATGTGCATGCCTCAACAACTAGCTGATCGGCCCTTGATCTACACTTGAAGATCGCAAATTTTGGTTAAGGAATGGTTTTCAAGAGAAATTCCTATAGCTGATCAGCCCTTGATCTACACTTTAAGATCTACAGTTTTGGTTAACAAATGGTTTTCAAGACAAATTCTTGTTAATAAATATTAATTTTGACCAAATAATCATATCTCCCTTGTTCATAGATGATTGTAGCAGGTGGACCATTCTGTTTTTTATGAAGCACAAGGATGAAGTGTTTAATTGCTTTAAGAAGTATATTGCTCTTGTTGAAAACCAAACAGGTAGGACTTTGAAACGACTCAGATCAGATGGTGGAGGAGAATACTTCTCTTCTGAATTTGATGCCTTCTTGCATGAAAGAGGCATTAAAAGGGAAGTCACTACAAGGTATACACCCGAACTCAATTGTGTAGTAGAGAGGAGGAACAAAGCTATTGTCGAAGCAGCAAGGTCCATGCTCAACGAAAAGGGATTGTCGAACTACCTATGGGCAGAGGCTGTGTCTATAGCCACATATCTCATAAATAGACTTCCATCTAAGTCACTAGATGGAACCACTCCATATGAAGTATGGAATGGAAGAAGACCTAGTCTAGAGCATTGTAAAATCTTTGGATGCTTAGCCTATGCTCACATTTCTTCTCAAGTAAGAGGGAAATTGGATCCCAAGGCAGAGAAGTGTGTATTCATTGGTTATGATCAAAACCAAAAAGGATATAGATTGTACAATCCAACCAATAAAGGATTTTCTGTCAGTAGAGATGTAATTTTTGATGAAAACAAATCATGGTTTGATGATGACAGGAAAGTGAAGCTGCCATATGACTTGGATGAAGATTTTCCATCACTTCAACCAAAGGAAGCAAAGCAGCTTGAAGAAAGTGATTCGGAGATTGACCTAGAAGACTTGGAAAGACTAAAGCTATGGAAGAACAAAGGTAAAGCAAAGATGCAGGATGCTACATATGGACCCGAGAGCTCACATCAACCACTTAGAAGGTCTTCAAGGGAGAAGAAGAAACCAGAGAGGTTTGGTTATGATACTTCTTTGGTCACGAAGCACTCAATCTACATTGCAAAGCATTCAACCAATGAAGAACCTACAACATTTGAAGAAGCACAAAGCAAGAAAGCTTGGAGAGATGCAATGGATGAAGAAATGGAAGCCTTGAAGGAGAATGACACCTGGGAGCTTGTACCTAACAAGCCATCTATGAAGATAATCGGATCTCGATGGATATACAAAATCAAGAGGAATCCAGATGGAAGTATAAATAGACACAAAGCAAGGTTAGTTGCTAAAGGGTTTGCTCAAACCCATGGTATTGATTATGAGGAGACTTTCTCTCCTGTTGCAAAAATGCCTACAATTAGGGTTCTCATAAGTCTTGCTGCATCTAGAAATTGGAATCTTTATCAACTTGATGTAAAGAATGCTTTCTTGAATGGATGGATTTCTGAGGAAGTGTATATGGCACAACCTCCTGGATATGAGGATGCACATCATCCTAACTATGTATGCAATTTAACTAAAGAAAGCTTTGTATGGATTGAAGCAAGCTCCAAGAGCTTGGAATTTTAGATTGGTGACTTATTTGCAGGACCAAGGATTCAAAGCTAGCAAGGTGGATACCTATTTGTTCATAAAGAGGAATGGATCTGAAGTGATCTATTTATGTGTGTATGTTGATGATATTATTATCACAGGCAATGATCTTGAAGGAATCAAACAAGTAAAGAGTCAAATGAAGGAGGACTTCAAAATAAGTGACCTCAGACCACTCACTTATTTTCTTGGATTGGAGTTGATCTACACAGATTCAGGTATATACATCACACAAAGGAAGTATGTCCATGACATGCTCGTCAAGTTCAAGATGGAAAATACCAAGTGTGCAGGTACACCTATGGAGCAAAATCATAAGCTTAGTGCTTATGAAGGAGAGCCAATTGAAGACATCACAAGCTATCAAAGCTTGGTTGGAAGTTTGAACTATGCAACACTCACAAGGGTGGATATATGCTATAGTGTTAGCATATTGAGTCAGTTTATGCATAAGCCGAGAAGACCACATATGGAAGCGGCCAAGAGAGTCCTCAAGTACCTAAAGGGGACCATGAATGAAGGTTTGTTTTATTCATTTACTTCAGATATTGAGCTAAAGGTCTACTCTTATGCAGATTGGGCTGGATCTAAAGATGATAGAAGAAGCACATCAGGGTATATATCATTTGCAGGTTCAAAAATCATTTCTTGGTCATCGAAGAAGAACCAACTGTGGCATTATCTTCTACCGAAGCCGAATATAGAGGTTTGGCTAATGCAACTCAAGAAATCATGTGGTTAAAGTCTTTGTACAAAGATCTTGGACTTCATTCTTCAACACCTCACATTTTTGGTGACAACACAAACTCACTACATCTAGCAGCTAATCCGGTATACCATGCTAGAACCAAGCATATTGAAGTCCACTACCATTACGTAAGGGAGAAGCTAATGAGCAAGGATATTCAACTATCCTATGTCTCTACAGATATGCAATGTGCTAACATGTTGACTAAAGCTCTTGATGGTACAAAATTAAGTAGATTCAAGTTGATGATTGGCTTGCAGGAAATCAAGGACAATTGAAGACTTATTTGAAGGCCAAGCATGCTAGGCTTGAGGGGGAGCTGTTGGTGCATTTTACCCAAGCCTACATGCTTGATATATTTGATATTATCCTCATTTGTAAGTCACATGAGTAGTCATGTGAACACCTCTTGTAAAAGAGTACATTTTATCTCTTGCAAATGGAAAAAGAAAAAAGGAAAAGGATGGCTTACCTCATCCATGATGTAAAAGCAAATTCGTGGCTCCAACTACCAAAATCACGAATTTTTGAGCTTAGGGAATCTCTCCTAACTTTGGGGATCACTTTTAGGTGGAGCCATTCGAATTCGAATTCAAAACTCCCTCCAAGAATAGCTATAAAAAGAGCAAGAAGGAAGAGGCAATTAGCAAGCCTTGTACGTGACCACTTCATGTCATTTTGTAGAGATTGAAGAGCTTACTCCATAGCTCTATCATTCTACTCCCATTGTGCAAAGATTCATTGCCAATGTGGTTGTAATCATATGTGAATCTATACATTTATCATCATCTACTTCTCTGTTTTGTTCTCTGCTATACTCACTCAGAGCAGTAACTTCAGAAGCTCATATCTCGAGTTCTACTGAACCCCTTTTAGTGATTTAACTTGCATTAAATAGCTTATACTGTCTACTTTGTGCATATAAAGTTTCAAGGTCATTGGATAAATATTTTTGGAGATATCTGCATTTTACTGCTTACTGGTCTATCTCTGCAGAGCCCGGAGAATTGTGGGAATGTTCCCGAAATTGATGAAACTTGTTCTCAGTGCTCAGTCCATCATTTGAAGTGTTTTAACTTGGATTGAGAAGCTTCCTAAGTCTATTTGCTATGCCCAAAAGGAATATTTCTAATTCCTACGAGGTTGAGAGCAATGTTCATTTTTTTCAGCAGGTGTATGTCCAAAAATAACAAGTTTTGGGAGCTAGTCATTTCGCAACTAGTTTGTCTTGACTTAAACTTTTGGGATACATGTTCCAAAGTACTTGGCTGATATTTTGGTGGATTTAGGAAGCTCAAAGGGTCTACTAATCAAATCTGAAGTCTCAGTTGGCTGCTGTGAAGCTGGTTGTAGCAGCACCTACTCATCTTTGGATGGCATCCACCATCTCTCTTCACAATATCCATATCATTAGATGGAAAAACTTTATTGATAAAGTTTTCAGCAAAGCCAACCAAGCCATATTGATGCATCTAAAAGGTGAAGGGAGTTTCCTTTGCTTAAATTTTCCTGCCTTGATTTTATAAAGAAGCACATAATAAAATGGATAGTATAAAGAAGGATGTCACTATGAGGTCTATTACAATAATAGTTACATATTCATGGATGTGAAACTCTATAGAGAGCAACTGATCTCATGTCAAAGTACACAATCGAGCACTAGAAAAACTACACAATCAAGCAAGAAGTTGAACTTTGATCCTCCACCTCTAATGATGTGGCAATGTGATGTAAAAACAAAAATAAAGTAATATGTATTACTCGACTGCCAGAAGAGCACAGTGCCTTATTGTATCTCTCTCTTTATCGACTTTGTGTGTCCCATGTCTGCGTGAATGGAGAAGCCACCATAGCTGCATGTGCTACTCAACAGAGTGGTATCAGAGTTGACTTCTGCAAAAGGAGTTTTCAGAGTAAACTACATGTTTATGAAGCTTGCAGAAGGAGATCCCACGTGCGGTTGCAACAGAAGTTGAATTCCGATGAGCTGGTGAAAGGAGGGACAAAGTCTAGAAAATTATCACCTCCATATCCTCTAAATGCTCATAAACCTTTCTAGGACCTCACCACCCCCATCCTCTTGTACAGCCAGAATCTCAGCCTCCTTTTCTAGTCTTATCCTCTCTTCATCAACATCTATGAAAACTTGTAAAGCACGCAGATCAGTTGCCTCAATTTCTTTATAAAGATTATAAATATCCATATGATCTAGAATAGGGAGCTGACCACAACCTATAGCTGCTAGCAGAGTTGACTTTCCACAACCATTCAGCCCAAGCAATCCATAATGTCTTCCATAATTCAATTCCAAGCTAGAGTCAACAATGAGATCATGACCATGGAACGGAATTGAGAGACTCTCAATATAAATATCCCTTCATAGTGGATGGGACACAACGACGCTTGTACATGTCCAGTCTGTTATATGCAATAATGCCAATTCATCTACAACATTATTTAAGATTGCATTCAAGATATGAGAAACAGATGCGATTACTACAACTACTTCAATTGGTTATCGTGATCCGTAAAGCCTCTTACAATAGAGTTATTTTTGAAAGAAAGAAAGTGAGGTTTCTAAGCAAGAAAAACTAAGGAATTATTGAGAGGGCTTCTACATTGTGAGGTACATACTTGATTTCAGTTTTTCATTTTGATTGCATGTGGCAAGTGATGTATGTATACTCTTGCAGGTCCTGAATGGACACTACTCACATTCTATGAGATGAATGTATGCATTTTGTGGGTCCTTAATTGGAAAACTCACATGCCTTGTGAGGATTATATCACCCTGCTGAAAAACCTTGAATTTAAACAAAAACTGAGGGAAGTGGCGAGGTTTTTAGCAGGGGTATTCTCGTCCCTTGGAGATACCCTATTGATATAGGTGGAAGGCCAAAAAGGAGACAATTAAATGACCTCATGCACCAATCACGAGATGAATGTATGATTTTGTGGCCTCGTGTTAGAGAATATTTGCTTACATTATGTGTTGTTATTCATGTTTTTACCCAGAGTTTGGGTTTTGGAGTAGATTCACTATAGTTGATTTGGCTCATATACACTTTGGACAAAGGAGACTCTCCCAAAAGTTGTTCAGAGAGGTCATGAATGAGCATATAAGTGCATAGAGATGCAAGCAGTGCTTAGAACAAGTGGAAAAGCATTGAGATTACTTGTGAACACTTAGTTTTTTGGTGCATATATATAGAAATAGAGACGAAATGCTGATCGAATTCTTCTAGGTCTCGCCATAAGATTATCATTGCATAGAGAAGTGCTTAAATTGCAAAAATATGTGATAACATTGCGTAAATAGTTGGTGATAAGCTGAATAAAGACAATTATGACATATGGCCATATAGGCTAGAAAAATTATTGATGGGAAAAGGTCTTTGGGGATTAGTGAATGGAGAGGATGAATGTATTGAGTTCCGTATAACCCAAATGTGAAAGAGCAAAAGGAATATAAAACATGTATAGAGAAATCTAGAAAAGTTCTCCATTGCATTTTGATATATATATCAGAAAGTCTCATACCACATATTATGAAGGCTTGCACACTGAAGGAAGCTTGGGACATAATCCATGAAATATATGGTACATCTAGGGAAGCTTGAAAAAATCACTTAAAGCAAAAATTTCATAGCGTATGGAGTGGAAATAGATCCATAACCAATTATGTGGCTAAAATTAGAAAGATCACTGATGATTTTGCTTCCATAAATTGCAAGGTCAAAGATGATGATATGGTATCAATTATGCTAAATGGTCTATGATCATAGTACAAAAGCTTATATACTTCTATATCAGTAAGAGGCATTATGCGAGATTTTGACAAGCTAGTAGCACTTTGCATGATGGAAGAAGTAAAGTTTGGTTTGAATGCATCAAGAAAAGGAAATTCAATAGATCATGCATTCTTTTAGCATAGATGAAGAGGCTCTAGTCATGGACATTCAGATTCTAGAAATGTAAACACAATGGATATGCCAAGAGGTAGAGGAAGATCAAACTCGAGAGGTAGAGGAAGATCACATGCACCTGGGAGCTGTTACCATTGTGGCAAGTATGGCCATTTTGAGAAAGATTCCTACTATAAGAAGAATAGCCAAAGAGGAAGAGGTAAAAGCCATTATGCGGCACATGGAAACTTCTCTGCTGAAGTTCATATAGAGATTATGGAAGAGATAATATGTTTGCAATGGAGCATGTGTTAAAGGGCATGTCAAAACCTGGAAACGATATGAATTGGTATATAGACTTTGGTTGCACAAATCACCTGACGATCATAGGAAACTAGTTTTAGTCAAAAAATTCTTTGAAGACTAGAGAATATGTGGCAACTGGTGATGATACCGTACACTTTGTACCGCTAGTACAAAGAAATGGTGTTGGAAACGCATTAAGTGATGTTTTACATGTGCCTAGCATTACAAATAACCTAGTACATTTCTTTGGAAATGTACGGCTAGTACAAAGAAATGGTGTTCGGTACATTTCTTTGGCAATGTATTGCTAGTACAAAGAAATGGTGTTCAAAATGCATTAAGTGATGTTTTACATGTGCCTAGCATTATAAAGAACCTACTTTTGGTTGGTCAACTTCTGGATCAAGACATGGAAGTAATTTTCAATAAACATGGCTGTTTCATACATAATTTCAAGTATGGAAAAAGAGGAAAATTTCTTGTTCATGGAAAAACGATGGGTAGATTGTTCACATTTGATAAAGCTACACCTCTTAATGAGAATATGTATGCCAAGAATAGTGAATACTCAGATATACCTAAATTGTGGCATAAAAAGAATCGGTCATGTCAATTTGAGGAAATTGAAGTCTTTGGAAAACCAAATGTTAGTGTGTGGACTAGCAAGATTTGGTCATTTTAACTTTGCATAGTCATGTGGTTGGACCTGCTAGAACCAAATCAGTTGGTGGCTCCCTATATTTTTTTATATTCATTGACGATTATAGTCGATAAACATGGATTTATTTTTTGAAGCATAAAAGTGAAGTTTTTGAGTGCTTTGTGAGATGAAAAAAAAAGATTGAAAAGCAATTGGGCATGTACATAAAATGCCTACGATCAGATTCAAGGGGAGAATATATCTCAAGAGAATTGGATCAATACCTTAGTGATCATGGAATCAAAAGGCAATTGTCTTGTAGATGTACACCACAGCAAAATGGTGTTGGAGAATGCAAAAATTGTGTGATTGACGAAGTTGCTAGAGCCATGTTGAATGAAAAGAACATGCTAGATATGTTTTGGGTAGAAGCTTGTCATACAGTTGTACATGTCATAAATAGAGCTCCAACAGGAATGGTTCATGAATTGATCCCTTATGAGAGATTATGGAAGCATAAGACAAATATGAGCTATTTACGAGTTTTTGGAAGTAGTTGTTATGCACATGTGCCTAGTCAGTTGAGACACAAGTTTGAGGCTAAATCTAAAAAGTGCATATTTTTTGGAGACTGAGAAGAGAAGAAAGGATATAGATGTTATAATCCTGTTACAAAAAGAATGTATAGTGAGTAGAGATGTTATATTCAATGAGAATGGATCATGGTACGCACCCAAAGACATGGTTGTGATAGAGAATGATATGGATGATTTTATGCATAATGTTCATGATGAGCCCAAAACAAGTCTTAGATATTTTGACCATGAAGAAAGCCTAGACTATGGTTCATATGAGTTTCCTACACTTAAAACATCATGGAGTGAAAATGCAAAGGACTATGCAAGAAGAAAGGAGAAATGGAAAGATGAGTACATTTCTGATTCAGATATTGATGATGCGATAGTTATGCCTGTAATGCTGAAAAATATGAAGGAGAAATATGTTCCTCCACATGCAAGGAAAGAGACACGTTCATGATGAGAAGAAGAAACACCTGTGAGACAATCTACGAGAGCAAGACATCCTGTGGATAGACTAAATCTATACAATAATTCTATGAAGCTTCATTATGCATACATGAGTGAGAGATTCAAGCATGAGGAACCAAAGAATTTTCGTGATGCGTCACAAAGTGAAGAATGGTATAAAGCAATGGATGATGAGATGAGTGCATTGAAGAAGAATGATATATGGGATTTAGTGAAACTACCACCGAATAAGAATGCTATTGGATGTAAATGGGTATACGAAGTGAAATGCAAAAGTGATGGTTCATTGGAGAGATTTCAAGCGTGCTTAGTTGCAAAACGATATGCACAAGTATATGGATTGGATTATGATGAATTGTTTAGTCGATTTGTGAAAATGACAATGGTGAGAAGCGTGATTGCTATTGGAAACAATATCTACATTGGTTCAAAACATCCAGTTTATACACAATGTAGTAAAGATCTTTATAGTATTTGTACAAGCAAAAGGGGGTGACGAAGTGGCTAGGCAAAAGTACTCTCAAAATACCCACGCATGTTCGATTCCCGACAGAGGCAGCAGCAAATACACTTCAATGGCTGGGTGTATGATGTTTTTGTTTTTATGTTATATAGCGCCGATTTCATGCAGTCAATTGCTTTTGGAGCGATCGTATGGCGATCGCGTTTTATGCTTTATTGAGCTTGCTTTTAGAGTGCTTTTCATTGGAGTACACAAACTATATAAGAAGAGCCCTTGGCTCATTATGTATAATCACTCAAAGATCACAAGCTCTTGGTGTTCTCAAGCTTTGAAGGTGAAGATTTGGTGAAGTAGAGGCTACTCTCTTGGAGAAAGAAGTCTTCTACAAGGTGGTGGTAACTATCTTTTGTGAGTTAATCTTATATTTTGTTTTTAGGGTTTCTCTAGCCTAATCTCAAAATTAGGATTGGTTGATTTACAATTTTGTTACACTATTTTGTGAGAATAAGGTTAGCTTCGTTGCTCATTCACTTCACACACTTAGATTATTTCAACATAATCTAAATTTTGTATCATGATCTTCTTGGATATTCTTCCATTAGTAAGTGCACCACTTTATATGGTTGAGTAGTACTCCCATGTTGTAATTTGGACATCTATTTTTAGTGAGTAAGCATTGAGCTTACGCTCTCTATCCTTGTCTCAAAATCTTTCTTTCTATCTCTCACTTATCATCTTAATTAATTAAGTGTGTATGCTCAAAAGGTTTTAGTATTGGAACGATCTTGGGGCCCCAAATTCCAATACTTGGTATCAGAGCATAATTGACATACACACTAAGTTAGATGAGTGAAACTAGAATTGAGATTGAGGACAAGTTTGATGGATCTTCTAATTATCCCATGTGGAGTTTCATGATGATGAATATTTTAGTGTCAAAGAATTTATGGCGTATCGTCAATGGATCCTTAACAAGATCCAGACGAGAAGGCGAAGAAGGAGCCACATCAACTTCAAGAGGTACTAGAATTGCTATTACAAAACCAACTGAAGAAGAGGTACCCACTTCGACATCCAGAGTCACAGGTAGGTTTTTACCTATTGTTCCTCCTATTGAAGATCTGGCAAGGTGGGATGCTAGAGATGCTTTAGCACTTTCATTCATAGCAATGAGTGTTAAAAAGCATATTCTACCATAGATCAGATCTTGTAGAAGTTCTAGACAAGCTTGGTTGAAGCTTGAGAATCTTTTTCAGGACAAAAACCCTGCTAGGAAAGCTCACTTGAGGAGACAACTAGCAAATACAAGGATGAAGGTTGTTGAGTTAATTCAAACCAACATTACGACACTTGTTGACTTGTTTACCCTCATTCAAGCTACCAGATGATTCAGATATATGTGAAGGTTGTCTTGAAGGTAAGATGCATAAACTACCTTTCAAGAAACATGGTCATTTTACAGCTACCAAAAATTGCAAATTATTCATTCAGTTGTGAATGGACCTATGAGACCAGACTCTATTCAGGGCCTCAGGTATTTTGTTCTATTTATTGATGATTTTACGAGATATTCATGGATTTGTGGTCTTAAGTTGAAGCCAGAAGTCTTTCCTATGTTCAAGAAGCTTATAGCTATGGTTAAAAATGAAAGTCAAGAAACTATACAGTTTCTGAGAAGTGATAGAGGTGGAGAATACTTGTCAAAAGAGTTTTAGACATTTCTTGATGAGAAAGGTATTACTCGACTCCTTAATATGGCTTATACTCCTCAACAGAATGGTGTTGTAGAAAGAAAGAATAAAGTACTTGTTGAGATGATGCAGAGGCATGATAGGATCCAAGAGGCTTTCACCGAAATTCTAATTTGATGCAGTACATATAGCTAATCACTTTTTTATTAGTTCATCTACAAAATCTTTCAAGGTAATCACACCTCATGAAGTTCATTATGGTAGAAAACCTAATGGGAGTTACTTCAGAGTGTTTGGATCACTTCTTATGTACATGTTGAGAAAAAGGACCAAGTTAAACTAGATGTAAAGCAAAGAAAGATGTTTTTATTGGATATCTTGTTGAGAGTAAAGGATAAAACTTTTATGTTCCTGACATAGGTGAAGTTATTCTTTCACGTAATGCTTATATTGCTAAAAATAATGTTTATGATAAAGAAGCAAAAATTCTAGAGTTCATTAGTGAAAATGAATATGGATTTTTTAGAAAGATTTTGGATGTACATGTTCAACCATATTAGGAGGGTGTTACAATTCCTAGGATTCAAGAAAAATTTGAAGAAAGAGGACTTTCACAACCTTCTACAGAGTCAGTTCCACAAGAGACTTTGGTTCTAGAAATGAAAGAAGTTAAATTTCCAAAAAGTTCTAATACCTCGGAAGGACAAGTTCCATAACCTATGAAATCTAAAAGTTGAGAAAGAGTTTCACCACTATTTAAGGATACACCTATGTGGTT
Organism: Ceratopteris richardii; assembly: GCA_020310875.1. NCBI lineage: Eukaryota > Viridiplantae > Streptophyta > Polypodiopsida > Polypodiales > Pteridaceae > Ceratopteris > Ceratopteris richardii. The sequence continues at coordinate 95,518,979 of CM035442.1, read as the reverse complement.
ATATCAAACTTGGAAAGATAGTGGTATAAAGACTTTTACAAGAAGAACAAGGAGTGAGACCAGACAACAACAACAAGATCATGTTAGAACAAGAAGTCAGACTAGACATCAACAACAAAAAGATCATGTAAGTTTTGCTGAAGACTTTGAGATTCATGATATTTTGGAGAAAAGCTATGCAAGAAGAGATTGATTCTATTCATAAGAATCAAACTTGGGAGCTATGTGAGTTACTAGAGGGAAAGAAGGCTATGGGTGTAAAATGGATCTTCAAAATCAAAAGGAAAGCACATGGTACTATTGATAGGTACAAAGCAAGGTTAGTTTTCAAAGGATATGCACAACAAGAAGGTATTCATTATGATGAGACATTTGCTCCTACGTCTAGGATGATTGTTATTAGGTCAATATTGGCTCTAGCAGCACATTTTAGTTGGCATATATATCACCTTGACATTAAGACTGCTTTTCTTAATGATGATTTACACGAGATGTGTATATTTTGCAGTCAGAAGGTTTTGAAGAGACAGGTAAAGAACACTTAGTGTGTAAGCTTATAAGAGCTTTGTATGGTTTAAAATAGGAACCTATGTATGAAAAGATACATACATACATATCTTCTATCCATTGGTTTCCATAGCTCAGACGCGGCTCAAACTCTTTATGTCAAAGTTGAACTAGGTAGAATGAATATAACAATCATTTATGTGGATGATATTATAATCATAGATCCGAGAGATGAAGATTTGCAAAAGTTCAAAGAACAATTAAAGCAAACATTTGATGTGAATGATTCAGGCATTTTGCATTATTATCTTGGGATTCAGTTTCTGTTTCAAGATGATTGTATCTATGACACAGCAGAAGTACATTGAGAAACTTTTGGGAAGGTTTCACATGAGTGATTCTAAACCTATGCATACACCTATGGATCAGAACATATCTTTATAGATGTTAGCAGATGGAGAGTCATTTGATGCTATTTTATATAGTCTAGCAGTTGGTTGCTTGATATATCTGTGTAATACACATCCTGATATACAGTCTGTAGTTTTTGAAGTATCAAGGTTCATGCAGAATCCAACAGTGTTACATTGGAAAGCATGAAAGCATACCTTTCGATATTTGAAGGGAACTTCAAATTATGCTATGGTATTTTCGATATCTACACATTTTTTACCAAGAAGATTTTCAGATTCTGATTGGGCAGGTGATAGAGACACAAGAAGAAGTACTAGTGGATTTTGTTTTTATCTTGGAGATTGTATTATTTCATGGCTTTCGAAGAGACAACCCACTATTGCCACTTCATTGTGTGAAGCTGAATATCGTGCAACATTTATAGCTACTCTAGAGTCAGTTTGGTTGCAAAAGATTTTCAGTTATATTGATGTAAGAGTTCATAAACCTATTCATATATTTTCAGATAGCTAGAGTGCTATAGCTATAGCTAAGAATCTAGTGCATCATGCAAGGACAAAGCATATAGAGGTACACTACCACTATATTCGAGAGCAGATAGCTAAGAAGCACATTGAGTTGGTTTATGTTCCTTCTAGTGAGAATGTTGCAGATATTTTCACCAAAGCATTGAGTCACTACAACAGATCGACCTTATACCGCGGTTTTTACCGAGGGAAATGAACGCACCTATTTTTGCCACGTCGTCGGTGTAGCTATCGGTATGCCCGTCGGTAGTAAAGCGCCACTATGGGCATCGCTATTGGCATCGGAATAGGTGTCGATATGGGTGTCCATATAAACATCAGTAATATCGATGCCCATACGGACACCTCTGCTGGGTGTACCGTCGCTTATACCGACGCCCACTGGGTGTACGAACGCTTATTCCGATGACATTACTAGGTGTACCGTTGCGTATAACGATGACCATATATACTTTTGGGTAGAGTGTTTTTTCTTTTACTACAACAACATTACCATGATGTTTCTTAACAAAAGATAATACACTCTGCCCAAAAAAAAACCGAGTACATGTGATGTGTACTCTAATGTCAACCGAAATATGATTTCATAAAACAGAATATTATTGGACACAAAAGAGATAATCAGAGTGAACCATGAACCATGTACAAAAAAAGGGATATATTTCATAAATGAAGCATGTACAAGAGTGTGGTAAACCACTATCATATATGACGCCAAAATATGGTAAAGCAATGTATTGCCATATAAAAATCAAATACAAAATTTTGATGTGCCACTTCCATACACATGCAAAGAACCTTCCATATCAACAGTCCTGCAACAAAGAACATTAATGGAATGAGATAAATTCACATGAAATTACAAACAACAAGTAAAAACCAAGTTTATAAATTAATCACCTCATCGCAAACGCTCCCATGAAATGACCGCACCGCATCCCTCCAAGTCCTCCAAGAGTGCAGTCAATCTGTGACAATATCCGTAAGCCTTCTCCGTTCGTGTTGGAGGACGACCCATTGCCAGCTCTTGCAACAAATATACAAAACATTAGAGGAACATACATGAGAAACTTAACACAAATAAATTCAATAAATGAAATGGTACTTACAAACTCATGACGCATCGTGTCATATCCGCCACTGCCCAAATATGATGGTCCAACCGTATCTAAATGTGTGGCGGTGGCATCTCACTCCTTGCGATATCAGTCAGGAGTCTGCTGCTGCTCACCACGAATCAGATCCCACTACTCATCTTCTAACCATACAGGCTTTGGTAAGCCTGCTCTGAAAGCATCACAAGCCTCCGATCGTCGATGGGACATAACCTAACGTACGGTGTGCAGAATCCACTCTGAACTGACAAGAGACTGTCCATTGGCTGGTCGGAACTCCTGATAAATTGTTTGTGTGATATAATTCATCTGATCGTTATCCTATTCACTCTATTTCAGCATGATGGAGTGTCCAAACTATATGGAGCAAAGTTGTCATATACGTGCACACATTGCTTTGCCAGTCACATCCATCATCGGAGCTCCATCTCAGATACTATACACCTTGGATTCATCATGGTCATGAGCATCCCAAGGTGTACGTGGTGTTCCACATGGTGTATTGCATGGCGTACCTACATCTGAGGTACTCGTCCTAGGAGTAGAAGCGGGCGACACAACATCCGTCACACTGCCTCCACAACAAGCGCCTCCTCTAGACCTACCTGTAGATCCACTCCTAGAACCTCCTACTCGAGAGCATGACCTCGACCTACGAGATGGGCCAGAACCTGTATCACGCTGAGGCATCGAACGCACATGTCTACTACTAGACCCAGTAGGAGATGGCTGAAAAGATGATCGTGGTGGAGTCACAAGGCTAGGAGACATACCTCCTGCGGGAGTAGCAACACCCGTAGGAGTGACACCGGTAGGAGTGACACCGGTGGGAGTGACACTAGTGGGAGTGAGGCCAGCAGGAGTGAGGCTGCTAGGAGTGAGGGAGGGAGGAGTGCTACCACGAGCGATCCAATACAGTGATGCACTCACCATATACGCAGGAGGTACTTCAGAGATGAAGTCTAAAAACTGCTCCTCTCTCCTGGAATATGGAGTGACTGGAGGACTGTCTCCCATCGTGCTCTGTAGAAAAAGAACTCAAATAATTAGCATGTGATAATAAAGGTATTATAGAGAATAAACAAAAAAAAAAACAAAAATTAGTACATACAAGTGGTTTATTAAGAAATCCTCTAATCTAGCATCCTCTTGCAGATCCGATGCACCGAGAATATCTATCTCTATATTGATCGCTTCTAAATCGCTTGCAATGTTGGTTTCTTCCTCATCATCGTCTATTGCTTCGTCTTCTCGAACAATGACCTCTTCTTCTCGAACAATGATCTCTTCCTCCTTGACTATCGAATGAATCTCTGAGTCCACTATAGATGGACTTTCTTCTACATCTATGTTCTCACAAATTTGTCTACTATGTGGGGCGACTTGTAAAACAAATAGCCACTCTAGTTCTTTTGAATCTCCTATAAAAACAATTTGCTCACAATGTTCGGGAAGTACAAATGTATCCCTTTCATCCGTCCATAATTTTGTAGAGTTTCGTCGAGAGATGAATACTTTGAACCATTTCATATCAAAAATAAAATAATCAAACTTCCTAAAAGATAGTGTCAAGATTTCTTGAATTAGACCACAATAATCTAACTGGCCTTCTTAAGCATTATCATCTCTAGCACTCACTCTACTTTTTTGCAAAAAGTTCAGCATCACCCCACTATCAAAAGTATACCTATTTTTATCGATTCATGTGATCTGAAAGTGTCGTCCATGAGACCATAGTGCACCGTATTTAGTATACTCCCAATCACATCCCTTTGCGATTTCTTCTTCTTCTTCAAAGATATCTTCACCCGCTGCCTTTGCTTTTGAAACCACTGTATCTAGCCATCTGCTCATTAGAAAAGGTGGAAGAGGTCAAAGACTTTCTGGAAGAGGCAAAAATCGAGTGGAGCGATTCCTTCGAAACTGAGCTCTTTCCTTTGTGTTGGTTTCCTTGGCAAGCTCATACCTTTCTAACCATTTCTGCATAGGCTCAGGGTTAACTATGCAAAACTTAATTGCTTTCTCTCTGAAAGCTACATCCATTTCTTTTTGCAATCCTTTACCTTGTGGTTCATCACCTACGAGACCAACATCTTCATCATTGCTCCATAAGCGAGGCATTTTGCGATCTAAGATACGTAGAAAGTTAGTTATGAATACAAGAGACTCTTGTACAAGCCATCCCTCGGCCATGCTACCCTCTAGACGTGATCTCTGTCGAACAAACCCTTTTAATGTCTTCATAAGGCGCTCTAAGAAGAACATCCATCGACTATGGACAATTCGTGCTATTGCAACTTCATCTACCACATGAACTAGTAAATGAAGTTGAATAGTGAGAATACTTGTGGTCAAGTATTTCTTTGTCATACAAACACCCTTGATAGCATTGAGTCTCGCACTGTCTATGCTATCTTTATTTATCTCTTTAGAAGAGATCCACGATACTAAAGAACTAATTTTATAAATGGTTTTTTGTACATCCTCCGAAAGACAATCTTATATTTATTTATCTATATAATTACCCTATTATATATATATATATATATATATATATATATATATATATATATATATATATATATATATATATATATATATATATATTTTTTTTTTTTTATTTATTTATTCAAATTTTTTCCTTAAACCCTAAAACCCTAAAACCCTAATCCTAATCCTAAAAACCTTTTTATAGATATATTTATTTATATATCGGATTTTTTTCTTAATTAATCCTATTTTTATATATTTAATTATATATATTTAATTAAATTATTTAAAATACTAGTTCTTTTTATATTTATTTATCTATATAATTATAATATATATATATATATATATATATATATATATATATATATATATATATATATATATATATATATATATATATATATATATATATATATATATATATATATATATATATATATATATATATATATATTTATTTATTTATTTATTTATTTATTTATTTATTTATTTAGATTTTTTCCTTAAACCCTTAAACCCTAAGACCCTAATCCTAAAACCCCAAAAGCCTAATCCTAATCCTCAAAACCTAAAACCCTATTTTATATATATATTTATCTACATATTCAGTTTTTTTCCTTAATTAATCCTATTTTTATATATTAATTTATAAATCTTTAATTAAATTATTTAAACCATCCGTTCTTTTGATATTTACTTATCTACATAATTATCCTATTTTATATATATATATTTATTTGTTTATTCAGTTTTTTCCTCAAACCTTAAAACCCTAAAATCCTAATCCTAATCTTAAAAACCTAAAACCCTATTATATATATATTTATTTATATATTCAGATTTTTTCTTTAAGTAATCATATTTTTATATATTTAATTATATATATTTAAGTAAATTATTTAAAGCACTAGTTCTTTTTATATTTATTTATCTATATAGTTATCCTATTTTACATATATATTTATATATTTATTCAGATTTTTCCTTAAACCCTAAAACCCGAAAACCCTAATCCTAATCCTAAAAACCTAAAACCCTATTTTATATATATATTTTTTTATATATTCAAATTTTTTCCTTAATTAATCCTATTTTTATATATTTAAATATATTATTTAAAACACTAGTTCTTTTTATATTTATTTATCTATATAATTATCCTATTTATATATGTATATATATATATATATATATTTATTTATTTATTTATTTATTTATTTATTTATTCATTCATTCAGATTTTTTCCTTAAGCCCTAAAACACTAATCCTAAAGCTCTAATCCTAATCCTAAAAACCTACAACCATATTTTATATATATGTATATGTGTATGTATGTGCAAATAGCGTAAAAATCCTAATCCTATTTTTATATATTTGATGTAAAAAAAACTTCAAAATAAAAAACTTATATATTTTATTATATATATTTAATTAAAACACTAGCTTATGTGTGTGTATATGTATGTGTGTATATGTGTTTGTGTATGTGTATGCATGCATATGTGTATATATGTGTGTGTATGTATGTGTGTATGCATGTGTGTGTGTATGTATGCATGTGTGTACATGTGTGTGTGTATGTATGCATGTGTGTATATGTGTATGTGTGTGTATGTATGCATGCATGTATATATGTGTATGTGTGTGTATGTGTGTGTATGTATGCATGCATGTGTGTATATGTGTGTGTGTGTGTATGTATGCATGCATGTGTGTATATGTGTCTGTATATAAGCATGCATGTGTGTATATGTGTGTGTATGTAAGCATGCATGTGTGTACATGTATGTGTGTATGTATGCATGTGTAAATATGTAAATGTGTAGATGTGTTTGTGTGTGTGTGTGTATGTGTGTGTATATGTATGCTCTATTTTCCTATGTGTATGTATGCATGTGTGTATATGTGTATGTGTATGTATGTATGCATGCATTTGTGTATATGTGTATGTGTGTGTATGTATGCATGCATGTGTGTATGTATGTGTGTATATGAATGCATGTGTGTATATGTGTGTGTATGTAAGCATGCATGTGTGTATATGTGTGTGTATGTAAGCATGGATGTGTGTACATGTATGTGTGTATGTATGCATGTGTAAATGTGTAGATGTGTGTGTATGTATGTGTGTATGTATGCTCTATTTTCCTATGTTTATGTATGCATATGTGTATATGTGTATGTGTGTGTATGTATGCATTCATGTGTGTGTATGTTTGCATGCATGTGTGTATATGTGTGTATGTATGTGTGTATACATATGTGTATATGTGTGTGTATGCATGTGTGTGTGTATGTATGCATGTGTGTATATGTGTATATGTGTATATGTGTGTATGCATGCATGTGTGTATATGTGTGTGTATGTATGCATGCATGTGTGTATATGTGTGTATGTATGTGTGTGTATGTATGTGTGTATATGTGTGTGTACGTGTTTATATGCATATGTGTATGTATGTGTGTGTATGTATGTGTGTATGCATGTGTGTACATTTGTATGCATGTGTATGCATGCATGTGTGTATATGTGTTTGTATGTAACCATGCATGTGTGTATATGTGTGTGTATGTAAGCATGCATGTGTGTACATGTATGTGTGTATGTATGCATGTGTAAATGTGTAGATGTGTGTGTGTGTGTGTGTGTATGTGTGTGTGTATGTATGCTCTATTTTCCTATCTCTATCTTCCCTTCTTTCATCATTCTTTATCTCTCATTCTCTCTCTCTTTATCTCTCTCTTTATCTCTCTCTCTCTCTTTATCTCTCTCTCTATCTCTCTCATCTCTCTCTCTCTCTCTCTCTCTCTCTCTCTCTCTCTCTCTCTCTCTCTCTCTCTCTCTCTCTCTCTCTCTCTCTCTCTCTCTCTCTCTTTCTTTCTCTCTCTCTCTCTCTCTCTCTCTCTCTCTCTCTCTCTCTCTCTCTCTCTCTCTTCTCTCTCTCTATCTCTCTCTATCTCTCTCTCATCTCTCTCTCTAATCTCTCTCATCTCTCTCTTTCTATCCTCTCTCTCTCTCAACTCTCTCTATCAATGGACAATAAAACAACCACTTACAAGTATGTCCCTCTTTTGGATCGTTGTCATCAAAGCGTAATATATGTCGTCTATCGTTGAATTCCAAACAATTGACGCCAAAGAACTTCTGCAAAATCAAAGAGAGGAGAAACTATAAGACGTAAAGCATAGAGAAAGACAAAGGCTAATAGTACGCACACCACTTACGAAGATTTGAGATCTAAACCGAGAGAGAGAGAGAGAGAGTGTGTGTGTGTGTAGAGAGAGAGAGATCTGTGTGTGTGTGTGTGCACAAGACAATGCAGTTCATAATTCGGTTCACGTGCGCAAGTTCGACACAAGACAAACAGTACTCAAACACGTGCAAAAATGTGAAGTTTTGCTCTTGGGTTCTCGGTATGTTTAAATCTCGGCCTCGGTATGGGTGTTGGTATGGGTGTGGATATGAGCATCGGTAACTTCCAGTAAATTACTGACCCTTATAGCGATGCTTATATTGATGCTTATACGGATGCTTATACCCACAGCCATACCGACGCTTATACAGACGACTGCGGGACACATCTATGATCCATTTAAAACGGTCGTACCGACGGTCACTTGACCGTCAGTATCTTTAAGTGACCTTTTTCAATGTTTATACTGACACTGAGAGTGTTTGTCGATATAAGTGGCATCGATATGCCCCTCATATGCTGTAGTGACTAGAGATAGTCATGAGAATATTTGCAGATTACTAAAGCTTGTACCAATATGACATTGAAGGACGGATTGTTTGAAACAATGTCTACATTGGTTCAAAACATCCAGTTTATAGAAAATGTACTAGAGATCTTTATATTCTTTGTATAAGCAAAAGTGGGCGTTGAAGTGGCTAAGTGAAAGCACTGTCAAACTGCCCATGCAGGTTCGATTCCCGATGGAGGCAGTGGCCAACATATTTCAATGGCTGGGTGTATGATGTTTTTGTTTTTACATTTCATAGCATCGATTGCACACAATTGATTGCTTTTGGAGCAATCATATGACGATTGCGTTTATTTATTCAATATTAGGACATAATATGACGGAATTTTACAATCTAGAGCATCTATCCATGCATTCGCCAAGCAAAATCACGTTAAAGTCACAATAAAACCATGATATTTCTGTTGAAAACAATTCTCTCTTGTGTCATCTTTGGGCAGTCTAATCCCCACTTTGTGGGATGCAAGAGATCACATGGGTACTACCTCTACTATGTCTTACAATTTCAAAGTTAAAGTCTGAGGGAGTAAGCTTTTGCTAACCTCCATTAAAAAACAAAAGTTTGAGTTTCACAGGCAAAGGACTTCAAAGTGACTACCATCACACATTGGAAGAGTGACCGGGCATGCAAAGGACCTCAAAGTGAGTTCCATCACTCGTTAGAAGAGTGATCGGGCGCGTATCGCTGTTCATTTCCATATTTGGTATCAGGACGTAACACTAAAGATAAGCTTTTCGTTCCTGCAAGAGACTATCAACGGATTATAGACATACACAAAACATATCGAATAAGAAGACATAGGATGCTAAGCTCTTTGGTATGATGTCCTCACGCTGTAGCATTCTATGCCGCTATGCCACGTACACCGCAGGCGGCACCAAAATGGGTGTTGTCCCCATAGCAGCTCCCACACCTAATAACCAGTTCATTGCATTTGGCACTGCTTACGCGGCGTGAACACGCACAACATTGTGATGCATCAGAATCGAGATCGATGCCAGAAGAACGGTGGCTCGATCAAGGCAGAACGTTAGATGCATTTAAAGGCGAACGGAACTCGAGCGTAATACGTGAGTGTTTGATCTTTTTTCACACGCAAAGGACCTCAAAGTGATTGCCATCACTCATTGGAAGAGTGATCGGGCTTCTCAGATGTTTCCGCTCCAACTTTTCTGTCGAGGAGGTTGGGAGGAAGCCTACTTTCCCTTGCTTAAAAGACAATTGTAAAGCAAATGCTAAAAGTGGTCTTTCCAAAGTTGATAAGGAAATTGGGTTTGAAACTGTTCTAAAATCCATTACATAACAATTCTCATTTTTGCTAAAAATATAGAATTAAATAATACAAATGATAGTATAAAGAAGTTGTCACTATGAGGTCTATCGATTTGAGTTATTCAATCAAATGGGTTCTATTTCAAGTGAGTCACCCCATGCTATTGTGACCGCTTGTTTGGGAGAGGGAGGCATGGCTACACCCCCCTCTCATTGTGATCTATCTCACCAATCTGCTTTCTTGTGTTCTAGCAATCATGGTTTCTTCACCTAGAATGGAGATCATATGTACATTCCTCATCACCTAGCTAATTGGTCCTTGTTCTACTTTTGAAGCTCTCAAATTTTAGTTAAAGAATGTTTTTCAAAAGAAATTCCTATCAAGAAATGTTCGTTTCCACCCATAATCATATCTCGCTTGTTTTTAAGTTTTTCATATTGGCAATCTGCAAATTCCTCATATCTCTAAGTGGTTTTTAAAGTGATCTTTGAACATCTTCGCGAACCAAACCAAATGAATTCCATTCCCTTATCAATAGAACTATTTGACTTGTTCTTTGTCGCTTGTTTCCTAAGTCTTTCATATTGGCGCTTGGCAAGTTCATCATATATTTATGTGGTTTTTAAAGTGATATTTGAACATCTTTGCAAACCAATCCAAATCAATGCATTTTTCTTATCAATAGAACCACCTATCTCGTTCTTTCTCTACCCCTTTATAAACAAGAGTGTGTCCCCTTTTAGCCATTTGATGGCTACCAAATGCGACATGGGGGTTGCATCTCCAAGGGTCGTAGTTTTTTAATGCAAGATGACATTGGAAAGTCTGTATAGAAGTAGATGAGAGCAAAGAAATGTCAAAAAAACGCAATATCAATATCAAAGATGAAGAAATATGGAGCAAGCTGTAGTATTTAAAAGTCTTCTCTAAAGCTTGTCTCCATTTTCATACTCAAGGGCAAATGCGAAAGGACGTTCAGCATGTGGATCCTCAAGAAAATTTATCTTCCATGGTAGTGGTTGTTGAGACCCTATGCCAACTCCACCTTCAATTTGATCAAGCAATTTGGCTCAGGGATAGCACCACTTTGGAGATAGAAATTGGCTTTTTGGAATATCCTAAGGGCTTGGTATAGACAAGTAGAGGATAGAGATGATTAAGAAGATACAAGCTTCTATAATGAGTACTCGACTAGCAAATAATAAAAATATAGGAAGTGAGGGCTCCATAATGAGCTCTTCCATTCTAGATAGTTACATAGCAAAGGTTTGTGGATACAAAGGAAGGTCTTCCTTTGTGCTTTAGTGGAAGGTTCTAGGAAAATTCAATGAGTTTTTTGAGCCTCAACTAGTCATACATGACTAGAAAAATAAAGCAAAGATTAAAGAAGAAAGAGAACATGAAATGATCGTTCTCTTATTCAATATTCGAGGTCATGGGAATATGTCTAGAGGATTGATATTCAAACAATGCCTTGAACGTAAAGGAAAAACCTAGATTTTGTTCATCTTCAAGAAGTAAATAGTGATAAGAAGAGCTTATCAATGGATTATGAGCTACCTTTCTAAAGCAGTTATGCCTTACAACAAATCATCCTTTTACGGATGGTGCTACCATATTGGAGATTAATCATAAATGAAATTTCTTTCTTCATTTCATAAACTTTTAGATACATCATAGATGGGTGTTGCCAACCTCTAGGGTTCCCTATTCCTTTTTAATTGTGTCAATATATGCTCTCAATTTTGAGAAAGACTGAGACCTAGGTTCCACAAGACTTGTTTTATTCCCCTTTGATCCTCATTATAGACTTCGACATGGTAGATTTAGTTATGGATTGTTGGGCTCAAAAGGGGATGTCTATTGCTTGGTACAAAAAACTTAGGTGGAATCTTGTGAAGCCTCATTTTCTTTTTATTGAGCTAAAAGGCCAACAACTTCTCTCCCAGTCAAACTTCTAGATTGATGGTAATCTCTCCAAAGCTCAACTTCAGAGTTTTTATGTGTGCCAAAGCATTGTTGAAATTTTTGGATATCTGAATATTACCCTTTGGATGAATGTTCTCCTCTCATATTTATATCCCATGGTTGTCATCTTTTTTTTTTCGTATCATGAGCACAACTCTTCAATCTCTCAAAGATCTTGGATGAGGCTCCAAGTTTGTCAAAATGGTCTCCACTAATCTAGGGAATTCCACAACTCACATTAATATTGTTGAGCCCATCAAAGCACATATTAGTCAAATTCAGCAGGGTGAGAGTCAAATGGTCAAAGTCAAAAGATCAAAGCCAAAGTGATCAAAGTCAAGGCATTCAAAGTTCAGTTGTCAAGGTGCATAGGTAGTGCACAATCAATTGTTCACAAAAGTGATACTTTGCAGAAAGCTAGATGTAGGTTGCAAATTGTCTTTCCGTAAGGTTTAACAAGAGGTTTTAAAAGTGTTTGGAAGGTTCACGTGAACCCCCCTGTTTTTTAGTACATAATTGAACAAATAAAAAACAATGTGTGAAGTCATGTGAAGAGGAAGCGCAAGGACAAAATTGGAAGTATGGTCCCCCCAAAAAAAATTTGGTATTTTCCTAAAGTCACTATAGGACAAAATAGGGATTTGTTGGCTACTGGGCACACCTTGGAGACAATCTTGGGACATACAAGTGAGGGCCAAGATGCTATGGGAGTTAGGAGCGTATGTGAACCAACACCGAAGTGAAGAAGTATTCTTGGTTGGACCAAGATATTTTGAGATATTCTAGAGTAAGAGAGAGAAGAAACACACATTCAAAGAGAGTTTGCATGACATAGTGAGCCATTGCAAGGTGCAAGAAGAGTGCTTTAGATTGCATGCAGCGAAAGTGAACAAGGAACATCAGGGGCTCCAAAGTCCCATTGAAGGTGTACGTCGGTAGAAGGTGTCCATCCCTCCCCTTATTGGAATCTTGGTGCAAGGTGTGCACAAGGGAAAGCTTGGAGAAGGTATAGGTTTGGTGCAAAGGTTGGTGGGAGATTGTAAGTACTTTGTAATCTTGTTTCATGAGCATTATTTAGTCTTTGGCATATTACGCAGAGCATTTGGCTTATGAATAATCTTGCATTCTTCTCTTCCTAATTGATCAAGAGCTTTCGGTGTCATTAATTCTCTTGTTCTCACTCTCCATTCTCCTACAAACACTCAAGTTCCTTTCTACACAAGAGTCCTCCAACACAATTTGGCACGTTTGGTGGGACCTAAGGAGGCTTGAGCTTAGAAGAAGCAATATTGCAATATGTAGAAGCATTTTTCAAGTGCCTACTGTGCTACACTACAACTTCATTGGGTTAAGAGGTAAATCTTCTTATTAATTGTCTTAGCCTAAGAGGATTATGAAGAGCTCATGGCCATAACCGGGTCTCAAACATTCAGGGTCACTTGCAAAGCAACAACAAGGAAGGCTGTATGAAATCCCCCCATCCACTGTCGTCAACATCCTCAGTAAAGAACATGGCAGTTCAGGTAGATCTGGAAACTCTACTTTCTAGATAAAATATAAAATTTCCATATTTCAAAGGCTTAACTCCAAAAGCTCCGGATGAGCACATTAGAAGATTCTTAGCATTATGCAAAACAAGAGGTTTGATGGGAAGAGAGGATGCCTTTTTTATCCTCTTTGTTGTCACATTTGAAGGGCTAGCAGATAAGTGGTTAAGCGAGTTTGCTAAAAATCATTTCACCACGTGGGATTTAATGAAAAAGACATTCAAGACTCAATTTGAGCATGGGAACACCAAAGAGATAATCATTGAGGAGTTAGAAAACTTGAGGCTAGGTCCTGGTGAAACGTTTCCAGAGGTTGTAACTAGAGCCAAGGCATTAATGGCTAAGTTTCCAGACCCTCCACATGAATTCTTTATTAAGAAATGGTTATCTAAACCACTTCCAGTGACTACAGAATGTAAAATCAAAGAATAAGTTTTGCCAATAGCCTCCATAGAAGAGTTCATCAATACAGGTACACGACTGGAACAAATAAGACAACAATATGGAGCAAGTTCTTCTGAACTACCTTATTACAGAAATTACGGATCCATTGGTTCAATTAAGGAAAGATTTGGAGAACTTAAAAAAGAAGTAAGCCTCAAAAGGAAGAAGAAAATGTAGTAACCTTGTTGAGGGGAGAAATCGAGGCCCTCAAACTACAAAATAAAGAGGAAGCCCAAGCAGAAGAAATAGCTCAACTTCGACATGAATTATAAGAGTTAAGGGGAGGTGGCATAAAAAATGGGCTATGGTGTACCATGTGCAGCAAACAGGGCCATGTGGTAAGCAAATGTCCATTCTTAAATGTAACATGTTAGTTATGCAGGAAAACTAGGCATGAGGCTCAAGACTATTCTTTAAGAGGAATGAATACACAAACATATTGGAACCATGGAGGAGCAGCAATTCAACCTCCAACCAATGTGATGGCCACAACTCCTATTCAAGGTAACAATTATAATCCCAAGCCTCTTGGAAACTTTGGAAATGGGCCTATAAGGCCAATTATCTGTTTTAGATGCGGAGAATGTGGGTACTACCAGAGAAAATGCTCCCTACTAGAAAATGCCCCACCGTGGAGGAATTGCCTAGAGGCCAGAGATCACTTCACTAATTATTGTGCAAAAAATACGCCATAAACAACAACTCCCCACATTCAAAATGTTAGTTGTAAATAAGGATGATATTATAGAAGAAACATAGAGACCATCTCCCTCTATTAGGGTTATGCAACTAGACCCTAATACATATAGATTCAATAGAGAAAAGAAGGCCAAGGAGGTCCATACTACACCCACTGAGCATAGATACAAGGAGTTTAATACAAATAGCAAAAATATTATTGAAAATGCATTCAGCATAGCGCACAAGGAGCTTGATGTAGTAAATACACAATATGCAACCAAGGAATCAGGAGCCTTGGAGCTGTTGAAGTCGATTAAAGTAGAGGTCAATATTTTTGACTTAATAAACATGAATGAAAGGATCACGTCTGAAATCTTAGAAATAATAGATGAAGCATCCACATCCACTCTCTTGGCCAAAGCTATTGTTGGGGGTACAAATAGATCTACAAGAAATGCACCCCTCATAGACTACAAGAGCCCCAGACTTATAGTGAATATTGATGGTCAAATTCTAAACGGAGTTATAGTAGATGGAGGTTCAGGAATCAATATGATGCCTGAATATACTATGAAGAAGCTTGGGTTTCAACCATCAAGGGTAGCCAATTTCACGATTACATTGGTATATCAGAGTACAATCACACCTATGGGAGTAGTCCCTCATATTTAGATGGAAGTACAAGGTAACACATTTGTCTTGGACTTCATAGTTATAAGATTACCAAATGTGTAGGGAGGGTTTCCTCGCTTAATTGGAAGACCCTGTTTAAGGCATGCTAGTGTAGTACATGACTGGGGAAAAGATACCATGTGGGTCCAATATGAAGGTGCTAAATTAAGACTACTATTATTGGAAGAAGGTTCGGACCAACAATGGCATACCAGCATGATGCAATCTCTTGGTATAAATATAGATATAGATCCTATGGACATATAAGAAGACAAAGAATTGGATCTATATGATGAAGACAACATGCTAGCATGGCTAGAAGTAGGTAATTCTCTTCATTGCTGTGGAGTTTTTCCATCTAACTCAAACATAGAAGAAGGATATTCATAAAAAGAGGAAAGAATTCAAGTGGCTAGGTTGGGAGAACTAGCAAAAGACCACAGAAGGGGAAAGAAGTCTCCTTTACAAAGCAATATTGAGGAGTTATTTCAATAGATTGCGGCCAAAAAGAAGGGTAAGAGTCTAAAAGTAAGAAAAAGAATATGGAAGAGGATTCTTTACCACTTCATGAGATCCCTCTGGGATGGATTCAGGGGGAAGATGTGCAAATAGACATTCAAGATGTTCCTACTTATGATACCGAAGCTATGTGGGACAATGTAACTATGGATGCTACTTAGGAAGAACTTACAGATAACATTATAAGCAAGCATCCACTGAAGGAGGTTCAGTTGGGCAACAAGGATCAGCCACGCCCCATTTCAAAAGCCACATGGATAGGGAATCATCCAGAGGTGCTCTTAAAGGTAACATCTTTCAAGAAATCATTTGTAGATATCTTTACTTGGCACTACAAGGATTTGGAAGGAGTACCACCTAGTTACTAAGAGTAGAGAATTCCTCTTATAGAAGGAGCAAAGCGAGTAAGAGGTAAGAGTTATAGGCTAAATCCTAAATATGCTGAAGGTGTTTACTTGGAAATTAAAAAAATGGAAGATGCAGGAATTATCATCCCTGTAGAGCATTCAAAGTTGCTATTGTTATTGTTAGTGTCCATGTGAAAGGCCAAATGGCCACTAGACACTTCTTTGTATATGTTCTTTAATAAAACATATAGAGGCCTAGTCAGTCACAGACTGTAAGTTTGACTGCATTTGTAAGACCTAAGATGTCTATCTTCGTGCTCCTTGTGTACTATGTTTTCTGTGTATTCTAAAGCATCTGTGCGAAGTACTCTGTGCAGCCTCATGAGCTCGGTTTTCTACTCCGAGCATATCGTCATGGAGCTCTCAAGAAGGAGAGCGCACTGTGGTGCATCGGCATTGAAATACTTCCTGGTATCAGAACAATTCGATGCAAGAAGCTTTGTTCCTTTTGTGCAAGCGAAGCGAGCACCCCCTCCCCCCCCTAAGACACTACACTAGTATTAGAGTAGCTCGATTGAATGATGGTAGAGAACTGAATGGAATGATAATCGAGCTAGAAGAGTACGAACACCAATGAATAAGTGTATCAAGGAGTAAATCAACCACTATAAAGTTGACAAAACCAAAAATCTGGAAAATTTTTTGGCAGAGTATCCTCTACAAAATGATCGTATGAGCTGTGTCAAAATATCATAAAACTACAAGTAGTGACATGTTGTCCTGCATACTGAATCACTGACTCCAATGCATATAATCAGTTACCCAATAGAAGCCAACTAGGCTTATCAAGCACCTATGAACAACTATCATACATCTTCTATGGTGAGGCTTGGTAAGTCTTCCACCTGCATAATTGAAGAGACCCCGACATTTGGGTGTCTTCAAGTTCACAAAACCTCACCACAACCCTCTTTATCAAATGTAAAACACTTTACACAAAGAACATAACCGCTATATCAATGACCACATGGACGTACATAAGCGGTTCCATAGACGCGTACATGATATCTATGTGTTCAATATATGTAGTAAAATGACACTAAAAGGCTGAATGCAGAGCCCAAAAACTAGCCAATAACTTCGGCAAGTGTCTGTTAACTCTGATGTTTTTCGCTCAAAAACCTACATAAATTTGCAACGTCTACTCCCACCAAAACTGAAAACCTTTCTAGAAACCTGTAGTTTTGCGAGTGTGGCTGAAAAACAAAGCCCCAAAGGTTGATATTTATTGTCAAGGAAGTACAAAGAACACTCTTCTTGATGTTCACAGACCTGTGCGAAGAGAACTATGTGCAAAAGTACTCCAAAATGGCTCCCAAATACACCCAAAAATGCTTAAAAAATAGGCTTTGAAAGCAAAGAATGAAGCTTTGAGGGACTAAAACATGTTCAAGGTAATTTCAACCTTAGTCTTTCCCCTTCTTCAAACACCACAAGAGTGTAGCTTAGTGGCAAGAGATTGACATGGTTAAGCGAACTCTAGGGCAAAGAATAATGGGACGGGTGACCTCCCGAGAAGTACCAAGAACCTCTATCTTCCTTGATCATTGAGGTCCTCCCTCGTGCGCATCCAATGGCGCCAATGGTGACTTGAATGACAAGGTATGCCAAGGTCTATGTCTTGGTCGCCACATTAATCGTGAGCCTTCGGGGAGGGGGGGTAGGTTGCTCATTTTGCTCGCACAGAAGGAACAAAGCTTTTTGCAGGCGTTAGAGGTCTCAAGCACATGCGGTGGATCAGGGTCTAGTTCTAGTGTTCGGAGAAGGAGCTATAACTTGTAGGGCAAAGACCATTTTGAGATCCAAAAATTTGATGGCACAAACTTTGCTCTATGGAAGAATTAGATTAAAGATGTGTTGATTCAAAGGAGGCAATGGAAGCTAGTAAATGGGATTTCAAAGAAGCCTACTGGCATGGATGAAGATGATTGGGATGAGTTAGATGAAATGTCTAGGTCTACCATTTGTTTTCACTTGATAGATAATGTTTACTTTACAGTATTAGACTGTGAAAGTGCAAAGGAGCTTTGGAAGAAGTTATGCAATACATATGAAAAAGAGATGACATCAAATAAAGTGTATCTGATGAGAAAATTATATGACCTTCGTATTAATGACATAGATAGTGTTGTTGCTCATCTAAATGAGTTTGATGCTATATTCTCCCAGTTATAGGCTCAGAAAATGGATACCGATAATGAAATGAAAGCAGTATTGCTATTATGCACCCTACCATCATCATGGGATAAATTTGCACAACTATTAGCAATAGTGCACCTCGTGGTAAACTTGTCTATGATGACATATGTGAAGCACTCTTGAATGAGGAGATTGGTAGAAAATCTATGGTTGGCACTCAGAGTGGAGATGCATATAATGTTGTTGATTCTTACCAAGGAAAGAATTATCAATGTGGTAGGAGCAAGAACAAGGAAAAGAATGGTCAATGAAATAAGAGTAGAAGTATATCAAGGAAGAGCGATATCGAATGCCATTATTGTCATAAGAAAGGACATATGAAGAAAGACTATTATGCATTAAAGAATGCTAAAGGTAAAGCAGAGAATGTTGATGTGCATGTTAAATACTTACATGCAACATCTACTTCGACTATGAAGATTGAAGAAATTAATGCTATTTTTTATGATGCTGATGTGTTCACACTTGATAGTGTTGTGCCATCAAAGGCGCTTATGAATTATTCTCTTTCCCCCACATGGCAGCTAGATTCTGGTGCTTCTTTCCATGTGACAGCACATAGAGAATGGTTCTCTAATTATGCATCAAAGTCTCTTGGTACCGTGACACTTGGTGACTCTTATGAGTGTGATGTTATGGGGATTGGAGATGTGGTTGTGCAATTCATTGATGGTTCAAAATTTACTATGCATAATGTACGCCACGTACCTCAGTTATCACGTAGTTTGATGTCAGTTGGTCATCTTGATGACCTTGGTTTGGTCTTCTATGCTCATTCCTTTCACATATCACAGGGCAATATGGTTATTGAAAAAGGAAGAAAAGTTGGCTCACTTTATCCTTTATTAGTATCATAGAAAAAACACTTGTTAGCTATTACTGAACAACCCATGGCTTGTATTTGGCATGGTCCTTTGGGCCATATATCTCATAGTGGAATGGAAAATTCTTTCTCCTTCTAGCTACTTACCTGTGTTATCTTTCTCCGATTTTTCATTTTGTGAGCATTTTCAATATGGAAATCAAACAAAAAATGTGCACAGAACGCACATTGACTCTTCAACTCAGCTTTAGATCTCATTCATATAGATGTGTGTGGTCCCATGCCCACTAGTTCCTTAGGTGGTTCTCTCTACTTTGTCATTTTCATAGATGATGCTACTAGAAAAGTTTGGGTATATCCTATCAAATCGAAGGATGAGGTATTCCCTACTTTCAGAAAATGGTTTGCTTCAGTTGAGACTCAAAAAGGAACTAAGCTTAAAGCTTTACGTTCAGATAACGGGGCTGAGTATACCTCACATGAATTCAGCATTTTCTGTCAACCTAGAGGGATTGCTAGAGAGTTTTTATCTATATATTTTTCATTTCATTTATGCTTTGAATTGTGTGTATGGTATTAAGTAATGAAGAGTTTTGTTCTATTGATTGGTATTATTGTTTATATTTAGCATGTTTTTTAATACTTTAATTATATAATTCATTAATATGTGTGTACATAAGTGTATATGTATGTGTGTGTATATGTATGTGTGTGTATATGTATGTATGTGCATGTGTATGTGTGTGTATATGTATGTATGTGCATGTGCATGTGTAAGTGTATATGTGTGTATATAGTATGTGCATGTGCATGTGTATGTGTGTGTATATGTATGTGCATGTATATGTGTAACTCTATGTGTATATGTGTGTATGTGCATGCAGATGTGTATATGTATGTATGTGCATGTGTGTCCATGTGTATATGTGTGTGTTTGTATGTGCATATATATGTTTATATATGTGTATATATGTGTATAATATATGTATATACATGTGTATATGTATGAAACATGCATGTGTATGTGGATGCATTTCCATTTGCATCCATGTGCATGCATGTGGATGTACATATACATGCATTTAAGTATATGTTAATGTGTGTATGTATACACACAGACACACATATATATATATATATATATATATATATATATATATATATATATATATATATATATATATATATATATATATATATATATATATATATATATATATATATATATATATATATATATATATATATATATGCATTAATGCATGCATTAATGCATGCATATAAGTCTTTTTATGTGGTTGTAGGAATGTTTGTGCATATGCATGTGTGTGTATGTCTAAGTGTATGTGCATTTGTATCTGTGTGTATATATGTGTGTGTATGTGCATGTGTATATGTGTGAACGTGCATCTTAATCATGTATAAGTGTATATGTGCATATCAATAAGTGTGAGTATGCTATCTAATGAAAATAACACAATTCAAATGATATACAAAGAATATAAATTGTACTTACAATAGTTATCCATACTTTTTGCTTAGTTAGATTCTTGAATAACCTACAATAAAGAGAGAAAGAAGAGAGAGAGAGAGAGAGAGAGAGAGAGAGAGAGAGAGAAAGAGAGAGAGAGAGAGAGATAATTCAAAGAGAGAAAGATGTAGACAGAGACACAAAGAGAGGCAATAAGATAGAGCTTAGGCAAAACAACAATTTTGCATATACTTGTTTCAGCTCGTAAGCGTAGTGCAATTGCGAACGTTGGAGAGCTCTTCGATCAGATGCATGAAAATGCTCATCGAAGAGCCTCCAACATTTAATTTTTTCGTCAATAGAGCATCATGTAAGCGATGGAAAGGCATCATAAAAACCACTGGAATTGGCATTGCATAAGCGACATTAAAAGTGTCGCTTATGCGAGGCTTTTTAAAATCGTCATGTTAGCAATGCTCTATGCGAGCACCACACACCACATCCTGCCATACATCGAAGAAAAACATTGTTTGGCTCATCGTTTAATCGAGGGTTCATGTGCGACGTTCATTGCGATGCATTTTGCATTTTTATAGCTACAAAATTATGTCCCCTTAACCGTGGCTATGCGCCTTAATTGTCGCTATGTGCCTGGATGTGAAAACTGCTTTCTTGCATGGAGATATTACAGATGAGATCTATATGGAACAACCAGAGGGTTATGTAGTTCTTGGCAAGGAAAATTTAGTTTGTAAGCTTAAGAAGAGCTTGTATGGACTTAAAGAGTCCCCTAGACAATGGTACCAAAACTTTAATGCTTTTATGAAGTCTCAAGGCTATTCTCGAAGTAATTAGGATCATTGTCTCTACATAAAGAGATGTTCAGATGGCAGCTTGATATGCTTGATACATAATGTTGATGATATGTTGATTGCTGGGAAGTCCTCTTATGATTTGTCAATTCTAAAAAAAAATTTGAGTCATACATTTGATGTGAAGGATTTGGGGGATGCCAAACATATTCTTGGCATGCGCATTACTGGTGATAGGAGGAAAAGATGCATATACTTCTCTCAAAGTGAGTACATATCCAAAGTACTTCACACGTCCAATAGGTAGGGTGGAAAGGCATTGAGTACACCTTTACCCACATATGTGAAATTGAACAAGGATGATTGCCCCAAATCAGATGAGGAAAAGGAATTCATGACCAAAATTCCCTATCAGTCTGCTATTGGTAGTCTCATGTATGGTATGTTAGCTATGAGACCAGACATTGCATTTGCAGTGCGAGTTGTGAGCAGATATATGTCTAGTCATGGCAAGAAACATTGGGAAGCGGTCAAGATGATTTTAAGATATATGAGTGGCACTAAGGACAAGTGTCTATGCTTAGGTAGAGGCAAAGCATCCATTATTCGTTACACAGACTCTGACTATGTTGGTTGCGTAGACAATCGTAGGTCTACATCAGGGTACATTTTTCATTTTGTTGGAGGTGCCATCTCTTGGAGATCTCATCTTTAAGAATGTACAGTTGTTTCCACCACAGAAGTAGAGTATGTTGCAACAAGTGAGGCATGTAAGGAAGCCTTGTGGCTTTCTCGTCTTGCTTGTGATATGGATTTACCTGAGCATGTACCTCGTTTGCTCAGTGATAGTCAGAGTGCCATTGCTTTGGCTAAGAATCCGATCTATCATGCAAAGACCATGCACATTGAGGTGAGGTATCACTTCATTCAATATTGCTTAGCCATTAAGCGCATTATTCTTGAGAAGGTTCACACTTGAGATAATGCTCCCAATACTTTGACTAAAGCTCTACCATAGGATAGCTTTCGACAATATTGTCACTTGATGTGGGATACTTGATTCGTGATCTTACACAGTCACTTGTATGCTGTGTAACATGCCCATGAGGTGGGAGATATAGTTTGTATACTTAAACTCAGCTATTCTTGATCATTCTTTATTTTTTTCTCCCATAGTTACTTTGGCCATATTGGCCTTTAGTGGGAGATTGTTACCATTAGTGTCCACTTTAAAGCCCAAATGGCCACTAGACACGTGTTTGTATATGTTCTTTAATAAAACATATAGTGGCCTTGTCACTCACAGACTCTAAGTTCGACCCCATTTGTAAGACCTAAGAAGTGTCTTTGTGCTCCTTGTGTACTCTATTTTCTGTGTATTCTAAAGCATCTATGCGAAGTACTGTGTGCAATCTCAGGAGCTTCGTTTTCTACTCCGGGCATATCGTCGCGGAGCTCTTGAGAAGGAGAGCGCATTGTGGTGCATCAGCATCGAAATACTTTAGCTATCTCCTATGGTAATTGTTCCAAAGAAAAAACACTAACAAGATTAGAATTTGTGTGGAATTTGGAGTGTCGAAGAAGATCACCATCCCAGATGGATTTGCAATGCTATTTGCTAAACAAGTCATAGAAGAAGAAGCTGGACATACACTTTACACCTTCATGGATCAAGAGAAGACTGCATTCATTACACCTTTGGGAACTTATGTATATGTAGAATTACCATTCAAACTTAGAAATGCCCCAACTTCTTTCAATCGAATAGTTAATCTCATTTTTGGACCATTGCTGCTATAGTCTCTTAGAATTTTCATGGATGAATTTTCATGCTTTTCAAGTACTTCTGCAGAAACTTTGTTGGATTGTTTAGCAAAGCATCTCATTCAAACAAATTGAACCCAAACAAATGCCATTTTTTGGTGCCTGAAGGTACCCTCCTAGGACATCTGGTATCTTCTAAAGGTGTGGCACCTAACCCTGACAAAATTATAGCTATACTAAAGTTACCAAGACCTAAATATCCAAAAGAGATTTAAAGTTTTCTAGGACATACAGGTACCATATGAGCTTTATTAAGATGTATGCAGATATAGCTAGGCCATTGGCTAGGCTTACATGTAAGGAAGTACCTTTTAACTGGGAAGAAGAGGAGGAAAAAACATGTCAAACATTAAGGTCAAGGTTAGTAGCTACTCCCATCCTGATCTTACTTGAGTGGTAAAAACTTTTTCATATACATGTAGATGCCATTGCATATGCAATGCGGGTAGTATTGACTCAACACAACAAAGAATACGAACTGGACAGACCAATTTAGTATGCAAGTCAGATTTTGACAAAGGCTGAAAGAAATAATAGGACAACAGAAAGGGAGGCCTTAGACATGGTTTTCGCTGCACAAAAGTTTCATCACTACTTTCTCGGAGTGAAATTTGTTATCATAACTGATCATCAACTGCTGAAATGTCTACTAAACAAACCAAAGGCGACTGGTAGGGTATGGAGGTGGTTACTTTTGTTCTAGGGATTTGATTTTTTTGTAGCCCAGAAACTAGGATGAGAAAATGTTATGGTAGACCAGGATCAATGCCATGGATAAAGCGATTGGAGTAAACGATGATTTTCGTGACGCCAATTCGTTTGCTATCCACCACATGGGTTGGTATGACGACATAAAAAATTTTCTTAACACTGGATTGTAACGAGAAAAGGCAATCTCAGTGCAAAAGAAGAGGCTACTAATCAACAGCAGACCATTTACTATTATTCAAGGCAAACTATACATGTATGGGAAAAATGGTTGTTTGAGAAAATGCATATTATAGGAGGAAGAGACATGGGATATCCTAGCAAAGGCACATGAAGGTCCAGGTGGTGGGCACCTTCCTGGTCACATCATGGGCTAGAGAATTCTAGATGCACGATTATGGTGGCCCACCTTGTTTAGGGACTTGAATGATAGCGCTAAAGTATGTGACATTTGCCAAAGCTGCAGACCCAAACCCACAAAGAAGGGAAACAACCCACTGATAGTATCTATCAATTGGGAACCATTTCAAAAGTGGCTATTGGATTTTGTAGGGCCTATATATCCTGCTTCTTTTCCAAATAGATATAAATATTTAGTGATTGCCATAGACTATGCAACAAAGTGGGCTAAAGCCATCACTTCACGAGATTGTAGAGCAAAGAGAGTTGTTGATTTTTTATTCAGCCATATATCTTGTAGGTTTGGGTCCCTTTAAAGATCTGCACAAACCAAGGAATAACCTTTGTAAATAAGATTCTGCAAGAAATATTTAATAGGTATAAAGTTATTCATAAAACTTAATGCTCTTATTATCCTAGGGCAAATGGCCAAGTAGAGTCCACAAATAAGGTATTGATTACCATGCTACAAAAGGAATGTATGCTACAACCCGCTCGTTGGGGTAAAGCTTATCTTGGTACACTATGGGAACATAGACTAGCCTATAAACAAACAATTGGATTTTTGCCATTCTAACTAGTTTATAGCATAGCTCCCATAGAACCATTCAAGTTCATACACGACACGATCAAAACTAAAGGAGTTCAAACAAAGTGGGGCCAAGAGGTAACAACTAGGCTCATGGCTTTGCACAAAATGGAAGAATCTTGTATCCTACACTACAACATATAAGGGGCATACCGATGCTGCATATACCGACGGTCATAGTCGGCGTTGGTATAGCCCTCAGAAAAGCTCACTAAGAGATATCGATGGTCAAATAGTGTCACTAAATTGTTCAGGTAAGTGGAGAACAAATTGGCTTTCATTGTTGTATCATAATAACTTCATTTACTAATATCATTTTAATTGCTTATTGCAAGCTTCTTAAAGATCAATTTTTGCCTGAGGGCAATGACATGCCTCCAACATGTGGAGATGCGAAAAAACTTTTACAGTCCATTGGAATGGATTATACTAAAATTCATGCTTGTCCGAATGATTGCATTCTCTTTCGGAATGAGGATGAGCATCTCCACGTATGTCCAAAGTGTGGAGCAAATAGATTTAGAGAAGATGTTATAGGCGAAGCAATCCCCGCAAAGGTTCTTCGCCACTTTCCTATCATTCCACGAATTAAGAACATGTTTAGATGCAAATCTATAGCTGAGTTAATGTCATGGCATATAAAGAGGAGGTCTACAGATAATGTAATGCGAGTGCCAGCTGACTCTGATGCTTGGAAGCACATAGATAGTAAGTGGCCAGAGTTTGCTAGTGAGCCTCGGTCCATACTTCTAGGCCTAGCTATGGATGGAGTGAATCCATTTGGATTACGGAGTTCTTCATGGAGCACATGGCCTATATGTTTGGTCAATTATAATATCCCACCATGGTTGGCCACAAAGAAAGGTCATTTATTATTAGCTCTTATTGTACCAGGTAAGTATAAGGTAAAAAACATGGATGTATATCTTGCAACACTTGTGGAAGAACTATGCATTTTATGGGATGGGATTATTGTGCGTGACATGTCTCAACCTATAAGAAGACGAGACGTGCGAGTGCAAGGCATACTTATGTGGACAATGCATGATTGGCCTGGTTATGGTGAATGTTCAGGTTTATCAATTTCGGGTTACGCTGCTTGTCCTTTATGCAAACCATGGCTCGAAGCACGCTATTCCAAAGCACTACGTAAAACTGTCTATGAAGGACATCATAGATATTTTCCTGATGGGCATGTTTTACGTGAAGGATAAATTGGTCGACAAGCGCAACACCAAATGAAAGCTAGCGATTGGAAACAGCTCTGGGATTCAGAAAATCCAGTTGCTAGCATGAAACGGTTGTCCATTTTTCATGAACTCCCTTATTGCAATGAATTGGTGATCAATCATTTGGTAGACCCAATGCATATTTTCAAGAATGTGGGAGAGATTCTTTGGAAAACTTTGATCGGAAAGAAAGAAAGCAAAGCATAAAGGGACGACTTAGAAGAGCGAGGTCGTATGCAAGAGTTGTGGGAAATTACTAAGCCCAACGGAACAGTATCGTTACCAAGAGCTCCTTGGGTGCTTCACAGGATGGAAGAGCAACAAGTGAAGAAAACAATTTTAGAGTTTCGTACACCTACTGGATGCATGAGATGATTAAAGACTTCTTTCACACGAAACGACGATCTTGCAGGACTCAAGTCTCATGATTGGCACAAGTTTTTACAGTTTGTGCTCCTTGTAGCCCTAAAAGATTGTCTTTCAGAGGATGTACGAAAAACCATTTATAAAATTAGTTCTTTAGTACGGTGGATATATTCTAAAGAGATAAATAGAGATAGCATAGAGAGTGCGAAACTCAATGCTATCGAGGCTGTTTGTATGGTAGAGAAATACATTCCCACAAGTATTCTCACTATTCAACTTCATTAACTGGTTCATGTAGTAGATGAAGTTGCAATAGCAGGAGATGTCCATAGTCGATGGATGTTCTTCTTAGAGCACTTTATGAAGACATTAAAAGGGTTTGTTCGACAGAGAGCACGTCCAGAGGGTAGCATGGCAGAGGGATGGCTTGTACAAGAATCTCTTGTATTCATAACTGAGTTTCTACGTATATCGGATCCTGAAATGCCTCGCTTATGGAGCGATGATGAAGATGTTCACCTCGTAGGCGATGAACCACAAGGTAAAGGATTGCAAAGAAAAATGGATGCAACTTTCAGAGAGAAGGCAATGAAGTTTTGCATAGTTAACTCTGAGCCTATGCAAAAGTGGTTAGAAAGGTATAAACTTGCCAAGGAAACTAACGCAAAGGAAAGAGCTCAGTTTCGAAGAAGTCGTTCCACTCGATTTTCGCCTCTTCCAGAAAATCTTCGACCTCTCCCACCTTTTCCAACGAGCACATGGCTAGATGCAGCGGTTTCACAAGCAAAGGCAGCGGGTGAAGATATCTCTGAAGAAGAAGAAGAACTCGCAAAAGGATGTGATTGGGAGTATATTAAATACGGTGCACTATGGTCTCATGGACGACACTTTTGAATCGCACGAATCGATCAAAATAGGTCTACTTTTGATAGTGGAGTGATGGTGAATTTTTTGAAAAAAAGTAGAGCGAGTGCAAGAGATGATAATGCTCTAGAATGCGAGTTAGATTATTGTGGTGTGATTCAAGACATCTTGAAACTATCTTTCAGAAAGTTTGATTACTTTGTTTTTGACGTGAAATGGTTCAAAAGTAGTCACCTCTGGAAGAAACGCAATAGTGAGACGGGATAAGAGCGGTTTGCTTCAAGTCGACTCCACAAGATTATGGACAGATGAACGGGATACATTTGTACTTCCGGAACACTGTGAGCAAGTTGTTTTTATACCAGATTCAAAAGACCTAGAGTGGCTATTTGTTTTACAAGTCGCTCCAGGTAGTAGACAAATTTTTGAAAACATAGATGTAGAAGAAAGTCCATCTCTAGTGGACTCAAGGATTCATTCGATAGTTGAGGAGGAAGAGATCATTTTTCGAGAAGAAGAGGTCATTGTTCGAGAAGACGAAGCAATAGATGATGATCAGGAGTAAACCAACATAGCAAGCAATTTAGAAGCCATCAATATAGAGATAGATATTCTCAGTGCATCGGATCTTCAAAAGGATGCTAGAATAGAGGACTTTTGAATAAAACACTTGTATGTACTAATTTTTGGTTTTTTTTTGTTTATTCCCTATATTATTTTTCTTATCGCATGCTAATTATTTGAGTTCTTTTATTACAGAGCACGATGGGAGACAGTCCTCCAGTCACTCCACATTCCATGACAGAGGAGCAATTTTTGGAGTTCATCTCTCAGGTCCGTCCTGTGTATATGGCCGCTGCATCACAGTATTGGATCGCTCGTGGTAGCACTCCTCCCGGCCTCACTCCTCGCAGCCTTACTCTTGCCGGCCTCACTCCCGCTGGCCTCACTCCCGCCGGCGTCACTCTTGTCGGTGTCACTCTTGCGGGTGGTGCTACTCCCGTAGGAGGTATGTCTCCTAGCTTTGTGACTCCACCACGACCATCTTTGTATCCATCTCCTACTGGGTCTACTAGTAGACATGTGCGTTTGACACCTCAACGCGATACAGGGTCTGGCCTGTCACGTAAATCGAGGTCACGCTCTGGAGCAAGAGGTTCTAGGAGTGGATCTACAGGTAGGTCTGGAGGTGGAGGAGGCGGTTGTTGTGGAGGCAGTGCGATGGACGTTGTGTCACCCGCTTCTACTCCTAGGACGAGTACCTCAGATGTAGGTACGCCATGCAGTACACCACGCAGTACAGGATGTACACCTTGGGGTGCTCATGACCATGATGACTCCAAGGTGTATAGTATCTTAGATGGAGCTCCGGTGATGGATGCGGCTGGCAAAGCAATGCATGCATACGACAGCTTTGCTCCATCCAGTTTGGACACTCCATCATGTTGAAATGGAGTGAACAGGATAAAGATCGGAAGAGTTATATCACAGAGAGGATTTACCAGGAGTTCCGACCAGCCGATGGACATTTGATTGTCAGTTCAGAGCGGATTCTACACACCGCACATGAGGTCATGTCGCATCGACGATCCGAGGCTCGTGATGCATTCAGAGAAGGCTTACCAAAGCCTGTATGGTTAGATGCTGAGGAGTGGGACATGATTCGTGACGAGCAGTAGCAGACTCCTGATCGATATTGCTAGCAGCGAAATGCCGCAGCCACGCGTCTAGACATGATTGGACCGTCACATTTGGGCAGCGGCGGATATGACACGATGCGTCATGATTTTGTAAGAACCATTTCATTTATTGAATTAATTTGTGTTAAATTTCTCATATATGTTTGTGTAATCTTTTTATATTTGTTTCAGGAGCTGGCAATGGGTCGTCCTCCAACACAAACAGAGGAGTCTTACGGATATAGTCATGGGTTGACCGCACTATTGCAGGACTTGGAGGGACGTGGTGCGGTACTTTCATGGGAGCATTTGCGATGAGGTAATTAATTTATAAACTTGGTTTTTACTTGTTTGTTGTAATTTTCATGTGAATTTATCTCATTCCATTTATGTTCTTTGTTGTAGGACTGTTGATATGGAACGTTCTTTGCATGTGTATGGCAGTGGAAGAACAATATTTTGTATTTGATTTCCATATGGCAATACATTGCTTTGGCACATTTTGTAAAAGCGTCATATATGACAGTGGTTTGCCACACTCTTGTACATGCTTCATTATTGAAATATATAACTTCTTTTGTACATGGTTCATTGCTCATTCTGATTATCTCTTTTGTGTACAATAATACTCTGTTTCATGAAATCATATTTCGGTTGTCATTAGAGTATACATCACATGTACTCGGTTTTTTTTGGGCAGAGTATATTGTCTTTTGTTAAGCAACATCATGGTAATGTTGTTGTAGCAAAAGACAAAACACTCTGCCCAAAAAAAATGTTACAGGTATGGTCGTCGGTATACGCGACGGTACTCTTAGTAGTGTCATCCGAATAACCATCGGTACACCTAGGAGGCGATGCAGCAGAAGCCGATTACCGACGCATATACCGACGTTTATACCGATGCATATACCGATGCCTATACCGACATATATGCCGACGCATATACCGACGCCTATACCGACTCTTTGGTATCGATGCACAAACCGACCTTTACACCGGTGTCGCGGTAAATAAAGCTGCTTTCATTTTCCTCGGTAAAAACCTCGGTATACCATCGATCTGTTGTAGTGCTAGCATCTAGACACTTAGTGTAGACTTGGATCAGAAGAAAGGAAGCACACGATAGGAACATGTGGCCCAAAAGTTTGCAGGCAGGGGAGTTAGTTTTGCTACACAAACCATAGATAAATGCTCAAACTAGAGGAAAATGGACTCCCCACTGGGAAGGGCCATACAGAATCAAATAATACTTGCTGTAGAATTAGAAACTCTCACTAGAGAGATGCTCCCCTTAACAAACATTTCTAGGCTTAAGGCCTTCCATCAAACAACATAATAGAATCAGATATAGACTACCTGGAATGCAAAATCTGGCTAGGTTGTAAATAAATATTTTTGTCCATTTTCTTGTTGATGTTTTCTCCATTTTATCATCTTTTGGATTCCTTGGAGGATATATTCATCTACTTGTACGAATTACAACACTAACTGGATCAAGAATGTTGGATTATAAAAAAGGAAAGAAACTACCTCTCCTCTCCCCTCTCCCCCCCTTCCCCTTTTTCTCCTACCGCCCCCCCCCCCACCCCCTCCTTATCTTTGCTTAAGTTGTTGTTTGGAGCATTGTTCCATGCATCAGACTCCCTTTGGTCTTCTCCATCCATATACCTCCACTTCAATCCCTTCTATTCCAAAACAACTTCTAGAGGCTTTGCCTAACCAAATGGATTGGCCTTCTGTGTTTTAAGAGCTTTTCATTTGAAGCCTCTAATGAAGGTGGCTGATTTTCTGTATACCCCCTCCCCCCACCCCTCCCCCCCCACCACGCCCCTCCTACGCAATGCTCCCCACCCCTTAACCCCCCTTCACCCCCCCCTCCCCCCACCCCTCCCCCCCCCCACCACGCCCCTCCCGCGCAATGCTCCCCACCCCCTAACCCCCCCCCCCTTCACCACCTCATATGTGCACTAGAACTCCATTGTTTATCAAATCAACAGGATCCAAATCCTAGCTACCAAACATATTCAACATATCCCTAATTAAAGATTCTGGAATCCCAACACTAAACTTTGGAGACATGTAGTGTGCGTTCCACAAGTATGCAAGCCAAGGGCATATTGCACCATAGTAACTACCACTTGATCCTGAATCGGTTGGAAACGGAACGCTTCCCAAGCTTCTACAATTGGAATGTGTGACCACCAACAATTTGTAATAGAACCCAAGATGCCAACTCCTGCCATCCTATTCCACAAGAGCAACAACGACATGGACATCTATCAAAGGGACTTGATGGCGTGTATGGACATGAGCATCACTCACTGGTACATGAGCCATGTCAACAAGAAACTTGCTTTTGAGTTTGCTATTGTAATAGGAAGATAGGAAACTCATGGGCGCTAGATATATGGCTACTTAAACTAGCATGTAGGAATCGTGACCTCTGTTTCCATTTCTTTCAAGGAAGGGGCGTAGCGACGCCCCGGAATTGAAAAAAATGGGATTTGTCACTTTATGTGACGCTAGTGTCGCATAAGCGATGGTGCTGTTTTTGGATTTCGTTTTAGGAGCCTTGGTTGCATAAGTGACGGTAGCATCACTTATGCGATGCTAAAAGTATGTGTCGCAAATAGCCTCGGTAACTAGTGATGTTATTTGCAACATTGGCAAACTGGCTGCGACATTTCAGCGTCGCATGAGCGATGTCTTGTGTTCCAAAATGTTGCATAAGTGATGCTCTTGAATGTTAAAAAAAAAATTTCGATTTCTCCCAGCACATTTGTGCCGGGATTTGGATGCAAGAGAGGGAGAGAGAGAGAGAGAGAGACTCAGAGAGAGAGAGAGAGAGAGAATGAGAGAGAGAGAGAAAGAGAGAGAGAGAGTTCAAGGTTTTTTCATTGAAGCTAGGTATGCACACACAAACACACATATACACACATACATATGCATACACACACACATAGACACACACACACACATACACATAGACACACACACACACATACACACACATATACACACACATATACACACATATACACATAATGATGGATTCACACACATATACATGCATACACACACATACATGCACACGCACATATATGCATACACACACATAACGCACATGCATACATAATGCACATAAATACATACACATACATAATGCATACACACACATATGCATACATAATGCATACATAATGCATACATAATGCATACACACATATATGCATATATACATGCATGCACATACAGACATAGACACATACAGACATAGACACATACACACACAGACATATGCACACACATAAACACATACACACTCATAGACACACACACACATACACATAGACACACACACACACACACATACACACACACATATACACATACACACATAATGATGCATACACACACATACACATGCATACATACATACACACACACACATACACACACACATACACACACATATATGCATACACACACACACATAGAGAGACATGCACAAACATAAACATACATGCATACATATGCATAAATAATTCATATGCATATGCATACATAATGCACATGCATACATACACATACATAATGCATACACACACATATGCATACATAATGCACATGCATAAATACACATACATAATGCATATACACACATATGCTTACATAATGCATACATAATGCATACACACACATACACACACATATGCATACATACATGCATACACATACACACATAGACACATACACACACATAGACACATAGACACATACACACTCAGAGACACACACACATACACATAGACACACACACACATATACACACACATATACACACACACATACACACATAGAGACATACACATAATAATGCATACACACACATACACATGCATACACACATACACACACAGATACGCACACATATATGCATACACATATATACAGAGACATACACACACATACACATACATGCATACATATGCATACATATGCATACATAATGCATATGCATATGCATACATACATACTTACATGCCAACATAATGCACATGCATACATACACATACATAATGCATACACACACATATGCATACATAATGCATACACAACATACACACATATGCATACATACATGCATACACACACACATAGACACATACACACACATAGACACATAGACACATACACACACATAAACACATACACACTCATAGATGCACACACATACACTGTTAGACGGCCGCCGAATAAGGACAATTGTACTTAGACAGAGGTTTTTAATGTAGAAAGAACCCTTCTGGAAGTACGCTGTAAAGAAAGATTCGCGCAAGCCTTGTAACAAAATTCTATTTAAAGCAATGAAAAGGGACGAGAGGGAGAGTCCCGTTTTTTGGGAGCTGCGAGTGTATTGTGAGAGCCCTGATTTGGGATTAACTCTTCTACTGTGTGCAAACGAGTAGAGTATCTTGGTTCTGTCCTGTTCTGTGCGCCTTATTTGTGTAATCATTTGACTGCGTATGCGTGATACACTGTGGTGTTACGAGTCGATACTGCGATTGTGAGATTCTGTTCGGTAACAAGTTAAGGAGTCCCCCGTGTTTTGGGAATTGCAAGTATAGTGTTGTATGTATAGAACAGAGTAACGCTGGTCTGTTTCGTCGGCTCCATTCCCTCTCCTGTGTATGTGCTTGTGTGCGTATGTGCGTTATACGCAGTGTTACGAATTGATACTGTGTGCAGAGATTTCACCCGGTAATGATTGAAGTATTTCCTAAGAGTTAGTCGACAGGAATGCGTTGTCTGATTGTTCTTCTGTGAAGCACGGAAGCATAGAGAACTAACATGGTTCGGTTGTGAGTTATGAGTCTCTGTGAATGACTGAGTCGGTATTATAGTCTGTGTTCAAAGGTAGTGCCGGTAATGTCTGAACACGAGTAGAATGATGATAAAGCGCGCGACAAGTTATGGTCAGTAGGTCTTGAGATTTGAATGTGGTACTCGGTAAAGTCGTAAATTGTGCAGAAGGATTTCGTGGTGTGGTCGTGTTAAGTTACCAGCAGTGCGCTTTGTGTATTGATTCTCAGTCCGGACTACTGCTCAACTGTTATAGCAGGTAGATCTTGGAGTATGGGATTCTAAGACGATGATAGCCTTGGTTGATCAGAAACAACTACTGAGCTAAGACGCGCTGACCGAGTGACGAGTGAGTGAGAAGTTGGGAAAATAGTATAGGGCCTCTGTCTAACAGACCCCTACCACTCCCAAGGACCCACGTGGCTAGAGTCAGTTTATTCTTACGGTGAAATTGAATACAGAGAAAGAGAGACTCGGAAATATCTGCTATGCAGGTGTGGCACCAGATTCCGGAGGCTCTGAGGGATTGTTGTTTTACGCCAGTAATTAACGGCTGCAGTAGGTAGTTCACAGTTAAGTTAATCGTAAACGACGATTACCTTTAACAACACATAGACACACACACACACATACACACACATATACACACACACATACACACATAGACACATACACACATAATGATCAATACACACACATACACATGCATACACACATACACACATACACACACATACATGCACACACATACGCACACCCACATACACACACATATATTCATAGACACACATAGAGAGACATGCACACACATACACATACATGCATACATATGCATACATATTCATACATAATGCATATGCATATGCGTACATACACACACATATGCATACATAATGCACATTCATACATACACATACTTAATGCATACACACACATATGCATACATAATGCAAACACACACATACACACACATATGCATACATACATGCATACACATACACACATAGACCATATACACATATAGACACATACACATGCATAAACAAATACACACTATAGATGTACACACATACACATAGACACACACACATACACATACACATACACATACACACGCACACACACACATACACACATAGACACATACACACGTAATGAGGCATACACACACATACACATGCATACACACATATACACACACATACTCACACACATACACACACACACATACACACACATAGAGAGACATAAACACACATACAAATACATGCATACATATGCATACATAATGCATATGCAAACATACATACTTACATGCATACACACACATATGCAATAATAATGCACATGCATACATACACATAGTTAATGCATACACACACATATGCATACATAATGCATACACACACATACACACACATATGCATACATAATGCACATGCATATGCATACATACATGCATACACATACACACATAGCACATATACACACATAGACACATACACATACATAAACACATACACACTCATAGACACATATACACTTATACACACACATCCATACACATTTACACACACACATACACATGCACACTGACACATATATATAGATACACACATATATACACACATAGACACACACACACATACACACATAGACACACACACATACACACATAGACACACACATATACACATAGACACACACACATACACACATAGACACACACACATACACACATAGACACACACATACACATACACACAAATATACACACACACATAGACACATACACTTACACACACACATCCACACACATTTACACAATTATGCACATGCATATGCATACATACATGCTTACATGCATACACACACATTCATACATACACATACACATATACACACATACACATACACACATACACACACACACACATACACACACACATATATGCATACACACACATAGAGAGACATACACACACATACACATACATGCATACATATGCATACATAATGCATATACATATGCATACATACATACTTACATGCATACACACACATATGCATACATAATGCACATGCATATGCATAGATACATGCATACACATACACACACATAGACACATACACACACATATACATACATAATGCACATGCATACACATACACACACATAGACACATACATAGACATAGACACATACACACACATATACACATAGAATTACACACACACATACACATGCATACACACACATAGACACACACACACGTACACACGCATATGCATACATACATGCTTACATGCACACACACATACACAAAGATCTATTTACACATAGACACATACACACACACACGTCAAGAGACACACACACACACGTAGAGAGAGACACACACACACACACATACACACACATAAAGAGACATACACATACATGCATACATATGCATACATAATGCATATGCATATGCATACATTCATACTTACATGCATACATAGACATACACACATATACACACACACACACATATGCAAACATACATACTTACATGCATACACAGACATACAAACATATACACACACATACACACACATGCATACATATGCATACAAATGCATAGACACATATATATAGATACACATGTATATACAAAGAGACACACACAGACACAGAGCCACAAACAGACACACACACACATAGACACACAGACACACATAGACACACACACACACATGGACACATACACACACACATATATGTTAAAAGTCAAGCTTCAAGCTAAAAATTCGTGGGGAATCTTTTATGGACATGTGGAGCAATCAAAGGAAGCCAAAAGCCACGAGATTCCATCAAGAAAAGTCACTCAACCACTCCCCAAGTCATCTCAACTAATTCCTCCAAGTTAAGAGGCTGATTTGGAAAGGTAGTTCCTAGATTTTAGGGGCACACCTCTCACTATAAAAGGAGCATGTATCCCGACTTCTTTTGGCCCATCTTCTTGGAGTTTTAGCTCATGTAAAGTGAGCACTAAGTGCTGGAGTTGTGATAAGCAAGCCCCTTGCTTAAGCAACCCCCTTGCTTGCTTGTTTGTTTTCTTTTAGTAGGCATATCTATGTGTGTGCGCAGGCAGTGTTGCAACTCTCTACCCCTGAGTTGTTAGCATTGGTTCTCCCTCATATGGTATCCATTTGATGTAATTCTTGTCTCATTGGATAGCTATAAGGCTTTATTTTATGCTTATTAATTCTCTGGAGCATTCTCTGAGTAAGCTGGGAGCAACATTCATTTTAGTGAAGTTGTGTGATTGATATCTCTCTCTTTGTGTAGGCTCTGTTGGAAATATTTTTCTCTCTCTTGTAAGGGCTGGTTCTCCTTCTCTA
This sequence comes from Ceratopteris richardii, assembly GCA_020310875.1. Lineage (NCBI taxonomy): Eukaryota > Viridiplantae > Streptophyta > Polypodiopsida > Polypodiales > Pteridaceae > Ceratopteris > Ceratopteris richardii. The sequence continues at coordinate 95,481,429 of CM035442.1, read as the reverse complement.
TGTATCCATTTGCTATGATTTTGGTGTCATTGGGTAGCTATTAGAGTGCTCTAAAGTTGAATCAAGTTTGAGATTCATTCTCTGTATAATCTCTGAGAAAAGTTTGCTGGAGTGAAGTGAGGTCTCTGCTTGACTAGCAGTTGTGAGCATTCAACTAGCTCATGTTGTAGACATTGTTTCTCTTTGTGTAAGCATCCATTTCAAGTGAAATTTGTTTTGTTGGAGAGCCCTTGGTGTCTACTACAGGTCTACAAAAGCTCACTGGAGATCTCTGCATAAGCTCTGAGTAAGAGCATTTTTGGTGTGCAGAGGTCAAAGAAGGATACCTGTGGAGGTCATTCGCGCTTCATCGTTGCTTAGGGGTTGAGATACTTCCCCCATCAGTGGTATCAGAGCATTTGGAAATCTTGGAGGCATCACATACAAGCAAGAAGACCTCTTGGAGTTGGTGGTTGAAGATTTGCATCAACAAAAGCTTCTTGGAGGTAGCTCACATCAAGGGGGAGCTATTCTACTCAAATTTGCAAGAGCACAAGGTGTCCATCTAAGGAAAGCTTTGGATTGAGGTAACCTCAGAGCCTCATTTTCATTTTACACACATTGGAGGATTAGCCAAGGGCTAGGTCAAGTATCAAAGACTAGATATGGGAGACTTCAACACTCAAATTGAAAAGCTAGACAAAGGTAACTATCAACCATGGAGATTTAGGGTCTCCAACTATCTTATGGGCAAGGGCCTTTGGGGGGTGATTAGTGGAAGTGAACCAAGACCTAGGTTGGATGAGAATCCAACCAATGACCAGAGAAGGGCCTTTAGGGAATGGAATGAAAGAGACAAGAGGGTTATCTTTATTCTTTCCCAACACATTAGCAATAGCATGATCGGCCATATCCAAGACTTGGATTCAAGCATGAAGGTATGGGAGACACTTGAAAGGCTTTATTCAACAAGCACCAAAGCAAGGAAGATCCAACTCAAGAATGAGCTCAACAACCTTAGGAAGAGCTCAGGGAGTAGCATAAATGACTACATACTTAAGGTCAAGGAGTTATCAGATGCATTGGGATCCATTGGAAGCCACGTAGACGATGACGATCTTGTGGCTTATACTCTCAATGGTTTGAGAGATGATGAGAAGTGGAAACCCTTTACTACTTCAGTTTATGTAAGGGATAATCTTCTCGATTTTGAGCAATTGGTTGCTCTCATGGTCACCGAAGAAATGAACATAGGTGGAAGTTCAACTAAAAGCAAAGATGCACAAGTTTTCTATGCAGGTAATCAAAGGGGCAAAGGGAGACAAGGACAAGGAAGGGGCAAAGGAAGGTTTGGAGGAAGGCAAGGCCACTCAAGAAATCAAGGACATGACCAAGGCACCTCATCACAAAGAGGGAGAGGAAGATCAAGAGGAAGAGGAGGACGACATCAACAAAACAGGAATCAAGATGGCGAAGGATGTTACATATGTGGCAAGTTTGGCCACTATGCTAGAGATTGCTACCAAGGAGGAAAACAAAGGAACTATAATCAAGGTTCTTCATACAAAGGCCAAGGTAATTATGCTTCTACAAGTTCAGAAAATGACAATCTCTTGATGATGCACATGAATGGAAATTCAAGCAAAGTAGATAACACTTGGTATATTGATAGTGGATGTAGCAACCATATGAGTTGCAATGCTTCTTGGTTTACTAATCTACATGTTCCCAAAGGTAAAGGACATGTAGAAACAGGTGATGATATAGCCCATGAGGTCTCCCATGTTGGAGATGTAGCTTTGGATGACAAGGAGGAAGGAAGATGTCTCAAGGATGTCTTGCATGTACCTACCATCACAAAGAACTTGGTGTCCGTTGGGCAAATGGTCGAAAGAGGCTATCAAGTAAGGTTCAACAAAGGTGGATGCTTTGTGGAGAACCATAAGCAAGGTTACAAGGTCATAGCAAGAGGAAAGAAGCAAGGGAGACTCTTCACTTTGGAGGTAAATTCTCATTCTACTCAACATGTCTACTTCACATATGGAAACAAGAGGATTTCGGAGTTGGACTTGTGGCACAAGAGGATAGGTCACATCAACATACAAAGAATGAAGGAAATGCAATTCAAGAGGCTGGTTGAAGGTCTTCCCAACTTCCAAGGACAAGGTATGAAGCATTTATGTGAATCTTGTCAACTAGGGAAGCAAGCGAGACTTCCATTCAAGAAGAGTGGCTACATAAGCCAACATCCATTGGAGTTGATACATACAGATGTGTGGGGGCCAACGAAAGAGCAATCCATTGGAGGTAACAAGTACTTTGTCACTTTTATAGATGATTGCACAAGGATGGTTTGGGTTTATTTCATCAAAAACAAATCAGATGTGTTTACATGTTTCAAAGCATTCAAGGCAATGGTAGAGAAGGAAACAGGTACATATATCAAGAAGCTAAGGTCCGATGGAGGGGGAGAATATTTCTCAAATGAGTTTTCTGATTTTTTAATGGATCAAGGCATCAAGAGGCAAGTAACATGCAGGTACACACCCCAACAAAATGGAGTAGCAGAGAGAAAGAATAGATACATTGCCAAGATCGCTAGAGCAATGCTTAATGAGATGAATGTACCTAACATGTTTTGGAGTGATGCAGCAAATACCGCCGTGTATCTAATGAATAGGGCTCCTACCTCAGGGATCCATGGCTTGACACCATATCAAGCCTATTATGGTAAGAAACCTGATCTTTCCCACTTGAAGATATTTGGATGTACTTGTTATGTACATGTGCCAAGTGAATTGAGGCACAAGCTACAACCAAAGGCAGAAAAGTGTGTCTTTCTAGGATATTCAAATGATCATAAAGGTTACAGGTGCTTCAACCCAAACACAAAGGACTTGAGGATATCAAGGGATGTAGCATTTGATGAGCTACTCCCTTGGTATAAGAAGTATGATTGTATGCAGGACTATGAAGAAGAAAAGCATGGACATGATGAAGAACAAATCGACCTAGAGCTAAGCGGCCCAAGGTGTTCCATCAATGAAGATAGTTCAAGCATGAACTCACCATGGAGGGGGAGATCTTCATCAAGCTATGAAGCACAATCAATCAAAAAAGGCAAAGCAACATTGGTGGAGTTGGATGAAGAAGGTAATGAAGTTGAAGATGATGAAGGACACATGATGGAGAAAGAAGCCACGTCAAAGAAAGAGATCAAGTTCCCAAGGCAAAGGAGGTTTATTCCTCCAAAAGGTGAAGAAAGGAAGTCTTCTAGAGTTAAGTATCCAACTCAAAGGTTTACTTATGATTCATACATGGCAACACATTATGCATATATGAACAAAGTAGTAGAAGATCATGAGCCCGATTGCTATGAAGATGCAAGCAGGTACACCGAATGGAAAGAGGCAATGCAAGAAGAGATCGACGCACTTGAGGAAAATCAAACATGGACTCTAGTGCCCAAGAAGGAGAACATGAAGGTAATAGGTAATAAGTGGGTGTATAAAGTAAAGAGGAATTCAGATGGATCTATTTCTAGGTTCAAAGCAAGATTGGTGGCCAAGGGTTTTGCACAAACCTATGGAGTGGACTTTGAAGAGACATTCAGCCCCGTGGCAAAGATGAGCACCATTAGGACACTCATTGCAATGGCTGCTAGCAAAGGATGGAAGCTCCTCCAATTGGATATCAAGAATGCCTTTCTCAATGGAGACTTAGAAGAAGAGGTATACATGGAGCAACCACTAGGTTTTGTTCATAAAGAGTTTCCACATCATGTTTGTAGGTTGAAGAAGGCACTTTATGGCCTAAAGCAAGCTCCAAGGGCTTGGAACCAAAGATTGGTGGACTATTTGATCAAATGTGGTTACAATCAATGCAAGGCGGATCCATCTCTCTTCATCAAACAAAGAGGAGAACTTGTGGTCTACATGTGTGTGTATGTAGATGATCTTATCATTACAGGTAATGATACAAAGGGCATTGAGGAGATCAAGGCAAAGCTTGGAAAGGAGTTTAGGATCTCTGATCTTGGAGATCTTAGGTATTTTCTTGGCATTGAAGTTGTATACAAAGAAGAAGGTATTATGCTCATACAAAGGAAGTATATTCTAGACCTACTTGAGAGGTTTGGGATGCTACATTGCAAGCCTATTTCAAATCCCATGACCAAGTTGCGGACATGTTTACAAAGGCTTTGGATGGGATGAAGATTTCAGAATTCAAGCAATGCATCAACATGAAGGAGCTTGGATGAGGATGAAGAATTGAAGCTTGAGGGGGAGTGTTAAAAGTCAAGCTTCAAGCTAAAAATTCGTGGGGAATCTTTTATGGACATGTGGAGCAATCAAAGGAAGCCAAAAGCCACGAGATTCCATCAAGAAAAGTCACTCAACCACTCCCCAAGTCATCTCAACTAATTCCTCCAAGTTAAGAGGCTGATTTGGAAAGGTAGTTCCTAGATTTTAGGGGCACACCTCTCACTATAAAAGGAGCATGTATCCCGACTTCTTTTGGCCCATCTTCTTGGAGTTTTAGCTCATGTAAAGTGAGCACTAAGTGCTGGAGTTGTGATAAGCAAGCCCCTTGCTTAAGCAACCCCCTTGCTTGCTTGTTTGTTTTCTTTTAGTAGGCATATCTATGTGTGTGCGCAGGCAGTGTTGCAACTCTCTACCCCTGAGTTGTTAGCATTGGTTCTCCCTCATATGGTATCCATTTGATGTAATTCTTGTCTCATTGGATAGCTATAAGGCTCTATTTTATGCTTATTAATTCTCTGGAGCATTCTCTGAGTATGCTGGGAGCAACATTCATTTTAGTGAAGTTGTGTGATTGATATCTCTCTCTTTGTGTAGGCTCTGTTGGAAATATTTTGCTCTCTGTTGTAAGGGCTGGTTCTCCTTCTCTATGTATCCATTTGCTATGATTTTGGTGTCATTGGGTAGCTATTAGAGTTCTCTAAAGTTGAATCAAGTTTGAGATTCATTCTCTGTATAATCTCTGAGAAAAGTTTGCTGGAGTGAAGTGAGGTCTCTGCTTGACTAGCAGTTGTGAGCATTCAACTAGCTCATGTTGTAGACATTGTTTCTCTTTGTGTAAGCATCCATTTCAAGTGAAATTTGTTTTGTTGGAAAGCCCTTGGTGTCTACTACAAGTCTACAAAAGCTCACTGGAGTTCTCTGCATAAGCTCTGAGTAAGAGCATTTTTGGTGTGCAGAGGTCAAAGAAGGATACCTGTGGAGGTCATTCGCGCTTCATCATTGCTTAGGGGTTGAGATACTTCCCCCATCAATATATGCATAGAAAAACACATAGAGACAGACACACATATATATGCATACACACACATAGAGACACATACGCATGCATGCATACATATGCATACATAATGCATACATACATACTTACATGCATACACACACACATGCATACATTTGCATACATAATGCACATGCATATGCATACATACATGTTTACATTGATACACACACTCAAATATACACCATACACATATACACACATACATATATACATGTATATATATTGATTTCTAACCCATTTTATTTTATATGTTAGGTATTATGGATCCTAGTAGAGAGAGAAAGGCGAAACTCACTCTCATAAAAAGTCTTATGAGAGCAAAAGTTCCGTCTGATACTCTAGGGTTCATCATGCTTGAGTACTCAAATATGCCTAATGATGAGCTGGATTATATGATCTAGATGCTTACCCAATGATAAGAGGAGGGCTCTTCTACGGCTCCACATGCAGGAAGACAGCTATCTGCTCATAGGTATGCTTTTTTAATGATATTATAACACATATTTTTATTTATTTTTATCTATCTATTTTCAGGACACCTATACCACCTCTAGGTCATGATAGCAGAGCAGAGTTGCCTATGACATCATGTAGATACATATACATAAATATAAAATGGAGTAGATATATTATGCATCACACATACATGCCTAAATGCACACATAAATATATATATACATGCATAAATATTTACATGTACACATTTACACATAGACACATATACATATATACATGTGCACATCACATATACATGCCTACATGCACACATAAATATAAATATACATGCATACATTTTTACATGTACACATTTACACATAGACACATATACATATATACATGTACACAATTATAAACATTTGCATATATTACATGAATACATGAATATTTTACAGAAATGCTTATGCACATATACACATATGCATACTAACACATGTATACATATATCACACGCATGCACACACATACATGAAATACATATATATGCATACTAACATATGTATACATATAATTCACATGAACACACACACATATGCATACATACGTCATAAAAATTTGCTCTCCGAAGATAAAGCTATATATAAAATAATTAGGCATACCCCCGATCTTCATGTTCTAACTTTAAAGAACATGATTTCATCTCTCTAGTAGGATTCATCGTTATTCAAGTTGAATAAAAAAAATGTATTATCTGATATCCATTCAGTTATTGATCACCAACTAGAGTAGAATTTACTATCTAATCTGCTCATATGTTTTCATTATTGCCATCATTTTGGTAAGACATCAATATAGTCTCATCTTCATAATCCTTATTGATTTCATTTATTTCTTCGATTGTTAAATCTGTGTTCTCATGAGTCACATCATCTATTGATGGATTAATATTGATTTCTGGTAATTCCTCCTCCTCATCAGTAGAATCAACATGTAGAGAATTATCCTCTTCATCAAAAAGATTAGTATCATTATCATGTATAATGATTCTAATTTCTCTTTCAGATGTTGATGTATGAATATCTGATGCTGAATCATCAAGAGGACTTTCTTCGATCTCTATAACAATAAACTCTTCAAACAATGATCTACCTCTAGGTTGAACATGAATGACTTGCCACCAAGGGTGAGCATCTGGGTTTTTATAAATAGATGCTTGTTCAACATGCCTAGGAAGAATATGTGGTTCTTTAGTAGATCGCATTACCTTGGAAGAATCAATTACCTAAATTTGAGATAATTCCTTTCTTAATGTGGAATTACTACCTTTATACTCGGCTCGAAACTAGTCAATCTTCAAAATGACCTATCAAAATATATAAAAATAAAAAACCATTATTAGGTGCTTAAAAAAATAACTAACCCTATCATAAAAAATATAAATTTTTTTCTACCTGTTTGAATGTACGAAATGAAATTTCATAGATACCAACAATAGTTCCTATGTAACCAAGTTTGCCATCTATAAGGTTTGTGTCTTTTGAGCTAGCACATGATAGTTGCTTGAAAGAAGCAACAATACTAGAATCCTCTGTTTTACGTAAAGAATCAATGTCTTTTATTCTAATATGCTGTCCAAAAGCCCACATATTAGTGAACATTCGAGCCTGCAAAAGAAATTCAATTAGTAAATAGAAACTAATACACATATATGAGAAAAATAAAATATTATTAAAATAAAATTACCTTTCGTTCACAACCTATCATTAACTATCTCTGCTCATCTGAGATTTCTTCATTATTTGTGTGGGCACATTGCAAACGACTATATAGCCAATCCGTGAAGGAAGATATATTAGTAATCTCATTGTTATCGAGATTATGTCTATATCTTTTGGTTTCTCGCCTTTTACTTGGGAGATTTTAAAGTTCTTGTTCGTACTCACGAAGGAATGCTTGCATGCATTCACTATTATATGCTACAAAAGTAGAAATGTCATTTTTTTCTTGAAATGTAAATAAGAATGGAGCTCCCTTACCTGATAATACCTCATCTGTTATTTTTGAAGAGGACTCATTGGTCCATGCACGTGGAGCTTCCTCATGAACTCTTTCAAGGTACTCACTAACGTAATACATGCACTCTTAAAGCATCCAACCCTCTGCCATGCATCCTTCCGGTTTCGCTCTTTGTTGCACATAACCTTTTAAAATTCCCATAAATCACTCGACCCAAAACATCCATCGAGTGTTGACAACACCTGCAATCTCTATTTCATCTACAAGATGGACTTATTAATGAACCTGAATATCAAGAAATAAAGTAGGAGGTTCTTTCTCCCTCAAACATAGTAGCTCTTTGCATTCACATTTTTTTCTGTGGGATTGAGTTTTTGTCAATCTCTTTGGATGTAATCCACCTATACATATCATAGAAAAATTATAAAGAAGTTAATTCAAAAATAAAAGATATCCAATATTCATACATATTAAATATAAAAGTATCATAATTACCTTATAAGTGATCCAAGACGATAGATCACATCTCCTACTCCTTTCGTTGTACATCCATCGATAACCAAAGGTAAAATATGTTTCAAAAAGTTATGCCAGTCATGGGTCTTTAATCCAGATAACCTCTTATCATCCATAGTAAACATGTTTTGAAAAGATGTTCCATATCCTGTAGGAGTCTTAATCGATTGAACTTTATTGTTGATAGTCTGTATCTGTTTTGTTGTAAGTACCCAAGGAGAAGGTGCATAAGTTGTTTCTTGTCGATGTCTATCAAAAACTGGCCATAACTTTGGTTTTTATTTTTTATCTTTCAAATCATTCCTTGATGCTATGGTATCTTTTAGTCCAAGAAGATGTTGTCATAGTCAATAACAAATATTCTTGAATATATGCATAGGATCAGGAAGATGACATACTTTTAACTGTTTCCAATACTCGAAAGAATACCATATTGATATGTTCTCTATGAGTGCCAATTTTCCTTTACCTCTCTTCACATACTTACTATCTTCATCATCACTAAAGATTTCTGATTCTCGATCTATCAGAGGTCCATCTGTCCATTTTTTATACCAATCCATAGGTGTCATAGGTTTTGGACACTGACCTGTTTCAAGCTTTCCATTAAAATGTATCGCTTCTCTTTTAGATCGTAATGGATTATCATCAGGCAAGAATCGTTGATATTGAAGATAAATATTATTGTTGAGATTCTTACTATAGATTGATCTCAACCAATCACCATAATATAGATTCTTACTATAGATTGATCTCAACCAATCACCAAGCTTTATAACCCTTAGTAGATATTCCAACATCATGAAAACGATAAAAATATAATTAGCTTAAATCATATTTATTTACATGTATATTGAATAGAAAAAATTACATCAATACCTGAACAAACACCATATCCTGGAAAGTCGTGAATAGTCCAAGCCACAATACCACGAACCGTAATATGTCTTTCATTGATGATTTTAGATACATCAATGGCATTAATACCTCTCCATAACTCTTGGATATCGTCAATGAGTGGAGCAAGATATATATTCATATCTTTAACTTGTCTTTTGCCTGGGATTAAAAGTGAAAGCATTAAATGTTCCTTTTAATGCTAAGATATGGTGGAAAATTGTAGTTTATGACTACCACTGGCCATGTTGACCATTTATTGGATTTCATGAAGAATGGATTAACCCCATCTAATGAAACTCCTAACTTTAGATTTTGTGGATTTTGTGCAAATTCAGGACATGTAGAATGAATATGTTGAAAAGCAACACTATCATGATGAATTTTGATTATTCCATCAGTACTTTTATGATCATGTCCCCATGTCAAAAGCTTCGATAATTCGGGGCTTTGAAACATATGTCTAATCCGTGGAGCCAATGGAAAATGTCTCAATATCGTTTTTGGGATTTTACCTTCTTCACCCTTATATCGAGGAGATTGATATTTTGGACATGTCAAAGAGTTTGCAACTCCTCTTGTCAATAGAAATACTCACTCTTGTCAATAGAACTATATCCATATCATTAGAATCAGAAACTATATCCATATCAGTAGATGGCAAAACGTTATGGGTAAAGTTTCCAGCGAAGTCAACCAAGCCATATTGATGCATCTAAAAGGCAAAGGGAATTCGCTTTGCTTGAATTTTCCTACCCTACTATTATAAAGAAACACATAATAAAATTGATAGTATAAAGAAGGATGTCACTATGAGGTCTATTACAATAATACTTACAAATTCATGGATGTGAAACTCTACACAGAGAAATTGATCTCATGTCAAATTACACCATCAAGCACTGGAAAAACTACACAACCAAGCAAGGAGTTGAATTTGATCCTCCACCTCTGATGATGTGGCAATATGATGTAAAAACAAAAACAAGCTAATATGTAATACTCCACCGCCAGAAGAGCGCGGTGCCTTATAGTATCTCTCTCTTTATCGTCTTCGTGTGTCCTATGCCTGCGCGAATGGACAAGCCACCATAGCTACGTGCGCTAGTGGAAACACACTTTAACGCATCCAAAAGAGCACATTTTACTTCAAACAACTGAAGAGTTTTGACCTTGACGATTGATATTTCTTAAGGATATGGTTTTTAACCCTTGGGGAGGCCTCTCAAGCCTTTGGACTTGTACATACAAGCTTGGAGGTATCCTTTCAGAATCCATGTGAGATCCATGTGCTTTGTGGTGACTTCCTCACATTCCCCCCTTGGCCTTGAGGTATATATATAGGTGGATTTAGTTGGGTGGGTATGAGCATCTCTCATCCTAGGCTAGGCTAGTTAGTTCATTAGTTTAAGAAGAGCACAATTGGTATGGAAGAAAAGGAGAGCGAAATTGAGAAGTTAAAAGTCAATCTCCAATAGTTGAAAGAGCCTTCCCTTGCTATGCGATATAGGAAATGATCATTAACATTCTTTGATGATCTTTCAATTGGTGATGGAGCATGAAACCGACATATTTTTGCAATAAGATTTGTCTTTCTCTTGTTTTCTTTGTTATGAGTTTTTTCTTATTCATTTTAATAATGTGTAGGTCATTCATTGCAGATGTCAATGATTCATGAACAAGGGAAGATTGATTCAAGTTATTGAATTATTTTTTGAATGACAAGAATGTGGTTAGTATCTAGGAGGCACCAATAGGAAACCTTATGAAGATGCAAGCGATTAAAGATTTTATAAGTAATTTAGCAGACATTAGCATTCGTAGAGATGTGTAGATGGTATGTGATGAAGATAGCATTAGTACTAGAGGTTAGAGTGCACTGTAATATCTTTGAATGCATGTTACAAAGAAAAAGGTATCTTGCATGATATTTTTCCATGCCCTTACAACAGTGCCCTAAAGAAGACAAACTCCAATGACGATGTATGTAGTATTCTCAAACTCTACTTCTATGTAGAAGATATTATCCCTATGTTTATTTATCTTTTGGATACATCCATTATGTTGGTGCAAAACAATCACAAATTAGTTCTTATGAAGGATAATGAAGTCAAGCAAGACCATGGACGAAGATAAAGAGAAGTTTGGTGCAAATAAAGATCAATTAGAATAAGGAAGCAATGGATAGAAAGTGTGAGACATGAATCAGCATATATTCACTTAAGGAGGATCCTAATTATTGTATTATAATTATTAGAGTACATATAAAGTAGGTTAAAAACAATGTATTGGTCATGATACACTTACAAGTTTGTGGATATACAAGTAAATAATGACTATAGAAATCGAGAGTTCATTATCATAGACGAAGTAGAAGTGTCGAGGGAAATTTGTAGATTTAGATGTCATTCTATTTCACATTTGTATAAGGATGATCATGTGGATCAGAAATCCTTGTACACAGATCTAACCAAGCTATGGTTAAAGTTTCATAGTCCAATTCTTTTCATACTTTGTGAATGGTTCATAGGAACATTCATATGTCAACTCTTTGAAGTGAGACTAAAAATGGTGCATCTAATCGATCAATGTTTTGCTTAGATCTTAGTGATTTGTGTAAATTTTACTTTGTGAGAAATCAGAGTTTGAGGTCACCTATGCCAAAGTTGTAATTTTTTAACATTAATTTTAGACATACTTTTGGCCGTAGTGATTAATCAGAGGTTTAGTTAGTTTAATCAAAGGTTTATTGTACCTCAAGGTTTAGTAAGGATTGTGTGAAAATTTTATATAATTTGCAATACTAAAATCCATGAAAATGAGGTAATGAACTTGAATCTTAAAGTAGACTCTGGAAGAACAATAGAAGTGTAAAAAAGTGCAAAAATTGAAGAATGAAATATGCTTTACTCTTGGACTTTAAAAGTTCTTAAGTAAGTAGATAAAGTCTTGTGTATACTTGTCATGTTAAGCCAATGTAGACTTGACTTTGGATATTTCAAGATATGAAAAAAGATAAGAAAAACCAAAGAATCAAGTCAAAAGGTATATTTCTCTTACTATTGAAGACTTATTTCCAAACTTAGGGAACAAAGGGTTGGTACAACGCATCCAAATACAGAAACCCAATAAAGAAAATTATCAAGCATGGTCAATGAGAATGCAAGCTCATCTTACGGTTAAAGATTTGATGGGATACATCACAGGGGAAGAACAAAATCCAAATTTTAAAGACTTTAGTCTTCCAACTAGGGAAGAGCTTGCAAATTTAAAACCTTGGATGAAGAAAGATGCTCAAGCAAGGAGCATTATCTACATGGCAATCAATGACTATCTCTTGCCACACATTAGAGGTCTAGAAATGGCAATTGATATTTGGAATGCTTTGGAGGAGCATATCCAAAATACAACCATGTCCAAGAAGGCCTCACTATGACTAGAATTGAAAACCTTCAAGAAGAAAGCCTCATAGTTAACTTTTTGATTATGTAACAAACATGAAAGATATTGCAAATTGCTTAGGTGCAATTGATGAAGACATTGAAGAGTATAAATTGGTAAGAAAAATCCTTACAGGACTAAGAGGAGATGAAAGGTGGAAGCCTAAGTTCATTTCACTCCAGATCTAAATCAATTTTGAGGACATGCGCTAACATTTGAACAAGATATTAGAGGTGAGAATGAGAAAAGTGCACGATAAGTTATGTACTAATAGGACAAGAAGAAGAATGATAAGGGCACCTTGAATCAAGCTAACTTTATTAGAGGTAAAGGAAATGGCAGAAGTAGAGGAAGAGGTGGAAAGAATAAAGACAATGGTAGATCCATTTGGATTTGTGGAAAGAACAATCATTTGACCAATGAATGTTGGCATAATAATTAGAACAATGGCAATTACAATAAGAACTACAATCAAAGGGGTAGAGGAGGAAGAAATCAAAGAGGTAATTTCATAGGTAGAGGTGGTAGGAACTCATATGGTAGAGTAGGTGGAAGAAACTTCCAAAATCAATCCTACATAAACACTTTCTACAACTATGCACCAAAAAAAAAGGAGGAGTCAACTCTAATTATGAATGCTACACACGAGGCACCAAATGAAGAACAAAAGGTGTTCTACATTCACTAAAGATGTAGCAATCACCTTAGTGGTAAAGTCACCTTGATGATCCACATGGAAGAAAAGGTGAATGGAGACACACTTCAAACAGGTGACAATACCAAACACAAAGTGGAGAGGATTGGATCAGTGAAGACAAACAATGGAAGTGCACTTTTGAGTAAGGTACTTTATGTTCTTACAAGTCCAAAGAATTTAATCACTATAGGAGAAATTGTTGAGAAAGGTTATGAAGTCAGACTCACTAATGATGGAGTTTATGTTGAAGATCCAAATCAAGGAAATAAGAGTATTGTTAAAGGTAAAAAAGAAGGAAGACTCTTTAATTTCAAGGTACAAGGTAACGTAGGACATGCCTTCTTTACTTATGGAAGTCAAAAGATGAATGAATTGGACTTATGGCATAAAATACTTGGACAGTTCAATAAGAGAGGTATAAAAGACATGGCAAAAAATGGTTTAGTGCTAGGTCTACCCAGTATTCAAGGTCAACATAAGACGTAAAAGTGTGAAGCTTTTCAGCTAGGTGAAGCACACAAATGATCATATAACAAGCAGGGGATTTATGCACACAAATAAGCTTGAATTAATTCACACAAATGTGTGGGGTCCTTTAAAGGACTATAGTATAAATGGATCCATAGATTATGTTTTGTTTGTAGATGATGAAACAAGATGGATCACACTCTATGTGATCAAGGACAAATCGGAAGTGTCTAATACATTCAAACATTACCATGTGTATGCAAAAAGGATTACATAACAAAAGCTTAAGAGATTGAGGATAAATGAGGGGGAGAGTATTTCTCCAAAGAATTTAATGACTACTTGCACAATGTAGATATAAAAAGAGAAGTAACTTGTAGGTACTCTCCTCAACAAAATGGATTTGAAGAAAGGAGGAATAGAACACTTGTGGAATTTGCTAGGTGACTGATGAAGGAGAAGAATTTCTCTAATCACTTATGGCGAGAGCCTATTGACATAGTTAACTATCTTGTAAATAGGTTACCTTCTAAAGCTTTGGAGGGAATGACCCTTTATAAAGCATGGTGGGTAGACCAAGATTTGACCTAGAGGATGATGAAGTAGAGACTTCAAGGAGTGTAGAGATAAGAAGGTCTTCAAGAGAAAGAAAGAAACATATAAGGTATAGCTATGATACTTTTTACATCACAACTAAGGATTATGCATACATATTGAAGACAAACGAAGATCCATCAACATATGCAAAAGTTAAAGGTAAAGAGAATTGGGAAAAACCAATGAAGGAACTAGAGCATGATGCTCTACTTGAGAATGATAAATGGGTCTTGGTACCTAGACCAAGAAATCAGAAGATAATTGGATGTGAATGGGTGTATGTTATATTTTATGGAATAATGGAATGTTAAATGGATTTTAATGCCTTGAGGTTTTTAACGTGTTTTGTGTTTTGATTTATCACGTGAAGATCTATGAGGGTGTGAACGCACATGGATTTATTCAAATATCTTTGGAGATATTTAAAATAATATTTTTAGAAGATAGTATTTTTAGTTATTTTTGTAAAAATAATACATTGCTTTAAAAATAGAAAATTATTATTTTTGTAAATAAAGCAAAAGCACGCTTTTTGAAGTGTGGCCCTCATGTATCTTCTATTCGAGGTAATATGAATTACCTATAAATACACATGCTTTGATAGACCTGTCCATCAGAGCATGTGGGGGGAGATTGTACCCAATCTGGTGTCTAATCTCTTGTCTCTTTCTATTCTCTAAGTACTTTGTGAGATTTTGTTTCTGTACTATCCTTTGCATTCATGCCTCTAGCGGATCAGAAGGGCAACAGTTGGCCTTCAGATCCTGCAGATGCACGAATGCAGAGGATAGTAAAGAGACAAAATCTCACAAAAGTACTCATAGAATGGAAAGAGACAAGAGATTAGACACGAGATTGGGTACAATCTCCCCCCACATGCTCTGATGGACAAGTCTATGAGACCATGCGTATTTATAGGTAATTCATATTACATCATGAATAGAAGATACATGAGGGTCGTGCTTCAAAAAACATGCTTTTGCTTTATTTACAAAGAACATAAATTTCTATTTTTAAACCAATCTATTATGTTTACAAAAATAACTGAAAATATTATCTTCTAAAAATATTCTTCTAAATATCTCCAAAGATATTTGAATAAATCTATGTGCGTTCACACCCTCATGGATCTTCACCTGCTAAATGAAAACACAAAACACATTAAAAACCTCAAGTCATTAAAATCCATTTAATATTCCATTATTCCATAAAATATAACAATGTATAAGACAAAAAGATTTGCAGATGGAAAGCTGTCTCAAATATAAGTTGTCTTGATATAAAGCTAGACTAGTGCTCAAAGGATATGCTCAAATATAAGGTGTGGATCTTGATGAAATTTATAGTCTAGTGGCTAAAATGTCTACTATTAGAACACTCATCCCTATTGTAGCTTGCAAAGGATGGAAACTATGAAAATTGGATGTTAAAAATGCCTTTCTAAATGGATACATTGCACATGAAGTATACATGGAGCAACTAGAAGGCTTCAAAGATCCAAATGAGCGAGATTGTGTATGTAGGCTCAAAAGAGCTTTGTATGGTTTGGCAATGAAGTGAAGCAAGAGCATCAACAAAGATAAAGGGATGTTTGCTGTAGATAAAGATCAATTAGAATGAAGGAAGCAATGGATAGAAATTCTGATACATGATTGAGCATATATTCACTTCAAGAGGATCCTAATTAGTGTATTATAGTTAGATTACTAACAAGATAAATACTGGAATCCCTATATTCCATTTTCATTAGTTAATGTTCACTTTTGCACATTTCATGGCTTGATGAGAATTTTCGATAGATAATTGAAGCTCCATATAGAATAAAAATTTCCTATGAAGCTACTAAAAAATGGAGGAGAATCGTAATTCAATCAATTGTCATGATGAGAATGAAACTCAAGTTTCAAAAAACTTGGCGCATCCCAAGATAGCTGCAACAAGTATCGAAGATAGGGAAGGAGGCAAATACAATTTTTTAGAAGCATTATTAGTTCTAAAAAAATGGGTGTTGTTAACTATGGAAATTCCTATGCATGATTAAAATAGATAATTATTCTCAAATTAACATTGGTAATAAGAGAAAGATGGTTTGGTCATGCTTAGATAAGGTTGTAGGCATAAAGAGTCTTACTAGCTCTAATGATAATCAATGTCAATTGTTTCAAGATACATTCATGGAGCTCATAAAGTATCTCATCCTATCTTGGAAAGAGAGAAAAATCACACATTACATTGTAATCTTTCTTAATCTTTCAAATTATTTTTTGAAAAGATTTGTTATATGTAATAGAAAAGTTTCAACATATTTAATGTGCACATGGATAATTTTTCATGTTGGAGAATTTTAGTTCAAAAGGAATGTGAAAGTCACAGTACTAGGCTAGAGGTGTTTACTCAAAAATGTATAATATGGTGATGGAATAATGCAATCAAACTAAATGGAAGAGATGTTTAATTGGTTTGAACATAATACATTCTCAAAGAATTATGCTATCGAATGAGCCAAGGAGTGAGATATAACAAAAGTTGAAAAATTTTTTATACACATGGCTAGTAAAGAATGGAAGTCAATGTTAGCAGCTATACATCATGCTCAATGGTGGTCAACAAGAATACAAAAGGTTTTGTCTTGGATGTGAAATTTTTTAATGCATTTATGGTATTTTATGATAAATCATAAGGTTCCCAATACACTCTTTTGTTTTGTAGTTTTTAACGAAATATTCAAATTTTTAAATAATTTTATTCATCCAAATGTAAACAAAAAAGGGACAACCTTTTTAAGTGAAACTTTATAAGAAGAGGCTCATTCTCGCATTTCAACATTATAGGACTATAGAGGATGGGAGGAACAAAGAAAAGTGCTAGGAAGCATCCCATTAACTTTCCTAGCTTCATTCAAGGTGTGTAGCAACCACCATGGATCAATTCCCATAAAAGACCATAAAATGAATCACACTCCACATCCGATCAGATCCCGTCATACACCATAAAAACCAAGACCCAACTAAAATTTCCAACAAAAACCTCTAGCACCTTCAACAAGAGCACCACAACAAAGAAGAAGATAGATATGAGCATTTTTAGAGACTAGATGCTAGTGAAAGATGATTGATCTTTTGATACCTAGAAGACCTTTTGCAAGTGTGGCTAAAGAGGATTTACAAAGATATTTTGTGGTATTAATGATCAAGGATCCTAATCTAGAGGCATCCATGCTAAGGATTACTACACAAGCCAAGGACATACAATTGGCTAGGAGGATTAGGGATGAATTAGCTAACATTTGTAATCAAACTCTTGGTACAAGAGAGTTTCTATAACTTTGACTATTATGAGGGAAACTTTTGCACTTCTACTCCATGATGTTGTTTATTATCTCTTTACATGTTGTTTTGTAAACTCACATATTTACATTATTTTGGTACATTTTTGTATTTTTATCAAAAATGTTGAGAAGCTATATCATCCAAGAACTCTATGAGAGCATTGTAGCATGGCTTAAAGGTCAAAAAAGGCCCATCCATAAATGCAAGAGGATTCTTTTAGAATCATTTGGAGGGGATCCTCCCATAGTTCTATGGTTGGGCATTTTTAGGCCTTTGAACCATGTCTGGGATCACTTGGGGTATTGAAATACTGTTTATTGACTCATATTACTTAAGTTTGAGTAGCCAAATGGTTCAAACAGACACCATATGGAGATTCTTGTGCCTGAAGTATTGTGATGCACAAAATATGATTCATACATCCATGTGATGAGCCCATATTTCTTATAATATGCCTACATGGAAAAGGAATGCAGAAGAAAAGGACTACCACAAAAATCTGTAAAATTTGGAAGACCTTCTCTAGCCTTTCCCTTGTAGGGATTCTTTTGGCTCCCTATGCCAGAGATCGCACATTTAGTGTGTTATACATACAAATCATGGGTGAAGATGCTTCATGTGACTAAAACAATCTACAAAATCTTGAAATATGATATACACATAATAATTTGTGGAGACAATGAGAAAAATAACTGAACAGCGTATTTTTTCATTAATTTATTCTATTACATCGATTGGCTTTGAGATTCTCAATGAGTCTCTTTGAGAACTCTTAAGCCATACATAGGTTGTAAGTCAAAAAAGAGTTTCCTATGTCATCACTATTTTTCACCCCTATCCCTAGAGATATACATGTTTGATCTTATACTTTTTGCAAAAGTTGGACTTAAGAAGAAAAACTTGCTTCCCTATGTAATTGTTGATAAACAAAAAAAAAACTCAAGGCCTTTAGAAACCATGTCATGTAGTGCCCTTGAGGACTATAAAATTTATGGATAAATATAGAATGTCATTTCAAAGAAGTTTCCCAATGTAGACTGCAAGTAAAGAGCTTCCCCTCCACTCCTCGCTACAAACTTCCTAACTTCAATCACCTCCTACATGATGTCATGAGATTAGTGTCTACATGAGGTTTTAAGAATGAATGACATCGATTGAAAATACTTACATCTTGAACTTCTATTTCTCTTCTCCTATCTCTCAAAGATGTAAATTAGTTCTAGAGTGGGATATCCCACTCTACTCAAAAGAATAGCCTTTCTTATGCATTAATGAATTCTTCACTAGTGATTTGTTGATGTTCACTTGTATGTCATCAAAAACTAATTTTATTGTGTATGTCATTGAGTCATGGAATGGAAAACACTTCATCTCCAACAGTTCAAAGCCATTATCTATAAGGAACTCTAACATGGTACAAAATAAAATTAGGTATTCATGGAGTCATAGCCCAATGCCATTTTAAATTCATGCAAAAATAAATATTCTTATCCCTTGATAAGAGCCAATGAAAAAGATTCTAATTCCACGTTTGACATAGGGCATTGTTGACACCTCTCTCGTTGTAGTCTCAAAATCATATGAAATTTGGTGAGCATACTCAGTGTGTTTTCGAGATCAAAACAGCTTCGTTGTCTAGTGCTGAAATCGCGATCTGATCTCGTTTCGGCCTCCGAACGCATATGCTTCAAATACATTGATCAAAGCAAATAAGTTTGGAACTAGCTTATGACCAAAAAGTTGCTATTTTGGTCTTGATACCTGCTAGAAGTTTTGCTTAGTACTCATAGTACAATAGCACTTAGGAAACTTCCTTCTGAGGGTATCTAATTATTTTATAGAGCTAATGATTACAAATGGAATCATTTAAAATGATAGATTATACTCTGAGCAATGACTTTAGCAAGTAGAAGCTTACCTCTCACTTTTTAGGAACTCTGTAGAGAATGATCAGTGACCACTTCGAGACAATTTTCTCTCCATTGGCTGAATCAAATACCTTCAAACTCTTTCAGATTAGAGTAGAATTTGAGCCTGTTCCAATGAGCTAATAGAAAATTGAAATGATGGAGTAATGACTGAAATATGGACATTACAAGTACACTGTTCTAAGTGACAGTGGCAGAGATGAATGTAGATGTAATTGTCAATGTAATATATTATGTAAAAATGTTGTACATGATCATTGGCATCAATATGATGCCTAATGATGGTGATAGGAGTAGGCTATAGTGTGAGCCTCTCAATTACATCAAATGATCAGCACTAATCTCAGTAATGGGGCACATAAGTTCGCAAGAGTTCAAGCTACTTTTTTAGTGACTCTCTTCAAATTTGAATTTTGAAATTCAAATGAAATTCCACTTAAAAGTTGTTCCTCTAAACAAGGAGATATTCCCCAAGAAAACTTGTACCATAAAGTTCTCCTAACTCCAGGAGTTTAGTGGCATTACAAGATTCCTTCAAGTCAAATGACTTTTACAAAGATTAATGGTAAAAACCATAAGAAATGGTTCATGTAGTTCTTTGCCAAGTGTGAAGGCTTGGCATTTGCACCAACAGCTCCCCCAGAAGCCAAAAATCTTGGCTTGGACTTCTTCATGATTCTTCTTGAATGTCTTGCAATCCAATCATAGCTTTAAACATGAAAAGTTTAGTACCATCAAGTGCCTTTGTCAATAAATCTGCACATTGCATATTAGTGGATACATATGCAAGTTGAATGTTCTTGCTCAATAGCTTGTCTCTCAGATAGTGTTAGTGAAATTCTATATGTTTGGTCGTAGCATGATAGATAGGATTTTTTGTAAGATGTAAAGAAATTATATTATCCCCGAAAATCATTGGTGAGTTAGAATGTAATCCCAAATCTGCATATAGCAATCTGATCCATGGTTTCTTATGTAGCATTGGCTAACCCTTTATATTCAGCCTCTGTTGAAGATAAAGCAATAGTAGGTTGCTTCTTGGAAGACCATGAAATGGGCTTATCACATGCAAAAGAGAGATAGCCTGAGGTAATCCTCCTATCATTCTTACAACGTGCCCAATCTGCATCTGAATAAAGTTTGATGTCCAAATTTAAAGTATATGGAAAGTATAATCCTTGATTTTGGGTACCCTTGAGGTACTTCAAAATCCTCTTGGCAGCTTCCAAGTGAGGTGCTCTAGGTTTGTGCATAAATTGACTTAAGGCACTTACTCCAAAATCTATATCAATCCTTGTAAATGTAGCATAGTTTAAGATTCATTCTATGCTTTGATATCCTACAATGTTTTCAAGCACATCACCTTCATGAGCACTTAACTTTTGGTTTACCTCCATAGGAGTGCTAGCTATCTTGGCATCCTCCAAATGGAACTTCTTCAACATGTCCTACACATACTTTCTTTGAGTAATATAAATTCCACAATTTGTATAGACTAACTCAAGTCCAAGAAAATACTTTAGTGACCCTAGATCACTGGTTTTGAACTCCTAAATCATTTGGTTCTTGATTTTCTTGATGCCATTGGCATCACTACCTATAAGTATGATATCATCAATATAGACACATAGGTATATCACCTCTGAATTTCTTCTCTTGACAAATAGAGAAGTATATGCTTTGCCCATGATGAATTCTTGGTCTTGAAGATATGTAGTCAACCTATTTTTCAATGCCCTAGGTGCCTGCTTCAACCCATAAAGAGATTTGTTTAGTTTGCACACATAATTTACCTTGCGTGGGTCTTCATAACTAGGACGTTGAGAAATGTAAGCCTCCTCTAAAATACAACCATTAAGAAAAGCATTTTTTACATCCAATTGGTACATATTCCAATTCCTTGATGTAGCCACACTTACCAATACCCTGATGGTTGGCATTTTCATCACAGGTGAGAATGATTCCTCATAATCAACTCCTTGGGTTTGTGCAAAACTCTAGCCACAAGTCTAGCTTTATACCTATTTATTGATCCATCTGAATTTCTCTTGATTTTGTAAATCCATCTAGAACCAATTACCTTCATAGACTCCTTCTTTGGCACTAGCTCCCAAGTATCATTCTCCTTGAGTGCTTCAATTTCTTCATCGATAGCTTCCTTCCATTCTACCTTGGTATTTGCCTCTTCATATGATGAAGGCTCCTCAATTGGTAAATCTTTATCAAGATAAATGGAGTGATTACTAACTAAAGACGTGTCATACCATATCTGATTGGCTTCTTGCTTTCCCTTTCTGATCTTCTAATTGCTCGGTTGGATGATTCAGGTATATCTTCCAGCTTCTTCATCTTTGCCTTGCCCTTAGATTTCCATGCCTTGAATTCTTCTAGGATGATGATGTCCTCATCATCTAATTTGATGTCTTGTTCTAGTTGGGCTCCTCCTTGGTGAGGCTTGGAAACTCCTCTTCCAAGTCAAATGGCAACTTAACTTTTGTGCATTCACTTTCAAACCAAGAATCATTCTCATCAAACACAACATCTCTATTGTTCATGAAACCCTTGTTGGATGGATTATAGAACTTGTATCCTTTCTGATTTAAATCATACCTTATGAACGTGCACTTCACTGCCTAAGGGTCTAGCTTACCTCTGATTTGAGATGGGATATGCACATAAGTAGCACATCCAAAGATCCTGCAATGATCAAGTGATGGCCTTCTACCATGCCATGCTTCATATGGGGTCATCCCATCAAGTGATTTGGATGGCAAACTGTTGACAAGATAAGTGGCAGTAGATACACTCTCTGCCCATAAATAATTATGTAACTTTTTCTCATTTAGAATTGACCTAGCTATTTCAACAATCAAACTATTTCTCCTCTCTGCCACCCCATTTTTCTTAGGGGTATACCTTGTTGTAATCTCCCTCTTGATACCTCTTTCTTGCAAGAATTTATCAAATTCATTTAAGAAGTACTCACCTCCTCCATCTCACCTTAATCTCTTTAGGCTTGTTCCTATTTGGTATTCCACAAGTGAAAAATACTTCATAAAGCAACTGAACACTTCATCTTTGTGCTTTATAAAGTATAAGATAGTCCACCTACTAAAATCATCGATGAAAGACACATAGTACCTTGAGCCAGAAATTGAGGGATCCTTACTAAGTCTTGGTCCCCACACATCTATGTGGACATGTTCCAAGTAATCTTCATGCATGTAACCTTTCCTTGAGAAGGCTAACCTATGAGATTTTCCAAACTGACAAGCACTACATTTATAGATCATGTGTTGCTTGGATACATTAGGAATCCCAAGCACACATTGATCTCTACATATTTGCTTCAAGGTTCTCTCACCAATATGCCCTAATCTTTTATGCCAAATCTCAAGCTCTCATAATGTTTGATCCTTGTAATTATAAAGTGCAATATTCCTTGTATCTTCAAGCTCAAATGTAAATAATCTACCTATCATTTCTCCTTTGCAATTCTCTTGAATCCATGTTGGGGTTCCTCCATAAATGCTCCATATTTGTTGAATCTTTCCTGCAAACCTTTTTCCACAATTTGTCCAACACTCATCAAATTCTTGGTAATTATAGGTACATATAGAACCCTACTCAACAGATTTATATTCCCATCAAAGGTTTTAACATTTCATTCCTTGACCACTGAATGTTTGGTGTCATCACCTGTTTGTACTTGGTGCTTTCCCTTAGGTTCCTCAAGGTCAGACAGAAGAGCCACATTGCCTGCCACATGGTTTGAACATCTTGAGTCAATATAGAAGAGGTTTTCATCATTCATACCTTGCTTTGAATTCATGTTCATAATGAGAAGAGAATCCTCTTGATCCTCTATGTAATTGTTCTAGTCTTTCCTTGATTAGTAGCCTCCTTGATAGTTGTTGTTGTGATTGTTGTTGTAGTTGTTTTTTTGGCTTTGATTGTAGCCTTGAGTATGGTTGAATCTTCCTCTTGATTGTGAGTAGCCACCTCTTTGATATCCTCTTCCTCTCTGATTCTTAAAGTTCCTATAGCACTCATCTATAATGTGATTAGAAAATCCACATATGTTGCATGGGGAAGAGTTGAAAGGTCTCCCCCTACCTTGATTACCTCCTTTGCCCCTACCTCTACCTGCATAATTGGCTTGAGAAGTAGTACCTTTCTCTTCACTCTTTTTATTTTTCCTTTTCTCTTTAGACTTGCCTTTATTTGTGTATAGGGTAGAAGAGATGTTATCTCTTGATGAATCTCCATTTTTGTTGAGCTTGGCCTCATGGGTAAAGAGCTGACCCATGAGTGTGGTAATATCTCGAATTCGCATGTCCGTGTATAAGTCCATGGCAGTTGTAAAGCTTTCCCATTTGTCATCTGCCTCGATGCCATTGATCACTTGTCTCACAATCTACTCCTCTTCAATCTCCTCTCCTATGCTTGCCAATTGGTCAGCCACATCCATGACTCTGGTCACATATTCTGAAACACTTTGCTTGGGTTGCTTCCTTTGAGTAGTAAACCCAATCCACAGTTGGTTCTTCCTAGACCTTGTGTTGGAAGAAAAGTATGAAGTAATGTACCCAAGTCTCTTGGGATGTTTTACAGTTCCTAATGTGTGGAAGAAGGAATTCAGAGGTAGATTTAAGAAGATATGACCTTGCTAATGCATCTTTGGCACACCATGACTTAAGTCTTTCAAGCTCCTCTCTTGTATGTTGTCCTTTGCTTCTGAAAACGGGCATTTCCTCATCTCCTGATATGCATCCATAAAGACTCCTTCCTTGTAAGTATGTCTTCATCATCAAGGAACATTCTAGGTAGTTGTTCCTATCCAATTTATCAATAAAAGAAGGGAAACCATCTCCCATTTTACCTCCATTTGCTCTGATACCACTGTTGGGAAAGATGGATGGACACCTCAAGAAATGAGTTGGTACTGCTAACCCCTACTTTGTACCTGCCCTCTTTCACTTCAAAGTTATGTGGTAGGCCCCTTTAGCTTGCTAATTACACTAAATAAGTGTCTATGCACTTTGGATATGATGCTTCAAACACTTTGATCAAAACAGGTAAGTTTGGAACTAGCTTATGACCAAAAAGTTGCTATTTTGGTCTTGATGCCTGCTATAAGTTTTGCTCAGTACTCATAGTACAGTAGCAATTATGAAAATTTCTCTCAAATGATCTAATTAGCTTAAAGAGCTAATGATTCCACATGGAATCACTTGAAATGATAGACTATACTCTGAGCAATGACTTTAGCAAGTAGAAGCTTAGCCCCGACCTTTTAGGAACTCTATAGAGAGTGACCAATGACCACTTGGAGATAATTTTCTCTCAATTCGCTAAATCAAATACCTTCAAACTCTATTCGCTTGAAGTAGACTTTGAGCTTGTTCCAATGAGCTATAGAACATTGAAGATAATGGTGCAATGACTGCGATATGAGCATTACAAGTACACTACTCTGAGTGACAATGGCAGAGATGAATGTAGATGTAATGATCAATGTAATATATTATGTAACAATGTTTTACATGATCATTGGCATGAATATGATGCCCAATGTTGGTGATAGGATTAATCTATAGTGTGATCTTCTCACTTACATCAAATGATCAACACTAAGCTCAGTAATGGGGCACATAAGGCCGTGAGAGTTCAAGCTACTTTTATAGTGATTATCTTCAAATTTGAATTTTTAAATTCAAATGAACTTCCACCTAAAAGTTTTTCCTCTAAACAAGGAGATATTCTCTCAAGAAAAATCGTACCATAAAGTTCTCCTAACTCCATGAGTTTAGTAGCATTACAAGATTGCTTCAAGTCAAATGACTTTTACAAAGATTAATGGTAAAAACCATACGCAATGGTTCATGTGGTTCTTCAACTAATTGCACATAGCTTCTTCCAATGCATAGCCAAGTGTGAAGGCTTGGCATATCAACCCCTATAAGACTATGGAGTGGCTGCTCTTCCACTAAAATACAAGGAAATATGAATGTAGCAAAGAAAAAATAATGAGATCATTGACTAAGACATTCTACACCATGAAGCATTCAAAAGAGTATAGAAATGCTCACACTGGTTGACGGGGAATATAGGGGGACAATATGTCATTTTGGATTTTGGGTATGAAAAATGGGACATTGCGAAGAAAAGAGGGTCTTTTGAGGTATTTTGGAAACAAAACACATTTTTTAGCTCTAGTTATGCATGAATTTTTTGAATTAGGAGTCCAATAAATATCACTCCAATAATTCTTTTCTTGAACACATTCCATAATTGATAACATGCCGCTTAGTTGAAAAAGGAATTGGGCTCAATTCATAAAATAAGAATAAACTTGGATGGCCAATCACATGTTCCATCATTGAACAAAAAGTAGCATGTTCCATGTAAAAACACATTAATGGAAATGTTCATGGAGGAGTTACATTAATGTGTATGTGTATGATATGTAGAAATTAAGTGACCATAGTTTGGTGTTAATGATGTTTTATGCATCCATTGAGATTCTTCAAGGCTAGTTTTATGTTGTGCAAGCTTGTTAACCTACTTACCTCTCAATGTTCTAACCTTTCTTTTGTTTGGGTTTTTGGACTCACCAAAAGGTTCTTTTATTCTTTTGTCTAGCAATTACTAAGATTAGTCACTTTTTGTTGTTTTAATGCCTAAGGATAAGTAACCACTTGTACATGGGTTGTTTCTTTTGTAAAAAATAACAACACAATGGACTAGACTAGTAGATAGAGTTGAGAGAAAGATGCAGGCAAAGATAGACATAGATTGAGAGATAGAGAACTCAAATTCTCAAGCTGCCAAGAGTAATGCAGGTAGAGTGATGGTCACATATAGACCTCATCTAACTTGGAGGTTAGGGTACCATAAATGTATGGGCTCTCACAATGGCTTGCAAAGGCTCACAAAAAGGTAGAGTTCCATTTTCCTTTTTCTAGTGAGCGCTTTTATACTTCATGAAACCCATGATCATTATAGAAGGACAAAATTTGAATCTCACATTTCCATGGAGCTGGTCCTCATGGGTTTGAATAAAGATGCCCCTTCGCTTTTCTTATAGGATTATTTTCTATATCTCATGTTGAGCCATCACAAAAATACTTCATATATTCCATTTCCTCATGGCGCAATTTGTGCACTCTTCCTCATCCTCACTAAGGAGCCAAAGATGCAAAGCTTGGTTTCACCAACACAAATGGTGAAAATTACTCTAGTCATCATGAAACTTTGAGAACTTTCTTCTCTTAGAAGAACTTCTGACTTAATTGAAACATTCGAGACATTCCCGTCCTAATAAGAAAGCCAAAAAATGTTTTCTTTTAGAAATGCAAAGGTTCCTAATGGAAGAACTTAAAAATCGTAAGGTACAAATCTTAAAGATGTATCTCTACAACTTCCCTAGAGTTTTTACCTTTATACCTTGAAGATAAAACCACTTTTCCTAAATAGAAATGAACCACTTGTCCTAAACCACTTTCCCATAATGGGGCAAAAGTTCATAAATATGTCAGCACAAGTGGTCACCAAGGTACCTCTAGAAGATGTTTTATAGAATACCAAACCTAGACTTCCTTTCTAGTACATCTTCTAAATAATTTCAAGGCTCACATAAATATGAGAGTGGTTCATGTAGTCTAAGGATGCATGCATTTTAAGCCTAGATTTTGTGAGGACGAAAACTTCTCAAAGGGGGGGAGTTCCTAAACTTATCAAAATTAGTACAATTGATTTCATGAAGTATAGAGTCATTGATGTAGATGATAAATAGATCAACATCTTTTAGGGTATAATATTTTTGGCAAATAAGGAGTTGCTCAGAAAGCAACTCCATGGCATGCTCAAGTCAATGGAAAATGGGATCCCATAAAAAACACAAAAGATTTTGAAAACATGATTGTCACGAGGAGGTCAAATAGATCATGAAAAAAGCCATACTTCTCTAAGTGAAGTGGAAGTGAAAAATAGAATTCAAAATTCCCAGTAGATATTTTGCAATACTAGTTAAGTTTGTGG
This sequence comes from Ceratopteris richardii, assembly GCA_020310875.1. Lineage (NCBI taxonomy): Eukaryota > Viridiplantae > Streptophyta > Polypodiopsida > Polypodiales > Pteridaceae > Ceratopteris > Ceratopteris richardii. The sequence goes on along the minus strand of CM035442.1, from coordinate 95,453,755 downwards.
AAGGTGAAACGTTTATTCACCTATCCTTAAAGGGATTCTCAGAGAAACACAAAACAATTATTAGATGCTTAGACTTAAGCAATAAAGAGATTCCTTAAAAAACCCTAGGGTATCTATTTGAAAGATTTAAATAAAGAAAGGAATAGAATAGACCCTTGTCACTACAAGTTAGTTGAGAAAGCTAGTTAAGCACTTAGAATTATGCTCAAAATAGGGAAAGCAAACGATGAATGTGTATTCCTCACATACACATATGATAATATCATATCATAAGGGTGATCTTGTGTTGGGAGCCCTAGAAAGCTAAGAAAAATGAAAAACTTACAGGGAATTCCTTTTCTTCGAATTATGGTAAAAACAAATTTGAGTAAAAGGTATTCTATAGTTAGAAAAGACTCTTGAACTTTAAGATAAATATCATCCAAACATCACTCTTGGATATGAATTATGATGGTACGTGACCCTATACTTTATATTCACATTAATGTAGGAATGATGGTATGGGACATTAGACCTTGAGATGGTAGGTATCTTTAGACTTGAATCTTGACTTGAAGTTAGTCTCAAGTCCAATGGGAATCAAAACTTCATAGATAAAGATGGATCATATGATGGGGAATTGTATGGCCAAGGCTTCAAGTACCAAGTCTTTATAAAAGCACTTTCTAGGATCTTCATGAAGTTTTCTAGTAGGACTAGTATAGTCTCATTTAACTTATGATACTTCCAAGTAAGGACATTGTATTTCTTTATCAAAAAAATGCTACATAGATTTCTAAAGAGAAATAACTTGGAAAGATCTTTTTAATCAACGTGATTCCCACTAAGTTGATGTAGGATAAAGAACTTAGTAGATAATATGACTAAGTAGATCAATACCTTGAAATGAAGTTTATAACTTTTAAATTAAAGGGGTGTCAAGATTCTATAAAAAGGATTGACTAAGAAATCAACATAATTAAATTTAAAATTAGTTAATTCTAAAAGACCTTGTTGGTAGTACAATCATGTGAATCAATCCTTTAATTTTAAAGACATATATACTAGAGTAGGCATAATAAATGGGAATATCAAGAGATTGGAAAATGGATTAACTTAGTAATCAAGATAGTTGAATGAAAAATTGTTTTAGAGTACAATTAAACATCATGAACAGTACTCCATTACTTCATACATTGATGTTCTGCACCACTAGAGTTTTGAAGATGGATGATGGTTTAACCTTACCCGAAGAATCATTTTGAGATAGGTTTAATCTCATAAAGATAAAAAGAATGCTTCAAAACCTTCACTAGAATAGATTTTTGACTAATTTAGTCTTATCTAGTTTGACTCAAATTACTTTAACACCTTAGAAGTTGAATCCGTTATACAAAGTTTCAGTTCTTCCTTCCCAGGTTTCTAAACCTTGAGTTTCACTCTAGAAGAATAATCAAAGTCATTTCTAGACTAAGTTGAACATGATGGAATAGGATATTGAATTAAAAATCAAAGGTGGATGTTTTGTATAGAACATTCAATTTTCAAGATAGGTGAGTTCAAGAAACCCCACTCATCCATTGAGTAGTGCTTCAAGATCTATGGATTAAGAAATATCTAAGGTCATTCATTGTAGATGTCAATACTTCATTAACAACAGAAGATTGATTGAAGTAATTGAAATCTTATTATACCAACAAGAATGTGGTTAGTATTTTGGAGTCACCAATAGGAAACCTTATGAAGATGCAAGCAATTAAATATTTTATAGTTAAATTACAAGATATTATCATTCCTACGTCAGATGTGTAGTTGGTATGTGATAAAGATGGCATTAGTACTAGAGGTTAGAAAGCATTGTAAAATCTTTTGATGCATGTTACAAAGAAAAAGGTATTTTGCATGATATTTTTCCATGCCTTTTCAACGTATCCCTAAAGAAGATGAGCTCCAATGAGGATGTACCTAGTATTATCAGACACTACTTGTATTTAGAAGATAATATTCTTATGTCTATTTATCATCTAGCTACATCCAACAAGCAGTTGAAAAGCTCAGCTAGAAAGGTATCCTTGCACAAAAAAAAAAAAGAACATATTCATAGACTCGGAGAGGCTTTAATAATCAATGATTTGATTTTACAAATCTAACATACCAATTATGTCCATTATCGTTACCATGATATTAATTGTATTTTGATGTGGTATATTTTTTTTTGTAATTTATGTAGACTAATACCAAATTGAGGTCTATATTGAAGTTATAAAAATGCCAAAATCACAAATGAGATGGTGAAGAGAGATATTGCATATGGAAATCATGAATGACACAATGACACATGGCATCTATGGATAAAGTTATAACGCTAGCTCTAACTTTACATATAATTTTTTATTGGAAAATGTTTCATTGCACCTACTTCTACGGAATGGAATATTCTTTTATTAAGGTGTCATATGTTAAATAATCATGACACATAAGATAAAGATTTGAGTCCCATTAGTCCATTTCCATGAGTTATTCTTCACTTTTGCATGTCTCATGCCTTCATGCGAATTTTTGATAGATTATTGAAGCTCCATATAGAATAAAGATTTTCCATGAAGCCATTTAATAAATTCATATAAGCTATTAAAAAAATGAAGGAGCATCTTAATTCAATTGTTTATCATGGTGATAATGAAACTCAAGTTTCAAAAAACCTGGTGAATCCCAAGATAGTTTGCAACAAGTATCAAAGATTGGAAAGGAGCAAAATACAATTTTTTAAAGCATTATAAGTGCTAAAAAAAAGGGTGTTGATAGGTATGGAAAGTCCTATGCATGATTTAAATAGATATTGATTCTCATGCTACCATTTGTGATGGAGAGTGTTAATCTCCAAAAGAACAAGCTATCCTTGATGTTAGAGCACCTCTATATCAAGAGAAACTCAAAACCTTTACCAATTTGGAGGACCAATACTAGATTATCAAAATCGTGAACAAATTGTCAACATATGATGAGTTGAAGGTGGCATTTTTAGAACTATTTCGGACTACTAAGAATGTTTCAAAATTACATTCTTCCCTTCAGTATATGCTGCAGAAAGGGACGATCGAGGAGTATGCATCAGATTTCTGATATACACTCCAACAGTTTTTGATAGATATATTGCCTACCGAGGAAATAATAACAAAATTCTTTGTTGATGGACTTCAGCCACCCATTAAAGAGAATATCTATATGTACACACTCAAACAATCCCATATGCTAGATCAGATTATTCACTTAGCGACCAGGATGGATCGGAAGATGCACTTTGGCAATTTGGGCTCTAAGAAGACAAATCTGGTATTCAAGAAGGGTGCGACCCTATAGAAGCAGATGTATTGCCTACGGTGCAATAATGCAGGTCATTTTATGTCCGATTTTATGCTTAACAAGGTATTTTTTCCCTTTTGTAACAAAACTAATCACAATTTGTGGGAATGACACTTTAATGCACAGAATACCTTGGTGACCACTACACATGTAGAGGTACCTCCTTGGAAAGAGAATTTAACTGGGTATAAGCCCCCAATTTCTACTAGACAATGGCAGAATACACAAGATGCTAGACTTTCAGGACCATCTCAATATTTGGATTCACAATAATTTCTGAAGTAGCGACATGGCTTCTGACAAAATAGCAAGAGTTTGGCAGAGGACAGAGATTTCAACAACATGGGCCAAGTAACCCTAGTAGTCATCCGATTCAGTGTCAAATTTGTCTACAATATGGTCATAGATGGTGGGAATGTGAGGAGGCTAAGGAATATGATTAATGGAAGCAAAAGCAAAGCTCAAGGCACCTATGGCCAATGTGGTGAATTTGGAGTGTTTGGAGCCGTCAGCATCAGTAGTCACCCGGTCTCAGAAAGAGTATTCAAGTGGATAGAAATTGGATTATTTAACTCCTAGAGATAAAAAACAAACTTTGTAGAAGGCAATGTAGTGGGCTACGGAGTACCCATTGCACTATGTGGACTCTCCACTATTTCGAGCAGAATCTTTCTGAAAAGTATTGTATAAAAAGTACAATTAGTACAGAATCTGAAGAAATCTTGCAAGAGCCATCGTTTGGTATTAGATTGAATACAAGTCTAACATAGAAACAAGGTTTGGATTGGCAGATGCGAGGGTATAAATATTATGAACCATCAGTAACTAAGGAGTATTCTGAAATTCTATAGGAATCACACATCAAACTATCTTTAGGGGCGTTGCTGGAAGTATTCCTAGCATTCCGGACACAGTTACTACACCAACTACAACAAAAATGTAAACCTTTTGAACATCTTAACCCTCAGTATCAATGGTAAGGAATGTGCTGGACTGAATCGTGGATTATGTGCTTCCTATGATTACATTACAATATAAAAATAAAGTTATTCCAAAGGTTTTGATTGATGGGCATTCTAGTATCAATATTGCATCTACCACCACGTGTAAGAAAATGGGTTGGAATAGCATTCACCGAGCTCCCTTCTTTGTTCAGATGGTAGACCAACTAGGGGTACAACCAGCAGAGCTAGTCAAAGATATCCCTATTCCCATTGCACATGTTCTATTTAATATTACATTTGTTGTATTGGAATTGAAGGGAAAAACCTTAGATTATAATTTATTATTGGGCCGGCCATGGTTGCACAATGCTAAATTTCCCAAAATTGGGATGAAAATATAATTACTTTTCAAAGAGGGCATGCAAGTTTTTTGTTCCTTTAGATGAAGAGCACCATTGCCTTCTAGAGCATAAACCAATGTTAGCAGAGCCTCCGCATATGCTAAATGGACTCAACAAAGATGACCAACAATAGTTTTTGGAAGCAGATAGGGATCTTCTCTCGTTCAGGGTAGTCGATGTGAATTCTGTCATCAGTTCCGAATGGGACCATATGGTAGCCGAGGTGTGTATGGAATCTCTAAAATTGTAGGAAGAGGATAGCATTAAACCAATGATCAAAGAGCCTCTGGAGAATGGCTGCATATGCATGGAAGAAGATTCTTTAGAGGTAGTCGATTCGGGGACTACAATAGAGCCTAAGCCAGTCCAAATTTGTTTGGAGCTTGCCCTAGAATTCCAGATGGCCTTGATTGCCTTGTTGCAACAATACAGGGATGTTTTCATGTGGACCTATTCAAACATGAAAGGTCTGGATACAAAGCTTTATCATCACCAGATTTTGCTTAAACTAGATGCTACTCTAGTTATGTAGTAGCAGTACAGAATGAACCCTAATTTTGTAGAACAGGTCAAATGTGAGCTGGACAGATTGATAAAAGTCGGCTACATTATTCCTATGAAAATCCGAAATGGTTCTCCCCCATAGTGATTGTTCTAGAAAAAAATAAATAGTTACGGATCTGTGTGGATTACCAGAAACTAAATGCGGTCACTATACCAGATCCATTTCCCTTACCCCTTTTGGACACTATTCTTGATGAGGTTGTAGGAAGGGAAATGTATTCATTTCTCGATGGGTTTAGCAGCTATAATCACCTCAGGATGGTGGACACAGACATACCAAAAACCCTCTTTATTATGAATCGAGTACTTTCTAGTGCTGCATGCAACAAATCTTTGCCCCGTATCGTACTTCATTTATGAACATTTTTTTGGATGATTTCTCAGTTTCAAGCACCATCGCAACTCATCTAGAACATTTGCAAGCTTGTTTTGAATCTTGTGAACAGGTTCACCTCTATTTGGACCCAAATAAGTCATCCTTTGCAGTTAAATGCGACAAACTATTGGGCCATGTCATTTTGGAAAAGGGCATAGCAGTGGATCCAATAAGATCAAAGTCATTCTAGAAACTCTAGCACCCCACGATCCAAAGGAAGTATTACATTTTTTGGGTCAGATGCGATGGCATGGCATGCACTTATGGGGTGTTTCTCATATAGCCATTCCCTTAAATAAACTGGAACATGTGCAGCCGATAGATTTTGTATGGACATCTGAAGCACAAACACTGTTTGAGTGCTTACAGAAAATGCTAGCCACTACACTAGTATTTGAAGCTCCAAACTGGATGCAATCATTTCATGTATTTGTAGATGCTTGAGATAGAGTTATTGGAAGTGTCTTGATGTAGAAGGAGGATCAAAGTTGGTTCCACCCTATGCACTATGTTAGTCGGCGACTCACAATTGTTGAGCAAAATTATTTGACGATGGAACACGAATGCTTAGGTCTAATTTATTCAATAAACAAGTTCCGGTATTACTTGTTGGGTCGCACGTTCATGTTTCATGCGGATCACAGTGCGCTGTTATATTTGGTTAAACAACAGAATTTGGTAGGCCGCCTTGCTCGATAAGTCCTGCTTTTATAAGAATATGAATTTGATATCATGCACTGCCTAGGTGCTAGTCATGCTATTGCAAACTTTCTCTCACACATCAATCATGGGGAACCTCCTGATGGAGTTGATGACTCTCTTCTCGAGGTGAAAGATTTTTTGGTAGTCCAAGTGGAGACTGCACCTCGCACCTACCCCAGCTCGTACAAAGAAATGCTCAGTTTGCTTGAGAATGGCATTGCTCCCTCCTACTTTAGCTCTATAGGAGGCGAAAAAGTTGGCCTTCATAGTCGTCGGTTTATTGTTATTATGGGCCAACTATATCATAAGGGCCCAATCGGCATTTGGATTCGATGTGTCCCTCCACAGAAGGTGTAGGTCGTCATTTTGGAGGCTCATGCTAGCATAGTTGGCAGACACTTCAGTCATTTGCTTACGATGTAGAAAATTTAGTAGTCTAGATTATGGTGGACAACTATGTACTAAGACATGCAATAAGCAGTAAGGAATTGTGATCCCTGCCAATGCACTAGAGAACCTTGTGATAGTCAACACTTTCCATTGCAGCCAATTTTGCCTCTTGAACCTTTTCAAAAATGGGGTTTGGACTTCATTGGTCCCATCAAACCACCTGTTGCGCATATCGAGCCCTACATATTTTAATCTATATGGATTACTATACATGCTGGGCCGAAGCATGGGAAATTAAGCAAACTACTACATGAACTATAGCATGAAAATTGTAGAATGATATCTTTTCACGTTATGGCTTACCACTAGAATTAGTTTCTGATCGAGGAGCTCATTTTTTGAATTAGTTGATTGTTGAACTCACCACCAATTTCCAAATTAAACATAAATTTAGCTCCCCCTATTATCCTTGGGCAAATGGATTGGCAGAAAGCACTAATAAGGTGTTACTCCACATGCTCCAAAAACTATTGCTTGATTTAACAGATCAGTGGGAAATTATGCTCCTCACAGTCCTTTGGGATTATAGACAAGAGGCCATACTACCCTTTGAATTTGCAGCACCCAGTCTCTGGATTGTGTTCGTGAGGTGATTAGTTTGAGAGGAGTGTTCTGCATATCGAATGGATCAATTGCAGTGATTAGATGAGCAACATTATCATAGCCTTTTACTACTCCAGGAAGTTTAGAGTTGTCAGAAGATGTGGCATGACTGCAATGTCCAAACTAAGATTTTTCAACTGTAGGATCTTGTTTGGTATTTTCACTCCAAAATGAAGAGAAAGATGGGTAAACAGAAATTACAGTGGACAGGCCGGTTTTGGATTCATAAGTTGTGTGGACCCAATTCATTTCAGTTGGCTACATTGATCGGAGAAGTTCTCCCAATAGTCGCTAATGGGTCTAAGCTACAACCCTATCAGTGCTCGTAAAAAAGAAAAAAAAGTATTAAAAAATTAAAAGGATTTTTGAATACAAATATTATCATTGAATACATCGGATCGTGGAATCTCAGGCATGATGTGCAATTTAACTACTAACATGCAATCGTACAGGTGATCAACCAACGGCGGCGGCCACAACGTTTCAAATCTAATGATTCTTTCTTATTTTGAGAGTTAGAATTCAATGCAAATTTGTGAGTTACAATCCCTTAATTAGTAATCATGGCACAGACTTGTAGCTCTCTACACATGCAGCCCATGCATAAAAGGCTGCGCACTTTGCCGAATTCGACTTATTTGGGGAGTTTGCATACAGAGCGATTATAGTGAGCAAAGCTCTTGTGCGTTAGAATAGCAAAGAAGAGCAATAGTATAGTGATGGCGGTCTCCTTCTCTGACTATCACCTTCTATACATCCCAGAGAAGTTGTCACGGGAGCAGAAGGAATGGTTCGACTGTAGAGGACTCCTGCAATGCATAATGCTGGATTGGTACAACATTTGACCTCATCCACAGACGAAGGATATTGCCATGGAGATAACAAGGTAGACGGATGGCAACAATATCAACTCGCAAGATATCAGTATCTGCATTGGCCAATAAGTGTTCAAATTGTCGGCGGCCTTCATTGTTGAATGGTTCCACATGGCTAACGAGGGCATCATGTTGAGCACGGATCATGTCGATGCTGCAAAAATATTTGCATTATTGGGCAAACCCTATTTGGGTGAATATAGGTTTGCATAGCTCTCGGACTACAACCCTTTGTGGTTGGGAATGCTATCAATGACAATGATTATAAATTTGCAAGCTAAACATTATGGAGTATCCCTTTAGCTCTACACTTTGGTGAAGGAATCTGCGAAGACCTAGGTAAATTGGGTAGAAATCAATTTTCGGAAGCTGAAGAAGGAAGTCCGGAGATTATTCTAACATACTAGACGAGCTCTGAATGCAATGCTAGACTCCAAGGTGGGATTAGTTTTTAGTTTTCTTTTCACGACTCCGTTGTACTTACCTCGAGAAAACACAGTATGCTCGGGAGGATGAGTCTACAAAGTGGCAGGTGGTGGAGAATCAATGGAGAAAGTAGAGAGAAAGACAAAGGAAGAAGCATAGAGAAAAGCAAAGGAAGAAGCAGACAAAAAAGCAAAGGAAGAAGCAGAGAGAAAGGCAAGAGAGGAAGAGGCAGCACGGAATCAGAAAGAAGTAGAGAGACAATGACATCTAGAGGAAGAGGAATCTCATAGAAGAGAAGGGCAAGAAAGGGAAGAAAAAGCTGCCAAGGAGGAGAGATGACAAAAGCAACAACAAGAACAAGGTGGTCATTCCGGAGGCTCTTAAAGAAAAATACTGGTCTTACATACTTTTCAAGCATGTAGATTAGTGGATAAGTTGAAGCCAAGGTAAAGTTACCTCCACTCTAGTGCACTGATATTATCTATCTGTGGATGTACAATGATGAAACTCTTAGATCGGAGATACTTGGTGACTTAGCCCATGGACTGTCTCGGACTTTGGTGAAACTCAAAGAGTTTCAAAATAAATACAATTCTATGATTGTGAAAAAAAGACAAATGGTTTACAAAGTGGGAATAGATGATGACAAAAATTACCTGACTCCAATGAGAAGCATAAAGAGTTAGAGCTGAGAGTGCTGCTAGAGATAGTAGATCCAATGACAAATTAATGGATGATCTGAATGAAGCTATTCCGACAAATAATATTTTGCAGGTAACTGTTGAAGAAAAGTCTAAAATTATAGCCCAATTATAGGCAGAGGTCAAACAAACGCAAAAATCGCAGCAAAAATTGAAGAAAAGTAATAAGGAGTTATTTGCGAAGTTGTAGAAGGCCAAACAAGAAGTGTAGAAGCTAAAGGCGAAGGTCAAAGAATAGAGCGGGGAAATGAAAAGACAAAACATATCTACCGCAGAAGTGGAAGAATGACTGGCAATTAGGAATTTGGAATTTATTGCCTTAGAAGAAAAGTTCAGACGATAGCCTTTACTTTCAAAACTATACCCAACAAAAATACATTTTACAGCTTTATCATCCAATTTTCTACGATGTTGTTCAGGCACTAATGCATATGCCAAACAACCAAAAACACGCAGATGAGCAATAGATGGCTTGCAGTCATGCCAAGCCTCATATGGAGTGATAGATTGTAGTGCTTTAGTGGGACACCTGTTTAGTACATATGCTGCACACACGACAGCCTCAAGCAAGAAACTATGTCGTAAAGCCTGACTCTTGACCATACACCTCGCCATCTCCATGAGTGACCTGTTCTTTTGTTCAGCAACTCCATTTTGTTGAGGTGTATACGGCACTGTACACAGGTGTTTTATCTCACGTTCAGCCAAAAGTGCATTAAGTCAGAAGACATATATTCCCCCCCTCGATCTGAATGCAGGGTGCCCATTTTACATGCTAACAGATTTTTAGCCAAAACCAAAAACTGTTTGAAGTGCATGAACACTTATGACTTTGCCTTCAATGGATATACCCATGCATGCCTAGGAAAATCATCGATGAAAGTCACGAAGTAAAGATAATTCCCAAAAGAAGGTGTCTGCATAGGACCACGAAAATCACTATGTGGAAGCTGCAATTTCTGAGTAGCCCGAACTGAACCATCTTTTGGAAAGGAAGAATGCTGCATTTTGCCCAAAAAATAGGCTTCACAAACATGTTTTCTAGGTGCCTCAAGTTTGGGCAAAGCGGATACCATTTCAAATTTCTACATGCATAGCAAACTAGCAAAATTCAGATGACCAGAGCATGCATGCCAAAGCTTTGCATCTGACATAGCCTGACAATCATTTACTGCACATGCCAAATCATTTATAGGACTTTCATAGTCTATGAGCTTATACAGCCCATGACATAAAATGCCAGAAGCAATAATCACATTGCCATTTGACAGATCATGAATTGTATACCTGTCATCAACAAATTTCACAACCAAGCCAATCTTGGCTAATGCAAAAACTGATAATAGGTTCTTCTTGATCCCTGGCACAAATAAATCATCTCACAAAGTGAAAGAACTACCTTCAGCAGTAGTCAAAACGATCTTACCAACTCCCATAATAGGATAAGAGGAGTTGTTGGCGCATGTAACAGTATTCCCTGTAGGGGCAGGCTCGAGTGAAGAGAAGAAACTGCGCTGCGAGATAATATGTTTGGTCGCCCAATTGTCAAAGTACCAAACATCTGAGTCTACTGCAGACATGCACTCCTCATGAGAAGATGGGTCAAAACTACAAGTAGTAGTAAATGACCATTCTTCTTCTTGCATAAGATTAGTAGCCTCCATTTTTTGAGTAGAGGCTTCTGCAACAACCATTCTAGCCTCTTTCTTCTTTGCCTCTTTTGTAGCTAGTTTTAGATAGTCTTTACGATATGATCATTCCCTTTACAGTACTTACAAAACAATTTCTACTTTTTTTATTTTTTCTCATCTTTGTCTTGGTTCTTCGAATGTGCAGCATTTGCAGATTTTTGCTTACTAGTAGAAGAGCTCCATTTTCCTTTGCCCTTTTGACTAGCTAGGAAAGCTTGATATGCAACATGCATAATGGAACTGTTCTACCTGGACTGATCTTCCTGCAACAGAACAGAGACTTACTCCTCAAATGATAAGGCATCTGGATTGCCTTTCATCGTCAACCAAAGAGTAGAAGCAAAACTCTAATATGAATCATGAAGACCATTCAGAACGGTCTACACAAGTGAGCTATCTCGTATAACCTCATCAGCAGAAATCAATTGTTCCTTCAAGTCTTTGATCTTTGTTAGGAAACTGTCCATAGAATCACCTTCATTCATGTGCTCACTCTCCAACTGTTTTTGGAGGTAAGCAACACAAGCCTCATTCCTAGCTTGGTACAATGTGGTAAGTGTATCCTAAGCATCCTTAGCTATTTTGCAAGGGTGAATATGAGGAATAATGGCACGTTTGATAGAAAAAACTATCAATGCATGTGTTAGGGCATCTCTGCCATCCCAACGAATCTACTCTGCAGTAGGTGCAGCAGAAACTGTAGCACGAATAGGAATATGTAGAATACCATCATCTTCGACATCTTCTGCATCAGCTTTAGTACTGGTAGTTGTAAGAGTTGTAGGTGTGATAGGACATTTTTCGAAACCCTGCACAATGTTCCACAATCCTTTTGCAACCAACACATGTCGCATCATATAAGCCCATAACGGGTAGTTGGTACCATCCAACTTATCCTCAACAGCCAACATACGGAATACATCACTACTTTCAGCCATAACTACCCAGACAAATTCTGCTAAACCTGTAGAAGAGTTCAAGACACTTATATTGGCGAACAAAAGCTGGTATATACCTTTGGCACAAAAAGACAAAGTAGCCTGCATAAGCACTGCGATAGTGCATTCAGAGGCTGAAAAGAGCTCAGATCACGATTTTGGCACCACACAACGAAGCTATTTTGATCTCTGAAACACCCTGAGTATGCTCACCAAATTTCGTGCGAATCTGAGACTACAAATGGAGGAGTATCGACGGTGCCCTAGATGAAGCAACGACCTACTCTAATACCAATTGTTAGATTTAGACGTCTATGGAAGCACGCAAACAACACAAGGAAGAAGAAGAAGCTTGGAGCACAACACACAATACTGAATGTATTACTGGAGAAAGTACAAAGATAAGTAGCCCATTAGGGCAATAGGCGTATATACAAGCCAGGGGAAAAAACCTCCTAAAGAGGGAAAAAAGTGCCCCCACGGTCCTAGAGTGTTCACACATATCACTACCTAAATATATCAACATAGGCATAGGTTGTAGGAATCCTTGAATTGGAGAAACAAGTTAATCAATAGAAGTCGCATTGTGTAGATGCAAATCTCGTGTTGGGTGATAAGGAAGCAGAAGTAGAGAAGCTTAGAAAGGATGCTTCAGTTTCGGAGCTCACTTGTAAAACTAAGTTAGGAGAAATGTCAAAGACAAATGCAAAAAATATAACTAAATTATCGGATGTGACTATAGCTTTTGACAAATTGTTAGAAGGATTTCAACAAAGGATTCTTGAGTTAGAAGCTTATGCAATTAGTTATAGAAGTGCTAGTCAATAGTTATTAGATCCAAAAGAGTTTTCTGAAGCAGAATTATTATTAGCCAAAGAAAATATTAGAGAGATGTTCAACGAATTACAGTATGATATAGAAAGAATTATGTTTTTGGAAATGCAGAATCAATCATGATGATGATTTGTAGATCTATGCATTGTGCATGCTAGTGTTAGTGTCATATTATGGATGTATATACTCTTGAGTGAGGTGGCATAGATGCCACATGGCATCATATGGGTATTATATATCATTTGGTAAGAAAGTCAAGAGAGATCTCATGATGAAGGATCGGGTTGAGACATCGATCAAAACATGGAATCATGCTCGGGCGTGGCTGGGCGGCGAACCTCATACGAGCTCTGTGTGTTGGGAACAATGGTGGATCGAGTGGCAAAAGATCAAGGGCGTAACTCTAAGGTCGTAACACTGGTATCAGAGCTTTAATTCGGTCATAGATCGCGCGTGCGCCCTATGGGACTTGAACCTGCACCATGGCTATGGCGGGCGTCCATCCTAACCAAGGTGCCAACTTCATTTGATGAATTTATTCTCCGCAAGTTTGTACTGTAGTAAACGGATGGCAGGACTAGAGATGGAAGTTGCTATCGTCGGGAGTTGGAATACTCAACGACTGCGCCCTGGTACAGCACGAAAATGATTGCCTTCTCAATCATTTGCTCGACTGCGCCCTGGTACACCCCGAAAATGATTGCCTTCTCAATCATTTGCTCGTCCGCACCTTCATACAGAAGCGAAAGTGATAATTCCATGCAATATCCCTGAGGTGTCGCCCATGAGATTTGAACCCACAACCACGAAATACGGAAGTATCGTGGTATATATCGTGGTAGTAAACAGTTATGGCAACGGCAGAGATGGACTAACGACGAGTTCAAAGGCATAGAGCATAGAAATGCGTAACAAGTCCATGGTCTTTTGGGATGATGTGCGAGGGACGATATCATCCTCAAGACAACAAGGAGTAATCAAAGATAACACTTTCCTCCATGCAATTTAGCAAGGAGTTATGACCTCATTTCCAGGTTTGAGTGTTTTTCGATTTCGTAACTTTATCTGGAGAGAGATGGGATGTACCTGCTGCATATGAAGAGTCTACGAATGAGGAGCATACTCCAGGACTTGTTCAAGGTCTTGATTTCAAATTTACAGGCATGGAGCTTCATGTTAATCACAGGTATTATTATTTCAATTTTGAGAGGTTTGCATTTTCGAGAAGCACCATGAACTGTTAGGAGGCCAAGATCCGGGAGGGAAATCACATGTACGGAGAGTATGAGATATATATATTCTCATCTAGAATCAAGGATTCCCTCCAAATACAAGAAGGCCAAGTTTAGAGTATCTCTAAAATACTCTATTTTTATGATTTTTGCATAAATTTCAGGAGCTATTTTGATAAATAGCCATTTTGGGAAGGGAAAAAGAAGAGGTATTTTTCATAGATTTATGGAAAAAACCATGCACACTTATATTCTAGTGTATTGACTTTCATATACAATCAAGAAATCCATAAGATATCTCAGTTTGATGGGAGTTTGAAGCTCCACAAAACCCCCTTCCATCACAGTTTGACAAAAAATTTCAGCACCTAAATTTGAGAAAATCCCATTTTGGAAGAGGGAAAAATAGGTGCGATAGCTATGGATGGATGGGAAAAAGTATATTTACTGAGAGTATGGTGCATGGACTTCTTAGGCGAATCATTAGATTCATCAAAATGATAAGTTAAGGAGGGATTTTAGCTCCTCAAAGACCCCCCTTCCCACACTTTTTAGAAAAATTCAGAAATTAATATTTTGCCAAACTCCATTTCTTGGAGTAAGAAAAGATCATTTCGAGCCTTCCCATGGATTATTGTGCATAATCCAAGAGAAATCCACATTTAGAGTGGATTAGAAGCTTGCTAAGAGCTCCCATTTAAGTTTTTACATGAAAGTAAAAATCTTGATTTAGGCCTACTTTGGGGAGCGAATTAGCATGCACTAAGGGAGGATTTGGAAAGGTAAAAAATGGCTCAAGCATCTTCATATACCACTCTCTGAGGTTATGGAGAGAATTTTAGGATTTGCATGATGGAAGAATGCTTTTGGGCACCCCAAAAATCACATTTTTACACTTTTTCCAACCCCTCCAACAGTCCACTAGTTGACATGTCCCACTTGGAATGGCCATATCTTGGGCTAGAAAATTCCAAATAGGACGTGCTATGGCTCGTTTCGAAGAGCACAAGATCAACTTTCAGTTTATGAGAAAACATTTTGGAAAATAAGTATTTTTGCAGGTCTGAACAGCTCTGCAAAATCTGAACAGTTTTGGGCGACTACCTTCCGGGAGCCATATCTTTCAAACCGGGAAGGCAATTTGAGTAATTTCACTTCGACCTATTTGCACATGGTTTATATTTCAGTTTATGAAAATTTGCAGGTCCTAAAGTGGTTTTTGCAGGTCTAAAGAAGGATTACTAATGCATTTTTGAGCTAAATTTGCATTATTTTTGTAATCACCTGACCATGCTTTATGTTTTGAGGAGTGCTCCGATATTTACGGACACTTCAAAGTGTATGTTAGGACCTGAGGAGGAAGGTGCAGAGGTCTCGAAGCTTGTCGAGAGCGATTGGATGCATGCAATTCCAAAATCAGACTACTCAGGGATGTATATTTTATGCTTTCTGGCATTTTATTTATGTTATGGCATGTCTGTATCTACATGCATGAATGGGATTGCATACATCAAGTGTTGATCATTGTTTAAGCTCTTAAAAGTATGGATCAACATGCAGGAAGTATGCTTTTTGATTGTTTGCAGGAAAGAAGATTACAGAAACCATATGGCTATGCAACACCGGGAATGGTTGCTAGCAAATACTTTTGTATTTTTGCAGGTCATGGAATCCATATATAAGTTTATGGCGTGCATGCCATGGGCCTGTCAAGCCCTATGTTTTTGGGTGGCCTGCGTGCCACTGAGCTATGGTTTAATTTTTTTTGGGATTCCATTTCCTGGGGAAATGCTGTCGAAATTTTTCTTACCGCATGGCGTTATATACGCACTTGCTTTTAGGTAAGAGTGTTATGGCATAGTAACATGCCTTTCTGCAAACATCAATAAGTTTTAGGCATGCTTATAAGCATGTATTTGATGGACTTAGGACCATCAGAGTATTATATATAAGGCAACTTCGGTAGTAGCAGGATCCCTATACATAATCCTTATGGATTTAGACCATAGGATTGCTAACGGAAGGAGCTACACCTTCACCATTAGTAATGTGCACAAGCAATCCTATAGGTTCAGGAAGTTGCATTCAGGCTCGGGAGATACATTTAGGACAATCTCCAAGGTAGTGAAGATTTATTTATCTTCACAAAAGTCTCACAGTAGAATTAGGAGACTATGGGGTATCATGATGAATACCCAAAGAGTGACTAGTTTCACTCATGCACATCACTTGACCAAGTAGTGAAGCATTTTTGCTACACTACTAAGGAAACCAAATGGATGGGATCATAAAGATGGGTTTCATGAGATAGCATCGACGGATGCTTATGTGATTCGAGTGATGGTTAGGAAGGCCATAGGCATGGCACTAGCTCCATGGTATAGAGCATAGATCCCTTAGTCAGGAATAGTTGGGGTACCCAATACATACATATGTATCTTGGGATCTACAGAGAGGTACTTAGACTTAGTCTTTGTACCTAGGAACAAGTTGGTTTGGAACAAAAGGGATATCCATTGTCACATTGTTGACTAGAACCAAACTAACTAGTTCAAGGACATGGGACTCATTTCAATCCACTGATATGATTTTAGTATATGGGATTCATTGGAGTCCACCTACATATTCCATTATATGGAATAGATATTCGGTTTAGTGTAGGTATGACACCGTGAATTGGAAGAAGTTTTCACTGGTATGGGACGGTGGAAACGACTTCCCTTTGAGCACTCTTCTTCTATGGCCAGGAAGAAAAGGACTCATCATTCATGGCATCATGTCTCACTAGATCAGACGAGAGCTCTTAGTAGACATCTCCTTAAGATTGGGAGTTATCTTTCACAGTATGGGAAGATTTATTCTTCCAGTAGAGAATGTGGTAGGTGATTTTATCACCATGGATATCACATACTCATGTTGTGCTTTCAGGAAGGATAATTCCATTAGTTGATTGGATCGTATAGATCCATGCACAGAGTATGGTTGGCAGAGATAGTTCTTTATTATGGATACACATGTGTTTACGGTATCATGTCACATCATTGCTGACCATTTTAGTAGAGGGCTTTCACCCTTATTAGGAATTTATTTTCTCCACTCTTCACTACACACACCTTCATTAGTTAGCGGAGATCTGTTCTCCATTTTCATAACAATAAGTGTAATGAGGGATTATGCATTAGCTATGGAAGAGAGGACTAAATAAATTCATGAATCTCTCTTTTAACGAAAGGAGAAAGTGGGAATCAGCTTAGAGATCGACTAGAGATCTCATTTTAGCCCACGGGTCTCACTTTAGCTCCTGTTCTTTGAGAGAGAAAGAAGGAATGGAAAGCATGATTTCTTCATAGCGGAAGAATACAGTATGTTTTCCTTTAGACAGAAGAGGTGTATGCAAAACATCTCTTAGTATTTATTTCACACGGAATTCCTTTACTCTACTTTTCAATGTAATTTTCCTTCACATGGGAGTCTCTTTCTCCACTAGTTTTGAAGGAAAAGTATGAACAACTCATGTGCATGTTCTCACCTATGGATGAGTAGAGAAACTGGATTCAACAGAATCTCTTTCAAAGGGAAAGGGAAAGTGGAATAGGTTCCACTGCTAGAGCTCTTTTCCTTAGAAGAGATTGAATAAAGAAAGAGACATGGAGAGAGTTTCACTTTCTCGCATTTAGGTTGTCTAGATAGGAGTGGCTCTCTTCTATCAAAGACAAGAGAGAGATCAGTTAGTCATGATGGTTAGATTGAGTCTCACTTGTAGACTCTAGAGAGAAGTAGTTATGTTTATTTCCAGTGAGTGTCTTTGACTAGATGAGATGATCTAGTTATTGACATTAGTTAGCCTGGGAGTAGATTGATGATACTTCTCTTTTGAGTTTCCAGGAGATAGGGATACATCTAACCTATTAGGGTACCAAACTCTTAGTTGATGTTACATCATGAGTATGATGAGTAAACATCAGTTAGGAGGATGGGTACTTAGGGATTATCTGAATCTCAAAAGGGAATGCTTTTGCATTCATATGGCAAACTACAGGGAAGAGAAATATTAGAGTTTACACAAGTGCCCAATAGATGCTCTTCCAATAGAACCTAGTCCAATGGTAAAGGATGACAAACCACAGATTTCTCGGTTGGTGAAATGTAGAGATTGCATTTTACTACCGTGAGCTGGATGATAGATTTGCATAGTTCACAAGGTAGTTTAGACAAAACTACTACTTGTGATTACACTCAAGGTTAGGAAGACCTAGAGTGGTCTGAGGGCAATCTATCATTTAGTCTTAGATGGGTTTGGAGTCACTTGTTATGGGACTTTGTTCTATACTTCAGAGGATTTTATAGTTTATTATCTCCACTATGATACGGTCAAGCTTATAAGTTTGGCACTTTACACTTTCTTTTCATATTATTACTCCATAGAGGATACATCATATGGACTTAGGTCATTTGGATGATGTAGTATGTTATGGGAGTGATAGTTTGGAGGTGAAGTGTACATGGGAGATAGTAGGCACCATTTAGACGGTTTCCCACCTTTGAGATGATCTCATTTGACGCTTCTTAAGGGGAAGGATATGGGGAAACAACACACAGAGATGACCATGTACATAGAGTACATGGGGTTCAGGGGAGTCCGAGCACTTTCTTCTACCATTATGGACATTTCATTTACATTTTCGAGGACGAAAATGCTTTCAAGGGGAAGGAAATGTCATATTATGGATGTATATACTCTTGAGTGAGGTGGCATAGATGCCACATGGCATCATATGGGTATTATATATCATTTGGTAAGAAAGTCAAGAGAGATCTCATGATGAAGGATCGGGTTGAGACATCGATCAAAACATGGAATCATGCTCGGGCGTGGCTGGGCGGCGAACCTCATACGAGCTCTGTGTGTTGGGAACAATGGTGGATCGAGTGGCAAAAGATCAAGGGCGTAACTCTAAGGTCGTAACAGTTAGCAGCCGGTGTGGACGAGCTACTTTCATTGTAATTTCAATTCTTATTTTCAATGTAATTTAATGGAGGCTTACGTAGATATAAAGAGTTTTCAGAAATTGTAATTTCCATTATTCTATATTTCAGAAGTTCGGAACGGTGTGCAGCCCTACCTTTTACGACAAAGTATGGTATCATGTCTTACGGAGGAATTTCGAATGTTACGAATATAGACCAAGTGGATGCAAAAAATCGTGAAGGGTGAAGTCTGTATTTTCGAAGTTAGATTATAGAAGTGATACTGTAATGTACTCGCCTTTGTATTCTGGAATCAAGAGACTATTTTACTGTGTAGATTCTATGATTTTGAGTACATTGTGTATGACAGATTGTCTCTATCTGCAATCAATGTTATTGTAGGTGATGGAACACAAACACATGTTTACGAGTAATGTGTATTGTAAATCCCAATTCTTGAACCTCTATATTGGGGTAATATTAGTCTGTAGGCAACCAATATGCTAAACATTGGTATGTGAGATATATAAATGAATTATTGGTTCAAAGACATGCAACATATTTGTATAATACTATATGATGGTATTTAAAATAAAGCACTAGATATTTTAGTGTTTTATGCATTAGTATGATATAAGAAGACCCCTATAGTGTATAAGTATATAGTGAATATAATAATAAATTTCTCATTATGATGATTATATGACTTTAAGTTAACATTAGAAAAAATATTCCAATATGAGGAAATTTCTTTTATGGAGATATTTGTTTCTTCTCATATATAAGTGTGCAAATAAACATATTTTTTTATTATATTCAATCATTTCTACATTTTGGGTTATCAAAAAAGGTTGTTTTTAAACAAGTTTTTATAGAATATCTAGGTATAATTCTTTTTAGGGTTTTAAGGTTTTTTGAAACATTTATTGGAACATTAAAAGTGATGTTTTTTAATTTTTTAAAGAAAAGGACATTATGTGTCCTATTTTGGTCCACCACTAGTGTTAAATAGACAAAGTATCTTAAGGTTCAACAACTATTGGATGTCTTCATAGTGGAATTCTCCACAAGTGGGATTGGACATGATACATCCTCTGGCATCCATAGTTTCAAACAAACCCTACAAGAAAATTTTGGAGTTGCAAGCAAAAGATTCAAGTAGAATGTAGATAAATGCCCTAGGAAAGAGCTTCCTTCTCAAGCAAAGAAGATATCACAATCCCTAGATGGACTCCTTAGTAGAAAATGTAGATCCTATGTCTACTTGAAAGTTCCAACTACACTAGATCAATGCATCAAAATGTATGTGGACATAAAGGATAATTTAGAAGAAGAGTTAGATCTATCCAAGTTCTGAAAAATCTTCAAGTTACGTGGCTATAACTATTTCTAAATCTTCTTCATTAGTGGATGATGTTGCGAACAGTTGTTTTATGTAGGGTACAAGTTTCAAATTATGTAAATACCTTTGGGAAGTCTTCAAATACTTCAAGAAGGCTCATATTATTCATAAAACATAGCAAAAATACCACGTGAGTTCTAGAACATGGCGAGTCAAATTAGTGAGTCACAAGGGAGCTGTAGTGGTGTCCTAGTGGAAGGTCGATGTGGCTAGTTCTCAAAGTCCATCAATACTTTGCTTATTTGAGCACTTGAGTCATGTAATACCTCCATCCAAGCATCTACCATGAATTTAGATGTATTAGGAAGGTTTTAGATTAGTTTCCCATGCTATAAAAAGAGGAAAAAAGTCATGATCTTGTGGGATGTCCAAGAGAGTCATATGTGTATCTCTATGCTGCTGTAGTTTTGTATGCAGAGATTGCAGAGCTTGTATCACCCTCATTATATATTCAAATTATATGTTTGATAGCTCATTTGAAAGCTCGTACTGTCTACATTTTTCCTGTAAATTTTCATAATCATTGCATTTGTGAGCTGAGAGTAGTACTCTCTGCAAGTAGTGTGTGTTCTCTGGTTTTACCCCCTGCTGAAGGTCTCCATTAAACCTCAAACTTGCAGAGGTCATATCTCCTTGTGTATGTATCCAAATCATGTGTTCTTTGGCTTGTTAGAAATTTCTTAAAGTCTACATGTATTCTGGAAAGTTGAAGATTCATTGGAGTTGTGAGTTAAGAGCAGTAGTGTCTGCAAGTGATGTATGTCCTTGGGTTCATCTCTGTTTCAAGGTCTCCATTAAAGCTGCATATTGCAGAGGTCATAGCTCATTGTGTATTTATCCAGTTGAGGTGTTCTATATCTTGTTGGAAAGCCCTTAGAGTCTCCTTTATGTGTGTGAAACAATTTTGGAAAATTCTAAGTGAGTAAAGAGCAGTTTGCTCTGCAAGAAAACTGGTTTGTGCATACAAGTTTGTGAAAAAGTCAACTAGGTCCTGTTGGGTTTCACCTACTTCTAGCTGTACTTTGGAGATCAATAAACTCCAACATTGGTATCAGAGCAAGTACTTGGAGGCTTGGAGAAGGTTATCATACCTTGATGAAGAATTTGAAGCTATCAAAGAAGCAGTTCATCATCAACACTACACAAAGGTAGAAGAAGATCGCAAGGAGGCATCTCAAGCAACATCCAAGCAAAGAAAGGTGCACATACCTCATTTACAAGGTAAATATTATATTTCTTCTCATCACATACATTGGAAAGAAGGCTTAAAGGAGGAAGCTTAGCATTTGTATTATGGGAGACCAACATGCACAAATAGAGAAGCTTGATAAGACCAATTATCAAGCATGGAAGTTTAGAATCACAGCATACTTGCAAGGTAGAGGCTTGTATGGTTTGATTGACGGCACAGATATCAAACCCACATTACTAGAGGACCCAAATCAGCAACAATTGAGGGAGTTTAGACTTTGGAATGAGAGAGACAAAAGGGTTATATTTATTTTATCACAAAATATTCAAGATTCAATGGTAGAACACATACAAGATCTAGACACAAGTAGAGATGTTTGGCTTGCATTGGAAAGGTTGTATGCTACAGGTACAAGAGCAAGGAAGATTCAACTCAAAAATGAGTTGAATAACATAAAGAAAGATACAAGGACATCAGTCAATTATTACATATTGAAAGTTAAAGAGATTGCAGATCAACTAGGATCAATTCAAGCTCATGTGGAGGACGACGACTTGGTTGCACATACTCTCAGCGGACTCAGAGATGATGAGAGATGGAAACCCTTCATTACTTCAGTTTATGTCAGAGGAGAATTACCAGATTTTGATCAACTTATTGCCCTCATGGTCACGAAGGAGATGAATCTAAATGGTTCTACTTCAAATCAAAAAGGATCTCAAGGACAAGCTCTTTATGTAGGATCATCAAGAGGTGGAAACAGATGTAGAAGAGGTTCAAATAGAGGTCGAGGAAGAAGGAGTGATGATCAAGGGACTTCAAGTGGCTTCTTCAACACAAGAGGAAGAGGAAGATCAAGTGCTAGAGGTAAGATAGGCTACTACAACTACAATCAAAGACAAAGGAGTGAGGATGAGAACAATTGCTATATATGTGGAAGGTATGGACACTATGCCAAAGATTGTTATCAAAATGAAAATAATCAAGGTGGTAATCGAAGAGGAGGCTATTCAAGAAGAGGTAAACAACAAGGAAATTATGCACTTGAAGGTAAAAGTGATGATTATAATTCTCTTCTTATGATGAATGTAGAAACTAAGATGAATTGCAATAGCGATGTATGGTATGTAGATAGTGGCTGTTCTAATCACATGTCTCATGATGCTTCATGGTTTTCTAATATGCATAATCCTTCATGTAAAGGTCATGTTGAAACAGGAGATGATACAACACATAAGATTATGCAAGTTGGAGATGTCGTTATGCAGGATAAGAGCAAGATAAATTGCTTGAAGGATGTACTTTATGTGCCAACGATCACTAAGAATTTGATGTCAGTTGGTCAAATGGTAGAAAAAGGTTTGCAAATAAGATTTAATCATGCAGGTTGCTTCACTGAGGATCCAAAGCAAAGGAGGTTAATTGCTAAAGGTCAAAAACAAGGTAGATTGTTTACATTCAAGGTAAACCCAAATCATACAAACTATTTCTCTTATGGTATGCATCGAATAGCAGAGCTTGATCTATGGCACAAAAGGATTGGACACATGAATGTACACAGGTTAAAGGAGCTATCAAAGAAGAGGATTGTTGAAGGATTACCTGATCTTACTAAGCAACATATGGTGCATCTTTGTGAAGCATGTCAAACGGGTAAGCAGAGTAGACAACCTTTCAAGCATTCAAGCTATGTAAGTGATGGTTTGCTAGATCTCATACACACAGATGTGTGGGGACCTACTAAAGAGGCATCCTTGGTTGGTAATAAGTACTATGTATCATTCATTGATGATCATAGTAGAATGACATTTGTGTATTTCATTAAACATAAGAGTGAGGTCTTTGTTTGTTTCAAGAAGTTCAAATCATATGTCGAAAAGCAAACAGGAAGGTATGTTAAGAAGCTAAGATCTGATGGAGGGGGAGAGTATTTCTCTCAAGCTTTTACTAATTTTTTGTATGATGAAGGTATCAAAAGAGAAGTTACATGCAGGTATACTCCACAACAAAATGAAGTCGCAGAAAGAAGAAACAAAATCATAGCAGAAGCATCTAGAAGCATGCTTAATGATATGTGTTTGCCTAATTATTTTTGGGCTGAAGCTATTAGCACAAGTGTTTACATTATGAATAGAGTTCCTACTACTGGAGTTCATCATTTGACACCATATGAGGTATGGCATGGAAGGAAACCAAGTGTAAGTCATTTGAAAGTATTTGGTTGTGTATGTTATGTACATGTACCTAGTGAGGTGAGATCTAAACTTGATGCGAAATCAGTAAAATGTATATTTATTGGTTATGCAGATACTCAAAGAGGATATAGATGCTATAATCCTCATATCAATAAGGTTGTTGTGTCAACAGATGTAAACTTTGATGAATCACTTTCATGGTATGCAGATAAGAATTGTTTGCAGGTCATGGATGAAAATGAAGAAGGTGTGGTTGAAGGAGATGAATGCATAGTTCAGCCATCAAGAAGTTTAAATGATGAAAGGAGTGGTTTGGATGAAGAAAGAGGATCACCTTTCAATGGAAGATTAAGGCAAGAGTCACCTCCAAGTGTTAAAAGTAAAGGTAAACACAAACTTGTTGAAGTTATATATATATATGTATGTATGTATATATGTGTGTGTGTTTATATATATATATATATATATATATATATATATATATATATATATATATATATACATATATATATATATATATATATATATATATATATATATATATACATACATATATGTATGTGTGTGTGTGTGTATATATATATGTGTGTGTGTGTGTTTATATATATATATATATATATATGCTTTAAAAATTGCTTCTCTTCAAAGTCTTCAGGCTGTTGTTCCATGCACATTGTCTCTTGCACCTCATCATTTAGGAAGGCGTTTTCTACCTCAAGTCTATATATACTCCAAAATTTCGCTACTAGAATTGAAAATACTCCTCTCATGGATGTAGTTATTGGACTAACTCTCTCTGCATAGTCTATGCCATAGGTTGGAGCAAAGACCTTGGTAGCAAGTATGTGCTTATACCTAGAGCTACTATCATCCTAGTTTTCTTTCACTATATGGACCCGTGTGCTTTTGATTACCTTCATATCCTTTCTCCTTGTAACTAGAATCCATGTTTTTTTATCCTCTAGTATTACTACATCCTCCTCCATGGCTTGATCTCATTCTATATACTTATTTTGTTCTTCAAAAGCTATGAGTGACTAATCTAGATATAGAATTTCTCTCTAAATGATTCATAATTCAATCTATAAAATCGGTCCCTTTTCCTTGATTAGCTTGTAATGAATCTAGGGCATTGCATGAAACTTTTTTTTCCCTTGACAATGTTGTTCTAGTAGTTTCAATCATCTCAACCTCAATCTCTTCCTCTAACTCTACCCAAACATTATCAAGTTATCCACTTTACCCTTTAGTTTTTGGTGTTGCTTTCCTCAAGGTGTGTTAAAATGTTCCCCTTAACTCATGCTTGTAGAGGTTGGTTTACTTAGCTCCATACACTCTTGGCCTTGTTTGTGCTTTTTCTCTACTTCATAAGTATCTTCTATAATCCCTCATCCTTTTTAGGGTTCAAAGGGAGAAAATGAAATAGAACATCAGGTTCCAAGGGAGAAAATCAAATAGACCATCACAATAAACTTCTAAATCTTCTCTTTTTAGGGTTGGAACATCTAAAACCTTTATGTTCATCAGAGCATCCAATAAACATGCATCTATATATCTTTGCTTCTATTTTGTGATGTAACGTGTCTCATATATGTAGATAACACACACATTCAAACATTTTGAGATGAGAGAGGTTAGACTTCTTACCAATCTATTCTTCATTCGGACAATTGGACATCTATTCAATTGGACATACTTACAATTGGACATCTACTCAATTGGACATACTTACAATTGGACATCTATTCTATACTTACAATTGGACATCTATTCATGATGTATAAAACTATATTGGTTGTATCTACTCGATATGTGTTTGTCACATTAATCTCATTCATGAATGCCCTAGCTCCTAGTTATATGTCTATTTTTCCATTCTACAACCGCATTTTTTGGTTGTGTACTTTCATGTAATTATTTTATTCAGCTATGAGAGCTTAAGAAGTCCAAAAACTTGTGGGAGAATTATTTTATCCCTCCATTTGATCTTACGTTGTTGATAAAACTAATCTCTTCTTTTTCCATTGATCTTAAATTTAAGTTTTTAAGTGGTGAAAAACTTCAAGATTGTTCTTCATGCAAGATAGCCATATCATTCTTGTCTGATAATCTATGAAGATGATAGAATATATATTTTTCAAAAAGGGATGATTATTTGGTTGATCCCCATACATTTGCATGCATGAGGTCATGTGGCCAGTTTATCACTTGGTTCCACTTCTTGAGAGTACTCTTGCTAATTTTCCAAGTCGGCCTGCTTCCTAAAACAGATGGATGTGAAGAATGCTTTCCTACATGGTGAGTTATAGGAAGAAGTATATATGGACTAGCCACATGGATATGAAGATTCAAAGCATCCAAAATATGTTTGGAGGTTGCAAAGGCTTTGTATGGGCTAAAGCAAGCCCCTCGTGCATGGCATGCAAGGATTGTTGATTACTTAACCAGCATTGGTTTCTCTATGTGTGATGCAAATCACTCACTATATGCAAGGAAGGCTGATGATGGCATCACAATTGTGGCCATTTATGTTGATGACTTGATTGTAGGTGGCGATAATGAAGAAAGAATCAAAGAGGTAAAGCAACTTCTTATGCAGGAATTTGACATGAAAGATCTTGGTGTGTTGCGCTATTTCTTGGGCATTGAGTTCATACATACAAAAATAGGTATATGGATGTCGCAAAGGCAGTATGCCTTGAATATGATGCAAAAGTATGGTATGGATGGTTGTAAGCCAATTTCTATGCCATTAGATCAGAATTTGAAGTTTGATACTACATTAGGTGAAGCATTGGAAAATGCTACTATGTACTGGAAAATTGTGGGAAGTCTTATATATCTTACAATTACAAGGCCTTATTTAAGCTATACTATTGGAATTGAAAGTCAGTTTATGCAGGCTCCTAGGAAGCTACATTTGGATGTTTGAGGCGCACTCTATGTTATGTGAGTGCTACTTTGGATTATGCATTGTTTTATGAAGCTGGTGTACATTTGTAGGTTCATGGATACACCGATGCAGATTAGGCTAGTAGTACTCTAGATAGAAGATCTACTAGTGGCTTTCTTTTCTCACTTGGAGGTGCAGCTATTACATGGAGTAGTAAGAAGCAACTCACTGTTGTTTTTTCAAGTATAGAGGCTGAGTATAGAGGTGTTGCAATCGCAGCATGTGAGGCATCATGGCTGGAGATGTTACTTGCATATTTAGCTGTGGAAGTGGAAAAGCCTATGACTATCTATTGTGATAATCTTAGCAGCATATATGGGAGAAATACTCTTCCCCTCCATGAGATTAGAACGATGATGTAACTTCCTACCTTGATTTCCACGTGCCTTAAACTTCTTGAAGCACTACAATTGCCTATGTGTTTTTGTTTCATACAAAAGAGATGTAACATCCTACTATTTTCATCAATGAGTATCAAAGTATCTATGAAATTTCAATGATGAATGCATTAATGGTCCCTAATAACTTTATGTATGAGGTCTAATAAATGTTCCCTAGCTTACGACCCCTTGCTTCTTGAATGGTCTAATTAAAAATCAAGCTTCAAAGACAAAATCCGTTGGAAAACTAATTTCTACAAGTGGAACAATCTATGAAGGCCTCAAGATACATGATTTTACCAAAATCAATCACTCCTTAAATCAATCCATCACGTCCCCTAAGTTAGGAGGAGTAGGCATAGGAAACGAGGGTCCTAGATTGTAGGAGGCCACTTGCTTTGTATATAATAGGCTTGGAACATGACTTTTTGTGTGAACTTGTGTGCTTCTTTTATTTATTGGAGTGTTTGTACAATGCTAGAAGTCCAACAAGCAATTCTCTTGCTCAAGCAAGCCCCCTACTTTATTCCATCCCAAGTGTGGGTTAGGGTATCTCACTACCTATGTGAAAAGTGACTAGATTCTTATTCTATGCATTGTATACAATTATTCTCCTATTTTAGGCATTGATTTGCTATGATTTTACTCTTTTTTGATAGAGGATATAGTCTTGTAAAGTTGGGTTGAATCTTGGGATTTATCTCTCCATGTTCTGTGACATTTTTTTCTCTCCGATGAAGGTGTGTCTCTGCACAGGTCTGTGAGAGTGTAGGCCAAGTAGCTTGATTTGTAGACATTGCAAGTTGATGTGTGAGTGTCCATTTTGCCTAGGATTTGCCTTGTTGGAAATCTCCTTTAGTATAATTACAGTGGTCAAAAGATCTCTATAAATCTTTCTACCATCTTTTAGAAATAACAAGAACATCATAATAGTGTCTACTTGATTGTAACGTGGGAGGTCACATTACACTTATAGTTGCATAGGGAGTTGCCAAATCTCCCAACAATGGTATCAAAGAATCTTGATGTTATTGGAGCGAATCCATTGCAAAGAAAAGGAGCTACTTGAACTGGTGTTTCAAAGGTTGTTTTGCAAATGAAATCGGAAAAGTTTTTCATCAAGAGGGAGCACTCGATCCTCATTAAGTGATGCATACTTGGAGTTAGAGATACTAGTCATGGTTTATGATGTTACATAAGCCTACTATGAAGTGATTTGATTCTTTCATCATCCATTGTAGTAGAGATTCACCGTCACTCGGTATTATGGTTGGATTTTCAGGTTGTAGAGATAATAATGTGTTCTTGGGAGAAATTGGGTTGCTTTTTTTGATATTTCAAGCTCTAGGAGGAGGTTGAGGTTCTTGATTGTTGTTTGTGGTGTGAAGATAACATGTGGATTGGATAGCCATTTCAAGGGTCACTAGTGGATCTAAGAAAAAAGGAAGATTAAGCTTGAATAAGTCCATGGGGCTGAACCAAGGGCTTATAAAGGAAACGTTTCATATGCCCTTCAAGTAAAAGCAATTTTTCATTGTGTTTAAATTTTTTGATGAATGTATGTGCAAAACCTAAGAGGGATAAACAAAGTATCTTAAGACTCAACAACTATTGGATGCCCTTGAAGTGGAATTCTCCAAAAGTGGGATTGGACATGATACACCCTCTGGCATCCATAGTTTCAAACGAAACCTGTAAGAGATAGTTAGAGTTGCAAGAAGAAAATTCAAGTAGAATGTAGAGCAATGCCCTAGGAAAGAGCTTCCTTCCAAAGCAAAGAAAATATCATAATCCCTAGATGGACTCCTTAGTAGAAAACGTAGATCGTCTGTCTACTTGAAAGTTCTAGCTACACTCGGTCAATGCATCAGAATGTGTATGGATGTAAAGGATAACTTAGGAGAAGAGTTAGAGCTATCCAAGTTCTGAAAAAGCTTCAAAGTATGTGGCTATAACTATTTTCAAATCTTCTTCATTAGTGGATGAGATAGTTGAATAAGTAGCTCAAAATCTAAATGGGAACTTATAGGGAGCGATTGATAGATAAGCTTAAACGATTTCCACCCCAAAGCGTTGTTCCATGAAGTGAACATTCACCAACCATATTGCACTGGATCATATTTACAATGAGCAAGCAATAAGAGGGACCTATACACAACCTTATAGGTACCAAAATTAGTAACCTCATGTATCAATGACAACATGCTTATACACCACAAAAGAGCTATCAATAGCCATACCAAACCTAGCCCTATCCTAAGATCAAAACCTCATATCGGACAAGACCACAACCAATACTAGGACAACAAACTTTTCCTCGTGCTAATGTAGTCTTTCAAGCACTTGTAGAAGAGAATCGATATCGAGAACTTGTGCCTATGTTGCATTTGACTTTGAAAAATGATCACAATGCAATAGTGTTGACTCAACCATGGTGATTTTATACCTTCACATTACATAGGTTCCTTGAGACACCCAAATGTGTATTAGCATGAGAGTGCACCATCAGATGCCAATTGGCATCCTCAATACAGTAGCTCATAGAGACCCTCAATTCCCAAGGTGATCATTTTATCCAAAATGCCCACACCCACCACCTCAAGGCACTACTCAACCAACAATTAACATTCGAGAGTACTAAACTTAGTACAATAGAAACCATCTCGTAAGAGATTGTCCAAAAATTATGCAAACATAGCAAAGATCACCTAGGTTAATGTAGTGGAAGTGGTCACTAGAGTAGAACCCAGCGTAGAAGATGTTGGATATAGTCAATACTTCACCCTCAATTTACCACAAATGATCCATGGTGCTCTTAGTTGTAAGGCCCTCTTTATGAGGAGAAGCCATTGTGAGAGCCCATACATCTGTGGTACCCTAACTTCCAAGTTGTATGAGGTCTATATGTGACTCTTGATGGTAATATGTGATCTTTGTGATACTAGCCATTAATTTAGATAGGACATAAACTTCTAGGCCATTGGGTTTCCATTCAAGGTGAAAATAAAGGCATTCTGGCAGCACATAGTTTCTCCATAGAACCTTAATGTGGGAGTGCAAAGGGGGGCTTTTCCCCTTCTATGGGGTTCAAGAGGCCTATCCCCTTGGCCCATAGGCCAAGAAGGTGGACCTTTGGTCATGTAGATATTCTCAAATTGTATAGTTTCCCAACTAATTTGTAGCTTTTGACTATGCTTATCTATACCAACTCCCCTTGTAAAGGCTATATAAGCACGGTCCATGTGCAACTTTATACAACATTACACACTAGTAAGCCCTGCATATAGATTCTATCTAGATCTCCATTTAAGCTCCACACTGGGAGTGTGCAGGTGGAATACACTATGTTCTAGCTTCATTACTCTTGCCAATCTACGAATTTGAGTTCCCAATCTCTTAGTCTATGTCTATCTTTCCGTGCATTTTTGTCTCAACTCTCTCTACTAGTCTATCCCATTATGCTATTATTTCTTACAGAAGAAGCAATCCATGTACAAGTGGTTACCTATCCTCAAGCATTGAAACAACATAATGACTAATCTTTGTAATTCCTAGGCTAGTTCATGAAAGAGAGTGTAGGTGATTCCAAAATCCCAAACAAAAAAAAGTCCGAACATGGAGAGATAAGTGGGCTAAAGAGCTTCCACAACTTAAAACTAGCCTTGAAGAATGAAGAGCGCACTAGCATTTGCAAGAAACCTTGTGCTCCCATGCTTTGGCAAAGCACATTGAGGAGCACTTTCATTATGTCAAGGAGAGGCTCTCTATTAGAGAGAATAGTTTGGCTTATGTGCCTACAAAGAATAATTCTACAAACCTTTCACAATGCTCTACCAAGGGAAAATTTTGAAGCTTTTCACAAGGCTTTCGGCTTAGTTATGTGGACTAATCTCTTTCCACATAGTTTAGCATTTCCTCATACATGAGTGTGAGCTCCTTGGTCACTGCATCACTCTTAGGGGGGTTTCTTGATATATTTTTGGTAGTGACGTGTGAACACACTTAGGACACTAGGTCACCTTTTTCCCTCTTGTGGAGGTTTTTCTTTCCCTGGTCTTATATATATGCATATACCCCTAAGGAGTCACATATCTTTGTACATTCACTTGGTAAAACATTTTTTAATGTATTGTTCTCCAAGCTTCTCCTTCGTCTTCTTTGTGTTGTTCGTGTGCTTTTCTAGACCTCAAACTCAAACAGTTCCTTGATTTTTAGGTTATATCATTTATACCCCCTTTATGGCATTCTCATATAAGAATTTTCATTTCTCCAACCTAGCATTGAACTTATGCCTAAGTTCAGTTGACACATGCACGTAGCAAACACATCGAAACACTCTGAGGTGGGATAGATCTAGTGTCCTTCCATACAATGCGTCATAAGGGCTTGATGAGTGCAAGATTTGGGTTGGAGCTTTTCTCATGATGTACATTGTAGTAGATACAAATTCTTCCTAATTTATTTATTAGTCATGTCCTTATCAAACTCTTCCAAATACATATTCTTAGTCTTTAACACTTCCACTTTTTGGGGGGTTATACCTAGATGTAAATTTCCTTTTAATTCCATTACTAAGAAAGAACTAAAAAAACATATGTAACATCCTACTATATTCATCAATGAATATCAAAGTATCTATGACATTTCAATGATGAATCCATTAATGGTCCCTGATAACTTTATGTATGAGGTCTAATGAATGTTCCCTTCCATCCCAAGTGTGGGTTATGATATCTCACTACCTATGTGAAAAGTTACTAGTTTCTTATTCTATGCATTGTATACATTGGTTCTCTTATTGTAGGCATAGATTTCCTATGATTTTACTCTTTTTTGATAGAGGATATAGTCTTCTTAAGTTGGGTTGAATCTTGGGATCTATATCTGCATATTTTATGAGGTTCTTGTCTCTCAAATGAACGTGTGCCTTTGCATAAATCTATGAGAGTGTAGGCCAAGTAGCCTAATTTTTAGACAGTGAAATGTGATGTGTGAGCATCCACTTTGGCTAGGATTTGCCCTATTGGAAATCTTCTTTAGTAAAATTATAGTGGTGAAAAGATCTGTAGAAATTTTTGTACCATCTTTGAAAAATAACTTGAACATCATAATAGTGTCTACTTGATTCTAACTTGGGAGGTCACATTATGCTTCTAATTGCATAGGGAGTTGCCAAATCTCCCACCAATGGTATCAAAGAATCTTGAAGTTCTTAAAGCAAATCCATTGCAAAGAAAAGGAGCTACTCGAGCTGGTGTTTCAAAGGTTGTTTTCCCACTTTAGTTTATATAAGTGACACACTTCTAGATTTTAAGCAATTAGTTTCTCTTATGGTAACCAAAGAAATGAATATAAATGGAGTTCATCAAAGGGAAAGGATGCCCAAGTGTTTTTATCTAGGCAACTCAAGGGGAAAAGGAGGAAGAGGCAACCAAAGTAGTGGAAGAGGAAGGTTTAGAAGAAGAAAAAGCAATCAAGGACATGACCAAGAAGGTTCTTCATATAGAGGAAGACAAATGATAAGAGGAAGAGGAGGAAGACATCAACAATCAAGAAGCCAAGGTGGTGAAGGATGCTATATATGTAGATGACATGGACATTATGCAAAGGATTGCTACCAAGGGAGTAACCAAGGGAGTAACCAAGGGAGTAACCAAGGGAGTTACGACCAAGCCTCAACATGCAAAGTTCAAGGTAACTATGCATCAACTAGCTTTAAAAGTGAAAATCTCCTTATGATGCATATTTCTCAAAGCTTAAACAATGTAGATACTACATGGTATATCGATAGTGATTGCACCAACCATATGAGTTGCAACCAAAATTTCTTTACTAATATACATGATCCAAGCGCTAAAGGGCATGTGCAAATACGGGAAGCTACAGTCCATGAGATCACATACATAGGTGATGTGTTTTTGGATGACAAAGATCATGGAAGGTGTCTCAAAGATGTGATTCATGTACCTAAAATCACGAAGAACTTGGTATTTGTGGGACAAATAGTGGATAGAGGTTACTAAGTGATATCCAACAAAGAAGGATGCTTTGCGGAGAACCCCAAACAAGGGTACAAGCTATTTACAAGAGGAAAGAAGCAACGAAGATTTTTTTACATTAGAGGCAAAACCAAATCCTTCACATCATGCATACTTTACTTTTGGTAGTAAGGAGATTGCAAAGTTGGACTTGTGGCACAAAAGAATTGGCCACATCAATATTCCAAGGATTAAAGAGATGCAAGAAAAGATTCTACTAAAAGTTCTACCAATTTAGAAGAGTCAAGCAATGAAGAAAGCTTGTCAGAAGGGGAAGCAATCCAGACTTCCCTTCAAGAAGAGTGGATATATTAGTCAACATCCACTTGAATTGGAATTGTGGCACAAAAGAATTGGACTTGAATTGTGGAGTTGTACTTGTGGCACAAAAGAATTGACCACATCAATATTCAAAGGATTAAAGCGGGTAGTAAAAGATTCTAGTAGAAGTTCTACCAATCTAGCAAGATCAAGCAATGAAGAAAGCTTGTTAGAAGGGTAAGCAATCGAGACTTCCCTTCAAGAAGAGTGGATATATCAGTCAACATCAACTTGAATTGGTTCACACAAATATATGGGGACTAACCAAGGAGCAATCCCTAGGAGGGAAGTAATTTGTGACTTTTATAGATGATTGGACTTGCATGGTTTGGATCTATGTTTCAAAAAGAAAAATTAAGATATGTTTCAATGCTTTAAAGTGTTCAAAACTATGGTTGAAAAGGAAAGATGTAACTACATAAAGAATCTAATGTCAAATGGGGGGGAGAGTACTTCTCTAATGAATTTTAAGATTTTATTTGGGATCAAGGAATCAAAAGTCAAGTAAAATAAAGGTATACACCTCAACAAATAGGGGTTGCAGAAAAGGAAGAATAGGTACATTGCAGAGATAGCTAGGGCAATGTTGAATGAAATGAATATGCCCAACCATTTTTGGACTGATGTAGGCAATACAACCATATACCTCATGAATAAGAATCCAACTTTAGGAATACACATACAACACCTTATCAAGCTTGGTATAAGAAGCCAAACCTCTCTCACGTCAAATGATTTGGTTGTACATGCTATATTCATGTTCCTAGTGAACTAAGACATAAGTTGGAAGCTAAGTGAAAAAAGTGTGTCTTCATTGGCAATGAAAATGATCAGAAGTGTCTAAGGTGCTTCAATCCTAATACAAAAGAGCTCAAAATTTTAAGAGATGTAGCTTTTCATGAGCTTCTTCCTTGGTATAGGAAGGTAGAGTATTTATAGGAACATGAAGATGATGGATCTAGGCATGAAGAAGCATAAAGTCAAATAAGAATTGAAATATGTGGTCATTATAGCACAAGTTCAGAGCATGAAGGTCAGATTTCATCACCTTGGAAGGGAGGAAAAACAAAAATTCAACATAAATTCATTCAACAAAAGGTAAAGCAAAGCTTGTGGAGCGAGAGGAAGATGGAGTTGAAGTGGGAGATGAAGACCATAGAGAATCTTCACATGTACCAAAGCATAAGCCAAGGAATAGAGTCTTATACCTCCGAAAGGTGAAGAAATGAAGTCCTTAAGGCCAAGGTATCCAATCGATAGGTTCACGTATGATTTCATTATGGTAGTTCATTATGCTTTTATGAATAAACTTGTAGAGGATCATGAACCCACATGTTTTGAATAAGCAAATAAGTATAAAAAATTGTAAAAAATTATGAAAGAGGAGGTTGAAGCTCTTGAAGATAAAAATCCATCGAGTCTTGTGCCCAAGAAGGAAGGCTTGAAAGAGATAGAAAGCAAGTGGCTCTACAAGGTAAATAAACAAGCAGATGACACTATCTCTAGGTAGAAAGCAAGGTGTGTTGTGATAGGCTTTTCACAAACATATGTAGTGGATTTTGAGGAAAATTTTAGCCCCGTGGCTAAACTGAGCACCATTGGAACCTTAATGGCTACGGCAACACCTAAGGGTGGAAATTATACCAATTGTACATAGAGAATGCATTTCTCAATGGAAAATTGGAGGAAGAAGTATATATGGAGCAACCACAACTTTTTTAAGTAGTAAGTTCCCTACACATGTTTGCAAGTTGAAAAGGACTCTTTATGGCCTAATGAAAACACCAACGGCCTAGAGTCCTAGATTGTTGGAATGTCTCATCAAGTGTGGATACAAACAATGTGATGCAGACCACTCTCTCTTCATGAAATAAAGAGGTGAACTAACTACCTACATTTGTGCATATGTCAAAATCTTATTATCACATGTAATGACATAAAGGGGATCGACGACATAAAATCCAAGCTAGGTAAAGAATTTAAGATTTTACATATAAGGGAATCGAGGTAGTTTCTTGACATTGAAGTTGTTTACAAATGGATGAAATCATGTTGATGCAAAGGAAGTACATTCTAGATGTACTTGAAAAGTTTTGCATGAAAAATTGCAAGCTCATCTCCAATCCTATGGATGTTAATTTGACGTTGAGTTCCATTAATGGTTATCCTCTTGAATATGAAACTTTGTATAGCTCTATTGTTAAAACACTCAATTATGCAACCATCACAAGATCAGATATAGCTTATGGAGTAGGGGTCTTGTCACAATTCATTTCATAGTCCAAGGACTATTTTTGGCACTCAAGGACAACCAAGAGGAGTATGAATGCATTGAAGAGGTGGAAACACAAGAAGAGGGATCATGTAGGGAGCTTCAAGAATTATATGTGAAATTTTCAAAAGAAACTCCAATTAAAACAATGTTTTTTATCACTAAAAACCATTGTAAATATCATTCCACATTTTTGCAACTGGATTTTTGCAATCTGAGGAGTCCTAGAGCTTCAAGAGTATTAGAAGTACCTATGTACTAATTTTCATGATTTTAAGATTACATTTGAGCCCTAAAATAACCCTCCAAACCTAATTATTAGGTATGCTGAACACTAGGTCTACATAGGGCCAAAGCCAGTGAAAAACTTTAAAGAGAGCTAGAAAGCTCATTTTTTAGGTAAGCTACTTGGAGAGTGAACATACTTTTGAGCTTTTTATAGTTTCTTGGAGTTTTCTAATAGAGTATTCCATTGTTCCACTCTTTGTCTTACCTTGTGTGCATGTGTGTATATGTGTGTGCATGCATGTGTGCTTCTCACTTGCTCACTTATGCACTTCACTTGCTCATCGTCATCATACCACCCTCACATCTCTATAGATTGAAAATATGAGGTGGATCTTCTCATGTTGATGCTTATCATTGTGGTAGATTGACATCAAATTTGGCATCGTTTCGGGGTGAGAGATTTAAGGATGAGCATGTGATGGTAAGACATAGAGAATGGACATTGGAATGGTAAGTAATAGGTTATTTCTTTACTTTAGTTTACTTTGCTTTGTTTTCGTACTCCATCATCATCTCCATTCCTCTCCTTCCTCCAAAAAAATTCAGTTTTTTTATGATATCTCCATATCCACTCCATTTCCTTCATTTCCATTCTGAACGGAGAGAGAGAGAGAGAGAGCAATTGTGTGCATTCAGCTTTTGTGTTTTTGTTGTTGGTGCATGACAACCAGCAATTGATGCTTTAGATAAAGACTTGATGTCAAAGATTGAGGAAAATATTAGCCTATGAAGCTTGAAGATTGTGCACATTCAGGAAATGAAGACTTGTATACATATGTACATTAAACTTGTAGTTAGCTCACATATACCTTTTGTTATGGTCATAGGCTTGTACATATATGCCTATATATACAAGAAGAAAGTCGGAGCAAGTATGAGAGAGCATTAGATATGAAGAATTAGAAGTCGTAAGAGTCATTAGAAACTTAAGAAGTGTAGAAGATCTCTCTTATCATTCAGATGTAAGAATTTTTAGAGAAGAAGAAAATTTGCAACCGATCTTTTGTTGAGTACTCCTTTTGTGTTTAATCTTTTGTGAAATGCTTTTGTACAAGTCTAACTATATAGTTAATTGACCTCTCTACAAGTTTTCAGATTCTAATTATGATCAAACTGAGAGAATTTTTTCATATAAAGGAAGTTCGGCAATAGCCTACTCTCCCGGACTTGAATTAAATTAAGAAACAAAGGTACAAAAGAAGGGGACTAGTGCCCACGGGACCCCCCAAATCCCACAAAGCAGGGGAAGCTTGATTGAATCCTAGATTGCATTACAGAGAAGGTTAATCACCCTCTCATCGCCCTCATGCGGGGCCCACTTGGGTTTGAGCTTGTTCTTGATCAAAAGGAGAACTTGATGGTGTTTGAAGGGGGGGGACTTCTTACTGTTGACGATCCTTTTGCCCAGGAGGAATAGTGATTTCTCAATCGACCACTCCTTGGGGGGATCGCCGAAGTTGAGAGCACACCTCTCCCGCCAAATTTTCCACAGGACTTCCCCTCTGATGGCGTTCCAGAGTGTCGCAGAGCAGCCTATCGCTTCTCCCAAAAGGACTTGTTTCCAACTAAGCTGTTTTTGAAGTCTGATTTTCATTCCAACCGTCTGCCAGATTCTGTAGGAGTTGGGGCAATTAAGGAAGATGTGAGGGACATCTTCGATAGCACGGTGGCAGCGTTTGCACCAAGGAGGGATCCCACAAAGTTTGCTAGCCTTATGGTTGGTCCAAATTCCTCGATGAAGAATTTGCCATAAGAGGACAGACTTCTTAATCTCAATAAGGGGGTGCCAGATACCCATGAATTTCATGTCCCACCGAAGCCGCATCCAAACTGAGAGAATTGAGAGTATGAACATTTACATGTGTAAATGTGAAGAAGTGAAGTCAAGAGGTGCAAAATTTGATGCTAATGTTTTGGTCAATTCTCCTTCCACAGTGTAGAGTTTTGAGGAAGCAGGCACTCATTCTTTAAGTTGAAAGGTAAACTACCTACGGCTAAAAACATTTGAATAAACGGGTTGTAGTTTGAGAGAACTATGCATTAAAAGTTATAAGTGTCAAAGTCAACTGTAGAGAAGTAAAGTTTTAGAAATAGGTGAATTGATTGAATCATTTCTCAAGATCTACTGACTATTTTGTGATGATTTAACTTGGAGAAGGTGTGGAAACATTAGACAAAAATTATACAAAGTCTCATTGGAAAATTTACACATTTGGTGAGGTAATTAGTGAGTTAAACACAGTAGACTTTTTTGAGTAGTGACTCTCTTCATAGTTAGTACAAAGTTTGATAGTTTGGTATTGCTCTTCCAAAATTGATCAAGGTTTTGAGTTATTCTTGATATAAAAGTGTTCTAACATCAAGGATAGCTTCTTCTTTTGGAGATTTACAATCTCCATGAGTGGTATCAGAGCAGGAATCATCAAAATAGAAGAAAGGAGGACCCGGACTGCTGCAGTCATATAGAAATCAACATTTGAAGGTTCAAAAGGTGAAAGTTTAAAGGAAAATCTTGAGAAGAAGGCCTGAAGTTGTCAAGAAGATCAAAAGGAACTTCATTCAAAGTAAAGGTACACTTATTCCTCATAAAGCTTGAAGAATTTAATACACAGGTAAAGAAAGGATGATAGATTCTCTTCAAATAGAGAAATTGGATAGAGAAAACTATCTAGCTTGGTCAATGAGGATGGAAGCTCATCTCATCAACAAACACCTGATAGATGACATCACAGGTGAAGAAGAAAAACCACAATTCAGAGATCCTAGTGTTCCAACTAGGGATGAACTCTCATATTCGAAGACTTGGATGAAGAAGGATGCTCAAGCAAGGAGCATCATCTACATGGGAGTCAATGACTACTTGCTACCTCATATTAGAGGACTTGAAAGTGCAAGTGACATATAGAATTCTTTGGAGGAGCATTTCCAAAATACTACAAAGTCAAGGAAGGCATCCTTATGGGCAAAGTTCACTACATTAGAAAATAAAGCTTCTCAATCCATTTCTGATTATGTAACAAGGATGAAGGATATTGCAGATGCATTAGGAGCAATTGATGAAGATATTGAGGAGGATAAATTGGTAAGGCAAATCCTCACAGGTTTGAGAGGAGATGAGAAATGGAAGCCATTCATTTTGTCTATTGAATTGTCACTAGATCATTTCACTCCTCATTTAAATCAGTTGCTAGGACACATGCTAACTTTTGAGCAGGATGTCAAAGGTGATGGTGATAAGGGTGCACGTCAAGCAATGTATCCAAAGGATAAGAAGAAGAATAGCAAAGGCAAGCAACAATTAAATGAAGAAGAAGGTACAGCTAGCCAAGCCACCTTCCTAAAAGCAAGAGAAGGTTGCAAAGGTAGAGGAAGAGGCAGAAGCAATAAAGATGGAGCCAAAACTTGTTGGATTTGGTAAGACAAATCGTTTAGCTCATGATTGTTGGCATAATAACCAGAATAATGGAGGATATAGTCAGAATTTTAATTTAAGAGGAAGAGGTGGTAGAAACCAAACAGGTAATTTCAGAGGTAGAGATAGTAGAGGTTACTTTCGAAGAAATGCAGGTAGAGGTTTCCAAAGTCAATCCTACAATAATACCTACTACAATTATGCTTCAGATAAGAAAGAAGATTCAACCTTAATCATGAATGAAACTTGTGAAAGATGAAGTGAAGGCCAAAGAGTCTGCTACATTGGCTCAGGGTGTAGCAATCACCTGAGTGGTAATATAGCCTTGATGACTGATTTGGAGAATAAGGTAGCTAATCATGTAGTTCAAACAGGTGATAATACAAAGCACAATGTGAAGTCAATTGGATCAGTGAAGGCCAGGGATGGAAGTACTCTTCTGAGTAAGGTCTTATATGCTCCTACAATTCCAAATAATCTCATAAGTTTAGGACAAATTGTTGAAAAGGTTATGGAGTAAGGTTCACTAATGATGGAGGTTTTGTGGAAGACCCTAGCAATGGGTATAAACAAATTGTTTTAGGGAAGAAAGAAGGAAGACTCTTCACATTGAAGATTCAAGGTAATGTTGGTCATGCCTTGTTTACTTATGGAGGACATAAGATCTCTGAGTTAGATCTTTGGAATAAAAGGCTTGAACATTTCAATGAAAGAGGTATTAAGGATATGGTTAACAATGGTTTAGTGCTTGGATTGCCTAACGTTGTAGCTCAACATATGACATACAGATGTGACGCATGTCAATTGGGTAAGGCTCATAAGCAATCATATTCTACACATGGTTTTATGTATTTAGAGAAGCTTGAGTTGGTACACACAGATGTGTGGGGACCACCAAAGGATTTTAGTATAAATGGTTCAAGATATTATATGATTTATGTTGATGATGCTACCAGGTGGATCACTATATATGTGATCAAAGATAAATCAGAGGTATTCAATACATTTAAGCATTATGATGTGTATGCAGAAAGAATCACAGGTCAAAAGTTAAAGAGCTTAAGGTTAGATGGAGGGGGAGAGTATTTCTCTAATGAGTTGAGTGCTTACTTATGGAATGCGGGTATAAAAAGGGAAGTTACTTGCAGGTGCTCTCCTCAACAAAATGGTGTAGCAGAAAGGAGAAATAGTACTCCTGTTGAGTTTGTAGGATCAATGAGGAAGAAGAGAAATTATCCAAATGTTTGTGGGTTGAGGCTGTAAATACAGCTACATACTTGGTTCATAGGTTACCATGTAAAGCTTTGTAGGTTATGATACCATATGAAGCTTGGTGGGGTAAGAGATCTACCTTAGATCATTGCAAAGTGTTTGGATATTTGGCTTATGCATATGTGTCATCTCAATTGAGACATAAATTAGAAACTAAAGTTGAAAAGTATGTTTTCATTGGATATGATGATAAGCATATGGGTTATAGGTTGTGGAGTCCATCCACAAAGAAATTCCTTGTATCAAAGGATGTTAAATTTGATGAGCAAGGTACTTGGTATGTAGGTACAATCAATAATCATGCACGTGATGAAGAAGTTTTGAATTAGAAGAAAGGTAAATCAAAGGTTCGGATAATTGATTAAGAAGAGAACAATGAAGTACAATTTGAAGTTGAAGAAGTGCCAAGGTTTGATCGAGAATGTGATGAACCAAAAACTTCAAGGAGTGGAGAACTCTAAAGGTCATCAAGACAAAAATGACAACCTACAAGGTATAGCTATGACATTTCTTTTTTGACTACTAAAGATTATTCTTACATGGTGAAAGTAGATGAAGACCCTTCTACATATGAAGAAAGAAAACTGGGAGAAAGCTACATAGGAAGAGTATGATGCATTGATGGAGAATGAGACATCGGATTTGGTTCCTAAACAAAATAGTCAGAAGATCATTGGATGCAAATGGGTCTACAAGACAAAGAGGTATGTAGATGGAAGTGTGTCTTGTTGGCGATGTAAGGGTCATGTGACCTTACCCCCATATTCATATATATACATCATATATAGAGCATTGCCTCAAGAGAGAACATTATGTGTGTTTTGAGGCTCCCATGCATCTGTGTGCATCTCTCCTCTCTTCTCTCTCCATCCATCTCCTCCTTCCTCCTCTTGTTCGAGACAATCTCATCTCAGTGGGAGTTCATCCTTATGTGCGATGTCATGTGACCTTACCCCCATATTCATATATATACATCATATATAGAGCATTGCCTCAAGAGAGAACATTATGTGGGTTTCGAGGCTCCCATGCATCTGTGCGCATCTCTCCTCTCTTCTCTCTCCATCCATCTCCTCCTTGCTCCTCTTGTTCTGCACTTCAAAGCCCTTCATTGGTATTAGAGCATGCTGAAGGCTTGTGTGCAAGAAGCTCCAATGGAAGCTTAGGTCACAAGAGGTGAAAGTGCAGGTCAGCATCTCTCCATAGTAGTTTAGTATTTCGGTCATAACTCAAGCTAGGAAGTTTGAATTAATGCATTTTAAAGTTTTGTGCATAGCTAACATAGAGGGCTACGACTGCTCAGACGTGTGCAAAACTTAATTCGGAGTGCTACAGTGCTGAAAGTTTGAAAAATGGAGACTGATGTATAAGATGAATCTACATTCATTAGAATAGTAGGTCAGTTTTTCGATCATAACTTGAGTTTCATAGCTTTGAATCAGATGGATTAACTTGATATACGTAGCTTGAAAAGATAGCTACAACTTTGTAGAAGAACTCAAATTCAGATTCTTAGTGTTAGGTCGCTGAAATTTTAGAACACAGAGTAGCAGTATTGCACGTGAAAGTGAAATTGATAGCAGGTGCTTGTTTTATGCATATCTTGAGCTAGACACCTCCTATTGAGGTGTTCTTTATCTTCTTGCATAACCAAGAATGAGATCTTGGAGTTTACTGAAGGCAAAAGTTGAGATTCAGATGCCATCATCTCTAAAACAGCAAAACATAGAGCAGTGCATTTTTGCCATAAGAATCCTAATTGCTCTTGGAGGTTGAATTTGCTTTGGAACTTCTTCGAGAGAGAATTTTTTGTGTGCAAGCTCTTATTTTCAGAGCTTCAAGACATTGTACATGTATGATCACTGTGGTAGCTCCTCCATATGAGAGTAGAGCATGATTTTGTCACATTTGTTGGCATGTAAGATGACATTGTGGTATACTCCTTTTTGAGGTTTATGTCATCATGAGTTCAATCATGGATGTATAGTGGTATTGTGATCTATATCTTGCTTATGCCACTTGGTTATGGACTTAGTTACCGGTTGTACATAATTTTATGAGAGTTGATTGTGGATCTTGGTTGGTACTTGTAGCTTTGTTTTCTTTCCAAGTACATGATCCAGATTGGAGCCTCAGTTACACATTCGTTTGTCACCGTTATTAGCATTTGGTCATTGATTGATATGTATTTGCCAGTGTGATTTATGGCATATGTGGATGGTGATTCCCACATTGTTTATTTGGTTCTAGAGTCCATTTTGCAAAAGAGATGCTATCAAAATTTTGTCAGCTTTTATGCCATAACAGAGTTCTAGTAGATCTTGAAGCTTGTGCGATAGCTTTGGATCCTTGCTTATCTCCATTCACTTGGACTTGGTCACAGGTTATTCCTGACAAGTTGGACCATCTTGCATGATTTATTCTTGAGTGGAAGTTTTATTGCCATTGTATTGGCATATATGGCCATCAGTTTTTGGCATGTGTATTTGGCATTATCTTTTGGTTGGATTAGTGATAGGTGGTGATAGATTACTCATTGTTCTTTTGAGATTAGTTATCTTGTTTGATTGCTCAGTTTACAGGGGATACTCTATCAAATTTTCCCCAGGATTCTTTCATATCTACTTGATTAGTTTGGAGGCTTGGTGAACAGG
This sequence comes from Ceratopteris richardii, assembly GCA_020310875.1. NCBI lineage: Eukaryota > Viridiplantae > Streptophyta > Polypodiopsida > Polypodiales > Pteridaceae > Ceratopteris > Ceratopteris richardii. The sequence goes on along the minus strand of CM035442.1, from coordinate 95,410,329 downwards.
CTTATGCTCGTCACTCACAATAGAGACCATCTATCATGACAGACAATGTCTATCGTGATAGACAAGCAATTTTAGAAAAAAAGTAGGGTTTCTATTTTGGTAATTTTGAAGCTAATTTTGGTAATTTTTTCAAGCGATTAATGTGTATTGGAGCCTTAGAGAGGTTCTATTTTTTTGTTTTATCCCCAAGAGCTTGAACAAACATAAGTTTCTCATCCAAGATCCAATTTTTGAGCTCTACCGCTCATCAAAAATCTCGTTTTGAATTGAAGAATTAGGGTAATTTGAAGTTGAACCTCAAGTGGGACTATGAATCCAAGGGAGCTCTAGAGGAATTTTTAGCAATACAAGGGGGGAAATGGGTCTTTAAACAATGCCTAAATAAAAATTTTCTATCAAATGAATTAAAGTTAAAGCTTGATCTAAAGTTGGGACTTTTATAGGTCCATTAAGATCCCATTCAAGGCTATCAAAAGGAAGGTGGCAAGTGTGCTATAAGTTTGGGAATGTGTGTCTTGGGCATTCAAGTGTGATCAAGGGAAATAGGACTTGATTTTGGAAGCATTCGTAACACCCTCAATCAATTCTTAGCTTAGGATAAGTATGACTAGTGGTATTAATTAATTAAGGTATGTTAAGCATGACATAAGTCCAAGAAAGCCTAGTTACTCAAGTTCAAGCATAGCTAGAATATTGTTGTAGCAAAGTGTAACAGAAAAAAATTTAAATTGATTGATAAAACTTCAAGTGTGATAAAAACTCAAGTATTCCTAATGATGAAAATTAGTGGACAAGAAGTGACAATCCAACTAAAATAAAAAGGTCAAGTGAATAACTCAAAAAGACAATGCACGAGGTTGTAATCAAGAAAACCGGGTTAATTGATTAGACATATGAACCTTAGATCATGTAGACATTTAAGCTAGGATAGACAAAGTAATAGATCTTCTCAGGCTAGTGTCAACCATACACCTAGGTCATGGGCTCAAAAACACAATGATTATCCCTATGTAATGAGCTGTGAGACCAGTGACTTAGACATGTCAGATAGCATGAAGAGAATAGTAGATAACTTAGGTGTTGTATACTAGAAAAACTAGAAGGTCCATACAAGACTCAACTAGAATATATCAAGATCAACCAATTAGGTGCTTTCATCTATGAGGATGTTCTGAGAAGATCCGTTGTCCAAATTAAAACTCCATATCAGCCCATTGGAGATGAACACTCAATAGTAAAATTTGAGGAAGGCTCTTACATTGACAAAGAGGGAACCATGTACGTGGTCTCGAGTTTACCCCATAAGATAGATGAGTTTGGAATTTTCATTCTTAAGACACAAATGGAAGACCTAGAGCATATTCATCTGTTGAGGACAACTTTAGCAGGGCTTTGGTACCAACATCTTAATTGATTATGGAGAATGACCCTAATAATAAAAATTTTGACTCGACCCACATAGAGAGTCCTCTAGCTGACTATATGGAGTCACCATAACATAACGAAACTTACCCTTATGAAACCCTAGTGAACTTAGTTGGGAGACCAAATACTCTAATGTAATGTATCCAAACCCCAACCCAAGCCACCAATTGAGAGAGATGAGACCCCAAACACCCAAAAGAGGATGCTATAGATGTTAGGGAGATCACTTTATTCATGATTGTCCAATATTGACACATGGACAACCCCAATCAATGACAATTCAAGGTCTTTGTCTAGATTGTGGTAAGGAACACCTTTTACGAGATTTGCCTAAGAACCCAAACAATGTGCCAAAGATCACTCCTATTAATGTCATTGGATTGGTAGTAAAGTCTAATGGAAGTGTGACTTCCATTGTCCCAATGCAAATAGTTACTAGATTCTAAGCTTAGAAAAAAGGGTTTAGCATGGAACTCTGAACACCCCCTCTCCATATGATGAACCTTTTGTTTTTAGTGCAAGGAAGTATTGACATATGACATCACTAAGTCCATTGGGTTTTTAGATCTAATGAGATATGGGATCCTTAGAAATAACTTGGAAATATGACATCAGAGTGTGGGACATATGGCATCCCTTAGTGTATCATGGATACATGGCATCCATGTGTTTTTATCCATGGACATATGGCATACATAGTGTGTGGGATCTTCACACTAGATTAAAAATCTTGTGTAGAAATTTGACTTGAGAGATTGATTCACCTAGTTGTATTATCAACTAGGTGCTTTGTTCTAACTTTGTCTCACTTATCTTGAATGAAAGGATCCTGTTAATATCTTTATTTTTAGAAATCCACATGGCATTTGTAATAAAGAACTACGAACTCTTTACTTGAATTTTTTATAGTTATGATTAGATTATACTTTTCTTATTGGAAACCTTTATGAACATCTTGAATTTACTTTCACTTCATTATCTTCCAGCTTTCTTGTTGATACTTGAAGTGTTTCCAATTCATACTTTGGACCATCATATACTTTATCTTCATTTGTGAAGTTTCATTTCCCATTTTACTTCAAGTAATGAGCTTAAGACTAAAAGATACTTACCATCTCAATTTGTTATGTTCCATATCTTCATTTCTACATCAATGTGAACATAAAGTATGGTGTCCCATACCACCATAATTTATATCCAACACTAATCTTGTATCATGTTGCTTCTTGTATTATTTAAACCTCCATAGTGTTTTTTAGATGTGTGTATCTTGGACCATGTTTCTCAACAGTTGTTTTGTCAACCACAACTTGAATTCTCTCTAAATAAAATTGAATCCAAAGACATTTATGAAAGTACAGAATCAGTGATAGATACATCTCCATCTACTTCTTTGGGTCCATGCACGAGTAATCCACAACAAGCCAAACTATAGAAATGATGAACAATATAAGTATAGGAAGCCTTTCTAGAAGGATATTTTGATCTTGAATGCTGAAATAAATTTAGCATTAATATTTATACATGCCAAAGCATTTCTCTAGAGGTTTGACCAAAAGCTCGAGGCTAGAAGCAATTACTGTGAAGTCCCACTCCAATCATCCATCAATTGTCACCTCTCACACTATTTTGTAATGAGAGATGATACCACTATCACGCCATCTTTCAAAAGATGAGATTGGCGATGAGATTAGTTCAGTGAGAATAAAGTTACTAGTAACACTAAATTTCATATAAATATAAGCAATAAACAACATCTAGATAAATATAAACTCCAAAAGGACCTAAAGCTAAGATGTGATGTATACACTCCTTTCTAAGAGGAATAGATAATGTAATATGCTTTTGATTGGCCAATTGTTTAGCTTGATATGAGATCAATTGTTCTCTCTAAAGTTTCACATTGATGAATAAGTATCTATTATTGTAGTACTTGCTTACATAATCTTGATTATGAATTTTTCTCAATGCCATTGCACATCAAAGATAAAGCAAATATTTATTTGAAAGAAATCTCTTTAAATTAATTCATTTATGTATTCTTATACTAGAAAGGTAAATCAATTTTTTTCTAGACCATTCTCTCGAAGGATTGTCAAAATTAGCAAGAATTTTTCTTTCCAAATCTTATATACAACTTCACCTATGATGGCATTCCACAAAGTAGCGAGATGCATCTGATACATCTCCAAGTAAAACTTGTTTCTATTTGGCTATGTAGTACAAAGACCTTCCCAAGGGCTAGCCAAATTTTGTAGCTTCTTGGGCTTGAAAAGAAGAAGTGACCTAGGTCTTCTCTACCATGGAGGCGGTGCTTGTAGAATAGGGGGGATCCACAAAGTTTTCTAGCTTTAACATTAGTCAAAATTCCTTGCTGTAGAATTTGCCACATAACAATTGCCTTTTTTGTTCTCTACAAGGGGATGCTAGAGGTCCGAGAACATAAAATTCCATTTGATACAAGTCCACTTCAGACATCATCTCTTATTAAGCGAGACATGAAGATCCAAGTTCCTCTTGATGTACGGAATCTTATCCAAGTTTTTTCCATTACACCATCTCAAACCTCCTATCCACGAGGGATCCCCATCGAGAAGGAGACAAGTCTTTGAATCATCCCAAGCATTCATTATGTGTCTTAAGACACACCAAGCTTCAAAATCTACTCTTCTAATTGTGTCCATGTAAGAGAAACTAATCTAGTTTCTTCTATCTTCATTCGAGAGGTGCATCCACATTAGAAGCCCTTTGTTCCATAATTTTTTTCGTTGTTGGAGATTCTTCAGCTCAAGAACTTTTATTTCCTTGATCCAAAACTAGATTAAATCATTTTTTCCTAGTACCTGCAACCCATTTCCAATCATCATTGATCATGTAGAATGGTTTTACCTTGTTACAACTCTTTCACGAAGGATCTACTTATATGAGTAGATTTTTGGCATTTTGTTTATGAGAAAAAGTTTGGTTTTTACTTTTTCTTTGTTGTGATGTAAAACTGTAATCTTTTGCTTTCTTAAATTTACTTTTGTTTGTGATTGCTTCAAGAAGTTCACTTCCATTTTAACTTTTGAAGAATTTAAGTTGCTTTTGTTAAAAAGTGGGGACTTGTATTGAAAATCCTACAAAAGCTATAAATAGATCTTTTTCCTCCTTCTTTTCCATTTCTGCCATGAAGAAGAAAGAAATAAAGCATTTGGTTGTGTGCTTGCAAGCTATGGATTCCACATTTGTGACTCCCAAGAACACATGCAAACATTTTATGGAATTCTTCAAGAATTCTAATTACAAAGGTCAACAAGACTTATATGGTTGTCTCTCCAAACTTTCTAATCTCCATGGTAGTGTGTAGACAACCTTAAATACCTTGGAGGCGCTACTTATATATATGAATGTTCATATTTGCATTTCTCTATTGAAATCCAACCATATTGGAAAATGGGTTCCTTGTGAACTTCTCCTCCACATTCACAAAGGTGTTGTGTCATTTGAGAAGAATTTAAAGCAATTCGAAGAAATTTTAGAGAAAGGAAAGCACCTTCTCAATGAGAGGATGCCTTTATTATAAAATTAAATAGGAGATGCAAGATGAGTCAAGAATACCCATCTTTCATTACTACCACCATTTTTATTGTGAATGAAGAATCATATTTGACTCCTCATGACATCCGTCATCTTCTAACAAGTAGGTTTGCTCATAGTAAAATGGAAACACCCGAAGAACCACCCAATATCTTATTAGAAAGAGAATCAATAAAAGCAACTTATCCTCATGGTGTGGATAATAATTTGGAAGAAGTAGTTGTACCATTCATCCCTACTAAGCTAGAAGGACTATAGCAAAGGTGGAATTAGTATCTTCTTCATTTGCATTTATCGAGGGACAAGAATATTTATTTTCGCATGACTTTAAAACAGCATTGGCCTACAACTCCATGAATGTTGAATTTTATAATGTACCACCTTAGAGTGTCTTGTCTATAGTGTCTTTGAGCTATTGGAGATGAAGTGTTTTCCATTTGGTGACTCAATGATATACACAACAATCGTGCTACATACAAGTGAACATCAACAAATCACTAGTGAAGAATTCGTTAATGCATAAGAAAGGATGTTGGAGTCAAACGTTGCAACTTTAGCAATCATTGAGCAGAGTACTCTAGCATTAATTTACATCTTTGAGAGATAGGAGAAGAGAAAGACAAAGTTCAAGACACATAAGTATTTTCAATTCATGTCATTTGTTCTTACAACCTCATGCAGACACTAATCTCACAACATCATGTAGGAGGTGATTGAAGTTAGCATGTTTTTAGCTACGAGCACAAGGGAAGTTCTTACCTTGCAATCTACATTGGAAAACTTTTTTGAAAGAACATTTTATATTTATCCATAAAGTCTATAGTCTTCAAGGGCACTTCATGACATGGTTTCTAAAGGCCTTGAGTAAACTTTTTGTTTATCAACCATTACACATGGGACCAATTTTGTCTTGTTAATTAAAAAAACCCTTGTAATTACAACTTTAGGTTCCAACTTTTTTGAAAAATATTAGGTCAAATAGGTATATCTCTAGGGATAGGGGTGAAAAATAGTTATGATATAAACAAGTCTTTTTTGACTTACAACCTATCTATGGCTTAAGAGTTCCCAAAGAGTTCATTGAGAAGCTCAAAGCCAATCGATGTGATAGAATAAATTAATGAAACAATACAATTTGCTTAGTTATTTTTCTCATTGTCTCTTGAAAGTGTTATGTGTATATCCTATTTCAAGGTTTGTCCATTTTTTCAATGATGCTTAGCATTCATGCACTTTGTGCTCCTTTTAGTGTGTAGACATGTGCTTCTCATGAAAAGAAAGCTTTGGGGTGAAACTTGTGCATGTGAATTATCATTTTGGTAAATAGAAAATGCATAAATATGCATTCTTTTCAGTGCATAGAGGCATGCAACTGCTTGAGGTGCTTGATGTCCCATTTCCATACTGATGTATTTTCCTATTCTTAAATTTCATTAACTATGGATGTGGATTGAAGACTTACCCAGGCTTCAAGCACATCTCTATAAAAAGGATATGGAAAACAAATATGAAAATCAGGCATAAACTCAACTATACTTAGCTCCATGTCACGCTTAGTCCTCTCTTTGCCTTGGAGAAGAAGAGTCATCCTCCATCTTTCATATCTTCACATCTGAGATCTCATCTGCTTGTGTGAGAATCTATGAAGATGATAAGGTTGTTATAGGAACTCCAAAAAGAAAGCTTCTTCGACTCCTTATTGCGGATGAGGAAGGGTGCACAAATTGAGCGATGACGAAACGGACTCTATGAAGTATTTTTGTGATGCCTCAACATGAGATATAGAAAATAATCCTATAAGAAAAGAGAAGGGGCATCTTTATCCAAACCCATTGGGACAAACTCTATGGGAATGTGAGATTCAAATTTTGTCCTTCTATAATGCTCGTGGGCATCTTCAAGTATAAAAGCGCTCACTTAAAAAAAATGAAGCTCCACCTTTGAAGGCATGGTCTAATCCCATATAGAAAAGAAAACTTTGCGAAAAAATCTATATGAAACATGGAGCTAGAAACACCCGTCAAGTAAAATAGAGGAGAGCTCAATCATTCATGTCCCGTGATGGGCATTTTTTTATTTTGAAGAGAGATGATGAAAGCCATTGAATTCGCGATGTGGTGGGGGGGTAGTAGTCTGCGTGTGCGAGTTTAGAGCATGTGTGTAAGGGAATAATCCCATATATGAGGCTATGTTGGATGAAGAGGACTCCTATTATCTCATGAAGAGGAAAGGCTCTCCTAGCTCTCCATGGACATATGTTGGAAGTTCCAAGGTCCTTAAAGACAAGGTGCTCTCACACACTATTGTGCCCACACAACAACGAAGGACAAAAAACTAATGAACTAACTAGCCTAGACCAGAAGGCATGAGAGGTGCACACATCCAACCAACCAACTCCACCCATATATATACCTCAAGGCCAAAGGCAGAAATGTGAGGAGAGCCTTTTAGGTGTCCCCTTCACACAGATTCTAATCCAAGGCCTTCTAACCTTGGAAGTCACATGAAATCACATGATTCTCACATGGATTCTAAAAGGATTAGTTTTAAGCTTATATGAGCATCCCTGGTCAAGAATGGTGGCTACCCAATAATAGGCTTGAAAGAAATTCTTCAATGATTTATTTTGTATCCAAAAATGCCAAAATGTGAGGTACTATCAAGATAATTATGTAAGAAGACATTTGTGTCATTGGCAAATAGTGGCATAATCATTGGTTCCTAGCTTTGTGGACATTCCCTCTTAGATGTTCTAAATTCATTATCCATGAAGATAGCTCGTGGTCTATCTATTGATGCTCTTATGCTACGATTAGCATGGTTACTAGGAAATGTAATGGTAATACAACATTTTGGTCAAACACCATATTAAAGAGATTTGCATTGAGTAACATTTTATAGGCCCCTTAATATGACTGAATAACATGATGTAGCTGTTTGTCCCAATTGGAGCATTTATTATCTACAAGCTTTGTCAGTGGATCTCACAAAATCGTATTGATACTTTTTGCTTGGTTGTTTGCTTGTGAGTGATATGGTGATGATTTTTTGCGGATAGCCATGTAATATTGTAGTAGATATTCGATCACTTCATTCAATAAGAGGGTTCCTCTATCACTTACAAGCTCTATGGGAGGCTTATATCTCCTAAAAACATTTTCAAACAAAAACTTGGCCATTGTTTGTGCATTGCTATTTCTAGTGGCCCATAGTTATACTCATTCGGTAAGATATTTTGTGGCTACATTGATGTATTTTGCATGAGAGCTTCTAACTAAGGGGCTAATAAGATCTACCAAGTCTACGCCCCACTTGGAAAATGCATATCCCACCATCATGGACTTTAGTGTCATCTCGTCCTTATGTTTAGGATATTTAGATTTTTGATATGTGCCACAATGTACATAGGTATCTGCATCCATGTGAAGGGTGGCCCACCAAAGACCTGAAAATAGAATGGCTTTGATCACATGATGAGGTCTAAAGTGTCCACTTGAAATACCATTGTGTGTAGTTTCTTATATTTCTAGGTAGTCACTTTCATGTATACATAACCTAAAATGTCCATGTCTTCCACGTTTACTTTGTTTATCTCCAATGACTGCATAAACGTTTGCTTTATGTTCTATACTCGTTTGTTGCGCTAATTTCATGACCTAAGAAAAAATCTTCCTTTTCAAGAAGTTAACTAAACGATTACACTTTTGACATTTGTTTTCAAGCTAATGTCGTGAGCTGAGGAAAAGTCTTTGTTTTCGACCTAACATTACAATTTTGACATTAGTTTTGTTCATGGGTTTTAGCATCAATCAAGTACAAATATTCTTCCTCTAACGCACATGATGGATACATCAGAATAAATAGATTCTATGTCCTGAGCCTTCGTTTCTTTATGAGTGTCTTTACTCAGCTCACACTTTCCAATTATGGATTCATACATGAATATTGAACTCTCATATCCGTCCTCATCATAGTGGGATTACTTAATTATAGGAAGTATTATTTAGATTTGGAAGAAAAACTACTCTAACTTCTCTACAAAGAAACTTCATGTGGGATTACTTCTATGGATTCAAAAGATGCCTATATAGTGTAGGACGAGAAGAACCAGTATAACTCCACCTAGAAGGCAGCTCGTTTCCATATTATTCCATATTATTTTAAGCTCCACCTACAAGGTACCTCAATTCCATCTTATTTTAAACTCATCCTGCAAGGAACCTTGATTCCATCTTATTTTAGAGAACATTGGTTGTCAAAGCTCTTGCCAAAAGTGAGGCTCCTCTTAGATACAAATCAACGATTCAATATTTGTAGATTGATGCGCCAACTTACAAAATTCATCTCCCAAGGGCTATATATTTCCCTCCTCTTATCCGTTTGCATATATTTCCCGTTTTACTTTGAATGCAAAGGGATGAGAAGAGGGGGAGTTTTTGGATTTGGAGAATTGACAATAACATCTTTTTTTTAAGCAATAAGAACATGAAAACAATGGTATATGGGCACATAAATGATGTTGTCAACTTCAATAAGTTTGGGTTGTCCTATAAGCATGTAATTTTGTAATGCTTTTAGGATCATCGATTACCTAAGTAAAGTATATGTATTACATCCATCATCTTAAATGTTCCATTTTGTTTTATGTAAATATATTTTGGAAATATTATAAGGGAATCTCAAAAGCTATCAATCTCCCAAATTGCGATGCACTAGAAGAGTTCTCAACTTGTCTATAATAGCCGATTTGACTAGGAAAACCAAGACGACCTAGTAGACCAAGGTTAACCACTAGAGCATGATAATCTTTGTGTTCAAATTGACTCATCAGAACAAATTGGACCATTAGACCAACTTGATCATTGGATTAAGTTAATAAGAAAAAGTTGTGAGAGGTAGAGATATTAGTCATGAGTTTATGATTTTCCATGAGTCCACTATGAAATGATTTGATTCTTTCATCACCCATTGTAGTAGGGATTCACACTCACTCGGGATTATGGTTGGATCTTTGGGTTGTAAACATAGTAATGTGTCCTTGGAAGAAATTGGGTTGCTTTTTTTGTTGTTGTTCGTGGTGTGAAGATAACATGTGGATTGTATAGCCATTTCAAGGGTCACTAGGGGATCTAAAACGGGGATTAAGCTTGAATAGGTCCATAGGGCTGAACCAAAGGCTTATAAAGGAAAATTTTGGCATGCCCTTCAAGTTAAAGCAAATTTTCATTCTGTTCAAACTATTTGATGAATGTATATGCAGACCTAAGAGGACTATTATCATGGAAAATAAATATTATTGTTACATAGAGTAAACAAAATTTGTCTTTTCACCTCGTGGGAATAGAAAAAAGTCACCGAACTCTCTTTGAATTTGTATTAGAGCACCTTCAATTACTACCTTTTCTCTTCTAGTAGAATTATGTAGCTTAATTGTGATTGGATTCGCGTGTCTTCCTTCTCCTTGATTGGGTTTTTCTTCTTTAATATGTGGTAGAAAATTACAAATTCAGTAGAGTGACATTCAAACACAATCTTAGAAATTGCCTTTTCCACGCATTTTTCTATCATAAACGCCCTTGGCAGCTTTCGGAGATACCACTTATGTACGTCCATCTGTTCATTGATATAGTGGTTATGTTTTTTGCATAAAGCCTTATACATTTGATAAAGAGGGTTGTGGTAAGGTTTTCTGAACTTGGAGACACCTAGATGTGAGGGTCTCTTTAGTGATGCAAGTGGAAGACTTACCTAGCCTCGCCATAGGAGATGTATGATAGTTTCTCATAGGTGCTCAATAAGACTAGTTCGCTTCTTTCAAGTAACTGGTTATATGCAATGGAGTCTGTGATTCACTATGTATGTAAACATGTTGGTACTTGCAATTTTATGAGATTTTGATAGTAGTCATATGATGATTTTGTAGAGGATACTCTGACAAAATTTTTTGAGATTTGCTAGTTTTCTCAACTATATAGTGGTAAATTTACTCCTTGTTACACTTTTTGATGTGAGCACATTTATTCTCACATAATTCTTTTGGTTGGTCATTAATGTTTATCAATTCATTTTTTTGGGAAGATTGTTGAATTCTCTTCAAGAATCCCACACTTGGTCATCCTTCTTTGAACCTTAGTGGTGTATAGACTCTTCTAGCTCCATTATCATTCTATTCACTTATCTACCATCATGGCATCAGAGGTCTCAAGCACATCTAATGGATCAGGGTCTAGTGCCAGTGTTCCAAGGAGGAGCTTTAACTTGCAGGGCAAAGACCAATTTGAGATCCAAAATTTTGATGGCACAAACTTTGCTCTATGGAAGCATCAGATTGAAGATGTGCTGATTCAAAGGAGGCAATGGAAGCTAGTAAATATAATCTCAAAGAAGCTTGTTGACATGGATGAAGATGATTGGGATGATTTTTATGAAATGGCTAGGTTTACCATTCAATTACACCTAGAAGATAATGTCTACTTTACAATATTAGATTGTGAAAGTGCAGAGGAGCTTTGAAGAAGTTATGAAATACATATGAAAAAGAGACGGCACTTTATTTGATGAGAAAGTTGTATGACCTTCGCATGAAGGACATAGATAGTAATGCTTCTTATCTAAATGGGTTTGATGCTATATTCTCCCAATTAGATGCCCATAAAATGTATGTGGATAATGAAATGAAAGGAGTCTTGTTGTTGTGCACCTTGCCATCATCATGGGATATGTTTTGCATAGCTATTAGCAATAGTGCACTAGGTGGTAAACTAGTCTATGATGACATATCTGGAGCACTCTTGAATGAGGAGATTCATATAAAATCTATGGTTGGCACTGAGAGTGGAGATGCATATAATGTTCGTGATTCCTACCAAGGAAAGAATCACCCATGTGGTAGGAGCAAGAACAAGGAAAAGAATGGTCAACCGAATAAGAGTAGAAGTAAATCAAGGAAGAGGGATATTGAATGCCATTATTTTCATAAGAAAAGACACAAGAAGAAAGATTGTTATTTATTAAAGAATGCTAAAGGTAAAGGATACAATGTTGATGGGATTGTTAAACAATTACTTGAACAATCTACTTCGGCTATGAAGATTGAAGAAATTAATCCTATTTTTAATGATGTTAATGTGTTGAAACTTGATAGTATTGTGCCAACTGAGGCTCTTATGGTAATTCTCTTTCCCACACATGGTTGCTAGATTCTAGTGCTTCTTTTCATGTGACACCACACAAAGAATGGTTCTCTAAGTATGCACCAAAGTCTCTCAATATTGTGAGACTTGGTGACTCTTACCAGTGTGACATTGTGAGGATTAGAGATATGGTTGTGCAGTTCATTGATGGTTCAAAACTTACTATGCATAGTGTATGCTATGTACGTTAGTTATCACGTAGTTTGATGTCAGTTGCTCAACTTGATGACCTTGGTTACAATGTGGTCTTCTATGCCCAATCCTTTTGCATATCAAAGGGAAATATGGTTATTGCAAAAGGATGCAAAGTTGGCTCACTTTATCCTTTATTTGTATCACAAAAATAACACATGTTAGCTGTAACTAAATTGCCTATGGATTGTATTTGGAATGGTTGTTTGGGCCATATATCTCGTAGTGGAATGGAAAATCTTTCTCGTTCTAGATACTTACCTATGTTATATTCTCTAATTTTTCATTTTGTGAGCATTTTCCATATGCAAAGCAAACCAAAAATATGCATAGAATGCACATTGACTCTTCAATTTGGCCTTTACATCTCGTTCATATAGATGTGTGTGGTCCTATGCGCATAAGGTCATTAGGTGGTTCTCTTTACTTTGTCACTTTCATAGATGACCGTACTAGAAAAGTTTAAGTAGATCAAATCAAAGGATGAGGTATTCCCTACTTTCAAAAAATGGCTTGCTTCAGTTGAGACTCGAAAAGGAACTAAGCTCAAAGCTTTACTTTCAGATAATGGGGGTGAGTATACCTCACATGAATTCAGCCTTTTCTGCCAGTCTAGAGGAACTTGTAGAGAACCAATATTGATTGTAGTTCATGTGATTAACCTTTCACCTAGTACTACCAAATGTCTGAAAGTGGGACAAAAGTTATGGACACGAAAGCCACCACATTATGATCATCTTTGAGTTTTTGCATGTTTCAGCAACCATTGAGATGCTCTGCACATGTCTCACATCCATCGGATAGATAGGTTCTAGGTTTAGATTTTGTTATGCTAATAGATGCCGATGGGCCTTCTTACTACAAAGAGGCTATGCAAACAGAGGATCATGTCTAGTGGGAGCATGCCATGAAGAGTGAGTTGGATTCTATTCACAAGAATGGTACTTGGAATATAGTACCTTTTCCAAAATGCAGGAAAGCTTTACCATTTAAATGGGTATATAAATTCAAATTCACATCAGATAGTGCTTCTCCAAAGTATAAGGCACGACTTGTTACAAAGTGTTTTAAGCAACAACATGATGTTGATTTTGAAGAAACCTTCTCTAGTGGTGAAGATGACTGCCCTACGCATGTTGCTTGGATTCATTGCAATGGAGGAGTGAAAGCTAGTCCAAATGGAAGTGAAAACTGCATTCTTGCATGGAGATCTTACAGATGAGATCTATATGCAATAGCGAGAGGGTTATGTAGTTCCTCGCAAGGAGAGTCTAGTTTGTAAGCTCATGAAGAGCTTGTATGGACTTAAATAGTCCTCTAGACAATGGTACCAAAAGTTTGATGCATTAATTAAGTCCCATTGTTATTCTAGAAGCAATGAGGATCATTGTCTCTACACAAAGAGATGCTCAGATGGTAGCTTGATATGCTTAATACTTTATGCTGATGATATGTTGATTGCCGATAAGTCCTTCCATTACTTGTCAATTCTAAAAAGAAAAAAGTTGAATAAGAAATTTGATATGAAGGAATTGGGGGATGTGAAACATATTCTTTTGCATGCATATTGTTGGAACATCAAGCTTACACTATGCTTGAGGTGGATTTGATCTACATCAAAGGCTATTGCGTCGAAAGAATATCCGTTGGAGAGTTCTTTTTCATATGCTCATTTATTCTATTTTTTGAGAATATTTTGATGGCTCATTTACCGTTGTAAAAGCCTTGAGTTGTACACATGTAAAGGTACAAATATAGAGCCAAAATCCCACAAAATTTTGGTGGTTGAAGTTGCATTCAATCAAGCAATCAATCACCTAAAAGTAGATCAATCAAGATCTTCACTTTTCCTAGATTGTAGGGAAGTGAATTGATTCCCTCCAACAACCATTCCCACCTTCATTTGAATTCAAATTCAAGTTTTAAAAGTCGTGGAACACTCCTAGAGGCTATATAAGGAGTTGAAATCACTTGTACATTACATGGAAGCAATATACATACACTTGTGACCATCATTGTCTTGCTCCTTCAATTTCTGCATCATCTTCTTCGCCAACAGTAATCTTACAGAGGCTTCTTCTCTCTCCTCAGAGCTCCAAATTGAGTGCAAGAGGACTCATTGAAAAGGTATCAGTGTATAGTGTATGCCTGTAAATTTTCAAAGCATTTGGTTCAGCAGATTTGGAGAAATCTCAGTTTTTCTGCCTCGGGGTCAATCTCTGCGTATTCCTGAAAAATAGGAAGTACCACCGGTGAATGTCGCATTCATTCCTATAGCATATTTTTCTTATTCCTTATACTTTTGTGCATTCCATACACTCAACCCTATGTGTATCACTCCCATAAAAGGGTTTTTTCTAATTGTAATCACGCTGGTCGCTATGGGCATTTGAAGTTCATTGTCTCTTCCATAGATAGTAAGTTTTTTGAGCTAGTCGACCCGCGAACCTATCTGTTTTGTATCGACTCATTCTCCTTGATGCTCCAAAGTACATAGTGTGTTTCTTTGCACTTATAGCATGCCTATAAGGTCTATTTGAGTCTCCAAAAGCTCAAGGGCTGGTCTTGTGCCGGTTGGCTTGACCAAACTTCATCGCTTCGAAACGCACTTTTCTACCTTCGACAAGCTTCTCCAAGTTCTTTCAGTGGTATCAGAGCTAGATCAAGATGGGTGACGGCTTTCCCTCAATGATCGAGAAGCTTGATCGACACAACTACGCGGCTTGGCAAATCAGAATGGAGGCCTACTTGCAAGGTAGAAATCTTTATGGAATTGTAGCAGGTGATGAAGCTATGCCTATTCCAAGATCCAAAGGAGGACCTACACAAGAGGAGACAGATAAGCTCACACTTTGGTGCGCAAGGGATGCTCAAGCAAGGTCGTACATACTAAACTCTATCTCTGACTTTTTATTACCACATATTAGAGGATGCAAGACATCTCAAGAGACTTGGGATGCCCTGGAGACTTTCTTTTCTGCTAGTACCAAAGCAAGAAAGAATCATCTTTGGAACGAGTTCAACCAAATGAAGAAGACACCTAAACAAACCATCACAGAGTTTGTTACCAAGGTCAAGGAGGTTGCGGATCAGTTAGCATCCATTGGAGAGCTGATTGAAGAAGAAGTCATCATGAGGCAAATTCTCAACGGCATTCGAAGTGATAAGCTATGGCAATCCTTCACGACGGCCTATGATCTCATCATGGATGTGCAAACTCCACACTTCAACATCTTTCTTGGACAACTCTTCAATCAAGAAGCCAATAATAGCATAAAGGAAGGTAACTCTTATCATGGTAGTTCAACTAGTGCTCTATATGCAGATAAGAAGGATAAGAAGCAGAAAGGCAAGAAGAAGGAAGAAGATGAAGAAGAGACTTCCCAAGCCAACTTCGCAAGCAAGAGCAAGTGGAAAGGGAAGAAGAAAGGGCCAAAGCAAGACAAAGCCAAAGGTCAGAATGTTCAACCTTGTGCCATATGCGATAAGACCAACCACACCACTCAGAATTGCTGGTTCAATGGGAAGACCCAGAAAGGAAGTGGAAGAGGTGGATATGGCGGCAATAGAGGCAGAGGTGGACACAACTTCAACAACAACAATAGAAGCTATAATAGAAGGGACTACAACAATTATTCAGAAGATCAACCACATGAAGACTCATTACTTCTCATGAATCTAAGCCACAAAGAAGGTAAAGAAGATGATCATTTGTTCTACATAGATTCAGGATGTTCGAATCATGTTGCACGCAACATTGCTCTTCTATCTGACTTGGAAAGTCCAAAGCATAGACATGAAGTGCAAACAGGGGATGACACGAAGCACAATGTGGAGAAGATTGGTAATGTCAAAGCTTCCAATGGTAGGACAAACATTTTGAGTAAGGTTCTCTATGTACCCACTATCACTAAAAACCTAATAAGTGTAGGCCAAATAGTTGAAATAGACTTGCAAGTTAGGTTCACCCAACATGGAGCTTTTGTGGAAGATCCATGTCAAGGCTTCAAGAAGATAGCCCGAGGTGAGAAGCATGGTAGGCTCTTTACTTTTGAAGTAGGAGATACCAGGAACATAGCTCTATTCAACTTTGGGTCTCAAACCCTAAGTGAGCTTGAAGTGTGGCATAAGAGACTTGCTCATGTGAATGAAAGAACCTTGAAGGATATATGTAGGGATCAAAGTGTTCTAGGACTGCCGAACATATCAAAGCAACACATGATCAATAGGTGTGATGCATGTCAGATTGGGAAGGCACAAAGACAACCATTCAACCACAAAGGCTACATCCACAACAATTTATTGGACTTAGTACACACAGATGTATGGGGACCAAGTCAAGAACCTTCATTGGCAGGATCAAGGTATTATGTCTCATTTATTGACGACCATAGTAGGTGGATTGTTCTATACTTTATCAAGAGTAAGAATGAAGTGTTTGATTGCTTCAAGAAGTATCTTGCGCATGTGGAGAATCATACAGGTAGATCACTAAAGAAGCTCAGATCTGATGGAGGGGGAGAATACTTCTCCAAAGATTTTGATGAGTTCTTGCAGGATAAAGGTATCAAAAGGGAAGTGACTACCAGGTACTCTCCTCAACTAAATGGAATTGCAGAGAGGAGAAACAAGACATTGGTTGGATCAGCTCGAACAATGCTTGAAGAGAAGAAGTTGCCACATTATCTATGGGCAGAAGCTATTTCAACTGCAGTGTACCTTGTCAATCGACTACCATCCAAATCACTTCAAGGTATGACTCCTTATGAAGCATGGCATGGAAGAAAACCTAGTCTTGGACATTGCAAGGTTTTTGGTTGTTTAGCATATGTTCATGTACCATCACAAATAAGAGGTAAGCTAGATGAAAGGGCAACAAAGGCAGTGTTTATTGGATATGATTCAACTCAGATGGGTTACAGGTTCTTCAATCCTTCAACCAAGCAATTCACTACAAGTAGAGATGTTGTGTTTGAAGAACACAGGTCTTGGTATGATGAAGACAAACAAAAGGTAACACTACCATATGATCTTGATTATGATTCTCATCAATTAGGAAGCAAGCATTATACACAGGTCCAGGATCCAAGAAGTGATACAGACGATGACCAAGATGAAAGAGAAAGGGATTACAAGCTATGGAAGTCAAGAGGCAAAGCAAAGATGCAAGAGGTTGGAGAATGCTCCAAACAAGCACCTAGAAGATCAGCAAGAGAGAAGAAACAACCAGAAAGGTATGGATATGATTCCACATTTGTTACAAAGCCTTCAATCTACTTGGCAAAAGACTCTATTTCAGAGGAACCCTCAACCTATGAAGAGGCAAAGGGAAACCCTAATTGGGAAAAGGCCATGAACGAAGAGATAGATGCATTGAAGGAAATGGACACTTGGGATTTGGTTCCAATGTCACCGAATCAAAAGGTAATTGGTTGCCGATGGGTATATAAAGTTAAAAGAAATTCAGATGGATCAGTTTGCAGGTACAAGGCAAGATTAGTTGCCAAAGGATGCTCACAAACACATGGTATAGACTATGAGGAAACATTCTCACCAGTTGCAAAGATGACTACAATCAGGACATTGATAAGTGTAGCTGCTGCAAGGAATTGGAGACTCCTCCAACTTGATGTGAAAAATGCATTCCTAAATGGTTGGATAAGTGAAGAGGTATACATGTCACAACCACCAGGTTTTGAAAACCCTAATCATCCATCTTATGTTTGCAGACTTAAGAAAGCATTGTATGGATTGAAACAAGCTCCAAGAGCTTGGAATTACAGGTTGGTTACATATCTTCAAGACCAAGGGTTCAAAGCTAGCAGCTCCGATCCTTCTCTATTCATCAAAAGGGATCACAATGAGGTTATCTATCTATGTGTATATGTAGATGATATTATTGTGACAGGTGATGATCTAAATGGCATTCAAAGGATCAAGAGACACATGCAAGAGGAGTTCAAAATCAGTGACCTAGGTGAGCTCACATATTTCCTAGGTATGCAGGTGATATACACAGATGAAGGAATGTATTTGACTCAAAGAAGATACATTCAGGATCTTCTTCTCAAGTTCAAAATGGAGAACACTAAACCTGCAGGTACACCTTTGGAGATGAATTATAAACTTAGTGTTTATGAGGGTGAGAAAATTGAAGACATTAAAGAGTATCAAAGCTTGGTAGGTAGCTTGATATATGCTACTCACACAAGGGCAGACATCTCATATAGTGTGGGAGTGCTTAGTCAGTTCATGCACTCACCGAGAAGACCACACATGGATGCAGCTAAGAGAGTACTTAAGTATCTCAAAGGTACAATCAACGAAGGTATATTCTATCCTTACTCTTCCGATTTGGATATCAAAATCTACTCAGATGCAGATTGGGCAGGAGCTAAGGATGATAGAAAAAGTACATCTGGTTACTTAGCATTTGCAGGTTCGAAGCTAGTGTCATGGAGTTCCAAGAAGCAACCAACAGTTGCTTTATCCTCAACTGAAGCAGAGTACAGAGGCTTGACCATAGCAACTCAAGAGGCAATATGGTTAAAAGCATTGTATACAGATTTGGGACTTGTGAGTTCCAAACCTCACATATTTGGAGATAATGTAAGTTCCATGCATCTAGCAGCAAATCCTATTTTTCATGCGAGAACCAAGCACATAGAAGTCCATTACCACTTCATCAGGGAGAAGCTCATGGCAAAGGAGATCGACATTTCTTTTGTTCCAACTGAAAAACAAGTAGCAGATATGATGACGAAGGCACTTGATGGAATAAAGCTTTGTAGATTCAAAGCTATGGCAGGTATTCAACCTATCAGAGAATGAAGACTCAAGCATACTTTAGCTTGAGGGGGAGCTGTTGGAACATCAAGCTTACACAATGCTTGAGGTGGATTTGATCTACATCAAAGGCTATTGCGTCGAAAGAATATCCGTTGGAGAGTTCTTTTTCATATGCTCATTTATTCTATTTTTTGAGAATATTTTGATGGCTCATTTACCGTTGTAAAAGCCTTGAGTTGTACACATGTAAAGGTATAAATATAGGGCCAAAATCCCACGAAATTTTGGTGGTTGAAGTTGCATTCAATCAAGCAATCAATCACCTAAAAGTAGATCAATCAAGATCTTCACTTTTCCTAGATTGTAGGGAAGTGAATTGATTCCCTCCAACAACCATTCCCACCTTCATTTGAATTCAAATTCAAGTTGTAAAAGTCGTGGAACACTCCTAGAGGCTATATAAGGAGTTGAAATCACTTGTACATTACATGGAAGCAATATACATACACTTGTGACCATCATTGTCTTGCTCCTTCAATTTCTGCATCATCTTCTTTGCCAACAGTAATCTTACAGAGGCTGCTGCTCTCTCCTCAGAGCTCCAAATTGAGCGCAAGAGGACTCATTGGAAAGGTATCAGTGTTTAGTGTATGCCTGTAAATTTTCAAAGCATTTGGTTCAGTAGATTTGGAGAAATCTCAGTGTTTCTGCCTCGGGGTCAATCTCTGCGTATTCCTGAAAAATAGGAAGTACCACCGGTGAATGTTGCATTCATTCCTATAACATATTTTGCTTATTCCTTATACTTTTGTGCATTCCATACACTCAACCCTATGTGTATCACTCCCATAAAAGGATTTTTTCTAATTGTAATCACGCTGGTCGCTATGGGCATTTGAAGTTCATTGTCTCTTCCATAGATAGTAAGTTTTTTGAGCTAGTCGACCCGCGAACCTATCTGTTTTGTATCGACTCATTCTCCTTGATGCTCCAAGGTACATAGTGTGTTTCTTTTCACTTATAGCATGCCTATAAGGTCTATTTGAGTCTCCAAAAGCTCAAGGGCTGGTCTTGTGCCGGTTGGCTTGACCAAACTTCATCGCTTCGAAACGCACTTTTCTACCTTCGACAAGCTTCTCCAAGTTCTTTCACATATTACCTGTGATAGGAGTAAAAGATGCATATACTTATCTCAAAGTGAGTACATATCCAAAGTAGTTCACAAGCTCAATATGGAGGGTGAAAAGGCATTGACTACACCTTTACCCACATATGTGAAATTGAGCAAGGATGATTGCCCCAATCAGATGAGGAAAAGAAATAGATGACCGAAATTCCCTATCAATCTGATGTTGGTAGTCTCATGTATGCTATGGTAGCCACAAGACAAGACATTTCATTTGCACTAGAGGTTCTGAGAAAATATATGTTTAATCATGGCAAGAAACATTGGGAAGTGGTCAAGATGATTTTGAGATATCTGAGTGGCACTAAGGAAAAGTGTCTATGCTTAAGGTAGAGGGAAAGCATCCATTATTGGTTACATAGATTTTGGCTATGGAAGTTGTGTAGACAATCGTAGGTCTACATCGTGGTACATTTTTCATTTTGCTGGAGGTGCTATCTCTTTGAGATCTTGTCTTCAAGAAGGTACAACTATTTCCACCACAAGAATTAGAGTATGTTGTAGCAAGTGAGGCATGAAAGGAAGCATTGTGGCTTTATTGTCTTGCTTGTGATATGGGTTTACCTGAGCATGTACCTCCTTTGTTCAGTGATAGTCAGAGTGCCATTGCTTTGACTAAGAATACGGTCTATCATGCAAAGACCAAGCACATTGAGGTGAGGTATCACTTCATTGGAGATTGCTTAGCCACTGAGCACATTATTCTTGAGAAGGTTCACACTTGAGATAATGTTGCAGATGCTTTGAGTAAAGCCTTACCACAGGGTAGCTTTCAATGCCATTGTCACTTGATGGGGGTTACTTGATTCATGATCTTACAGAGTCACCTATATACTATGTAACAAGCCCATCACGTGGGAGGTATACTTTTTATACTTACACTCATGTATTCTTTATCATTCTTTATTTTCTCCCATAGTCACTTTGGCCATATTGGCCTTTAGTGGGAGATTATTATAGTTAGTGTTCATGTGAAAGGCAAAATGGCCACCACACACTTGTTTATATGTGTTCTTCAATAAAAAATATAGTGTCCTTGTCAACTATAGACTGTAAGTTCAAATACATTTGTAACACCTAAGAAGTCCGTGTTCCTGCTCCCTATGTACTGTGTTTTTCTGCATATTCTACATCCTCTCTTCAGAGTATTGTGTGTGGCATTTGGAGCTCCGTTTTCTACTCCGAGGATATCCTCCTGGAGCTCTTGCGAAGGAGAGTGCACTGTGGTGCATTGCCATCAAAATACCTCAATTTTCTTCTAGATCTTCTAGGTTCTTCAGAGTTTGAGTCATGTGCTATATATATTTAGTGTTATTGACTAAAGAGGTATCATAACCATACCTTTCTAGTTTCCTTTTCTCTCTAGTAGACCTTCTTATAGGTTGTTCAGAATATTTTTCCACATCTCTTAACTCCTACAACTTTGGCTTTGCCTTTGGAGCTCTAAGAGTTGATTTCCCTTCTTGGAGTCTTTTGATCATCATCAAAATCACTTGACGCTTCAAGTGTATGCTCATTCCTTTTTGATAATATTAGGAACTCTTCCTCTAGATCATAGGAAGTATGATTTTCCTTTAGTCATCTTCAAAACATGATTTGTTTTCATCAAAAACAACATCTTGACTTACAATGAATCCTTTGTTGCTTGGATTGTATAGCCTTTAACCTTTCTGATTAAGTTCATAGCCAATAAAGATGCATCTCTCTACCTTTGGATCTAATGTTCCTTTGATATTTGATGGACTCAAGAAGATCTTGTATGGACTTAAGAAAACAGATGGAGAGTGGCAACTTGATGTAGTTGTTGATGATATTATGATTTCCAAAAATTCCTTAGAAGACTTTTCATTACTGAAGAAGAGGTTGAATGATACAATTCCTATGAAGCATTTGGAGGATTGCAAATAAATTACTCGTGACAATGTTCATAGATGCATTTACTTGCAACAGAATGAATACATATCGAAAGTATTTAATAGGTTCAATATGCAAAGGTCAAGATAAATATGCAAGGGATTGTTGGTAGAAAGACTCATCAGATGGTAGAAAACAAAATCAAGGTAACTATTCTTGAACTTCAAACACATGAGAGAATGAAAGCTTGCTTGCAATGATGCATGTTATTAATACAAAAGGAAGGATGCATCTTAGTACATAGATTGTGTTTGTTGCAACCATCTCATGTATCAAAGGGAGGTTATGCAATCTATCCACTCCAAAGACATTAGAAATTTAGAAAGAGGAGATGAAAGAGAGCACAAAATCGTGCATAAGGGAGATCTGCTAGTTAATGTGTGTCAAAGTGTCAAATATCTCAAAAATTTCCTCTAGGTACCTATAATTACCAAGAATCTACTATCTCTTGGACCAATGGTGTAAAGGGGCTATGATGCTCTTAGGTTCAATGACAAATAATTATTTTTTGAAGACCAAAAACAAGGCTCCAAGCTCATAGCAAAAGGAAAAATGTAATGGAGATTGTTCACAATGGAGCTAACATCACAATGAAATCATACTACATAATTTTCTTTTACAACAATCAAATAAGTGAATAGAATTATGGCGTAGATAGTAGAAAACATAAATCATCAAAGGATTAAAGGTATGCAAAGCAAGAGCTTTGTAAGTGGTCTTCCCAATTTGAGTTCTCAAAATTTAGCCAATACCCCATAAGCCTTTGCCCATTAGGTAGTTGGTCATTCTGAACCTCCACACTAGATAGTTATCCTTATCCAACCTCTCTACTTATTGACCCAAGTCAGCCATTGAAGAGTATCAAAGACTTTGAGAGTTACCTCGAATAGTTATAGTCCTTTGCTCTTGCGTTTGTGAAGCTCCTGCTTATGTTATAGCTCCTCTTTTGCTTTTCTTGATTTCTAGCTCTATTGATGAAGCTTCAGCACCAAGTTTGCTCTCATACCAACTATGGAGAATGAGTTCTCCTATGTGCAATGGAAGTGTGTAGTGAGCCCTTGTATGTCCAGCACTTGCACAAACAACTGCACCTTAGATAGCTTGTTGCTCTTAAAACAAAACTCAAATGGACTTGAGCCTTTAGTTAGTCAAAGTAGACAAAGATAGCTTTCTAACAAGCTATAAATAAATTAATTTGGACAATTTTTTATTAGGAAACACAACTGACAAAGATGAACTACATGTCCAAACAGGTATGCTGAAGAACTGAGCTTCACTCTGGGACTGATAACTCTTAGAATTTATATCTTTTGAGAAGGATATTTGGCACACACAAAATAGACATGAATAGCTTTCTTAAAAGCTAAAAAACAAGTAACTTAGATGAGTTTTGGTTAGGAAACGCAATTGATCAAAGCAGACCACCTACACACATAAGTACACTATAAAAATGGACTCTACTCTCTGACAGATATCTCACAGACTATGAATTATCTGAATGCGATATTTTAAATAATGAAAGTGGATGCCAAGAGCTTTCCAAAAAGACAAAAATCATACAATTTGGATATGTTTTGATCTTGAAACTAAACCAACCAAAATAGACTACCTATCTACATAGGTATACTAAAAAACTGGACTTCACTCTTTCACTGATATCTCACAAAGTACATATGTTTTCAAAGAGATATTTGGTATGAGAAAATTACACAAGATAAGCTTTCGAATGAATGTTTAAAAGCAGAAAAGGGTTACATTTGCACTGAGATATGAGCTCTACAACAGAGTTGTGTACAACTTGACGTGCAGCTGGAAGGAGTCTAAGGGAAGACAAAATGACAAAATGGCTAGATCCTACTACTGGGAGCTCTTGCCTCTTTCTCTCCTTGTTTTGAATGTGCTCCCACTTCACTTTTATAACTAGTGAGCATGTGAAGAAGTTTGTGCCTTCTTCTTAACTCACCACTTTCTCCACTACATACTACTAACTACAAGGCGAGATATTGTATCTCTTACTCATCATGAATTTTGACTAGACTTTTTCTTTTATTATTTTTTCCTTTTTTCCTCTACTTTTTCTTTATCTTTATATTTGGTAAATTTATCCAAGCATGGCTCATACGAAAATGAGCTTGTACATTTATCTTCAACACACTTGTGGATGCATAGTTGTTTTGCTGCCTTCTGTTATTTTGATTCTTCAACCTACAATCACGTTCTAGTGTCCAAGTTTATCACAATTCCACCATCCTTTACTATCATTACCTGAATCATTTCTTTGGAAATTTTGGCAACCTCTTTGGCTCCCCCTGCCTCGAAACTATCCTCTTCCTCTTGCATGATTTTGTTGTTGACCTTGGTCTTGGTTACTGTTTCCTCTTTCAGTTCCAAAACATCTACCTCTGCCTCTTCGTATGCTAGAGTAGAATAGCTAATCAGAATTGAGCTTTCCTTGGGAGTTTGAATCCTCACCAAGATTCTTTTCTTCAATAATCAGCATAGATACCAGATGAGCAAAATTCGGAATATTTTCCCTGGTCTATATGGAAGTTTTGAACTGCTATATGTAGCTCCTAAACCACAAAGGCACACTTCCACCTTATCATCATCATCTACATTCACACCAATAGATGCAAGTGACTCATATATGCTTTTGATTTTTAGAGTGTAGTCACTTACTGACATGCTCTTCTTTTCTAATGTATGCAGCTCATTCTTGAGTTACAATTTCTGTGCCTTTGTATTAGTCTCATACAAAGTGACCAAACTATTCCAAGCCTCTTTTGGAGTCTTGGCATCCTGTATGTGTCCAATCATGTTATCTTGTATGCTAACAGATAGCCAATACATTATCTTTCGTGCTCCTTGATTCCATTCTTCATATGCTCTTAACTGGTTTGCAGTCCTATTCCTTTCTCGTAACTGGAGAGCATTTTCATTCTCTCCTTCGGTGTACTTCCAGTAGCCTTTTCCCATCAAGAAATTCTTCATTTTGAATCTCCAAGCATGGAAGTTGTTCTTGTCTAGCTTATCGCACATAAGCTGACTCATTCCATCTATGTTTTCCATTTCTGCAACAATTCACAACACTACAAAACACTACAAGCAACACTTTTTCTTGGATACTATCACACTATGACCTGACAGTTCGATCTCAGAAAAACACTGTTTTCATGTATCAATAGTACATAGAATCACTTGAAATTCTAATCTAGAATATATCAGTGTCTACAAACAGAACATTAGAATTTTTGAAACTGACCTGGTTTTTTTGTGGGCCCCACCTTGGGGGCTCAAAACAGAGGTCGATATGGCTTCAAAACTTCGCTTTAACAAAAACAAGTGACCCTAAAGGGATAACTTTTGAAAATATTCTGAGGTCTTCTACCTTCATGCCGGTTTTCGTAGCAAACGGAGGCTGTTTGTGAAATCGCATTTTCTCCACACCTTACCGCGTAGTCTTCACCGTCGCCTTCTCCACGAGCTCTCTACAGCCACACTGGTTTTGATACCATGTCACGAGGAAGGAGATAAGGAAGAGAGCTCACATACACACTCTCACTCTCATGGAGAAGCACACACATAGATTGAGGCAAGGAAGAATGATCTTCTTCTTCCTCTTGTATTACATAAAATGAATGTACAAGAATGACCTAAAACAAGAGCACAACAAGTGCAATATATAAAGATCAATACATAAGGAAAAACCTAATGTCCACGAATGAGTGAGCTAGAAAGAAACAAATGTGCCATCACTCTTAGTAGATAAATCTAATAAAGCTCAATGAAGTATCCTTGACATATACCAGTGTGACCACTATACATGTTAGAGAAACGAAAAACTAGTATGTGTCATCTTGGATCATCACATGTTGAGCTTGATATCTCAACACATGCTACCAAGCATGAAGAAAAAACACTAGTGGACACACGAGTGTGATAGCAAATAGCCCATTCTTAGTCAAAAAAAGCATTTAAATCTAGAGTTTATGATCCCCTCTTGGGATAAAACAATCCAACTACTTGAGTACCACTCAAGTAACAAAATGGTAATTGACACCTAGTCAATGCATAAACTTTCTCATCTAGAAGATAACAAAATAAATATCAAGTCAGGTTATGCATAGTTTAGTGTCTCATATGAATCTAGGTTGTGCAACTAACTAGTTCAAATAGACACTCTATGGACATTCTTGTGCTTGAGTCATTGTGATGCACAAAATATGCTTCAAATATCTATGTGATGAGTCCGTATTTCTTATAATGTGCCTACATGGAAAAGGAAGGCAAAAAAGAGCACTACCACAAAGTGGTGTGAAATTTGCAAGTGCTTCTCTGGCATTTCTATGGTAGGGTTGTTTTGCCCTCCTCATGCCATTGATAGCACATCTATTGTGATTTACATACAAATCATGGGTGAAAATGCTTCATTTGACATAAACAATCTACAAAACCTTGAAATATGATATACACATAATAATTTCTAGGCACAATGAGAAAAACAACTGATTAGTGTATTGCTTCTATAAATTATTATGTTACATTGATTGGTTTTGAGATTCTCAATGTGTCTCTTTCTTTTCTGAACACTCTTAAGACCTAAAAAGGTTGTAAGTCAAAAACAATTTTGCTATATCATCACTGCTTTTAAGCCTTATCCCTAGAGATATACCTATTTGATCTAATAGTTGGAACCTTATGTTGTAACCACAAGGTTCCTTTTAATTAAGAAGACAAAGTTGGTACCTTGTGTAATGGTTGATTAAAAAAAAAATCTCAAGGTCTTTTGAAACCATGTCATGAGGTGCCCTTGAGGACTATAGACTTTGCAAATAAATATAAAATTTTCTTTCAAAGAAGTTTCCCAATGTAGACTGCAAGGGAAGAGATTCCCCTCCACTTGATAAAGTTGCAACATTTGACTTGAACATCCTTTCTTATGCATTGGTGAATTCTCCACTAGTGATTTGTTGATGTTCACCTATATGTCATTAGAAACCAATTTTATTGTATATGTCGTTGAGTCGCCCAATGGAAAACACCTCATCTCCAATAGTTCAAAGACATTGTCCACAATGCACTCTAAGATGGTACAAGATAAAATTAGGCATTCATGGAGTCATAGAACAATGCCATTTTAAATTCATCCAAAACATAAATATCATTTTCCCTCCATAAGAGTGAATGATAAAGAATCTAATTCCACCTTTTCTATAGTCCTTCTAGCTCTATAAGGGTGAATGGTACAACTGCTCCCTTTTACTATGAACAAACCTACTTGTTATAAGATGAGTGATGTCATGAGGAGTGAAATATGGCTCTTTATTCATAATGAAAATGGTGGTAATAATGAAAGATGGATATTTTTCAGTCATCGTGCATCTCCTATATAATTAAATTATTAAGGCATCTTCTCATTGAGTAGGTACATAATTGTTCTTCTATGGCCAAGAAGGAAAGGGCTCAGCATCCATAGACTATGATTTCTTATAGGCTAAGGAGAGGTAATTAGAGAATGTCTCTTATTTTGCACTTCAGGACTAGAATATCTTTGCAATGTTACCCATGAGTATTATATGTGTCTTAAATCTACCTCATTGTTTGGTTGAGACTACCTACTTTGATGTCCACATTGATTCTTCATTTCCAATAGTGCATCTAAAACTACATGCATCAACTTCTGCTAACATATACTCTCAAAAGCTATGACCCTCAACATACTCTGATCCACAACCTACATAGAAACTTCATACCACACTCACACACACATGGAATACACTTGTATGTGCGTATATGATGTTGGAAAACGCTTGTATGTGCACCTAACTAGTTCATGTTCATGAATTGAACATATAGAGATGAATTGTAAATTAATCCATTGATAACCATGTATTTAAATGGAGACTCGGTGCTTGCATATATATGTATATAACAAGTGCTTGCATATATATGTAAATAACAACCATCAAACCTCCATCATCTATCTATAAATGCACATAAACTTTCACATGCATTCTCATATATAAAGCCTATCTAATTGACACTTGAATATACACACTAGTTCTCACATTCATAAACACAAACACTTAAAAACACACAATCCTAAAAACAACCATTAATCAACCTTTTTCCTTACTCATACATGTTGTGAACATCGATCTGGAAATGCATTCGTATACATACCCTCCTTTCCTCACTTGGCAAAATACACCCTAAATGAAATCCTTGTCTTTCGGGCAATGATAGTAAAGGATGCTGGAATTGTGGTAAACTTGGACACTTTGAATGTGATTGCAGGTTGAAGAATCAAAATAATAGAAGGCAGCAAAACAACTATGAATCCACAAGTGCAGATGATTCTGAGAAACTATTTATGGTTCAACATCACATGATGAATACGATGTCTATTGGTGTTTCAAAATCGAATGATAATGTCGAGTATGTTGATTCAGGTGCTTCAAATCACATGACCATTCATGCAGAATGGTTTAGTAGTTTGCAAAAAATGTCAGTTCTTGGATATGTTGAAATAGGTGATGAAACGTCGCATCCTATTGACCATATAGAAAACATAGCATTGTCTATGGAGGACGGGAAGGTAAAACATCTTACTGATGTGTTGCATGTTCCAAATATAACAAAGAATCTAGTTTTTGTTTGATAAATGGTTGACCAGGGATTACAAGTCAGGTTCAATGCTGATGGATTATATGTAGAAGAGTACAAGCAGGATGGACGATTGGTTGCCAAAGGAAACAAAGTGGGTAGGATGTTCACCTTAAATATGAAATTTCCTGAAATGAATGCAGCCATGTTTGCAAAAGGTGCAGGAGTTATTGCAGATATAGAGATGTGGCACAAACGGATTGGACATGTAAACTTGCAAAGGCTGAAATTGATGCAGTCAAAAGAGATTGTCCATGGACTACCAAATTTCAAAGTTGTAGAAATGCAAAAGATATGTGTAGCATATCAATTTGGTAAACAATCAAGAGGATCATTTCCACATGACAAGCATGTTAGTGAGAATGTACTAGAAGTAGTACATACAGATGTTTGGGGTCTAGCAAAGACCACATCTATGGGTAGTTGCAGGTTTTATGTTACTTTCATTGATGACCATACAGGCAAAGTATGAGTATATTTCATGAAAGAGAAGAGTGAGGTGTTCACTCACTTCTAGAATTTTAAAGCTATGGTGGAAAAGTAGACAGGGAAGTACAATACATTAAGATTTGATGGAGTAGGTGAATACATGTCAAATGAGTTCAGCAATTTTCTAAAAAATCATGGAATTCGGCGTCAGTTTTCATGAAAGTACACACCACAACAGAATGGCGTTGTTGAATGCAAAAATAGACATATTGCAGAAATATCAAGAGCCTTGATGGTTGAGAAGAATATGCATCATTGTTATTGGGCAGAAGTTTTGCATACTACTGTACATCATGAACAGAACTCCGAAAGCAGAAAAATGTGTCTTCATTGGATACTCCCTTGATCAAAAGGGGTACATATGTTATAACCCACTCACACGATAGGTGAAGGTGAGCAGAGATGTGGTATTTGATGAAATGGCAAGCTTCTATGCAGATGACAAAGAAGGAATGAATCTGGAACCAAATGACAAAGAAAATTCTAAAAAATCAAGTGCAGAATCTCAAGTTTTGAGTGGACTAGATGCATCATCAAGCAATAGTTCCAACTCAAATCCATGGACTGGAAGATTACGTGGAAATTTTAGTCCATCAAATTCATCAAATACATCCAAGAAAGGTAAAGAAAAGCTTTCTGCTGGTAGTAAGACATGTGCAGGTTGTAAAGATATTGATGGAGATTCAAGTGGTTCAGAAAAGAGTCTTGATGAGAAACTTGGATTGCCCTCTATAAATACTCCAGGAGTAAGAAGATCACATGCAAATGATACAAGTAGAAGTGACCTAGGACCAAGAAGATCTGGGAGGATGCGTAATTGAGTGCAACAATTGACATATGATAGTTACATGGCTTGCCATTGTGCTTACATTACAAAGGTAATACAAGATGTTGAACCTTCTTGTTTTGAAGATGCGATTAGTAATGCAGATTGGGAAAAAACTATGGATGAGGAGATGGCTGCACTTTATGGAAATGATACATGGAAGTTGGTTCCATTGCCACAAGGAAAGAAACCCATAGGCTACAAATGGGTTTACAAGGTAAAGCATAATGCTGATGGTAGCATAAGCAGATATAAAGCATGATTGGTAGCTAATGTTATGCATAGACATATGGCATTGATTATGAGGAAACATTCAGCCCAGTAGCTAAAATGTCTACTCTCAGAACACTTGTTGCATTAGCTACAGCAAAAGGATGGACTTTGCATCAGATGGATGTGAAGAATGCTTTCCTACATGGTGAGTTACAAGAAGAAGTATATATGGATCAACCATAAGGATATGAAGATTCAAAGTATCCAAAATATGTTTGCACGTTGCAAAAGGCTTTGTATGGGCTAAAGCAAGCCCCTCGTGCATGGCATGCAAGAATTGCTGATTTTTTAACTAGCATTGGGTTCTCTATGTGTGATGCAAATCACTCACTATATGCAAGGAAGGTTGATGATGGCATCACAATTGTGGCCATTTATGTTGATGACTTGATTGTAGGTGGCAATAATGAAGAAAGCATCAAAGAGGTAAAGTACCTTCTTATGCAGGAATTTGACATGAAAGATCTTGGTGTGTTGCGCTATTTCTTGGGCACTAAGTTCATACATAGAGAAATACGTATATGGATGTCACAAAGGCAATATGCCTTGAATATGATGCAAAGTATGGTATGGCTAGTTGTAAGCCAATTTCTATGCCATTAGATCAGAATTTGAAGTTGGATACTACATCAGGTGAAGAATTGGAAAATGCTACTATGTACAGGAAAATTGTGGGAAGTCTTATATATCTAACTATTACAAGGCCTAATTTAAGCTATACTATTGGACTTGAAAGTCAATTTATGCAGGCTCCCAAGAAGCCACATTTGGATGCTCTAAGGCACACTCTACCTTATGTGAGTGCTACTTTGGATTAGGCATTGTTTTATGAAGCTAGTGTAAATTTGTAGGTTCATGGATGCACCGATGCAGATTGGGTTGGTAGTACCCCAGATAGAAGATCTACTAGTGTCTTTCTTTTCTCACTTGGAGGTGCAGCTATTACATGGAGCAGTAAGAAGCAACCCACTATTGCTTTGTCGAGTACAGAGGCTGAGTATAGAGGTGTTGCAATGGCAGCATGTGAGGCATCATGGTTGGAGATGTTACTTGCATATTTAGGTGGGGAAGTGCAAAAGCCTATCACTATCTATTGTGATAATCATAGCAGCATATAGTTAGCATGGAACCCTGTTTTCCATGCTAGAACAAAACATATCGAGGTACATTATCACTTCATCAGAGAGAAGGTATTAGCAGGTGATATTGATCTTGTTTATGTGAGAATAGATGAGCAGGTTGTTGATATTTTCACCAAAGCACTTGGAGCTGAGAAGTTGAAGAAGTTTCGGGAGATGCTTGGATTACAGGATATGGCAATCAGCTTGAGGGGGAGTGTTGAGATATCAAGCTCAACATGTGATGATCTAGGATTGCACGTACCAATTTTTCGTTTCTCTAACATGTATAGTGGTCACACTAGTATATGTCAGGGATACATCAGTGAGCTTTATTAGATTTATCTACCAAGAGCGATGGCACATTCGTTTCGTGCCAGCTCACTCATTCGTGAAAATTAAGTTTTTCCTTATGTACTGATCTTTATATATTGCACTTTTTGTATTCTTGGTTTAGGTCATTCTTGTGCATTCCTTTTATGTAATAAAAGAAGAAGAAGAAGATCATTCTTCCTTGCCTCAATCTGTGTGTGTGCTTTTCCTTGAGAGTGAGAGTGTGTGTGTGAGCTCTCTTCCTTATCTCCTTCCTCGTGACACTATGAACCTCTTGTACACATGCAAATATGTGTTTATAAACATAATATATATTATCCTTGATAGAATAAGACATCAAATAAGGATAGTTTGAAAAGAGAAATCAAAACGGTTTTGCATAAATTAAGGTACTTGTATGGAAAGATGGATTTATGTACTAGTTCTCTATCACTTTTCCTTCATTGAAAAATATCCTTTATGTCTTATATTGATACTCCATGTCAAAATCCTCTCATATCTCTTTTCAAACGTGCCAAAAAATATGTAGCAAATAAAAAATATTTGATGTTTATCTTTTGCCTTAAAAATACTTTTCATTTCTACTCTAAAAAAGATAATTGAATCTTCATTAGAGTCTCATAGATTACTTCAAAAGGAGCATTGATATTTGCACAATGACTTACCTAGGTCGTATTATTAACCTTAGGCCATTCATTAATATGTTGTCACTTCACGTGCATCTTCCATACAAACAAATGAAAGTGAATCATTTTTCAAAACTTTAAAACTGTACATTTGAATTCTTTGCCTCCAAAACTTCTTCAGCACGCACACCATGTAGCATCTACATTGATAGGCAAGAATAGGTACTATGTAAACACACACATAGGGGAGAGAGACAGAGAGATAGAGAGAAAGAGAGACAGGGAGAGAGAGAGAGGGAGAGGGTGAGAGAGATAGAGAAAGAGATAGAGAGAGAGAGAGGGATGTATGTATGTATGTTGTGTGAGGAAGAGGGGGAGAGATAGAGAGAGAGGGAGAGGGAGAAGGGGGCAGAGAGAGAGAGATGTATGTATGTATTTATGTATGCAGTGTGTGTGTGTGTATAAATATATAGTAGTATACATAGTATTTATATATACACTACACACACATACACACACACACACACACACACACACACATATATATATATATATATATATATATATATATATATATATATATATATATATATATATATATATATATATATATATATATATATATATATATATATATATATATATATATATATATATATATATATATACACATATATTTCCATCTCTCTCTCCCTCTAAAAGATGAAGTATATATATAGAGAGGAGAGAGAGAGAGAGAGAAGTATAAATATATGTATATATGTTGGAACTTAAGTTTGAGCCTCTAAAAGATGAAGAAAAGATGATCGATCTTAAGTCTCAGTATCTTTATTTACATGATATGAGACTCGAACTTAAGCTCAAGATTCTAACTTTTCCAATGAAAAGGATACTATTTTTAACTCAAATCTATTTCAAAATTTGAATAAAATATGCTTGAACTTAAGTTTGAGCCTCTAAATATCATATAAGGCTCAAACTTAAGTTTGAGCCTCTGAATTTTGATTTTCTTGTAATGCTTTTGAATCATATCAAGCAGTCTATCGAGTTACATAATATGAAGCTCAAACTTAAGTTTGAGCCTCTCAGCTTTTCCAATGAAAAGAAGAGTACTTTTAACTCAAGTCTATTTTGAAATTTGAACAAAAGATGCTCAAACTTAAGTTTGAGTTTATTAAGTTGAATAGTCTCTTCACATGATATAAGGCTCGAACTTAAGTTCGAGCCTTTGAATATGTTATGAGGCTTGAACTTAAGTTCAAGCCTTTGAATTGTGATTTTGTTATGTCACTGAATATGAGGTTGAAACTTAAGTTTGAGCTTTTGAATGTCATATGAGGCTCAAATTTAAGTTTGAGCCTCTGAATTTTGAGTTTGTTGTGTCACTTAATATGAGGCTTAAAGTTAAGTGGAAGCTTTTAAATCATAGCAAGTCTCAATCTGTTGAGTTACATGATATGAGGTTCAAACTTAGTTTGAGCCTCTCAGCTTTCCAACCAAAATAAGAGTATTTTTAACTCAAATCAATTTTGAAATTTAAACAAAAGACATTCCAACTTAAGTTCGAGCCTATTAAGTTGAACATTCTCTTACATCCAAAAGAACTAAGTTACAGTGGAACTTAGGTTTGGATGTCCATTCAAGTTTTACTTTAAAACTAAATCCTTGTTGAACTTGGAGTCAAAGAGATTATATCTTAAGTTTGAACCTCTATTAAACTTCAAGTCAGTGAAGTTGAAACTTAAGTTAGATGTCGATTCAAGTTGGAGTTTAAGATTGAGTTTCAGCTCAACTTAGAGTCAAAGAGACTCAAACTTGAGTTTGAGCATGTATTCAATGTGTAGTTCGAAAGGCTTCAACTTAACTGTGAGCCTCTATTCAAGTTGGAATCTAAGAATCTTGAAATTAAGTTTGAGCGTCTAATCAAGTTCAAATTTGAGAACTTGAAACTTAAGTTTTAGAGTTAGAGAGGATTAAGATTGAGTTTGAGTTTGAATTTTACTTGGAAATAGAGAGAATTGGAGCTTGTTTTCAATTTAGACTCAAAATTAAGTTTGAGCCTCTATTCAACTTTGGGTAACACAAGTTCAAATTTAAAGTGAAACCTCTACTCAACTAGATATCAGTGAAGCTAGAACTTTTGTGTGTAGTGTACACACAAAGATATACATAGCAGTATCTATGTTTGTGGCCTATATTTAATTTGGAGTCACACTTAAGTTTGAGCCTCTATTCAAGTTTGAGTAAGATAAGTTCAAATTTATAGTGGAACCTTTATTCAACTTCAAGTAAGTGAAGCTGGAACTTAAGTTTGGATGTCAATTCAAGTTGGAGTTTAAGATTCAATCTCTATTGAACTTGGAATGGAATAGCCTTGAACTTAAGTTTGAGCCTCTATTCAATGTGCAATTTCAAAGTCTCAAATTTAATTTTGAGATTTTATTCAATTCGCATTTAGTGAAGCTTCAATTTAAGTTCTAGTCTTAATACAACTTAGAGTGAGAGAGGCTTAAACTTAACTTCAATCTTGTTAAGTTCAATACTCTTCTGCATCCAAACAGACTAAGAGGCTTGAACTCAAGTTCGAGCCTATGATTCATATCAAGTTTGGAATCGTTGGGTCACACGGTATGAGGCTCAAACTTAAGTTCAAGTCTCTCAAGTTCTTCAACAAAAACACTAATATTTTTTACTCAAATATTCTTGCATCTATAAGAGCTAATCCTCTAAATCATATAAGTTGAGTTTGTTGGGTCAAATGATACGAAACTCAAACTTTTTCAACTTTTCCAAAAGTTACTGGAACTTAAGATCGAGCCTCTTAACTCATGCATACAAAAGAGCTAAGAGGCTCGAACTTAAGTTCAATCCTCGAGAACCATGTCAAGATGATCAAAGACTAAACAAAAGTCAAGCCTCTAAAAGATGAACAAAAGATCAAGCTCTTAACTTCGAGCCTCTTAACTCTTGCAAGAGATATCCGTCCCGAACTTAAGTTCGAGCCTTTGAATCATATCAAGTTTGAGTCTTCACATGATATGAGGCTTGAACTTAAGTTTGAGCCCATGAATTTTGCATTTTGTCACATAGTATGAGGCTTGAACTTAAGTTCAAGCCTTTGGATCAACTCTCAATCTCTTTAGTTTCATGCCTCTAAGCTTTTCAAGCAAAAAGGATAGTATTTTTAACTCAAATCTATTTTGAAATTTGAGCAAAAGATGTTCGAACTTAAGTTCAAGCCTATTACATTGAACACTCTCTTAGATCCAAAAGAATAATTGAAGGTGAAACTTAGGTTTGGATGTCGATTCAAGTTGGAGTTTAAGATTGAATGTCTATTGAACATAGAGTTAGAGAGGCTCAAACTTAAGTTTGAACCTCTATTCAAGGTGCAGTTTGAAAGGCTCAAACTTAAGTTTGAACCTCTATTCATGTTGGAATCTAAGAAGCTTGAACTTAAGTTTGAGCCTATAATCAAATTCAAATTCAAGCAGCCTAAACAAAAGTTTGAGAATCAGAGAAGATTGAACTTCAGTTTGAGCTTCAGTTCAGCTTGGATAGAGAGAGAAATTTTGAGCATGTATTACAAATTAGAGTGGCTTGAACTTAAGTTTGTCATTATTCAACGAGTCAGACAGGCATGAATTTAAATTTTGGAGTTAGAGCAACTCAAACATAAATTTTAGTTTGATCCTCTATTCAATTTTGAGTAAGATAAAATCAAATTTATAGTGGGACCTCTATTCAACTTCAAATAAATGTAACTAAAACTTAAGTTGGATGTCGATTCAAGTTGGATTTTAAGATTGAATCTTAGCTAAACTTAGAGTTAGAGAGGCTCAAACTTAAGTTTGAGTGTGTAATCAATGTGCAGTTTGAAAGGCTTGAACTTAAGTTTGAGCCTCTATTCAAGTTTGAATCTAAAAAGCTCGAACTTAAGTTTGAGCCTCTTATGAAGTTCAAATTCAAGAAGCTAAAACTTAAGTTTGAGAGTTAGAGAGGATTGAGCTTGAGTTTGAATTTCAATTGAAATTGAAGATAGAGAGAGTTGGATACTATATTCAACTTTGGAGCCCATATTCAATTCAGACTTGTAATTAAGTTTGACCCTCTATTCATCTTTGAGTAACATAAGTTCAAATTTAAAGTTCAACCTCTATTCAACTTGAAGTTAGTGAAGCTGAAACTTTTGTGTGTATTGTACACACAAAAATACACAAACACACAAAGATACACATAGCAACATTTATGTATGTATACTATATATGTTGTTTGAGTTAGAGAGGGTCAAATTTTAGTTTGAGCTTTATTTAACTTGGAGTTTGAGCTTTTATTCAATTTGGAGCCACACTTAAATTTGAGACTATGTTCAAATTTGAGTAAGATAAGTTCAAATTTATAGTGGAACCTCTATTCAACTTAAAGCCAGTGAAGTTGGAACTTAAATTTGGATGTCGATTCAAGTTGGAGTTTAAGATTCAATCTCTATTGAACTTGGAGTCAAAGAGGCTTGAACTTAAGTTTGGGCCTTTATTCAAAGCAATTTGAAAGGATCGAATTTAAGTTTGAGTCTCCATTGAATTTAGATCTAGAGAGGTTTGAACTTAAGTTCCGTTTTTATTCAACTTAGAGTGAGAGAGGTGAAAACTTAAGTTTGAGCCTGTCAAGTTCAACATTCTCTTGGATCCAAAAGAACGAAGAGGGTCGAACTCAAGTTTGAACCTTTGAATCATATCAGTTTTGAAGACATGAGGCTCAAACTTCAATTTGAGCCTCTCAAGTTCTCCAACAAAAGGACTAATATTTTTAACTCAAATCTTCTTTCATGTACAAGAGCTAAGCCTCTGAATCATATCAAGTTGAGTTTGTTGGTGCAAATGATATGAACCTCAAACTTTTTTAGCTTTTCCTAAAGTTGCTAAAACTTAAGTTCAAGCCTCTTAACTTATGCATCCAAAAGAGATTAGAGAATAAAACTTAAGTTCGAGTGTTTGAATCATACAAAGATGATCAAAGGCTAAACAAAAGTTTGAGCCTTTGAGAAATGAACAAAAGATGCTCGATGTTAAGTTCAAGCCTCTTAACTCTTGCAAGAGATATTCAACTCGAACTTAAGTTCGAGCCTTTGCATCATATGAAGCTTGAGCCTTCACATGATATGAGGCTTGAACTTTAGTTCAAGCCTTTGAATCATATCAAGTTTCAGTCTATTGAGTTACATGATATGAGGCTCAAACTTAACTTTGAGCCTCTCATATTTTTCAAGAAAAAGAATAGTACTTTTAGCTCAAATCTATTTTGAAATTCGAACAAAAGAAACTCATAATTAAGTTTGAGCTTATTAAATTGAACACCCTCTTACAACCAAAAGAACTAAGGGAAGTAGAACTTAGGTTTGGATGTTGATTCAAGTTGCAGTCTAAGATTCAATCTCTATTTCACTTGGATTTGGAGAGGCTATAACTTAAATTTGAGCCTCTATTAAATGTTTAAGGTTCAAGTTTAAGTTTGAGCATCTATTCAAATTGTAGCTAGAGAGGCTTGAACTTAAGTTCCAATCTTTATTCAACTTAGAGTGAGAGAGGATAAAAATTAAGTTTGAGTTGGAATCAAAGAGGCTACAAATGCATTTACTTTTGAATTTTTAAAGGTGAAAAGTAACGTTTGAGAGTCAAACAAACATGAATTTAAGTTTGGGAGTTAGAGCGATTTGAACCTAACTTTCAATTCCGATTAAACCTAGATTTCGAATCAAAATTAAGTTTGAACCTCTATTCAACTTTGAGTAAGATAAGTTCAAATTTATATTGGAACCTCTATTGAACTTCCTGTTAGTGAAGCTAAAATGTAAGTTGAGTTTGAAATTAAATCGTTGTTGAATTTAGAGTTGGAGAGGCTCAAACTCAAGTTTGAATCTCTGTTCAATGTGCATTTTAAAAGGCTTGAACTTAAGTTTGAGCCTCTATTCAAGTTGGAATTCTAGAAGCCCAAACTTAAACTTGAGGATCTGTTAAAAGCACTTCTGACAAGTTTCTTTTAATCTCATTTCGGGTTCTTGGGGATGGATAGGGGTCTCACAGTGCAGAGGCCCTTTATTTGATTTTCTCAAATTAACATTCAACTAAGCAGTAACTATCCTTCAAGGAAACAACTTATTGCTACATAGTACATTAGCACGCGAATTAACAATCACAACATCATACAGACATATTAATGTTAAGACAATGTTACTGTGTTAATAATGAATCACTGCAATTCGATAAGAATAGAATAACAATACTCAACATATCTACAAATCTGCAACACAACGTCTCGGCACGGTCGCCCAGATAGAAACCTCTCTCGTCGAAGAACACCGTAATGCCCTTTCATTAATGGATAAAAAGGTACAACTATTTGCTACACCTTTTCGGTGTGTGCGATATATGCCAAATAAAAATACAATCCATTCTAGTGACCTAACACTAGCACGCACGGTAGAATCGAACCGACAAAGAAAAATAGAACTAAGGCTCATAAACTATGCCTTGTATGTATAGGGTTCTGGCTAGTTTAAAGGTTATGGTGATTTTTTGCTTTAAAGAATCTAGCATAATCTTCAAAGTTTCTGGCTCAACCAGTTGTGCGTCTGTTCTCACCAAACTAGCCACAATAACTTGACTCATCAGTAAATCTGTTTGTGTCTGCAAAAATGCTTCTTGTAAATAGAATTGGTTGGCTAACACAGCATCTCTGCTCAGCCTCATATCAGCAATTTGGGCATCAATTCTAGACAATCTATTTGCTTGAACACCTAGCTGCTTTTCTCTGTGTTCCAGTTCCTGAGCTTGATATTGGATGGTTTTATAGTATGCATCCCTTTCTTTCATGATTCCTGCTAATTCTTTCTTAAGTTGAATTGTTATGCCAATTTACTGCATCTAACTCACGACTTTTTTGGAAAAGCTCTTCAGACACTTGCTTTAATTTTGTAGTGTTTTGCATAGCCAAATCTGTCATTTCTTGTCCTTTTTGTGTAACTAACGCAAGATCTTCACATGTTGCTTCTAGTAAATTACCTAGAGCAATTTGAGCATCATCTTTTTCTTGCACCAATTGTTTTAACTACTTGATTTTTGCATCGTGAGCGTCTAAAAGAACATTCTTTTCATTCAACGCAGCAAGAGCGGCATCTCATTGGGCAATCAAGTTGTCTTGCTTTGCTATCCATGCTTGGTGTTGTTGAAGTTGAACCTGCAGAGCATGGTTCTCTACTTTGATTGCTTTGGCTTCTTCATGTAATGGGGCAATATCCACTTCTAGCAAATCAACTTTGCCTTTCAACTCCTACCGGATATTCTCGGTTGCCAGCTTCATTTGAAGAGGTAATTGCTGAGAAAATTGGATTAGGAGGTGACCCATAGATTCCAGTTCATTAAACAGAACAGTCGGAGGAGGAAGAGCAGGAGGGGGTTGTGATGAAGAGGCGAAAAACAGATGAGGGGAGGGTGGTGGAGAGTAATTGGGAGAAGAGGATGGAGGAGTGGGTGCTTTGCGAATTACATTGGAGATTGCACTAGGACGTACTACAACAAGCTTAGTAGGGATAATTGGTGGAGGAAGGGGGATAAGAGTGTTCTGCACCAGGACTATTCTGGTCACATTCTAACTTGTCGCCTCAACCCTTTCGATCACGGCCCCAACATTAGCAATTAATTCCTGGATCATTTTGGCTACAATCTCTTGCATAGTTTCCTCATCCTACAGATGAGATTCCTCCCAAGATGAGACTTCCTCGGATT
Source organism: Ceratopteris richardii (assembly GCA_020310875.1). Classification (NCBI taxonomy): domain Eukaryota; kingdom Viridiplantae; phylum Streptophyta; class Polypodiopsida; order Polypodiales; family Pteridaceae; genus Ceratopteris; species Ceratopteris richardii. The sequence continues at coordinate 95,369,939 of CM035442.1, read as the reverse complement.
CTTCCATGTGTGCACCATGTTCCTGCTGCTTGAGCGGAGAAAAGGGAATTGATGATTCTACATGAAGAGAAGTAGCATTGTCATGGAAAACTTCAACGTCGTGACCTGCAGTAGTGTCCTGCACCTGACTTTCCGAAGGACTAACGCATCTTCTTTTGCGACGAAACAATTGAAGTAGATCTTCATCGTCATCATCCTTGTCCTTGATCATTTGGGTAGTGTTAACACTCTTAGTCCAAGGGTAAGTATCCTTACACACGCTTTGGGTTCACTCTTTTTCCTTGCACTATGCCACTTTCTTTTCCTCTAGGTCCTTTAATAATATTCAAATGTAGACATGGGAAGAGAAGAAAATGGAGACTTGAATCCAGCCACAACCTAAAACCCCAACTCCAAGGACTACTTCTCGTGATGGCACCCGTTTTCACCCACACTTCCTTATTGCACTTACTCTATTCCTGTTCCTCTCTTTACTTCCCTCTTTCTTTTCCACTCACTTTTCCATTACCTTGCTCTCCTCTTAGCACCCTTGTTCTCTCGTACCTTCACACCTCCTTTCATTCTTTTCTCCCATTTTTCTTCACTCTCGTGCAATTCGCTTGTGCTCCCTCGCTTACACCCACTCTTTCTCATACATATTTTGGCACACACACATTCACATACATACACTCCTCCGCTGCCTCTCATTCACGAGTATATGCACCCCCCTTTCTTTCACTTTCTTTCACCTAAACTCATTTTACATATGCACTTACACACACCCCTATGCACACACACACATGCTCACTTATGCACTCGTGCATACGTTCTCACTCACTAGTACATACCCATTTGTCTCCCACACACACTCATGCTCCCTCCCTTGCTCAAACAATTTTCACTCCCCCCTTTTCTTGGTTCCAAATTATTTTTAACTCTAACCGTTAGCAGCAAGGTTTGGTCACAACCTGAATATCTAACTAAGACTTCATGGTCATCTTGTAGATGCAAGAAAATCTCCACTAGACACCTCTAGTATTTTCAAATCAACCTTCTTCGGGGTTATATATGTTCTCATCCGAAGTAATAACGTTGAACTTACTGAAGGGAAATTCATTAATCCCTATCTCGAAGCATAAATTCACCGGAAAATTTCTAGGTAGTAAGACACATGAAGAACAAAGACTTTTAGACGTGGTGAATTGGCAACAAAAAGGCAAGTTTCAGCTACCTTGTATGTCCTCAACAAATCATGTCATAGACTAATTCGCTTATCTTCATGCGTGCTATGTGCTGACATGAGAAATGGATTCTTCTTGCGTCAATCCATTATGGCAGTGCTTCATGCATACATTCCATCCATGGTAAAGTGAGGATTATATACGTTATACCTGTACGCATACCAAGTACATCACAACCTTGCACGCACAAACTATAAAACTCGAGCCCTCTTCCATATGATGATAGTCGTAGCACTTCAAGAAACCAGATTTTACTCTAACCTCGTACAACTACACAAGAAGTGTAGAACCTTATGGTTTAAGAAGACTCGAATTCCTCATCGCCATTGAGTCCGGAGCCTAGTGAGTGCGGTTATAGATGATGCAAAAGAAACAAGCGAATGCATATCAAGCAAACACTTCAGCCCGAAACAGGGACACCATCCTTGCAACAGGAATACACCTTTATGAGGTCATCAATGTGCATTACATTCCAGAAAAAACATATACAGTAGGGAAGATCTCTCCCTTTCTATCGTCGTGGGAAATTCTGCAAGGGGTCTAGAGTGAAAAGTCTGCTCAAACATATGTGGTGTGTAATCGATGCTGTGCTCGGTCAAGCTGTGAACTTCTCCTCCATAGAAGAACTACATTAATCATGCCAAGCTTGTTCTACAAAAAGCCCCCAAACCTCCTCCTTTATCATCCGCAAAAAATGGTCCTCAAAAATCTTCTCTACCTGTTCTCCCTAGTATTATCAGGTCCTTCTTCAAATTAGCTTCTCCTTGGACAGATTGCCCGATGCACCCATGCTCGCCAAGGAGCGGTCCTAGAAAAGAAATATGTGTGTTGTTGCCCTCCAAACCCTAGTTATGCATTGGTCTGCTCATTTCCCCTTCGGCCAGGGCTTTATGCAAGTATAGCAGGCAATCTTGATTCATCACTATGTTTTGCCACCGGGTTGTTCTAGCGCATGTTTGCCATTGCCCCGTCCATCAACTCAGGCTTCCGTAGTAACCACTCACGTTCCTTCTCCTTTTGTCTCTAGTGTTGAGCCTAGCCAGACCCCGCTCTGCTTATGTTTAGAATTGGAAGGCCTCTCCCATCTGCTAGCAGCACCGACTACCTCCTCCTGGCATTTTCCTTAATCCACAAAGCGCAACCGGCTGACCATTAGGTCCCCTTCCCCTCTTTAGTGTTGTCTGCTTCCGAAAAACCCTCCCGTTCCCTATGTTCTCCAAAATGCCCCTCTATTATCGTTCTCTGCATGTACCTGCTACCTACACTCAAGAGGATGGAAGGAAGCGAAGAGAAGGAAAACCCCAACGTTAGTATCCCCCCCTTCTACAGATGAAACCCGGAACAAAACAGAAGCCCTCGAAATAAATTTCCAAAAAAACGAGAGAAGAAAAAGACCAGCCCTTCCTCGTTTGCCTCCCCTTTTGTATGTAGTTCTCCTACTCTTCCATTCCTTACGACCCCAACACCTGGGTTACCTCGAAAATCAAGGTGCAGCAGATGCCTTCAGTGAATTGGATCTCCCTCTGCCACATATATGGTCTTTCCCCCCATTTATGGATAGCCGTCATTCCCCATGTGTGTTCATTCCCACTCCTCTCCTTGTTTTCCCTTCTTGCAAGAGCCAAGAAAATTGTGCAAGAGGACAACAGCCATTGAACACTTCCCCCCGTGCGAAAATAATGAGCACAATCCCTTGGAGGCTTTGCTCCCTGCCAAACCTGATAGAGGCCAGCAAATTGAAGCTCTCTGCCACACCCAAAGAACTTCGAGAGATCTCTCCTTCGATGCGGCATAACCCCTTTTGATGTCCACCATGCGGTTGTGCACAAGAGGTTATCATGAAGAGGGAATACAAACTCCACAGCCCTTGCCCCTCGTCTTCTGACATGCAAGAGAGATTGTAGAGAAGTAGTGTTCATGACCTGCACCAAAATCATAAGATCGCTTGATCACAAATATATTGAGGCCACAATATGCATGTGGTGCATGCCACAAAACATCATGGTACTCCCAGGATAAAACAACAAAACATCCAAGTGAGACACCCAACATTGGCATCTGACATTGGTGAACCTTCTTACCAGATAGCCAACTCTCATCATCAGCACATCACTTGGGTATCGCGTTGCCGTTTCTCCATAAAAACAGGTTCTATTTTCATAACTTCATTTGAAATCCGAATGTGTATAGAAGCCCTTGGCTAGACATGCCCACTTTTACACAAAATCTCATTTGACAATCATCTCCATGCTAACATATGCACATGTATTTATCAATGCAGAATACTTAACCATCCTCCAGTGGGAATCTATTCTTTGTCCTCTACATCAAGGGTCATACTAGTAGACCACTATCTTCACACAAATCCTCCTGTAACATATTTCCCCCTTCTGCTCGCGAAGTTGTCCCCCATGAGCCAATGTATGCCTGTACTCAAACCAAGGATTAGTTTTCTTCAAAAACATCTACCCGCTTTATCATCATTGATACACTGTCCCATTTATATGCAGCACATTTCCATTCTCCTATTCACTCACTCACCTCATCTCTACTTTTCCATGTCCAAGCACATTCTATTATGCACACACATATCCACATCATGAATGCACATTTTCACACATACACACTCTTACTCGTGCTCACTCATCTCTTCATGCCTTTCAAGGGAGACCCATGCCAACCACATTCATTTCCAAGTCCTCATGCAATCACCTTTTACTTCTTCTCTATCTCACATTTCCACTTCATCTTACCACATGCAAACCTATGCAAATGCACACATGAACCATGCCTTATACCATGCTCTCAACCATATCCATATGCTTACGCTCTTTTCACCTATCCAATTCCAAACATAGAACCACAAGAATCATGCTTACATCCTTGCCGCCGTTTCATTGACTCGATCGCTTCATACCTTACTTACCCTCCATGCACTCTTTCCTTTGGCCCTTCCTCTGTGTTCCTGCACTATCCATCAAAATAAAATCCAACCATCACAAAAAAGACTTACCATGTATAAACATACCAGACGGAATCCCTCTTTTCCATTACACCTGTTACCTCACACAACTCAACAAAAATGTAACTACCAAAAAGATGTATCAAAACAAAATCATCATGTATAATCTGCATGCATATAGGCATCGTACCTAACTGATCATACGCAAACAAGAAGTAAAAGAATCAAAGCGGTATACCTCATTTCCATCTTCAGAAAGAACCTATTGAGAAGAATAAAAAAGCCAAATACAGTGAGTAGGTAGCAAGCAAGTGAAATACACATGTGAATACCGGTCCTCGTTGGCGTTCACGTTAGGCAGATTGATCTATCAGCAATCACAAAAAGATCACAAAAACATATACATGCATGGCACACTCATCCGGACGATCATCGTCCTCCTCCTTTCTGTCTCTCTCCCTCAGGAACGGGAACACAAAATCTTTTCTTTTCTTTTTCTTATTTATATTTATGTACACACGAGTTGGCCTATGTGGCAACGAGATGCGACTCGTGGCCCTAACCGCCCGGCTAGGTTCATTCCACCCATCTACCGGTGTAGCATAGCGTGCAACAACATAGATACACGATGTACGAACAGACACGGACGGGCTTGCCCATAGCAAAGCCGAGTGCAGTTTGTGGTCTCGTTGGCCCAGCCGAGATGGCTCCACGCACCTGTCCACCCACTATGGCACGAAGCACCAAAACACACACACATAATCCAGCACCTATGGCGAAACTAGCGTCGGCTCGCAATCCTGACCGCCCGGCCAGGTGGACTCTGCTCGCCTACTAGCTCGGCATAACGTGCTGGCACACATATAGAAACATTGCTTTTGCTTTTTCTTTTTGTTTTGTATTTTTCTCTTTCTTTTCTTCTTTTCTTTTCTTTTCCTTTTTCTGTTCCCCTCAAAAGAACCTTGAGAGGTAGGGAGAGGCAAAAAGGAGCACTCCCCCACCTGTCCCACACGGCAAGCATACCAAAAACACAACAAAACAGACTCCTGATCGATCGATCTCCTGTTGTTTTTGCTTCCTCAGACGCGACACTCAAATGGTGTACCCGACTGCCTACAACCTAACTAACTGACACTTAGCTGTTCATCCCCTCGTGAGGCCTCTCTTCCAACGAATCTGCTGTAGGACTGACTCGAGACTCTCTTACCTAGCCACGTCCAACTCCCAAAAATCAGTACTCTCTAAGAAGGCAAATTCAGCTCCGCCTCAGGAGCCTCATCATCGTTGCCTATGACCAATTGGTCCGCCCAAGCTCAATAGATATTGTTTACCTCGTTAGGAAATTCCCTCGTGTTGTCATAATAGAAGTAACGGTCCTCGGCATATCCAGCCCAACCAAGTAAATACGCTTCGAATTGAGGAAACGGGAAGTCAATGTCCAAACCTTGATTCCAAAACCGTACAAGCCAATGTGCCTCCTCCACGTCGTGGTCTGTCCGCAAGGTCTTGACCAATATCTCCATGCTTTCTAACGCTTGATCTGAAAAATATACTACAAGGAATAGAGCACTCTTGTATACCTGGTCAGCCATCGGTCGGCTAGTCCTCAGCAATCCCACGTAGTAACACACTTGGTCTAAAAATTATGTGATCCCTGAAAACAAAAGGTAAGTTGTTTGCTGAAATAGAGGAAGCCTCTCTCTTTTTATTCTTGTATCCACTCGCACATCTCTCGTAGGAAGACCCAAATCATGCAAAAAATTGCCATCACCCAACGGCTCACTTGCAGCCCTCTCCGTACATATTCACATGTCGACCCTGGTATGTTCTGCTCCCTATCCTGACATATGTCCCCATCAACCCTCGGTTGAATAACTATGGCATGTTCAACACGAGTCGATCCTAAATCCTATAGGCCATCGCCATTCTTGCTCGTATTCTGTGTACGAAGCACTTTCTTCACTGAGTCCTTTTCTCGCTCTTTGCTCGATGTATGACCTTTCTGAAGTCCTTCCTATCTAGAGTTCCTCTTTTCACACCCACCCTAGTTCTCCTTATCATTGCATTTCCGGAGGTTTTCCTTTTGATCAGCTACTTCCTTACTAGGACTATCATGATCCACACACCACTTTTCTCGCCTGGATTTACTTTTGCCATCGTCGATGTGCATTGTGTAGCACTCAACCTCGCCTATACCTCCCAACCATCCTATCAGTTCTTGGTCCAAGTCGTCCTTGTAGACTAGTGGGGCCTTATACTCACCCATCTTGGGTTTGCCTCGCCTTGCTACTTGTAAGTTAAATCCATCTTGCAAACGGCTTTTGTAATTTCCTACTTTCAGAGAAAACTTTTCACGTACTTTTTCATGCACATCATTTTCAGCCACCTTCTTTTCCAGCTCTTTGATCGGAACCGTTTTCCTAGCATCCTCCTTTGGGGTCACTTGTATTTGTATTCCATTGGTTTTGGGCCCAATAGTGATAAAGCCCGTTCTCGAATCATGTACACAATCAGCCTACATCAGCCAAGGTCGCCCCAATAATATAGAAAATGTAGTTTCGGTGGATCTCGGTCTCACAACCAAGTAGTCAACAGAGAATTTGATCCCACCAACAATAGTTTGCACATTTCGTATTAATCCTGCAAGCTTTACCTGCGTCTGGTCAGCCATTCAGAGATACATTGGGGTGTCTTCCAATTGTGTTAATCCCAACGCTTTCATCATGTATTCTGTCATTAGGTTCACTATAGCTCTGCTATCCAATTGCATGCCTGGAACCGCATATCCATTGATCTCCACTGTGACTACAGGGGCATTCGAGTCCACTTGAGTCGTAATACTTTGGATTGTCCCTAAGACCACCTCGTCCACCTCTTCTTTTCTTTTTGCTTTTCTTGGTTTCTTGATAAACTCATTGTAAAATTGCTTTCTGTAGGTTGGCGAACACCTTAGTAAGGTGGCCAAATCCAAAGTGACTTCGGTCTCCGCAAGCCTTTGTACAATGTCCATTCCCACTTCTCCTTGCTTCTTTTTTGGCAACTTCTCTTGGACTTTTAGCCTTTCTGGAAATGGTGGAACACCCGGTACAAATTTTTGTGTAATTGGTGGAAGGATCTCCACCTCGTCTTCTTCATCTAAATCCCTTTGCATGTGAATCTCGTCATCGTCATTCACTTGGGTGGAGTTCCCTCGAGTGTACTCTTGCGCACGAGTGACCACAGCCACCATCATATCTTTACCTTTCTCTTTTCCTTGATTTGCCTCTATATGGTGGGTAGAAGTGCTAGCTCTCGGATCCAATTCCCTAATTACTACTCCAGTATTGGGCACTCTTCCTTGAGATTGCATCATCGATTGTGGTTGCGGCTGTGCGTAGGTGGAAGTCTCGGCCCCTCTTTTTCCTTGACCATAATCATTTCTTTGTTGTGGGCAATCAACATCATAATGGCCCTCCCTACTACAATATCGGCACATAGGTGTAAAGTCCTCTTGCTTCCTCGCATTCGGGCAATGTGCTTGTATATGCCCAAGGCACCCACATCGCCAACACTATGGCAGTCCCGTTCTCCTTTGATTTTTTCGTTCAGGCCTTTGATATCCGCCTGCTTGGCCTTGGCCTCCATAAGCATATGTGGGTCTAGGCCCCCATCTAGGCACGGAAGGTTCACTTTGGCCCGGTAATCCTTGATAAGCATAGTTCCTATTGTTTAACCACCTTCCCTTTTCACAGCACTCATCTTCAATGTGATTGTTCCTCTTCCAAAACTTGCAAAAGATTCTTGGTTCTACATGCAATCTCGAAACTGTACGACATTCTATGGCCATGTGCCCATATCCTCGGCATTTCGCACAAAAGATGTTTGATCTAAACACTCCTTGGCTTGGCTCAAGTGCCACTTCCTGCCTTATCACATATGTTTCATGAGTTAGAGTTGCAGCTTTTGCCGCCTGAGCCACGATTTCGATAATCCTTTCTTTGGTCAACGTCGGCTTCTCCTCTTGGGGCGTGCTTGTAGCAGCCATAAATGCTGGCAGAGTTGCAACAAGATTTGCTTGGGTGGTGCCACTTGTAGGCCCAGCGTTTGTACCTAGCATCGGTTCAAAAAAGTTCTTGCCTTCGTTGTTGGCCAAGTTGAACCTCTTCCCACACGCGAGCAACATCTTTGGCAACCACCAACGTCGCCGGTCGGCTCAAACTGATATGCTCTTGAGTGCTTGGATCTCTAAGTCCCGCAATAAATCTTCGTTTCAAGGTATCTTCATTTGGGGCATTCGCGCCCATCTTTCTTACCAGGGTTTCCATCCTCTGGATATAGTTGTCGATGCTCTCGTTTACAAGAGCTAGACGATCTTGGAAACCTTGCCTACGAAATTTAGCCAAAAAGGCATCCTTTAGCATTTGATAAGTTCGCCTTCACAACTCCTCCAAGTTCTCATACCAATTGGCGGCCTCATCTCTAAATATGGCTGGCAAGATTCGAAGTCTTTGCGCTTGGTCAACCACTTCATTTGCTTCACAGGTGACCTCGAACAATTGGATAAAGCTATCCGGATCCTCATCCCACAATCCCAAGAATTTAGGAAAGTCTCCTAGATGCACTTGGACTTGTTGTGCCATTTCAAACAGTGGTGTATTGTCAATATCCTCACGGTCCCAGAAGTTTAGTGCACGTGGCCTCAAGATCCCTCCTTCAAACTTTTGCACTTGATTCGCGACTCTCCTATGGGAGTACACTTTTTTGGCAGGTTTCTTCCCACTAGTCCAGGTCGACTCACCTTGCGACTCCCACCTTTGCCTTTCTCTTTCAAGGGTTCTTCTCAGAGCGTGCTCTTCTCTTTCCATTCGCGTTTCTCCTAAGGATGAGCTCCCCTCGCTCATGTACTAGATCCGGGGTCCGCAAGCTCTGCCAACATGTGGCGCTAGGCGAACCTATGGCACTCTCTTATAGAGATGTACCAAGCTTTTCCCGACAAACGCACCAAAATGTTAACACTCTTAGTCCAAGGGAAAGTATCCTTACACACGCTTTCGGTTCACTCTCTTTCCTTGCACTATGCCACTTTCTTTTCCTCTAGGTCATTTAATAATATTCAAATGTAGACATGGGAAGAGAAGAAAAGGGAGACTTGAATCCAGCCACAACCTAAAACCCCAACTCCAAGGACTACTTCTCGTGATGGCACCCGTTTTCACCCACACTTCCTTATTGCACTTACTCTATTCCTGTTCCTCTCTTTACTTCCCTCTTTCTTTTCCACTCACTTTTCCGTTACCTCACTCTCCTCTTAGCACCCTTGTTCTCTCGTACCTTCACACCTCCTTCCATTCTTTTCTCCCATTTTTCTTCACTCTCGTGCAATTCGCTCGTGCTCCCTCGCTTACACCCACTATTTTGCATACATATTTTGGCACACACACATTCACATACATACACTCCTCCGCTGCCTCTCACTCACGAGTATATGCACCCCCCTTTCTTTCACTTTCTTTCACTTAAACTCATTTTACATATGCACCTACACACACCCCTATGCACACACACATGCTCATTTATGCACTCGTGCATACGTTCTCACTCACTAGTACACACCCATTTGTCTCCCACACACACTCATGCTCCCTCCCTTGCTCAAACAATTTTCACTCCCCCCCTTTTCTTGGTTCCAAATTATTTTTAACTCTAACCGTTAGCAGCAAGGTTTGGTCACAACCTGAATATCTAACTAAGACTTCATCGTCATCTTGTAGATGCAAGAAAATCTCCACTAGACACCTCTAGTATTTTCAAATCAACCTTCTTGGGGGTTATATATGTTCTCATCCCAAGTAATAACGTTGGACTTACTGAAGGCACATTCATTAATCCCTATCTCAAAGCATAAATTTGCCCAAAAATTTCTAGGTAGTAAGGCACATGAAGAACAAAGACTTTTAGACGTGGTGAATTGGCAACAAAAAGGCAAGTTTTAGCTACCTTGTATGTCCTCAACAAATCATGTCATAGTCTGATTCGCTTATCTTCATGTGTGCTATGTGCTGACATGAGAAATGGATTCTCCTGCGTCAATCCATTATGGCAATGCTTCAAGCATACATTCCATGCATGGGAAAGTGAGGATTATATATGCTATACCTATACGCATATCAAGTACACCACAACCTTGCACGCACAAACTATAAAACTGGAGCTCTCTTCCATATGATGATAGTCGTAGCACTTCAAGAAATCAGATTTTACCTCTGACCTCGTAAAACTACACAAGAAGTGCAGAACCTTATAGTTTAAGAAGACTCGAATTCCTCATCGTCATTGAGTCCCGAGCCTAGTGAGTGCGGTTATAGATGATGCAAAAGAAACAAGCGAATGCATATCAGGCAAACACTTCAGCCCGAAACAGGGACACCATCCTTGCAACAGGAATACACCTTTATGAGGTCATCAATGTGCATTACATTCTAGAAAAAATGCATACAGCAGGGAAGATCTCTCCCTTTCTATCGTCACGTCATCTTCTGCAAGGGGTCGATAGTGAAAAGTCTGCTCAAACATACCTGGTGTGTAATCGATGCTGCGCTCGGTCAAGCTGTGAACTTCTCCTCCATAGAAGAACTACATTAATCATGCCAAGCTCTTTTTACAAAAGCCCCCAAACCTCCTCCTTTATCATCCGCAAAAAATGGTCCTCAAAAGTCTTCTTTGCCTGTTCTCCCTAGTATTATCAGGTCCTTCTTCAAATTAGCTTCTCCTTGGATAGATTTCCCGATGCGCCCATGCTCCCCAAGGAGCAATCGTGGAAAAGAAACACGTGTGTTGTTGCCCTCCAGCCCCCTAGTTACGCATTGGTATGCTCATTTCCCCTTCGGCCAGGGCTTTATGCAAGTATAGCAGCCAATCTTGATTCATCACTGTGTTCTGCCACCGGGTTGTTCTAGTGCATGTATGTCATTGCCCCGTCCATCCACTCAGGCTTCCGTAGTAACCACTCACGTTCCTTTTCCTTTTGTCTCCAGTGCTGAGCCTGGCGAGACCCCGCTCTGCTTATGTTTAGAATTGGAAGGCCTCTCCCATCTGCCAGCAGCACCGACTACCTCCTCCTGGCATTTTCCTTAATCCACAGAGCGCAACCGGCTAACCATTAGGTCCCCTTCCCCTCTTTAGTGCTCTCTGCTTTCGGAAAATCCTCCCGTTCCCTCTGTTTTCCTCCAATACACCCCTCTGTTATCGTTCTCTGCATGTACCTGCTACCTCCACTTAAGAGGATGGAACGAAGCGAAGAGAAGAAAAAACCTCAACGTTACAGTCCCCCCCCTTCTATAGATGAAACCCGGAACTGAACAGCAACCGTCGAAAAAAATTTCCGAAAAAACGGGAGAAGAAAAAGACTTGCCCTTCCTCGTTTGCCTCCCATTTTTTATGTAATTCTCCTACTTGTCCATTCCTTACAACCCCAACACCTGGGTTACCTCCGAAAATCGAGGTGCAATAGATGCCTTCAGTGAATTGGATCTCCCTCTGCCACATATATGGTCTTTCCCCCCCATTGATGGATAGCTGTCATTCCCCGTGTGTGTTCATTCCCACTCCTCTCCTCGTTTTCCCTTCCTGCAAGAGCCAAGAAAATTGTGCAAGAGGACAACAGCCATTGAACGCTTCCCCCCGTGCAAAAATAATGAGCACAATTCCTTGGAGGCCTCCCTTCCTGCCAAACCTGACAGGGGCCACGAGACTGTAGCTCTTTGCCACACCCAAAGAACTTCGAGAGAGCTCTCCTTTGAATTCCCTCCCCCTATAGGTATATCAATGCAGCATAACCCCTTTTGATGTCCGCCATGCGGTTGTGTACGAGAGGTTATCATGAAGAGGGAATACAAACTCCACAGCCCTTGCCCCTCGTCTTCTGACATGCAAGAGAGATTGTAGAGAAGTAGTGTTCATGACCTGCATCAAAATCATAAGATCGCTTGATCGCAAATATATTGAGGCCACAATATGCATGTGGCGCATGCCACAAAACATCATGGTACTCCTAGGATAAAACAACAAAAAATCCAAGTGAGACACCCAACATTGGCATCTGACATTGGTGAACCTTCTTATCAGACAGCCAACTCTCATCATCAACACATCACCTGGGTATCGGGTTTTCGTTGCTCCATAAAAACAGGTTCTATTTTCATAACTTCATTTGAAATTCGAATGTGTATAGAAGCCCTTGGCTAGACATGCCCACTTTTACACAAACTCTCATTTGACAATCATCTCCATGCTAACATATGCACACGTATTTATCAATGTAGAATACTTAACCATCCTCCAGTGGGGATCTGTTCTTTGTCCTCTACATCAAGGGTCATACTAGTAGACCACTATCTTCACACAAATCCTCCTGTAACAGGTAGACTCTTGATGTAACAAGAAGGGAGCGGTGGGAGGAGGTTGCACGGCTTGGATCACTAAAAAGAGGAAAGTGAGGATATGGGTTAAATGGGAATGAGGGAGGTCACTCTTAGCGATTTGCTTCATAACCGCTACACATTCACGATGAATGCGCTGGAAAAAGAAGGATGTGAAATTTACAGGCTCATGGAAGCAGTATCTATCATGGAATAAAAAGGGCGTGAAATGCCATATGTGCATTTCTATAGATTGAGTGTGGCAACCAGGAATGGTAGAGCGGTGCGCTTTGGTTCAGGTCTACAAAGAAAGGCATACTCATTAGATGAGTGCCGAGGGAGCAACTCTTTCATGGTGGCCAGGGAAACAAGTGGACCATTCTCCAATCCTTCCTGAGGGAGTCAAAAACCTTCAGCAAACGTGGCTAAAGTAATGACTACACAAGGGTTTAAACAGGAAATTGGCCAACACTGCTCTGTAGTAGGTGTGGCGGCAATAGCAAAAATAATATGTGCATGGAATGGATGACACTCCACTCAATGCCAAGGCAATTTAGCGAAGGCCAATACACCATGAGTGCGCAAATACTCACTCACTTCTAGAGTGAGACCCGCACGAAAGGTAGCGACATTCACGAGAGCTTCCATGGCGCGCCCAAGTAAATACGAAAGCACAGAATACACAAACACAATAGCGATTATTAGTAGAAAAAACAAGATTAAGTAAGAGCACGAGAAACATTAGGTGGCAAAAACCTAATCATAGCACCGTATTGGAGAGATATCCTTCATAATTATGATATGCATGCATGAACAGAAACAATAACACAGGGTGGCGATTAATCATAGATAGATACCAAAACAGAAAGATTATGGTGAGTGGTCAACTGAAATACGAGGGGGGAGGGGGTAAAAAGAAAAACAAGTGACACGCGAAAAAGAGGGAAAAAAATTGCATACACTTCATAGGGTATCAGACGGTTGGTGATATGGGTGGAGCTCAGAACCATTAATCACTTTTGGCAGGAGAACACGTGTTAAGGTCACCAATCGAAAAGTGGAGGGTCCCACCTATTCAGTAATCTGGTATGGACCGAACCACCGTAACTTACATTTTTCGGCAGCGCGATTGGCTTTAGCATTATAAAATAAAATGAGTTGGTTGTTGCAGAGCAAAAAGGCAAGAAAGTGGAGCTCCAAAATTTTCAAAATAATGGGCACATTTTTCTTCTTCACGGGATTGCCCGCTCAAAGTGTCCCACCTACATCTCGTTGGGAAAACAGACCAACATATGGATATGGTGCTCAGGGTCAAGGAGGAGACTATCAAAGAGGAGTCGCACGTGATCAAAAGAGAGATGGTCCAATCCAGTGTTGGAGATGCCATGGCTTTGGCCATACTCAATCTAGATGTCCAAACGAAAAGAAACCAATTGATTATACCCCACTATGTAGGTACTGTAGTGGAGAGGGCCACTTTGATGAAGATTTTCCAAAACGAAGAGCTGCCGCCGGCAATGAAAAAGGACCAGTAGGGTCCTCGAATTATGTTGATACTCAGATGCGTTCCACAACGAGAGCTCAAGAGCAAGTTCCTACGATCGGAGTAGTGTTCAAGACATCGAACCCTCAAGAAGGTTCTAGCTCGTCAATGCACTTTGTGGATGCTTACCAGGCCAAGAAACCGCCTAAAGAGCCAACTGTGGCAGTAGTCACAAGGACTCAAGAGTATTAGAGGAAAAATCTAGAAGACGGAAGTGAAAAAGCAAGCCAAGAGAAGATAGCTGAACACGAAGAGGTAGAAAACCAAGTTGGAGGATTTGATGAGCAGCAAGAGTTTGAGGATGGGGAAGAGATAGAGATTCTTCCACCAGTGACCAAGGAGTTTGTGCCGGGCATAGCACCATTCCCTGAAAGATTGAAGGCTCCGAAGTGTAGAAAGGAAAGACAAAGTTCGGAAGAAGTAGATATTGTAAAGTTGCTTCCTGATACGGAAGTCACGCTGGACATGGGCACATTGCTGAAATGTTCACCTGCTTATAGGAAACAATTCTATAACGAATATATTAAGAAGCCGAGGAAATCTCGAGATAAAAATAGACAAGATAAAGATGTCCAAGGAATCATTCAAAGTATTACGACGCAAATCGATTCGAATGCTCTAGCTGTGATGGTTGAGATTAAAGGGTATGCAGTCCTCGGTGCTCAGTTAGATAGTGGAGCCGCAGTCAACCTTATGACTGAGTTCATGATGAAAGCTTTGGGCCTCAACCACATGGAAGAAACGCCGATGTCCTTGAGAATGGCAGATCAAACACAAGTGAAGCCTGCGGGTCTTTTGAAGAATGTAAGCACGGTTGTGGGCGGTCTAGAATTTAAAGTTGATTATCTGATAGTAAGACCAAGGACCTCAGAGGCTACTTTCTCGATCCTACTTGGACGGCCATGGCTGGTGCAAGCCGAGTGTGTGCATGACTGGTGCACAGGATTTATTTCAATAGGGCCAAAGTCTGATCGGATTCAAATACAAGTATCCCCACCCTCGAGCAACAAGAAGAAGACAATACTAGTCGATGAGATGGAAAAGAAAGAAAAGGAGAAAGCAAGGCAAGAGATTGCCCGAGCTAGGTTTTCTTTGAACACGGACACCTACAAGAATCTGCTTCAAGACGGGTTCAACTTGCAGCTTTTTAAGAAGCAAGACACGAATATGGGAGAATATCAAAATCCATTGCTCCATAAAGACGATTCTGATCAGGAACTGCTAGGATGGTTGGCAAGTACAGGCGAGGCTGAGTGCTATACAATGCACATGAACCCGATGGAGAAGGAGAAGAAAATGAGCCAGGTGGTGGATCCTCATGTAAGGAGGGAAAACTCTTCGAAAAATAGAAAATGCTCTTTTGGAACTCGTGATCGAGGATATCATCAAAAGTCGACAATGAACCAAGACAGTAAGCTATCCTTCAGCACCAGGAGAGTACATGATGCCATGAGCAAGGGTACATGCAAGGGAGAGCACGAGGGTAAAAGTAGATCTGGGAGAGAAAAGTGGTGTGTGGGTCATGATAGTTCTAGTAAGAAATTAGTGGATCGAAAGGAGAACCTCTTCAAAGGAAGAGATAAGGAGAACCAAGATGGTGGCGAAGAGAGGATTTTTAGACATGAAAGATGGGAGAAAGGACCTGCATCAAGAAATGCGTCAGAAGAGAGTACAATGAGTAAAGTGCTTCATGCAAAGAATACGTGTAGGAATGAGGACCGCCTAAAGAAGTCAGGATTGGCTCATGCCGAGCATGCCAGAGTTATTCAAAGGAAGTTTGATTGGATTAGATGTCAGGGTAGCGAGCAGAACGTACGAGGATCAATAGGTGAATGTGCATGGACAGGACTTCGAGTGAGCCGTTGGATGATGGCACTTTTTTGTGTGATTTGGATGTTCTTACGAGAGGATCACTGAGGACTAGGCGATCGATGGTTGATCAAGTATACCAGAGCGCTCTGTTCAACCTTGTCGTGTATTTTTTAGATCAAGCGTTGGAAAGCATGGAGATATCGGTTGAGAGCTTGTAGACAAACCATGATGTGGAGAAAGCGCACTGGTTGGTATGCTTTATAAACTAGGGTTTGGGTGTTGCATTTTACATTGAGTGTTTTGAGGAATACCTGACTCGACATGTAGGATGGGCGGGAGATCGATATTACTATTTCGATCCTTCTAGGGAAATGCCTAACGAGGAAAACGATATCACTTGGGCTTGGGCAGATGTGTTAACGATAGAGAGTGATGACGGAGCTCCTGAAGTTGAGCCTGACTCGCCCTAGGGAAGTTGTCGGGATGCGAGTACGATGTGAGGCTACATGAGACATCCCAGAGACCCACATTCTAGATCATCTAAGGATAGGTACATGAGGGACTAAGGCATAGCTGGCTGTAGTTACCAAGTGAAAAGTCAACTCGATGAATACATATGTAGTGTCTGTAATGGAGAGAATGAAGTGAAGAGGTGGTTGATCTGTCAAAGGCTAGAGTGTATATGTTTGCATGCATGTGTGGGAAAAGTGGGAAAGTCCCTTTCTTCCTCTCCCTAATTCTCAGGACTTGGGTGAATTAATTAACTATGAAAAAAAAAGAAGAAAAAGAAAAGAAAAGAAAAAATTTTGTGTTGTTGTGATCGTACCGATGCGCTATGGTGGGCTAGTAGGTGGGTGGATTTATCCTAGCCGGGTGGTTAGGAGCACGAGCCGCAGCTAGTTTCGCCATAGGCTTGGGATGTATATGTTTATGTCTTAGCTACGCGCCATAACGGGTTGGTAGGTAGGTGGAGCCATCGTGGCTGGGTAGTCATGACCACGAGCCGTATCCAGCTACGTTATGGGCTAGCTGATATATGTTATGTGTTATCATTGTGTGTTTGTGTGTTGTGCGCTACATTGCATTGGTAGATGGGTGGAATCAACCTGATCGAGTGGTGAGGTCCACGAATCGCATCCAATGTCAATGCAGGCCAACGTGGGATTATAACTAAAATTTACATATGAAATTATTTCCCACTCCTGAGGGGGAGAGAGAGAGAGGAGAGGGCGATGATCGCCTGGAAGGGAACGTTATTTGCTTGTGTGATTGGTATGTGATGGTTTATGATAGATCAGCTCACTTTGAATCAACATTCTTGAAGGCACAGATATTCTATATGTATTTATGGATGAGGCTTTGGGGAGGTAATGCAACGGTCTTGCTTTATAACTTGTGTGCTCTATCTGAGGGTTTTTTCTAGTATGTGGGACACTCTAGGTTTTTATGTAGGTCTTGACTTGTACTCGAGTCTCGATGGTTTCTGTAGGACGACGATGGGGATTCTTTGGGAACGTCTAGCCATGGAATAATTGTACATAGCGAATAGTAGGTGCAATAATGGGGTATGCATTTTGGGTATGTTGCATCTCCGATTGAATTCATTTCAGTTGTTGTTGTTTATTTCGGTATTTCCGTTTCTGTTTTTCGCAATGACAGTGCATGTGTAATTCATGGAAAGGTGTGCATGTGTTATTTTGGTTGAGACCATTTTTCATAATGGAATGTATGAGCAAATTGATGCATGGCTGAAATGGAATTGCATATATGTGCATGCTCTTGGATCATTTTGGAAGTGACTGATCTGTATGCATTCATAAATGATTTTTTTTTGTTAGCACTAATAGCTTCAATGAGTGCAGGTCCACTTGGAATAATGGCTCGATGGAAAGGTATGCAAGCTTATTATACACTGATATTTAGTTTGCAGCGAGAATGGCTCGTCGAGGACGACTTCGCAAATAAGAAGGGGGGAGTATGTTAGCTCAGGAAATGGTTGGTTTTGATGCACTAATGTGGTTCTATTCGGCAGGAAATATGTTTGATTGCAGGTACTTGAAGAGTTAATCAATTGGATGAAAGGTATTTGCAAACTACATGGCTACATCTTGTTCAGAGGGGAATGCCCTTGGTGTTTGGAGTTCCGATTATGGAAAATATGAGCATGTTTAGGATGCAATCATTTGTGTTGAGCAGATGCAGTTTGGGGGAAAGCCCATTCAGATTCTTTCATTTCTTGTTTATGTATTGAATGCCTATTGTCATGCAAGCTTGGTGAGTGAAGGCCACAACCATTTTGAGGCCATGTATGTAAGTTGTGGCTTGATCATAGAAACCTATAAGTTTTCAATAAGCTTCAGATTAGGGACGTTGCGGGTTGGAATGCACTTATGGAAGATTGCACAATGAAAGTGCCAAACAATGATTGTTATTATCTGATGTTGTTCTTGGATGTGCATTAGTGGATATGAACTTATGCATGTATATGGTCCCAGGAACTACCAAAATGAGATGTGATCACATGGAATTCCAGGATTTCAATCAACACAAAGAAAAGGTTGTTGAATGAAGCTATACAGATGTATGCACAAATTTTTTTGGGAACTTCTGTTTTGGTGGGGACAAGACAAATAAGAAGGGGCTTATCCCTTTGAGGGGCGCCGTTGTACAGATAAGGGGGGAGCTCTCTCTGGCGGGTTCGAGTTTTGGCGGCTGCAGGCTCTCGCTCTGGACAAGGGAAGAAGGGGGGGGAAGGCCATTCATGCCACACACTCAGCCAGGGCAGGAAGTACGGGGAGCTCCAGGTAGGGTGGGGGAGTTCTTCCTCTACTTCGGATATTTTTTCCTGAGTGGGGGCGTTCTCTTCATGGACTGAGCTGGGGCGGGTCGATCTCTACAGGCCGTCACTTCTGCAATTACATGTGGCTGCTGCCCATGAAGGGTTGTTCGCTTAGAGCACAATGAACATATCAAGATCTTACCATGATGACTTCAACCTCAGCATGAATTGTGCTGAGTTGTTAATTTTGCAGCACTAGATTGGCTTCCTTTGGCCGATTTCAAGTAGAACGATGTCGACTTTATCACAAGCTGTAGTACTATCTTAAGAAGAATTACTGTGTTGTGGCGAAGGATGCACAAAGCTATGGTAGGTCACCGTTTTTGTTAAAGAAGTTAGATGATATGATCTCCAGGTAACGAAGACAAATCAAGTTCCCATTGTAACTTGGTAAATTCAATCCTTTGACTCGAAGAAATGCACAAGAATTAAATTCCTAGTAAGGAATCATAAAGATAGGTATGAACATAGTCTCACGTGAAGCATTATTTGAGTTAAAAACTCATCAATAGAACCTCAGAAGGTCAACACACTAATGTTGGATTCTACACTAGTATCTTGTGGTTGGATGATGTTTTAAATTTACTCTATGAATCATTTTGAGAATCAAGTCCCTTTCTCTTAAAGATAGATAGAATGCTTCAATATCTTGTTGAAAGAGATCATTGAGAAGTTAAAATGTTGAGCTAAAGTCTTGTGTCATTTAATTTGAATTAGTTATACAGAGTTTTAGTTATATCTTAGAAGTTTGAATTAGTTATACAGAGTTTTAGTTATTTCCTTCTACTTTCCAAACCTTTTGCAATTGACTCAAATATGGTATTTGATGTCTTTTGCAAAAGTATAGGGTTAGCCGATTGGAACTAGATAACCAAAATTAAATATCCAAGATAGATGTTCTATACGAGAACATATTCAATCTTCATAAGATGAAAAGTCCAAAATTGACTTATTCATTTGAGTTTTCTTCCTGCTCCCTAGCATAACTCTAATGGGTTTCTAGAGTCCAGAATACACTAGAATAGAGAAGTTAGGAATTGTTCATGGGATTGATAATTCCCAAGAACTTTGAGCTCAAGTCTTTGAGAAAAGTATCCTAAGGTGAATAAAATTTTCATTTTTGAGTTTGAATTGGTCAAGTTTTAGTACAGTTGACTCAAACGTAAATGGTAAACTATCTCCTATAGTTTACATAAGATTTTTAAACTCATTTATTACAAAGTAGTCCTCTAGTCGAGTGAAGAATGAAGTAACTATTAGATAGGAGTAAACCATTGTACAAATATCAAAGTTAGATGTTTGGGACAAGCAAACTTTAAGTTCTTCAAACAATATTCAAGTGAATCAAGAGTTCTCAAACTCTTGCAAGGGATAAGAATCCCACCTTCGTTACTTAGTCCTTGCACTAGTCATGCCTAGAAATGGACTAGTAATTTGAATCCACCCAGTTTATATGTTTGTTGCCAGATCACACCTAGTAATAATTGTGAATTGGCCAAGGATGTTTTTAGATCCACCCTTATTATTCATTCACTACTTTGAACTTTGACTATTCTATCGAAGTGCAAAGAAATTTAGTGATTTAAATCATTTGGGTAGGGATGCCACCACAGAGATGAGACATGTTCTTCTAGTACTAGAACATGAACATGTTCCTCTAGTTTTAGAATATGAGGCTCAAGGGTTGCCTATAGTATGTATATAGATCTATTTTTGAGGACCATAGTATTTTCAAAGGGACGAAAAATGTAATAAAGTAGGTCTATGATCTAACAATCTGGCTGATTCAGATGGATCTAAAAGAACATCGTTTGGTCACCCATGTGTATCACCAAAGATCTAGAGTCTAGACTTACTAGTTCATTTACTATTGTAACCAAGTGAACCACTTAGCCTAGTGGTTAAGTCTCATGGGTGTGAGGGAGGAGGTCTTGGGTTCAATCCCCATGGCTTCATGGGGAGAGTATTTTGCCCAAAGAGATCTAGAGCCTTCTAGAAGCACAAGTTAACTTCTAGAAGCACAAGTTAACTAGGATACTTTGCACACATGTAGTTACATGGCTGACACATGGATGGTTAGTATCCACCTACCTAGAGAAGGTAGTCCCAAAGAGAGAACTATACATAGAAGCATTTGGATGGGAGGAGATTCATTTCTCTAGCATGTGATGGTCCTAATCTTGCAATTACCAATAGATTTAAATGCCTTTTCTGACTAAGAATGGGCTAGTTGCTATCACACTCATGTGTCCACTAGTGCTTTTGCTTCATGATTGGTAGCACATGCATATCTTGGTTAAGAAAGAAGCAACCTACTATGTCCACCTCTAGTTGTGAGGTTGAGTATAGGTTAGCTATCATAGGGACTATTGAGTGTGTGTGATGCAAACACCTTTTGGCTAAGTTGGTGCTAGTTAGTCTTCTATGACCATCATCTTCATTAACAGTTAGAGCACATTGGCATTTGCAAGGAACCTTGTGTTCCCATGCTTGGGCAACACACATTGAGGAGCACTATCATTATGCCAAGGAGAGGCTTTCTATGAGAGAGAATAGTTTGGCTTATGTGCCCACATAGAATAATACTGCAAACCTTTCACAAAGGCTCTACCAAGCGAAAATTTTGAAGCTTTTCACAAGGATTTGGGCTTAGTTATGTGGAATAATCTCTTTCCACATAGCTTAGGACTTCCTCATACATAAGTGTGAGCTCCTTGTTCACTACATCACTCCTAGGTGGGTTTCTTGATATATTTTTGGTAGTGATGTGCAAACACACTTGGGACACTAGGGCACTTTTTTCCCTTTTCAGGAGGTTTTTCTTTCCATGGTCTTTTATATATGTGTGTACCCCTAACGAGTCACACATCTTTGTTCATTCACTTGGCAATACATTTTGTAGTGTGTTTTTCTCCAAGCTTCTCCTTCTTTTTCTTCGTGTTGTTCATGTGTTTTTTTAGAGCTCAAAATCATACAATTCCTTGAATTTGAGGTTATATCATTTATACCCCTTTTTTGTATTTTCATATAAGAATCTACATTTCTCCAACCTAGCATTGAACTTGTGCCTAAGTTCAGTTGACACATGCATGTAGCAAGCACATCAAAACACTCTAAGGTGGAATAGATCTAGTCTCCTTCCATATAGTGCTTCATAAGGGTTTGATGAGTGCAATATTTGGGTTGGATCTTTTCTCACAATGTATATTGTAGTAGATACAAAATATTCCTAATAGTACTTAGGCACATTCATTTTCTTAATCATGTCCTTAGCACACCCTTCCAAATACATATTCTTAGTCTTTAACACTTCCATTTTTTTTTGTGGGGGTATACCTACATGTAAAATTCCTTTTAAATCCATTATTAACAGAGAACAAAAAAAGACATGGGAGAAATACTCTCCACCTCCATGAGACAAGAACCTTGATGTAACTTCCTACCTTCTTTTCCATGTGCCTCAAACTTATTGAACCACTAAAATTGCCTATGTGTTTTTGTTTCATACAAAAGGAATGTAACATACTAGTATATTCATCAATGAATATCAGAGTATCTATGAAGATTCAGTGATGAATCCATTAATGGTCCCTAATAACTTTTTGTATGAGGTCCAATGAATGTTCCATAGCTTAAAACCCCTTGCTTCTTGAAGGGTTTGTTAAAAAATCAAGTTTTGAAGAAACAATTCATTGGGAAACTAATTTTTACAAGTGGAACAATTCATGGAGGGTTCAAGTCACATGCTTTTACCAAAATTAATCACTCAACCACTCCTTACATCAATCCAATAAAGTCCTCTAATTTAAGAGTAGTTTTAGGAATAGAGGGTCCTAGATTGTAGGAGGCTACTTGCTTTGTATATAATAGGCTTGGAACATGACCTTTTGTGTGCCCTATGTGTTTCTTTTGTTTGTTGGAGTGTTTCTAGAGTGCTTGAAGTTCAACAAGCAATAATCAATCCCTCTACTTTATTCCATCCTCAGTGTGGGTTAGGATATCTCACTACCTATGTGAGAAGTGACTAGTCTCTTATTCTATGCATTGTATACATTGATTCTCCAATTGCAAGAATCAATTTCTTATGATTTTACTCTTGTTGGATAGAGGATATAGTCTTGTAAAGTTGGATTAAATCTTGGGTTGAATATTGGGATCTATCTCTACATATTCTATGAGGTTTTGTCTCTCGAATGACGGTGTGTCTCTACATAGGTCTCTGAGAGTGTAGCCCAAGTAGCCTGATTTGTAGACATTGCAATTTGATGTGACAGCATCCATTTTGGCTAGGCTTTTCCTTGTTGGAAATCTCCTCTGGTATAATTATAGTGGTCTAAAGATCTCTAGAAATCTTTGTAGCATCTTTGAGAAATAACCAGATCATCATAATAGTGTCTACTTGATTATATCTTCGGAGGTCACATTATGCTTCTAGTTGCATAGAGAGTTTCCAAATCTCCCAACAATGGTATTAAAGAATCTTTAAGTTCTTGGATTGAATCCATTGCAAAGAAAATGAGCTACTTGATCTCATGTTTCAAAGATTCTTTTACCAAAGAATCTTTAAGTTCTTGGATTGAATCCATTGCAAAGAAAATGAGCTACTTGATCCGGAGCTTATCAAAGGAGATCTAATCCTAGAGGTAATATCAATTTTCTTTTGCACCAATATCACTTCAAAGAGGTAACTAAAGAGATGCAAATCTTAGGGAAAGCAATATCTTACTGAGTTCAACACTCAAATAGAGAAACTTTACAAAGTAAACTATCAAGCTTGGAAGTTAAGGATGTCAAATTACCTCATGGGCAAGGGCACTTGGGGTTTGATTAGTGGGAGGGCCCCAAGACGTAGGCTAGGGGATAATCCCACCAATGAATAGTTGAGAGCATTTAGGGAATGGAATGAGCATGACAAAGGAGTTATTTTCATTATTTCACAACACATTGGCAATAGTATGATAGGAGGCATTCAAGAACTAGACTCACTCATGAGAGTTTGGCAAACTTTGAAGAGGATCCACTCTACTAGTACCAAGGCAAGGAAGATTAAACTCAAAAGTGAGTTAAACAATCTAATGAAGACCTTAGGGAGCACCATCAACAATTTCATTCTCAAATTCAAGGAGATTTTGGATGCAGTGGAATCTATTGGCAACCACATAGATGATGATGATCTAGTGACTTATACCCTAAATGGGTAGAGGGATGATGAAAAGTGGAAATCATTCACCAATTTAGTTTATATAAGGGACACACTTCCAGATTTTAAGCAACTTGTTCCTCTTAAGAATTGAATATAAATGGAGGTTCATCAAAGTGCAAGGTTGCCCAAGTGTTTTTATGTAGGAAACTCAAGGGGCAAACAAGGAAGAGACAACCAAAGTAGGGGAAGAGGAAGGTTTGGAGGAAGAAAAAGCAATCAAGGACATGACCAAGAAGTCCATTCATATAGAGGAAGACAAAGGACAAGAGGAAGAGGAGGAAGACATCAACAATCAAGAAGCCAAGGTAGTGAAGGATGCTACATATATGGACGACATGGACATTATGCAAGGGATTGCTACCAAGGGAGCAACCGCTCTGACTGTCAGTGAAGATGGTGGTGGCAAAAGTTTGACCAACACCCAAATCAACCATAAGGCTTCTGAGCCACACACACTCAACAATCGCTATGAAAGCTACCCTATACTCAGCCTCACAATTGGAAGTGTCCACAATAGGCTGTTTCTTGCTCAACCAAGATATACATGAGCTACCAAGCATGAAGCAAAAGCCACTAGTGGACACACAAGTGTCATAGCAACCAGCCCAATCAGAGTAAGAAAAAACATGCAAATTTGGTGGTAGTGATTCTTGCTTGGGATAAAACAACCCAAGTAGCTGAGTGCCACTCAAGTAGCAAAAGATATTAACCGCCTACCAATGCTTGACTCCTGGGCAATGCTTAAACCTGCTCATCTGTGAGACAACAAACTGAATATCTGGCCGAGTAATGCATAAATAAATCAAGCATCCAATAGCATGTTGATAGAGAGCAACATAAAATGCATCTCCAATATCATGAAGACTCAATCAAAAACATGTCTCCATAGGAGTGGCAATAGGTTTATAGTCTTCAAGGCCAAAACACTGCAATAATGTGTTAGTATATTTCGTTTGACACAAATCCATCCCACCATCAACGTGCATAAACTAAATGCCCAAATAATGATGCAAATGCCCCAAATCATACATCTCAAATCAGGCATGCAAATCAGCCTTAAAATCAGCAATATACTTCTCGATAGGACCACTGAGCAGCATGTCATCAACATAGACAACAATGATCAAAATCACATCATTAGCACACTTAATATATAAGGTGCTTTTAGTTGGACTGTTCTCAAAACCATGTGCAATCAGATAGGCATGTATCTTCTCATACCAAGCACACGGTGCTTGCTTTTAACCATATAATGCCTTCTTTAACTTGCACACCTAGTTTTCATGCCCTTTTCGCACAAAGCCACGGGGTTGAAAAACATACACTTCTTCATGCAAGTCACCAGTTAGAAATGTTGTTTTAATGTCCAACTGATGTAAATTCCAACCATGATGAATTGCAAGTGCATAGATGCTCCGAATAGTAGCCATACTGCATGTAGGTGCAAAGGTCTCATCAAAATCAATGCCTCTTTCCTGTGCATAACACTTTACAACAAGCCTAGCCTTATACCTATCAACTGTACCATCCAGTTTATGCTTCAGCTTGTATACCTACTTAGTGTCGATGGCCTTCTTGCTTGGAGGCAAGTCACATAAAGAGCAAGTACCATTCTTCATTATAGCATCATATTTAGATTGCATAGCAGCCATCCAATTTTCTGAATTTTGTGCTTCATCAAACAAAATAGGCTCATTCTCATCACAGAGACTAGATGCACACATAACATAGCAATCTTATGCAAAAGAGGCACTATGAGAGCCTGAACGAGTACAATATGACAGAGGTGCATCTAATTTGTCGTCACATAGAGTCTGCACTAGCCATTTTGGCATAGTTTTTACCTACTCAATATTAGCTCTCTGATCAAATAGTGCATCATGTAAATCTGCATCAGAAATGGAATGATTTGCATCATCACATGAAACCTACAAAGGTTGAGAAGTTTCCTCATTGGGACCAGCACTAGATTGTCCGCTTGTAAAAAGAGGCAGCAAAGTATCATACATGTCTTTGGAGCTAACAGATGTCTCCTTAGTACATGAAAGCAATGGATGCATAGCATCTTTCACAAAAACAACATCACGGCTAACCAAAATGCATTTAGTCTGTCGATGATAGCCTTTACTTTTAGAACTGTACCCAATAAAAATACATTTTACTGCTTTATCATCCAATTTCCTACGATGTTATTCGGGCACTAATGCATATGCCAAACAACCAAAAACACGCAGATGAGCAACAGATGGCTTGCGATCATGCCAAGCCTCATATGGAGTGATAGACTGCAGCGCTTTAGTGGCACATCTGTTCAATACATATGTTGCACACATGACAACCTCAAGCCAGAAACTATATGGTAAAGCCTGACTCTTCACCATACACCTTGCCATCTCCATGAGTGACTTTTTCTTTCATTTAGCAAATCCATTCTGTTGAGGTGTATATGGCACATTCAACCAGAAACCTATTAAAATCAGAAGACATATACTCCCCCCCCGATCAAAATGAAGGGTGCCCATTTTACATGCTAACATATTTTTAGCCAAAACCAAAAAGTGTTTGAAGCACATGAACACTTTGGACTTTGCCTTCAATGGATATACCAATGCATGCCTAGAAAAATCATCGATGAAAGTCACGAAGTAAAGATAATTCCCAAAAGAAGGTGTCTACATAGGACCACATACATCACTATGTACAAGCTACAATTTCTGAGTAGCCCAAACGGAACCATCTTTTGGAAAGGAAGAATGTTGCATTTTGCCCATTCGGCTTAGCTTGCAACTTGTGTCTTAGTTCAATAGGAACATGAATATAACATGTACAACCAAATAATTTGAGGTGAGAAAGGTTTGACTTCTTATCTTAACAACCTTGATAAGGTGAAGTGTGTATTCCTAAAGTTGGATCCCTATTCATGAGTTATATGATTGTATTGCCTACATCAGTCCACATATGGTTGGGCATATTCATTTCATTCAACATTGTCCTAGCTATCTCTACAATGTACCTATTCTTCCTTTCTACAACCCTTGTTTGCCGAGGTGCAAAGCTATATTATACTTACCTTTTGATGCCTTGATCCCAAATAGAATTTGAAAATTCATTGGAGAATTACTCTCCCCCTCCATCAGACAGTAGCTTCTTTATGTAGTTACTTTTCTCCTTTTCAACAATAGTTTTGAACACTTTTAAGAAATGAAACACATCTTATTTTTTCTTTATGAAAAATAGATCCAAAGCATGCAAGTAAAATCATCTATAAAAGTCACAAATTACATATTCCCTCCTAGGTATGGTCCTTGGTTAGTCCCCATATATCTATGTGAAACAATTCAAGTGGATGTTGGCTGATATATCCACTCTTGTTGAAGGGAAGTCTCAATTGCTTATCCTTCTGAAAAGCTTCACATAAGTACATTTCTTGACCTTGAAATCTTGATAGAACATCTAATAGAATATTTTTTTGCATCTCTTTAATCCTTTGAATATTGATGTGGCCAATTCTTTTGTGACACAAGTCCAACTCTGTAATCTCCTTACTACCAAAAGTAAAGTATACATGATGTGAAGGATTTGGTTTTACCTCTAATGAAATAAATCTTCCTTGCTTCTTTCCTCTTGTAAACAGCTTTGTGGCCTTGTTTGGGGTTTGGAGTGTTGATATATTTAGGTAGTGATGTGCGTAAACACACTAGGAACACCAGGGCACTTTTTCTCTCTTTAGGAGGTTTTTTCCCCCAGCTTGTATATACGCCTATTGCCCTAATGGGCTACTGATCTTTGTACATTTGCTAGTAATACATTCAGTATTGTGTGTTGTGTTCTAAGATTCTTCTCCTTCCTTGTGTTGTTCGTGTGCTTCCACAGACATCTAACTCCAACAATTGGTATCAGAGTAGGTTGTCCCTTCATCTAGGGCGCCGTCAACACTCCTTTGGTTGCAATCTCAGAATCCCATGAATTTTGGTGAGCATACTCAACGTATTTCTGAGATCAAAACATCTTCGCTCTCTAGTGCCGAAATCATGATCTGAGCTCGTTTCGGCCTACAAACGCATTATCATAGTGCTTGTGCAGGCTATTTCATCTTTTTGTGCCAAAGCTATATACTAGTTTCTGTTCGCCAGTATAAGCATCTTCAAGTTTGCTGCATGTCTAGTGGAATTCGTCTAGGTAGTTATGTTCAACTTCTTGAGATACAATCAATTTTTTTCATCAAGGTATTTTAGTCACCAACCATGGCTGCAAGTAGTGATGTATTTCGTATGTTGGTTGTTGAGGATAAGTTGGATGGTACCAACTACCCGTTATGGGCTTATATGATGCGACATGTGTTGGTTGCAAAAGGACTATGGAACATTGTGCGAGGTGTCAAAAAATGTCCTATCATACCTGCAACTGTTACAACTGCAAGTACTAAAGCTGATGCAGAAGGTGTCAAAGATGGTGATATTCTACATATTCATATTCGTCTTGTGGTTTCTACAACACCTACTACAGAGCAGGTTTGCTAGGATGGTAGAGATACCTAGGCACATGCATTGATAGCTTTGTTTGTCAAACATGCCATTATTCCTCACATTTGCTCTTGTAGAATAGTACAGGATGCTTAGGATACACTTACCACATTATACCAAGCTAGGAATGAGGCTCGTGTCGCTTACCTTCAAAGACAATTGGAGAGTGAGCACATGAATGAAGGTGATTCTATGGACAATTTCCTAACAAGATAAAAAACTTGAAGGAAAAATTGATTTTTGTTGATGAGGCTATACCAGATAGCTCACTTGTGTAGATCGTTCTGAATGGTCTTCTTGATTCATATCAGAGTTTTTCTTCTACTCTTCAATTGATGATGAAAGGCAATCCAAATGCCTTGTCATTTGAGGAGTCAGTCTCTATTCTATTGCAAGGAGATGAGTCCAGGAAAAACAGGTCCATTATGTGTGTTGCAGATCAAGCTTTCTGGGCTAGTTAGAAGGGCAAAGGAAAATGGAGCTCTTCTACTAGTAAGCAAAAATCTGCAAATACTGCACATTTGAAGAACCAATACAAAGATGATAAAAAATCAAAAAGGCAGAAATTATTTTGTAAGTATTGTAAAGGGAATGATCATATTATAAAGAATTGTCCAAAACTGATTGCGAAAGAGGCAAAGAAGAAAGAGACTAGAATCGTTATTGTAGAAGCCTCTACACCAAAAACGAAGTCTACTAATCTTGTGCAGGAAGAAGAATGGGTGTTTACTATTGTTGGTAGTTTTGAAACATTTTCTCATGAGCAGTTCATGTATGTAGTAGACTCAAATGTTTGGTACTTTGACAGTGGGGTGACCAAACATGAAAAATTCCTCATTGGCAAGGAAAATAATCAGAAGGGTCTAAGGTGCTTCAATTCTAATACAAAAGAGCTCAAAAATTCAGAAGATGTAGCTTTTCATGAGGTACTTCCATGGTACAAGAAGGTAGAGTATTTGCAAGAATATGAACATGATGGATCTAGGCATGAAGAAGCTCAAAGTCAAATAAGTATTGAACTAAGTGGTCATCAAAGCACAAGTTCAGAGCATGAAGGTCATATTTCATTACCTTGGAAGGGAGGAGAAACAAAAATTGAGCATAAATTCATTCAATATAAGATAAAGCAAAGCTTGTGGAGCTAGAGGAAGATGAAGTTGAAGTGGGAGATGAGGACCACAGAGAATCTTCACATGTACCAAGGCATAAGCCAAGAAATAGAGGCTTATACCTCCAAAAGGTGAAGAGAGAAAGCATTTAAGGCGAAGGTATCCAGTCAATAGGTTCACATATGATTTCATTATGGCATTTCATAATGCTTTTATGAATAAAGTTATACAGGATCATGAACCTACATGCTTTGAAGAATCAAATAGCTATAAAGAATGGAAAAAAACTATGAAAGAGGAGGTTGAATCGCTTGAAGATAAAAATCCCTCCACTCTTGTTCCCAAGAAGGAAGGCTTGAAAGAGATAGGAAGCAAGTGGGTCTACAAGGTAAAGAAAAAAGTGGATGAGACTATCTGTAGGTACAAGGCAAGGATTGTTGCAATAGGCTTTGCACAAACATATGTAGTGGATTTTGAGGAAACATTTAGCCCCGTGGCTAAAGTAAGCACCATTAGAACCTTAATAGCTATGGAAACCACCAAAAGATGGAAATTATACCAATTGTACATAGAGAATGCATTTCTCAATGGAAAATTCGAAGAAGAAGTATATATGGAGCAACCACAATTTTTTTTAAGTAGTAAGTTTCCTATACATGTTTGCAAGTTGAAAAAGACTCTTTATGGCCTAAAGAGAGCACCAAGGACCTAGAATCATACATTGTTGGAATATCTCATCAAGTGTGGATACAAACAAAGTGATGCATAACACTCTTTCTTCATGAAATAAAGAGATGAACTAGTTGCCTACATTTGTGCATATGTCAAAATCTTATTACATGTAATGACATAAAGGGGATTAAAGACATTAAATCCAAGCTAGGTAAAGAATTTTTTAGATATTAGGGAATTGAGGTAGTTTCTTGGCATTGAAGTTGTTTACAAATGGATGAAATCATGCTGATGCAAAGGAAGCACATTCTAGATGTAGGTTTTATAGTTTTATTGTTGGATCACTCAATTATGCAACCATCACAAGACCAAACATAGCTTATGGAGTAGGGGTCTTGTCAAAATTGATTGCATAGTCCAAGGACTATTGTTGGCACTCAAGGACAAGCATGAGGTGTAGGAATGCATTGAAGAAGTGGAAACACAAGAACAGGGATCATGTAGGGAGTTCCAAGAAGTATATGTCAAATTTTCAAAAGGAACTCCTACTAAAGCAATGTTCTTGATCACTAAAAGCCACTGAAAATATCATTTCACATTTTTGCAAATCGTTTTTTGCAAGCTCAGGAGTCCTAGAGCTTGAAGATTATTAGAAGTACCTATGTAATGATTCTCATTAATTTAAGATTCCATTTGAGGCCTAAAATAACCACCCAAACCTAAAGGGCCAAAGCTAGTCAAAAACTATAAAAAGAGCTAGAAAGCTCATTTTTGAGGTACGCTAGTTGGATACTAAACATACTTTTGAGCTTTTTATAGTTTCTTGGAGTTATCTAATAGAGTATGCCATTGTTCAACTCTTTGTCTTACCTTGTGTGCAAGTGTCTGTATGTGTGTGCATTCTTGTGTACTTCTCACTTGCTCACTTATGCACTCGAGTTGCTCATGGTCATCATACTGCCCTCACATCTCCATAGATTGACAATATGACGTGGATCTTCTCATGTTGATGCTTATCACTATGGAAAAGTGACACCAAAGTTGGCATTGTTCTTGGTGAGAGAGCTTCAAGGATGAGCATGTGATGGTAAGACATAGAGAATCGACATTGGAATGGTAAGTAATTAGGTTATTTCTTTACTTTTAGTTACTTCTCTTCTCTCACAATGGAAATGAAGGAAATGGAGTGGATAAAGATGACACTTTTTATAGGTTTGTTGTTGATTACTCATTATGTAACCATCACAAGACCAGATATAGCTTATGGAGTAAGGGTCTTTCCATAATTCATTGCATAGTCTAAGGACTATTGTTTACACTCATGGACAAGCATGAGGTGTAGAAATGCATTGAATAAGTGGAAACACAAGAAGAGGGAGCATGTAGGGAGCTCCAAGAAGTGTATGTCAAATTTTCAAAAGAAACTCCTACTAAAACAATGTTTTTTATCACTAAAAACCATTGAAAATGTCATTTCACATTTTTGCAAATCGATTTTTGCAAGTTGAGGAGTCCTAGAGCTTGAAGATTATTAAAAGTACCTATGTAATGATTCTCATGATTTTAAGATTTTGTTTGAGCCCTAAAATAACTACCCAAACCTAGTTCTTAGCTATGTCAAACACTACGTCTCGATAAGGCCAAAGCTAGTGGAAAACTATTAAAAGATTTAGAAAGCTCATTTTTGAGGTAAGCTAGTTGGAGAGTGAACATACTTTTGCACTTTTTGTAGTTTCTTGGAGTTTTCTAATAGAGTATGCCATTGTTCCACTCTTTGCCTTACCTTGTGTGCATGTGCGTGTTTGTGTGTGCATGCTTGTGTGCTTCTCACTTGGTCACTTATGCACTCCACTTGCTCATGGTCATCATACTACCCTAACATCTCTGTAGATTGACAATATGATGTGGATCTTCTCATGTTGATGTTTATCATTATGGTAGAGTGACACCAAATTTGGCATTGTTCTCAAGGAGAGAGCTTCAATGAGCATGTGATGGTAACACATAGAGAATCTACATCGGAATGGTAAGTAATTAGGTTATTTATTTACTTTTATTTACTTCTCTTCTCTCACAATGGAAATGAAGGAAATGGAGTGCATAAAGATGACAAGTTTTATAGGTTTATTGTTGGATCACTCAATTATGCAACCATCACAAGACCAGATATAGCTTATGGAGTAGGGGTCTTGTCATAATTCATTGCATAGTCCAAGGACTATTGCTGGTGTTGAAGGACAAGCATGAGGTGTAGGATTGCATTGAAGAAGTGGAAACACAAGAAGAAGGAGCACATAGGGAGCTCCAAGAAGTATATGTCAAATTTTCAGAAGAAACCAATGTTTTTGATCACTAAAAACCATTGAAAATATCATTTCACATTTTTCCAAATCAATTTTTGCAAGTTGGGGAGTGCTAGAGCTTGAAGATTATTAGAAGTATCTATGTAATGATTCTCACAATTTGAAGATTCTCTTTGAGCCCTAAAATAACCCCCAAAGCTAATTTTTAGTTATGCGGGACACTAGCTCTAGATAGGACCAAAGCTAGTGAAAATGTATAAAAGGAGCTAGAAAGATTATTTTTGAGGTAATCTAGTTGGAGAGTGAACATAATTTTGAGCTTCTTATAATTTCTTGGGGTTTTCTAATAGAGCATGCCATTGTTCCACTCTTTGTGTTACCTTGTGTGCATGTGCATGTATTTATGTGCATGTTTGTGTGCTTCTCACTTGCTCACTTATGCACTCCACTTGCTCATGGTCATCATACCACCCTCACATCTTGGTAGATTGACAATATGAGGTGGATCTTCTCATGTTGATGCTTATCATTGTGGCAAAGTGACACCAAATTTGGCATTGTTCTTGGGGAGAGAGCTTCAAGGATGAGCATGTGATGGTAAGACATAGAGATTCGACATTGGAATGGTAAGTAAGTATGTTATTTCTTTACTTTTATTTACTTCTCTTTGCTTTCCTACTCCATCACCATCTCGATTCCTCTCCTTTCATCTCCTTCTTCCAAAAAAATTCAGTTTTTTTATGTCTCCATATCCACTCCATTTCCTTTATTTCCATTGTGAGAGAAGAGAGAGAGCAATTGTGTGCATTCATCTTTTGTGTTTTTATAAGCATCTATTGTAGGTACTAGTAGTCATCAACTCTAGCAGCACTACACGTACATTAGACCTTTGTACACAGATCAAGGTGATGATACTTTTCTATTAACGCATACCAAAAAAGTATGGAAATTCTTGATTGCATGCTAGGCACAATAGAGCACACCACTAGAGCATCCCAAATCACTAGAAATGTCTTGAATTTGTTTTTTGTCTATCACGGACATAACAAATTTACTATGGGCAATAGATGAGAGATGATGGACACCATCTATCATGACATACATGACCCATGATAGACCCATCTACCAAGATAGACATGTCTATCACAACAAAAACCTATCAATTGTGATAGATATCCATATATGAGGATAGATCACTATCCATGACAAACGATAGATGACACATGACAAATGAGAGATGATAGACTTTGATTTATCATGACATACATTGTCTATCGTGATCGATGACCCCCATGATAATTATCATCTATCAGGATAGATAGAAGGCCACGATAGATGATAGACCCCATCTATCCTGACAAAACCCCATCTATCACACTAGATGCTCTATTGCAATAGAAACCATCTATCGCAATAGAGAGACACTCACAATAGAGACCATCTATCACAATAGACACCATCTATCATGATAGACAACCAATTTTGGTAAAAATGTAGGGTTTCTAATTTGGTAATTTTGAAGCTATTTTTGGTAATTTTTGCAAGCAAGTGATGTGTCTTGGAGCCCTATAGAGGTTCTTATTTTTTGTTTGATCTCCAAGAGCCTAAAAAAACATAACTTTCTCATCCAAAATCGGTTTTTTGAGCTCTACAACTCATGAAAAATCTCATTTCATATTGAAGGATTTGTTGGAAACAATGTCCACACTAGTCCAAAAGCATTCACTACATACAATTGTCCAAACTAGTCCAAATGCCTTCAGTAAGTACAAAATTTGTATTTGTGCTTATCCATTTCTCTACAAGCAAATGAAGGGAGCGACGTGGTTAAAGCAAGCCCCTCTCAGCCTGACCACGAGGGTTCAAGTTCCGTGAGCAACATGCACATCCTTCGCAATATTTTACATATGCTTTTCAGCTTTATACAAAAAAAAACTAACGAACACCGAAAGACAAACGTGACGGACGGATTTTTCGTGAGTGATTTTTCCTTAGCGATCATGTGATAGCGATCATATTGTTTTATGCTTTATTGAATGCTTTTCAAGGCTCAACAAATACTATATAAGAACAAGTTGGGCTCACTTGTATTCATCCTTCACCTAGTATTCAACACAAGCTTGGAGCTTGGACCTCAATAGAGGTGGTGTTTTGTCTAACACATGGGGAAGCCATGGTGCTAACTTGAAGCATGTTGAGGAGCAGCTATGAAGTTTTTCTTAATGATTCTTCTTGGAGAAGAAGAAGGGTGTGCTCACACTCTAGCTCATGGAGAGGAGATTATCTCTTGTTCATGGCAAGAAGACTTGGTCATTAGCAGCTTGATGGTGAGGATTGGCCGTCTACATGTTGTAGTTGAAGATTGTCTTCTACAAGAAGATGTCGGGCTACGTCAAAGACATTGGATGGTGGTTAACATAAGATTTACATCTTATGTTAAGTATTCAGGTACATATTCTCTTTATGCACACACGTACTACTTGGAGTTTATGGAGGCAGTTGCATTCATATTAGAAGGAGTCCTATTTGGCATAGGTACAAGAGAATCAGTACGTATATGCTTTATGCATATTTTGATGAGGTGTTTGAGAAGGTGTGTTTACATGAGTTTGAGGATTTCCGACAACAAACTTGTTAGCATTCTTTGCTACTTTTTAAGTATGTGAAATTTTCACACACGTATCTGACTTAGGGTCTTCCATAGCCTAAGTTCAGATGAGGGTTTGTTGATTATCAGTTTCACACTGATCCTTCCTCCTTCGGTCACTCATATTCACACTTCTATAACCTATAAGGTCACACATCTCATGTATATTCAGATTACTGCCCATACATCTGAATATGTTTGTTACATTTGTACATTCACTCATTCATCTATTTCTCATCACATAGAGTGGTTGAGAGTTTTGCTCCCACATTGTACATTGAACATTGGTATATATGATACTATGAGTAAGCGATGGCTTATGTAACACCTTACACATGTTGTCTATTTTTTCTCTATCTTCTATTTTTTCTCTATCTTCATCTCATCATCTGTATGATTAAGTTGTGGTATGTTCATGTTTTGTCAATATCGCAGATTGCTAAATTAATGTTGTATATGTTGGACCTATGGAACCATGGACTTGTGACATGAGCCAAGGGCCTACCTCACTTCCAACATTTGGTATCAGAGCACTAAGGTTTTGGTTTCAGAACTTTAGGTCTTTGGCATCAATGCATTAAGGCTCATTTAGAATCCCAGGTTCCGAGACTTCTAGGTTTACAACATATGATTTGAAAGCATCTTCTAACATTTGACATTTGACATACACACTTAATCTAGATGAGTAAAGATTTGAGAATTAGACAATTCAGTCACATGTGTATTCATCAGTGTGGAGTATGAAGTTGATGATCTGTTAGCAGCCGAATATTTTTGGAAGAGTATGCAAATACTTTACAAAAGTATTGTTTGAAGACCCAGACTTGATGAAGAGAAGACTACTTCAAATTCAAGGAAGAACAATGGTTTAGAGAAGATGAAGAAATCAGATCAACATCAAATCACAGGTATCACTTTCTACTATTAGATTATCATTTGCACGTCATATCTTAGAAGACCAGTTATGAAGAGGTTTGAAGGTTTCAAGGAGTGCTTTTATACGCTTTCATCATTTGAAAGTTAAAGGCTACATCAAAACATGTATCTAGAGGTTTTTCTAGAGAGTTTTGAGAGATCTCTTTCATGGCAATAAAGCTTATCTAAGAAGACAAATGTGAAGATGGGATGAGTTTTGTTTTTCAGCCAATTTTGTGTTGTAAGTTGGTTGGATATCAAGGTACAAATGTGATCTAGAGACAGTAACTCTATAAGGGTAAATTCAGATAAAAGATTGGTGAATTTAGTCGTTTCAGACATTTGAAACAGAATTTTGATTCAGAGATATGAGGAGATGATAAAACATGATTCTATATTCACTTCCATTTGTATACCATGTTTGTTTTGTCTCTTACTCTTAGTATTAGAGGAAGAGAAAAGTTCATTTGAAGACATCAAGAGTGTTTGTTATTTCAAGATGAAGAGAACAAAAGGTATGGAAGAGAAGTTTGAAGATGTTGACATCATCAGGTGGAAGAAAGATGCAGAAAAAGAAAGTCCATCATTTCCACAAGAAAAGTAAGGCTTCCTTTTCTCTCATATTTTCCATATACTTTTCCTATTTTATCCTCTACATCCAAAGACAAGTCTAAGAGAACATCTTGTGTTAAAGAAGAAGTAGTTTCTTGTTTTGCATTACACTTGGTCATGATTTAGTAGATTTGACAAAGAATTGCATTGAGAGAAAGAAAAGCAGCAGATTTTAAAGACAACTTGTATGTTTTAACTCATATGTAAGAGTTATATATAAGTTGAAGTTTTTAAGCAGGCGCTTATATGTTCCCTCAAAGAATTCTTGGTGTGTCAATACAGAGCTACTTGGTATATGACAAGTTTCAAAGAAGTATATTTCTTCTTTATCTAACTCTTAAGGTAAAAGAGTTTTTTGTAGCAGATGTTGAAGACTTGGGTTGAGGTTTTATGTTTGGAAAAGGTTACCTCATATTCAGTATTTTCAGAAAACTTAGTCTTGTTGATGTACCTGTCAATTGAAGAATATACTTTTTATGATTGTCTAGACTTTTGGATACATGTTTGTATTCAAAAAGGTATTCCATCATATCCTATCACTTGATTGAGAAGTGGAGTTAGCCAAAAGAAAGACAAGCAGGTACTGTCACATTTCATCGGGGTAAAATATGAAAGTTATGAAGTATCAACTTGCAGCTTTTGGAGTTCTCAAGGTGAGAAGTTTGTCCACTTATGTTTCAAGTAGCATCTACAGATTCTTGGGAAGGATTTGTTTGCAGAAAAGTTTTACAAACTTTGTAAGAAGCATGGACACTTGAAGACATTCAAGTAACAAATCAAACATTCAGTCATGAAGGTTTGATGAGATTAGATTCTACACAAGAGAGATCATTGATCTTGAATGGATCTTGTATGATCTTTTTATGAGTTAGTTGTCTATCCTTTGTTTGTGAAAATTCTTAACATTGGAAGAAGTAAGTCAAAGATTTAGGTTCTATCAGATTTGTCTTGCAGAAAGATAGAAGATACGTGTTATGTTACAGAAGGTTATGAATCCTAAAATGCTTTCAGCAAGGTTTTGTTATGTTAGGATCAGCTAACCTTATTATACAATTTGGAAAGCTGAGGAATGACATGGAAAGCTATTGGCATGTGTACAGTGCTAATAAAAAGGGTTCAGAGATTTTGCTTCAGATACAAGTATTGATCACTGAACATCAGATTTATGAAGGAAGACGTTCCAGATTTGATAAAGTCTGATATATTTGAAGAATACTGGATACTAGTGTTAAGTCATCCAGGGGGGTGATTAAACATGAAGACTTATTTTCAGCCATATGTGAAAGAATGCAGATTCATACCTACAGGTATTCCTATTTCAGGTATTCCTATATTTCCTTTTTCAAGTTCTCTTTATGTTCCAGCTTTGAAAGAAGAAGGAAGAAGAAGAATATTTGAAGAAAGTTCTTGTTAGGATGTTCCTGTTCAAGAGAAGGTTCCAGAGTTCTATTGAAGAGAAGCTTGATATTTCAGAGAGGTATATTTGAAAAGTGCACACATTTATGTTTATACCTGGTTCTGAAGGAAAGAGGTATGAAGGATTTAAAGGATGAAGACATGATGACATCATAGATTTTTTTTATAAGACTCATATTTTAGTTGATTTCAGTTGATTTCAATTGAGTTGACTTGACTTGACTTGAGTACAATTAGAGATGAACCAGCAGTGTTCATAATACACTAAGTTGTGAGTTGTCAGTCACAGGTTCCAGGATTCAGGTCTTGATTAGTGTATTTACATGACGCAACAGAAGTACGTTGAGAAATTTTTTTGTAAGGTAAATGCAAATATATGGATCCTAGTGTATGTTTTCAGGTTTTCGAAAACAGGAGATAGCAAGTTCGGAGACAGTTCATGCTACATTTGTTGTCAAGCAGTGATTGCTTGATGAGAACACTATTGGATATCTAGTTTGCATATTTTCTCAAGTATTATGGTTCATATTCATCAAGATCAGATTTTTTGAAGAAAATTCAAATTCAGTTTTGAAGAAGACTTTTGAAGAACAAGTTCTGAAGTGCGGGAGTACAAGCAAGAAGCTTGTAATAATTTGCAGCTTATTAAGTTTGTAGATTCTGTTCAGTTTGTACCATTGTGACATTGTAGGGGGGATTGTTGGAAACAATGTCCAGACTAGTCCAAAAGCATTCACTACATACAACTGTCCAGACTAGTCCGAATGCCTTCAAAAAGTAAAAGAAGGGAGCGATGTGGTTAAAGCAAGCCCCTCTCAGCCTGCCCATGAGGGTTCAAGTCCCGTGAGCAGCACGCCGCGCCTTTGCAATATTTTACATATGCTTTTCAGCTTTATACAAAAAAAAACTAACGAACAGCGAAAGACAAATGTGACAGATGGATTTTTCGTGAGTGATTTTTCCTTAGCGATCACGTGATAGCGATCATATTGTTTTATGCTTTATTGAATGCTTTTCAAGGCTCAACAAATACTATATAAGAACAAGTTGGGCTCACTTGTATTCATCCTTCACCTAGTATTCAACACAAGCTTGGAGCTTGGACCTCAATAGAGGTGGTGTTTTGTCTAGCACATGGGGCAGCCATGGTGCTAACTTGAAGCATGTTGAGGAGCAGCTATGGAGTTCTTCTTAATGTTTCTTCTTGGAGAAGATGAAGGGTGTGCTCACACTCTAGCTCATGGAGAGGAGATTATCTCTTGTTCATGGCAAGAAGACTTGGTCATTAGCAGCTTGATGGTGAGGATGGTCAAAGAAATTGGATGGTGGTTAACATAAGATTTACATCTTATGTTAAGTATTCAGATACATATTCTCTTTATGCACATAGGTACTACTTGGAGTTTATGGAGGTAGTTGCATTCATATCAAAATGAGTCCTATTCGGCATAGGTACAAGAGAATCAGTACGTATATGCTTTATGCATATTTTGATGAGGTGTTTGAGAAGGTGTGTTCACATGAGTTTGAGGATTTCCAGGAGCAAACTTGTTAGCATTCTTTGCTACTTTTTAAGTATGTGATATTTTCACACACGTATCTTACTTAGGGTCTTCCATAGTCTAAGTTCAGATGAGGGTTTGTTGATTATCAGTTTCACACTGATCCTTCCTCCTTTCGGTCACTCATATTCACTCTTCTATAACCTATAAGGTCACACATCTCATGTATATTTAGATTACTGCCCATACATCTGAATATGTTTGTTACATTTGTACATTCACTCATTCATCTATTTCTCATCACATAGAGTGGTTGAGAGTTTTGCTCCCACATTGTACATTGAACATTGGTATATATGATACTATGAGTAAGCGATGGCTTACGTAACACCTTACACATGTTGTCTATTTTTTCTCTATCTTTATCTCATCATCTGTATGATTAAGTTGTGGTATGTTCATGTTTTATCAATATTGAAGATTGCTAAATTAATGTTGTATATGCTCGACCTATGGAACCATGGACCTCTGACATGAGCCAAGGGCCTACCTCACTTCCAACAGGATTAGGGTAATTTGAAGTTGAACCTCAAGTGGGATTAAGAAGCTAAAGGAGCTCTACATGAAATTTTTAGCAATAAAAGGGAGAAATGGGTTTTTAAACAATGCCTAAATCAAAATTGTCTTTCAAGTGAATTAAAGTTAAAGGTTCATCTAAAATTGGGACTTTTATAGGTACATTAAGAGCCA
The DNA here is from genome assembly GCA_020310875.1 of Ceratopteris richardii. Lineage (NCBI taxonomy): Eukaryota > Viridiplantae > Streptophyta > Polypodiopsida > Polypodiales > Pteridaceae > Ceratopteris > Ceratopteris richardii. Next base: position 95,329,515 of record CM035442.1, on the reverse strand, counting down.
GTCAAGGTTATCCAAAGGAAGGTGGAAAGTGTATGCAAGCTTGGGAATGCATGTCTTGGGCATTCAAGTGTGATAAAGGGAAACAAGACTTGAGTTTAGAAGCATTCTTAACCCCCTCAATAGATTCTTAGCTCGGGCTAATTATGACTTGTGGTATTATTTAAATAAGGTACGTTAAGTGTGACATACGTCCGAGAAACCCTAGTTACTCAAGTTCAAGCATAGCTAGAATATTGTTGTAGCAAACCCTAATGGAAAATAATTTAAATTGACTCAAGTACTCTTGATGATGCAAATTAGTTGACAAGAAGTGACAATCCAAGTAAAATAAAAAAATCAAGTGAATAATTCAAAAGGACATTGCACGAGGTTGTACTCAAGAAAACAGGGTTAATTGATTAGGCTTATGAACCTTAGATCAGGTAGACATTTAGGCCAGGATAGACAAAGCACTAGATCTTCTTAGGCTAATGTCAACCATACATCTAGGTCATGGTCTCAAAAACTCAATGATTATCCCTACATGGTGAGTTTTGAGACCAGAGACTCACAGATGTCAGATAGCATGAAGAGAATAGTAGGTAACTCAAGTGTTGCATACATAGAAAACCTAGAAGGTCCATACAAAACTCAACTAGAATATATCATGATCAACCAAATAGGTGCTCACATCTATGAGGATTTTATAAGAAGATATGTTGTCCAACTTAGAAACCTACATCAACCTATTGGACTTGAACATGCGGTAGTAAAATTTAAGGAAGGCTCTTACATCGACAAAGAGGGAACCATGTATGTGGTATCGAGTTTACCCAACAAGACTGGTGAGTTTGGAAATTTCATTCTTGAGACACAAATGAGGACCTAGAGCAAGGAACCCTAGGAGAAGAACCTAAGACATGTAGAGGTAAATTCGTCTTGACTAGAGTGATCACTTCATAGTATATTTTCCATGAAAATAATAGCATTGGGATATTCTTGAATAGGAGCACTTATGAGGCATTTTGGAGGTTTAGACATGACCAACCTAACAAAATTGGATGAGTCACTATTTATGAGTTTAAGGAACTAGAGACACCAGGTAAGGTTTTGTATCTTGATAACATGTGAGAGAGGATGTTCCTAGTTATGGAGCATGGTAGACATGATTACACTTGAAAGGGTGAATTGATCTTCCCTACACCAAGATTGAATGTCTCTTTTGTTCACCAAGGAGTTGGGACATCCCAAATTCATGGAACTTAGAGGGACAAGAGTAGAGATAGACTTGAAGTAAGCGTTGCTAACCCAATGGGAAGACAAAAACCAAAGAAGAAATGGATAGAATGGACAATGAAAGACATAGAGGCCCAAGGAATCAAAGAGGCATTGATTATTTTTTCTTGAAAAGGCCTAGAGAACATCCTAGGATCTTGAGCCCTATGCAATCAGTTAAGTCAATGAAGAACTATTTGGATGGCACCACAGACCATAGAATCACATATAAGAGTTGCACAAGTTGATGACTTATTCACTCCATATAATGCTTTTGGTCTAAATATCAAGAACATAGCCTTGATTTGGTTTCAAGCTTTGCACCAATAGTAATTTAGAACCATAGGCCAACTATTGGAAGCCTTCATCACTGAGTTACCTAAGATTAGCATTAGGCACAACATCTCATCTCTGATACATAGCTTCAAACAAACACCTCAAGAAATAGTTCAACTTGCAAGAAGACAATTTAGAAAGTACTTGGAGAGATGCTCAATTCTAGAGTTACCCACACTAGCCAAACAAGTGCCTTTATTTCTAGATGGTTTTTTGAGTACCAAACTAAGATCTTATGTGTACTTAAAGGAATTCAGATCCATAGAATAGTGTGTGCATGTGCATAGACATTAGAGACAACCTAGGTGATGAAATAGATCTCTCTAAGATCTATGAAGATTTAGATAACTCTAATAGCATCACTTCCAAGCCATCCATTTCCATAGAGGAATCGACAGAATAGGTAGCTCAGAGGTTAGGTGTTTTAGGCAAACATGCTCCTAGGATGGTCATTGTAAAGGGAATGTTATACCTCTAGAGGAGACCACATGGCTAATGTTTTCCCAATCATGAATCAACCCATGGGAAATCCTAATGGGCTATATTGCACGATAGAGAGGAGGTACACTAAACATACCACACAAGATTGCCCTTATAACAAGCAAGTGGTTAGGCAAAACTATCCTCAACCATATCAACAACAAGGAAGATATCCAAACCACTATACTCCATGACAATAGTTTAGGCATTGGAAATCCTATGAGCCACCCTATCAAGCTCAACAAAGGCCTCAAAGAAATGTTAGGTCAACAACCTCCACCTCTCACTAATGTAATAGTTAAGTATTCATCCATTGAGGACAACTCTAGTAGGGCTTTGGTACCAACATTTCCATTAATTATAGAGAATGACTCTAGTAATCACAATTTTGACTCAACCCACATAAGAAGTCCTCTAGCTTACTATATGAAGTCACCAGAACATAATGAAACTTACCCTTATGAAAATCCTAGTGAAGCTAGTTGGGAGCTTGAGTACTCTAATTTAATGTATCCAAACCCTAACCCAAGGAAGCAAGTAAGAGAGATGAGACCCCCAACACCCAACAGGCCATGCTATAGATGCTAGGGAGATCATTTTATTCATGATTATCCAATATTGATACTTGAGCAACCCAAATCAATGAAAATTCAAGGTTTTCTTCTAGATTGTGGCAAGGAACACCTTAAATGAGATTTCCCTAAGAACCCAACCAATGTGCTAAAGATCACTCCTATTAATGTCATTGGATTTGTAGTAGAGTCTAATGGAAGTATGACTTCCACTGTCCTAGTGCAAGTAGTTACTAGATTCTAAGCTTAGACAAAATGGTTGAGCATGGAACTCCCAACACCCCCTCTCCATATGATGAAACTTTCCTTTTTCAGTGCAAGGAAGTATTGACATATGGCATCACTAAGTCCACTGGGTTTTTAGATCTAATGACATATGGGATCCTTAGACATAACTTGGACATATGACATTAGAGTGTGGGACATATGTGTATCATGGAAACATGGGATCCATGTGTTTTTTATCCATGGAAATATGGCATACATAGTGTGTGGGATCTTCACACTAGAATAAGAATCTTGTGTAGAAATTTGACTTAAGAGATTCGATGAACTAGTTTTATTATCAACTAGGTGCTTTGTACTAGGTTTGTTTGACTTATCTTGTATGAAAGAATCTTGTTAATATTTTTATTTTTTGAAATTGACATGAAATTTGTAATAAAAAACTACATACTCTTTACTTGAAATTTTAATAGTTAAGATTAGATTATACTTTTCTTATTGGAATCCTCTATGAAAGATCTCGAATGTACTTTCAATTCATGATCTTCAAACTTTCTTGTTGATACTTGAAGTGTTTTGGATTCATACTTTGGACCATCATATACTTTTTCTTACTTTGTGACATTTGATTTTCCATTTTACTTCAAGTAATGAGCTTAAGACTAAAGGATACCTACCATCTCAATTTGTTATGTTCCATATCTAAATTTCTACATCAATGTGAATATAAAGTATGGTGTTTCATACCACCATAATTTATATCGAACACTAATGTGTGGATGATATTTATATTAAAGTCCAAAAGCTTTATCTATCTATAGAGTACCTTTACTCAAATCCTTTTTACAATAATTTGAATTCAAGGAATTACGTTTATGTTTTCTACCTTGGTTACATTTCTAGAAAGATGATCTTGTATTTTCCAAGTATATTCTTTCTTTAAACAATTCCATTTTGTTGTGGTGTATATGGAACTTTACAATGATGTTTTATCCCATCATTGTCATGTTGTTTCTTGTATTATTTGAGCCTTCATAGTGTTTTTTAGATGTGTGTATCTTGGAACATGTTTCTCAATAGTTTTTTTGTCAACCATAACTTGAATTCTCTCTAAATAAAATTCAATTAAAAGACATTTATGAAAGTATTGAATTAGCAAGAGATACATCTAGTTTTTTGGGCCCATGCGCAAGTAATTCACAACAAGCCAAACTGTAGCAATGATGAAAAATATATGTATAGGAAGCCTTTCTAGAAGGATATTTTGAGATTGAATGATGAAGAACAATTACCATTAATATTTATGCATGTCAAAGCATTCCTCTAGAGGGTTCACCAAAAGCTTGAGGCTAGAAGCAATTACTATAAAATCCCACTCCAATCATCCATCAGTTGTCACCTCTCACACTATTTTTTAATGAGAGATGATACAACTCTTACACTATCTTTCAAAAGATAAGATTGGTGATTAGATTAATTTAGTGAGGATAAAGTTACTAGTAACACTAAATTTTATAAAAATATAAGCAATAAAAAAAATCGAGATTGATATAAACTCCAAAAGGCCTTAAAGCTAAGATGTGATGGATACACTCCTATATAGGAGGAAGAAATAATGTAATATGCTTTTGATTGGCCGATTGTTTAGCTTGATATGCAATCAACTATTCTCTCTAAAGTTTCAGATTGATGAATAAGCATCTATTATTGTAGTACTTGTTTACATAATCTTGATTACGAATTTTCCTCAATTTCATTGCACATCAAAGATAAAACAAATATTTATTTGAAAAAAATCTCTTTAAATTAATTCAAATATGTATTTTTATACGAGAAAGGTAAATCAATTTTTTAGTAGTCCATTCTCTTGAAGGATTGTGGAAATAAGCAAGCATTTTTATTTCCTAATCTTCTATAGAGCTTCACCCTTGATGACATTCCACAAAGAAGCAAAGCATTTGATAGCTTCTCCAAGTAAACATTTTTTCTAGTTTATTTGGCTCTTTAGTACGAAGACGTTCCCAAGGGCTAGCCAAATTGAGTAACTTCTTAGGCTAAAAAAGAAGAGGTGACCTATGTCTTCTCTATCATGGAGGTGGTTCTTGCACAAGTGGGATTCACAAAGTTTTCTAGCTTTAACATTAGTCCAAATTCCTTGGTGTAGAATTTTCCACATAAAGATTGCCTTTTTTGTTCTCTATAAGGGGATGCTAGAGGTCTGAGAACCTAAAATACTCTTAATACAAGTCCAATTCAAACATGATCTCTTGTTAAGCAAGAGATGAAGATGCACATTCCTCTTGATGTATGGAATCTTCTCCAAATTTTTTCTGTTACTCTATCTCAACCCTTCTATGCATGAGGGATCTCGATCAAGAAGAAGGTGATTCTTGCAATCATCCCAAGCATTCATTATGTATCTTAACACACACCAATATTCAAAATATACTCTCTTAGTTGTGTGAATGTCTCAAAAACTAATCTACTTTCTTCTATCTTGATTCGATAGGTGCCTCCACATTTGAAGCCCTTTTTTCCATAGTTTATTTTGTCGTTGGAGATTCTTCGACTCAAGAACTTTTATTTCCTTGATCCAGAACTAGATTAAATCGTCTTTTCAATTACCTAAAACCCACTTCCGATCATGATTGATCATGAAGAATGGTTTTACCTTGTTACAACACTTTCACAAAGATTAAACTAAGCTTGAATCTTTGAGATTCATAAAAAAGGGAAGAACAACATTGTGAGCAAATCAAGACCCTTAAGCATAAGAGAAATTTTATTCCTAAAGATTAGTTTGGCCCAAGAAGCATTAGAATTTATCCATGATTTAATCATCCAGTCGGCCGCTAATTTGTTGGCCATTTCTTCAATATCCAAAAACCCTAAGCTATCAAAATCATAATGGATTTCATAGATGGAACATTTGATTTTGGGCACACATCTTCTAGTTGGATCATGGATCCAAAGGAAGGTTTTTTGATTCTTTTCAACCTCCCTAAATACTTTTTGTTTGGTCTCCAACATTCCAAAAAATAAATAATCAATGCAACGAGGAACATGGTACTCACCATTGCATGCCCAACCAAATTACATTAGGAAAAAAAATGAGTCTTGCATGGACCCTCTACATTAAAGAGGGATTAGTAATGGACCATTGAGAAGAGGGTGTTGGCCATAGTGTATAGCCTATGTATTACTAGCTAAAGAGGAAAGAGGGAGTAGGACTCCCCTAGGTCCAATGTCGTCTTCTAGAGATAGAAGAAATCTTGTGATCAGGCTAGTCCAAAAATTCAAAACTTTTAAAAAGTTATAAAACTCATCATAATACCATTAAATGATCCCCCTATCACTTTTCACGATAAAAGAATGCTATTTTGACTCCTAGCTTAGAATTCATGCATAATTAGAGCTAAAAGAGTGTTTTTTTTCAAAATACCTCAAAAGACCCTCTTTTCTCATCAAATCCCATTTTCATACCCAAAACCCAAAATGACATATTTTTTCCCTTGTATTCCCTCTCAACCATACCACTGAAGCCTAGTTTCTTCTATCACCTTCCTCATCCAATGTCTATAGCAATTACAACGACTTTGACTTCCATGGAGACCTTCATAATGCATAGGCAACTAAAGGATGAATTTACACAATTATATGCCACAACATCAAAACAATGGAAAAAATCAAAGTTTTGCAAAGATGCATGGGCGTACATGCAACCATCTAAATTTGGACCTCATTATGTTTGAGATCATGAAATTTTGGATCTTCATTGGAAGGGTAAAATCTTAGGTTTTAAGCATCAAAGATATTGTGGGATGGTTTCTATTGTACAACATGTCTTCACAGTGAAAACCATGAAGTTGGAAAACTCCAAAGGAACAAGATATCCTATCCATTGTGAGCATTTCTATACTATTTTGAATGATTCATGGTGTAGAATGTCTTAGTCAATGATCGTGATATTTTTTTCTTTGTTACATTTGTATTTCCTTGTACTTTAGTGGAAGAGCAACCACTCGATAGTCTTTTAAAAACTTTTGAAGCCCTACATGTAGACATTGGAACATTATTGTTTTTGTTCGTTCCTCCTGCTAAACTTATTCATGAATGGAACTTCTTTTACAAACACAAATACATTGTTTCCTTTAGAAATTATGATTACATATGCTTAGAGATTATCAAAGTTGATTCTCTTCTTATTATAGGAATGTTTGTTTTGTACCATCTTCCAAACATAAGATGGTAATGGACATACATAACTCTTTGAAATTCACAAGAGTGTCTAAATCTATAGGTCTACATTGGACTCCTATCAATCCATTTTTTCGTGTTTGTATTTCAAGATATTGCTTTTGTAGAAACACTTATGATGTTCCTATGATAAGAAATTACATGTAAGGTAGTAGAAAGTTTACTAGAATATAATTAGGTATACGTAGAAAAATTGTTAGAAACAATATAGAATTTTAGAACTATAGTACTTCTTTGTACATTAGCTATAGGATTTAACTATTTAGAACTATCGTACTTCTTCGTACATTAGATCTAACTACAATCCTTGGTTGTGTAAATGTGTGGGTGGATACGTTTAAAAGGTTCTAAAGGATCTTTGGTTTTGTTTGAAATTAATATAAAGTTATCAAACGATGCTTTGGAGACACTTTTAGTTAATCAACATTTGGACTTTGGCTAATTTGGGAGAGCAAGATCTTATCAATGGATATGAAAATCTTCATGATTTCAAATTTAGAATATGAGGGAAGAAGGAAAGATTAGATTACATTTATATATATTTTGTTCCATCATTATTGTTCATGAACGTCATAATGTTTTACTCTATTGATCATGGATGGAACTGAGATTTCATTTTCATAGCTATCTTGTCAAATTCCAATAATTTCTAATGTAGGGACACTGCACACATTGTGTACGTACCTTTTTTTGTAATTGAAATATTCACATATTTGCTTTAGAAAGATTTTGTCCATATTCTACTTATATGAGTATATTTGCAGCATTTTGTTTATGGAAAACAAAATTGGGTTTTACTTTTTCTTTGTTGTGATGTATTTTTTTTTTTGTGCTTTCTTAAACTCATTTTTGTTTGTGATTTCTTCAAGAATTTCACTTCCATTTTAACTTTTTAAGAATTTAAGCTGCTTTTGTTAAAAATTGGGGCCTAGTATTGAAAATCCTACAAAAGCTATAAATAGATTCTTTTTTCCTCCTTATTTTCCAATTTCGCCATGAATAAGAAAGCAATAAAGCACTTGGTTGTGTGCTTGCAAGCTATGGATTCCACTTCTGTGGCTCCCAAGACCACATGCCAAAGTTTTATGTAATTCTTCAAGAATTTTAATTACAAAGGTCAACATGACCTATATGGTTGACTCTCCAAACTTTCTTATCTCCATGGTAGTGTGTAGATGACCTTAAATACCTTGGAAGAGCTACTTATATATATGGATGTTCATATTTGCATTCCTCTATTGACATCCAACCATATTGAAAGATGGGTTCCTTGCGACCTTCTCCTCCACATTCACAAAGGTGTTGAGTCATTTGAGAAGATTTTAAGGCAATTCCAAGAAATTTGTAGAGGAAGCAAGGCATCTTCTCAATGAGAGGATGCCTTAATTATAAAATGAAATAGGAGATGCAAGATGAGTTAAGAATACCCATCTTTCATTACTACCACCATTTTCATTGTGAATGAAGAACCATATTTGACTCCTCATGATATCCCTTATCTTCTAACAAGTAGGTTTGCTCATACTAAAATGGAGCTACCCCAAGAACAACCCAATATCTTATTAGAAAGAGAGTCAATCAAAACAACTTATCCTCATGGTGTGGATAATAATTTGGAAGAAGTAGTTGTACCAATCACCGATACTAAGCTAGAAAGACTATACCAAAGGTGGAATAAGAATCTTTTTCATTGGCTCTTATCGAAGGACAATAATATTTATTTTTGCATGACTTTAAAACTCCATTGGTCTACGACTCCATGAATGCTGAATTTTATATTGTACCACTGTCGATAGTGGTTTTCAACTATTTGAGATGAATTTTTTCCGTGTGGTCCCTCAATCATATACACAATAAAATTGGTTTGTGATGACATACAAGTGAACTTCAACAAATCAATAGTGAAAAATTCATCAATGCATAAGAAAGGATGTTCAAGTCAAATGTTGCAACTTTAGAATCATTAAGCGGAGTGGGATGTCCCAGTCTAACATTAATTTACAACCCACTTTCGAGCGCATGAACATGGGTAAAAGATGGGTCGACACTCCAACTTCAATGGAAACCTCCTTACAAACATGAACGTTTGGCGCGTCGAATCATTATAGTGTCGTCGTCCAACCGGAATGTTCAGTTGCTGTCGAAGCATTGATGGACACTACTGTCGGAACTAAACAACAAAAAAGGAGGCGGTCTATCATTTTTCAAGGAGATTTGCAGACATGTGGACGAGAAAACATCAAGTTTCAAGAATTGCATCATTGCCCGAACTCTAAAGAGGTTAATCTGCGTCAGCAAAGCTGAATGGAGAATCCGACAAGTTCATCATCATCGGAAGGCGACGGCAGGTCGATGGTGTTGATTGAGATGCTTCCACTCGATGGCCAGTTACTCTTTCGTGCTTCCGTCTGTCGTCGTGACAATTCATAGCCCTCCTTCGTGCTTCAGTCCTCTGTCATTTTTCTTGCGATAGCGTCGGAGGCGACACACTGAAGTCCTTACCGCGTCTGTCGCGGAATACCATCTATCGTGGTTTTTTGTAAACCGCTTATCACGGACATAACAACTTGGTGCGTGTGCAGCTACCGACTATCGCAGACACTCTACCATCTATCGCGGAACGACTGCGTCTATCGCGGAATGTTTTTCCCTCTTTCAACGAGTAAAACCATCTTTCGAAACCGTCTATCGCAGAAGTTCAAAAACCGTCTGTTGCGGTTGCTTCAAAGCCAGCTATCGCGGGATTCGTGTGGCATTAAAACCATCTATCGCAGGTCTTCAAGCTGACCATCACATTCTTGTTTCCACCAATCGTGGGAGGCGTTAGAATTTTGGCAGAGATTCCTTGTTTCATGGTGTAGAACCTTTTCGTAGCGTGGCAGCCTCCTCATGGACCTCAATAGACTGTTTTCTTTAATTCAAAAGGCAATTCAAGCATTCAAAAAGAAGCAGCAAGAGAAAGCAGTTAGGTAAAAGGGGGTGGTTCCTTTCTTCTCGGGCCTTTGTCATGGATTTGGCGACTCCCTCTTTTGTGAGAAATAACCTGGCCCCTCCTCCAGGGGAGACCGGTAACCTGGCCTCTCTGTTGGAGGGGGGATCTTGTGCTGCCCTTGGGGCCTCCAAGAGTGTTGAACCCCCCTTGGTCTCCCTCAGTAGATCCGCAATTCTGTCAACTCAGGAGGACCTCAAGAAAGTTTGCCTCGTCGGCCAAACGTTTGGCCCTAGGCCCCCGCTCGAAATCGTGCGACAGTGGCTTCACAACGAGTGGTTCCCCCATGGGCTAATTGTTTGTAAGTGTCGGTTCTTACCGGCAAGCCACATGTTGTAAGTCTTTGAAAATGAAGATATGGCGTTTCGAGCCCTAAGTGTCGAAACCTGGCAACTCGACCGGGTGACCCTCTGCCTTTTTAGATGGTCCCGTGATTTTACTCCCGACAAATCAAAATCCCTTGGGTACCCTCTCTGGGTTGAGCTCCCTAACCTGCCATACTTCTTGTACAACTTCATGTGGGACATTGTTTCTCCTATCGCCAAGCCGTTGGCCTCACCCGAGGACATTGGTGGTCTCATTTATGAAGGTGCAACACACTCGTTCAACACTCCATGGCACCCTCAAATCTGTGTCGAGGCTTATCTCAGCATGCCACTTCCATCGAAGATCAAAGTGGACTTGGGCAAAGGGGAAGTATGGGAGCAAGACATCAATTACAAAAACCTTTCCAACGTGGCTTTCGTTGTGGCCAACAAGGTCACACGATTAAAGATTGCCCTCTAAGACAAAAAAGCAAGCGAAATCAAGAAGCCCCCAGAAACGCTCAAGACAACAAAGGGGCATTGACTCATTGGACGAAGGAAGAGGAAGTCAAGGGCCCCCTTAATCCACAAGCTGATGCAGACAGGTTCATCAAAGTCAAAAGAAGAAGGAAAAGAAGCCCTAGGGTGACTTCTGAGTGAAACAACATGTCAGTTACCCCCTCCAGCAACTTGTATTGCAACATGGAAAAGGAGATCAATGAGTTTGACTACCCAGGTGGGAACCAACTTGAGGTGCACACCAACGACAAAGCCCTAGAGATCCCTGACAATAAAGAAACCTCCCAGGAGGGTTACACTACAAGCAAAGAAGACGGCTTTACTACTAGTAACGAAGATAACATGGATAGTGAAAGTTCCATCATCGGATCGACTATTCCGGAAATGGTGTTGAAAACGATGCCCCGTTCTTCCCAACAGAAGGCATCCCGCAAAGGAAAACAACTTATGGAGTTACCCTAGAGAAGCCCCCATAAGAACCTATTGCTAATTCGGGATCCGATCCCAACGAAAAAGAAAGATGAATCCAAGAAAAGAAAGGACAAAGCTCCCTCCCACAAAGAGGGCTCAATACGACAATGATCATAATCTCGTTAAACTCTAGAGTGCTAACCGACCCCTCAATAGTGACCATCATTGGTCAATGGCTTTCTCGACATTAGCCTAAACCTAGAATTTATATCTATTCAAGAGATTAAAATTGACAGAGAAGACCTCTAGAAACGGCTGAGACATGTCTCCTCGACCCATGTTTGGATTTCAATGGCACACCAGCGGGGTCCGGTGGAACCGTAATCGGTATTAATCAATTTTGGTTTGAAAATCTTGAAAACTCCATTGAAGATGAATGTCATCGATGGATTGTTGTTTCTTTCGGTGCTCCTTTTTGTTTTACTTTAGTTTCTTTGTATGCCCCTAATGGGGAGTTAGAGAGACTGAATACTTGGGCGTCCTTGGACTCGCTCCCCCACAACGTGCTTATTTGTGGTGACTTAAACATGGTGGAGGAACCTATGGACAGATGGATGGGCAAGGGCAGGGTCATCGATAGTCGAGAGAAAGAAACGTGGGACAAAACCAAACTACACTTGGAGTTGGTCAAATTCAAAGATTCAAATGGCTTTTCTTGGTCAAATCTCCAAGCGGGTGAGGACCTGAGGAAAGCTAGACTTGATAGATGCTACATTTCTCAGAACTTTACTCATCACTAGGGCCACCCTTCCCTCTCGCAACACACTGACCTCACCATCTCTGATCACTACCCCATCGTTATCACTTTCCAACCTTCCACCAAGATCCATAAGGCTCCTTGGTTCCATGCCAGTGCACCCTCCTTCTCTCTCCCCTCCGTCCATCAAGAAATTTCTGATGTGTGGAAGGAGGCGTTTGCCTCCGGCTTGTCCCCAGCCAAGTGCTGGAGAAGTGCGGTTGATAAGTCAGGACGGATCATGATTAGATCCAGGAAGATGCTCGAGACCGTGCGGCAGGCTCGTAGAGAAGCTCTATATCATAGACTCTGGATGCTCGAGGAGGAAGTGAACAAAGGAAAATCTCAAGCCCAGAAAGGTCTTTGAGAAATCAGAGCGCTACTGAGATACGAGGAAGAAATACAAAGGAAAAATTTGCAAATTTTCTTCAAGGAGTGGTGGGCTGGCAAAGCCGACAAACCCACAAAAGAGATGTGCCATATCCTTAAAAGGAAACATAGCAGAGAATCAATCCCCTTATTGCTAGACTTAAATGGCAATGTATGCAATACGGAAGAAGATAATTTTGGGATCGTTGAAGGGCACTTCATGTGACTCCTAGGGACCTCGAACCCCCTCTCCCACCATAGAAGGGACTGTATGGTAGCCATATCTAGGGTTTCCCCCCATAGGATACCACTCAACCTTCGCTCCCAGCTACATGCCCCTATCTCTGAAGCAGAAACCATTGAGGTCATTGATGCCCTCCCTTCTGGTAAAAGTCCAGGACCTGATGGGCTCACTAATGAGCTCTTTAAATCCTTCAAGTTGGTGGTTGCCACCCCTCTTCGTCTGGTTTGGTTAGAGGCACACAAGTTTGGCGCGCTTCCTTCTTGTCTCAACAATGGCATTATCAAGTTAATACACAAAAAAGGGGAAAAGAACAGAATAGAGAACTAGCGTCCTATTACGATGCTCCAAACACGATACAAGATCATTGCCAAAGTCATTGCCAACAGAATCTCTTGCCACTTGAGAGCGTGGTTAAGCGAGGACCAAAAAGGTTTCATAAAAGGAAGGTCAATTTTGGAAATCATTATAGATATCTGGGAAGGTCTTGAATTTGCAAATGAGTCTAAACAAGATGTGGTCTTCCTCAAGATCGACTTTGATAAAGCCTACGATGGGCTGGAATGGGACTATATTCTGCAGTCACTCCAAGATCTTGGATGTAGTCAGAAATTCACCAAGATGATCGTGACCCTTCTCGGAAATGCATCGACCCAAATTAACATTAATCGCAAACTTTCAAAGGTGATAAAACTTAGAAGATCAATCAGACAAGGGTGCCCATTGGCTCCCCTTCCCTTTGCCATTGCCACGGAAGGGCTTAGCAGGCTGGTGGAGCATCAGGTGGAAGTCGGTAATATCAAAGGCCTCCGTTTGCCTCACAACCACAGTCAAATCACCATGAGACTTTTTGCCAATGATATGAACGTGTTTGTTCACAATGATAGTACCAGCCTAGAGACGTTTTGGAGGTGCCTGACTACCTTTTGTGAAGCCTCTCGATCTAGAATCAACCACTCCAAGACTGCCTTTAGAGCTATTGTTGGGTCACAGTTCGACCTTCTCATTGATCATGGCTGTCAAATCCTTCCGCAGGGCCAAATTTTTCGGCTTCTTGGGATTCCCTTGGGGTTCGGTGTCTCCTTGGAACAACGGTGGAACTAGGTGCTGGCCAAACTCGAAAACAAGCTTAACTATTGGAGAGGTATGCAAATCAATCTTGTTGGTCATGCTATGGTTATCAACACGTTCCTCTTATCGTCTACCATTTATTTCCTTTCTTGTTGAAGACCGAAAGACCAAGATCTATCCAAATTGGATAATATTTGTAGAAACTTCCTTTGGACAGGCGACCACAACAGGAGGGGGCTGCCTAAAATCAAATAGTCCATCTGCACCAGCCATAGAGATAGTGGGGGACTTGGTATCCTTGACATTGGGTGCATGGCTAACAAACTGGCAGCCAAATAGATGATTAAGGCTTGGTGCAATAGGGAGGCCTCGTGGGTCATGTTGATCTTCAGAAACAAGAATGAGTTGGCTCTCATGGGTTTCCCAAATTGGAAGAATCTTGACATCTTGACCTTGCTATTTTCCCCGATCCCCATCTTCCCAAAAGGCTCAAATCTCATGTGCTCCCTACGGAAGAGTTGGAATAAATTCAAAAGCTACACAAGAACAAATGAAGACTCGAAGTGGGCTACCGATATCAGACAAAATGACGCTATCTGGTTTCCGATCCATGGCATCAGGAGTGTGGAATCTTGGAACATTCAAAATGCCAAGAAGTTATGGAATAAAGGATTCAAAAAATGGAACATCTCTGGAAACAAGACACCAACCACTGGATCAACTTTGAGGATATTGAAACTTGCATCAACATTTCATATGAAGAATGGAACACTTTGCAAAGCAGATGTCTTGCCTGGGACCGACACAAAGTTTGCCTTCTCATGGGACACGACACGCCAAGCTCGCTTGGTCTCAAATGGCACAATGGGAATAGCCTATCAAAAATCTTGAACATCAAAGAAACCATTGACTATCACATTAACCTCAACAGGAAGTGGTGCCTGTCATGGATGCGGCTTCGGTGGGACATGAGGTTCATGGCTATCTGGCACCCCCTCATAGAAATCAAAATGTCTGTCCTCTTATGGAAAATTCTTCATCATGGAATCTGGACCAACCTTAAGGCTAGCAAACTGTGTGGGATTCCTCCCTGGTGCAAACGCTGCCACCAGTCTATCGAAGATGTTTCACACATCTTCTTAACTTCCCCAACTCCAACAGACTCTGGCAAACGGTTGGAAAGAAAATTAGACTTCAGAAACATCTCAGTTGGCAGCAGGCCCTGCTGGGAGAAGCGATCGGCTGCTCCGTGACTCTCTAGAACGCCATCAGAGTGGAGGTGCTATGGAAAATCTGGCGGGAAAGATGTGCTATCAACTTCGGTGACTCCCCCAAAGAGTTGTCAATTGAGAAATCGTTGTTCCTCCTTGGCAAAAGGATTCTTAATTGTAAGAAATCCCCGCCCTTCAGGCATCATCAAGTACTCCTTTTGATCAATAACAAGCTTAAACCCAAGTGCGCCCCACATGAGGGTGATGAGAGGGTGATTAACCTTCTTTGTAATGCCATCTAAACTCTGTAAAAGCTTCCTCTGCTTTGTGGGATTTGGGGGGTCCCGTGGGCACTAGTCCCCTTCTCTTGTACTTTTCTTTATTTAATTTAAGTCGGGGAGAGTAGGAAAATACCGAACTTCCTTTATATTAAAAAAAAATATTAATTTCCATCTTTGAGAAATAAGAGAAGAGAAAGACAAAGTTCAAGACATCTATATTTTAAATTCATGTCATTCGTTCTTACAACCTCATGGAGACACTAATCTCACAACATCATATAGTAAAGGTGCGAAAGTTTCATTCATAATAATCAAAGTTATAGAAACTCTCTTGTACGAAGAGTTCGATTACAAATGCAGTCACACCTAATCCTCATAGGTAATTGTATGTCCTTCGGTTGTGTAGTAATCCTTAGCATGGATGCATGTAGATTAGAATCCTTGATCCTTAATACCGTAAAATATCTTATTAACTCCTACTAGAGGTGCTAGAGGTCCTTGTCGAAAATTTTATTGTGCTCTTCATTGTGGTGGTCTATGATGGAATTTAGGATCAATACCGTAAAATATCTTATTAACTCTTACTAGAGGTGCTAAAGGTCCTTGTCGAAAATTTTATTGTGCTCTTCATTGTGGTGGTCTATGATGGAATTTAAGGACTTCCTTTTTATGTTGCACACATCTTGAGCTTTGTCCTTTTTCTAATTCTTGATGGTGAGGTTTCTCTTTCTCTTCATCATTTGGTATGGCTCCTTGAATCACCTATTCCCACGTACGTTCACCCTATGATTTGATGGTATCTCTTGGTTTGCCCATGGTTCCTTGATCTAACTCTTCTCATTTGAGTCCTTTGAAGCTTGTAAAGGATTTTTATATTGTTGTGAATCATCTTTAAAGACTCATCACAACAATTTCAATGAATTAACTTTCTTGCAACATACTCCAGCCTTTTTTCGATGATTTCTTGGGTGATGGAGGCTTATCATATCATGATGGCGGTGATTGTGATTTATTTGAAGTCTCTTGGAAAGTCAGTTTGCATGACACTTCTTGTTCATGAGATTGTTTGCTTCATGAGTAATTTCCACCACTTACACTATGATGGGATGTGGAGTGTGATCCATTCTGTGGCCTTTTGTGGGGATTCATCCATGTTCCTTTCTATGT
This sequence comes from Ceratopteris richardii, assembly GCA_020310875.1. Taxonomy (NCBI): domain Eukaryota; kingdom Viridiplantae; phylum Streptophyta; class Polypodiopsida; order Polypodiales; family Pteridaceae; genus Ceratopteris; species Ceratopteris richardii. The sequence continues at coordinate 95,313,031 of CM035442.1, read as the reverse complement.
ACCTTGAATGTAGCTCGGAAAGTTAATCGGATTCTTCTTAGCACTTTGCTTTGTTCCTCGCATCCTCTATAGTGCTCGAATCTTGAAATGCGAGAATGAGGCCTCTTCTTACAAAGTTTCACTTAAAAATATTTTTTTTTACCATTTTAATGAAGAAAAATAGTTTAAAACCTGAATATTTCATAAAAAACTACAAAACAAAAGAGAGTTTATTAGGAGCCTTATGATTTATGATAATAATACCATAAATCGATTAAATGACTTCCCTTCCAAGCTGAAACCTAGACCATATGCTTAGGAAATATCAAGGTAAAAAGGAAATGCACATACATCCATTCTTTCCAATGCATAGGGCATGTATGTGCTTGAGGTGTTTGATTTCCCTGTTGCATACCGATCTGTTTGCCTATTCTTAACTTTCAATAACTATGGATGTAGATTGAAGACTTACCCTAGGCTTCAATTACATCTCTATGCCAAGGATATGGAAAACCAGTATAAAATTCAAGCATAAACTCAAGTATACTTAGCTCAATGTCTAGCTTGTTCTTTTCTTTGCCTTAGAGAAGAAGAGCCATCCTCCATCTTTCATACCTTCTCATTCGAGATCTCATCGCTTGAGGAAGGGTGCACAAATTGAGCCATGACGAAACGGATTATAATCTATAGGAATGTGAGATTCGAATTTGGTCCTTCTACAATGCTCATAGGCATCTTCAAGTAGAAAAGCGCTCATTTAGAGGCAGACATGGTCTAATCCCATATAAAAAAAAAGCATTGTGAAGAATTCTATATGAAACATGTAGCTAGAAACATATCCGAAATAGAAGAGAGCTCAATCGTTCATGTCTCGTGATGGGCATTTTTTTATGTTGAAGAGAGATGATGAAAGCCGTTGAATTCGCGATGGGGGAGTGTGCGTGTGCGACTTTTAGAGCATGTGTAAGGGAATTATCCCATATACGAGGCTATGTTGAATGAAGAGGAAAGGCTCTCCTCTTACCTTGCATGGAATATATGTGGGGAGATGGGTGCACGTGGACTCATATAGATGTGAAAACGAGGATGATAAGAGAGCTTGGGATTGCTCTTTCATGCACACGGTTCCCACGTTATGAGGGGGAGCATTGCTTCACTTGTTTTTTCAGAGACAATGTATGAAAAGCTTTGTAAGTGGGGCCATGAAAAGGCTTCACTAGGGCCAAGAATGGCTTGCATGGGCAACAAATCGGAATAACTAAGATGCCAACGAAAAAATTGGAATTCCCAAGTTCCTTAAAGACATGTTGCTCTCATACACTATTTGCCCATATAACAACGAAGGATAATAAACTAATCAACTAACTAGCCTAGCCTAGAAGGCATGAGAGGTGCACGCATCCAACCAACCAAATCCACTCATATATATACCTCAAGGCCAAGGGCAAAAATGTGAGGAGAGCCTCCCAAAGTGTCTCCTTCACATAGATTCCAATCCAAGGCCTTCTAACCTTGGAAGTCACAAAAAATCACATGACTCTCACATGCCTTCGATTCATCGTAACGAGCGCTTAGTTGAACGTTGACCTAATAGTATTAGCATAGCCCGATGAGTTTCCCATTACAGTAAAAGGACTAATTTCAAGCTTATATGAGCATCCCTAGTCAAGAATGTTGGCTACCCAATAATAGGCTTGAAAGAAGTTCTTGAGTGATTTATTCTAGAACGAAGCTTTTATAAAGGTGTCCAAATGTGAAGGTTATACTATCGAGATAATCATGTAAGAAGAGATTCGTGTCATTGGCAAATAGCCTCATGATCATTGGTTCCTATGTTTGTGGAAGCAAAAGCCTAGAAATGTGGCAAAGATGGACATGATTGTTAACCAAGGAGCTAAGTCCATCAACAACAATAGAAAAGAGAAGTGAAGATAGGGGGAATCCTTGTCAAATTGAAAGTTCTTCTAAGATACTTTGCATTTAATATCAATGTGAGTTGGAGAATTCCTCATATCAATCGAGGCCACCTTGACAATCTTGGAGACAAATCCAGAATCTTTTGAGATAGAAGAGTAGTGCTCTTGATAGTAAAAGGAAAGATGAAAACCATAGGATAGAGATATGGGAGGACAACATCCATGCAAAGGGTAATACTAGGAGATCCAAGAATCTCAACTATGCTTTGGCACACATAACATCTATCAAGTTGAGCTTTGCAGAGATCAAAACTAATCTAGAAGTTTGAGTAGAGAAAAATCATTGGTCTTTTAGTTGAATAAAGTGAAAATGAAGTGTCAAGAGATTCCTCCTAAAGTTTTTGTACCCATCAATAGACCTCCCCTTTCGGGCCCAAGAATCCACAACTAACTCCACCATGTTGAAATCTCCAATGAGAATTGAAGGGGAAAGAAAGAAGTCTCAATCTTTCTCAAAGTTGAGAGTGTATATTGACACATTTGAAAGGGACCCCCAAAGGTAGTAATACCCATCTATGATGTATCTGAAAGGTTATCATAGGAATAAATAAAGACCATTGATGATTAATCTCCAACATGGTAACATCATCCCTAGGAGGAAGATTTATTGCAAGCATAATTGCTTTGGAAAGAACATTCAGAATTGTTCATAAGGTCCCAAGACATATCCCCAAGACCCCGAATGTTGAATGAGAGAAAGAACTAGTGAGGTAGGTCTATTGACAAGAGGAATTGCATTGCTTTTGATTGGTTCACGAAGATTTTCCAAGAAAACTTTGAAAACCACATAAAGAGATGATGAACATCTCTTGTCAAGTGCCATAATGAAAACCTTAAAAAACAAGCCAATGTGATTATTCGATAGAAATTAGCATTTATTGATAAAAATTTCTGTTCAAAACCATTTCTTCATCGAATTTTGAGAGCTTTAAGAGTACACCAAGGGCTATTCAGCGAGCTAGATGATGAGGCATGTACATATGATCTCGCTAGATGATGAGGCATGTACATATGATCTCGCTTGATGATGAGACATGTACATATGATCTCTTCTAGAGTCTTGATGATCTCGATACTAGGTGAAGGAATCATAATAGCTAGAACACAAGAAAGGAGGGTGGTGGCCTTGGTGCTCAAGCTCCCATGGTTATAAGCCCTTCATACTACAAACACATAACTCAAAATTTCCAACGAGTGGAAATGCAAGGAAGAAGAAATCTCAAAGCACATCCTGCCACAATAACGATCCCCCAATTAAGCAACCAACGATGGTGGTCAAATACACATTCTACCCTTTTCAGAAGAAAAAAAGGTCTTCATACAACATATAATAGCGTGTTGTGGTGAGGCAAAGCCCAAAAGAGAGTAAAAAATAGTAAAGCCATGTGTTCTAGGAGGTGATGAGTCAGTTGTAACACTAACTCCTATAGTACATAAGGTGGAAAAGTTGACTGAGGCCATTGAAAAAAGCTCCCAATTCATAAACATCTTACATTCTATCTCAAAAGATCCTAACACTAAGATGTGATGCCCACACTCTTCGTAGGAGGAAGACACAATGTAATATGTTTTCCATTGCTTGATTTGTTAAAAATAAAGAAGCAAGGTCGTATATAGTTTTGCAGAAAGGATTTTCTTCAAGTAGAAGGAAAATACAAAAATTAAAAATGGAAGCATTTGCTTCAGCAAGTAGTGGAGGCCAAAAGAGAATAAATCAAAAGAAAATCAAATCCAAAACTAAACTATAAGAGGAGTGGCTGTCCAAAGTAGTGGAGAAATGATGGAGAAGAGCTCTCAAACTCATCACAAGACTTTTTGGTCACTTGGCTATAAAAGAGGAAAGAGACGAGACTCAAGAATAGAGGAAGAAGGCATGGAAGTCCCCTTGTATCTAGTTCATTTGGTTTTAATCATTTCATTCAGTTCACTCTCATAGAGTATGTCCAACTGCACACCCATTTTTGGGTTGTCTACTTGTGAGAGTCATATCTCTCAATATGTGTATCCAATTTTAGTGTTTGAACATTCATTGGAAAGATTATCTTGCAAAATTCCTTTTTTCTTGAATACTTTTATAAAATTCTTTATGCTCCATGAGTTATTCAGGTTGTAGTGAATTCTAGTTTTCAATCCAACTGAGTGGACATGTAGCCTGTTTTGAATCAAAGAGTTGCCAACCCAAATCTACTCGAAATTTAGTGTTTGATAGCTGTTGCTCTAGCACAATGGTGACAACCACGTTAAGAAGCTCCACCTCCTTAATGTCAATCCGCGGAAGAGATAGGAGTGATATGAAGATCGTGAATGTGAGATGAAGTGAGAGTGAAGGTGAGAAGCATAGATATGCACACATACATACACACACACTACAAAGAGACAAGCAAGACATTATGGAAGGTGAGAAATCAACTCTATTACTCAAGAACACTCTTACAAGCTCAAAATAGCTCTAAGATCTTCTCTACTCACACAAGCTAACCTCAAAAATGAGCTCTCTAGCTCTTTTTATAGTTTCTAGACTAGTTTTGACCGGTTTCACATCTAGTGACCGGCATAGTTAAAAAATAAGTCCTAAGTGCTATTTGAAAGGGCAAACGATGTCTAAAAATAACCAAAATTGATACGCTCATTCTACCTAAGCTCCTCAAGCTCGAGGACTCTTCGGCTTGCACAAAATGGAGCTATGGATTACAAAAAAGGGTTTTTCTATGTTACATATGTTACAATAGTGATGAAAATCACTATTGGAGGTTTTGAAGAATATTTATAAAACATAAATCTTTGAAAACTTTGATTCGAGTGGCTCCGTGCGCTATTTTACATGCTTCTGCGTCTTCTATGCCTCTGGCTACTGCTACTACCAACACCCCCCTCCCTCTCGCTTCTGTCGTCCCTTACAGAACCTTGTTGTGCGGTCTGTCGGATGTAGTTCTGTAGGAGGTCTTGAGCAAGGGTGTGCTCTGATATTCGAATACCTCGGGCCAGATCTGCCTCGAGTTTCTCCCAATCAATTGGTTGCGGTTCATCAAGTGGTGGGAGTCGATAATGTGTGGAATAAACCATCTGTTCACAGGCGAATAATTGAAGCAAATGTGTGGGCCTGCTGATGAACACTTTTGAGTGGTATTCCCAAAAACCAGTTGTGAACATTTCTTCGAAGGTTTGCTTGTAGCACACCGGTAGGTATTTAATTCTGCAATGCCAGGTGTAACACACCCGTAGCGATGGCGTTATACTCATATCATATGCAAGATCTAGATTGCCATGCTCGAAGCCCGAGGTGTTTACATGGGGTGCCTTGACGCGTCTGAAGACTTTAAAAACCATTTGCATCATGTCAAATATCTTGACAGTCATGTGCGCTGTCGTCGAGATTTGCTCTCCTCTCTCACTTGTGAAGGCCTACAAAAAACATATTTGGCAAAGGTAGCCAGAATTCCCCGAGAAGTCCAGGATACATCAAGGATGTCAAAGGAAGGTCACATACAAAGTTTCAAAGAAATCAAGAAAGTCCATGGTAGCGGTCAAAGCTGGTCAAAGCTGGTCAAAGTTGGGAAATTAGGGCAAAAATTTCATTGTCACCAAATTAGATGAAAATCCATATACTTGTAAAGATTGTCAAAGGCAGTCTATAGCCCGAATTTCAGCAGAAAATGGATTTTGTAGCACATTGATATGCTATGTTCATTTTGTAAAAATGTAATTTTTCTAGTTTGACCCTACAAATTCTTGTATAGAAAATTATGTTAGCCATATGGTTTGGCATGTATAAAGATCATATGTGGCTACATATTTGTACAAATTTTCAAGGCTATCAGAGCTTCTTAGACACCTTGTAGATCAGTGATGAGTAGCACCTCCTTTAATGTCAATCCGGGAAGACGTGAGGATGGTATGAAGACCTCGAGCAAGTGGCGGCACAAGTGCGTGAGTGAGAAGCACACAAGCATGCACACACATACACACACGCGCACACACGGCAAGACAAAGAGAGAGAATCAATGGAGTTCTTTAGATTACTTTCAATAGCTCTTACAAGTTCGTTTCAATTACCATCTAACCTCAAAAATGAGCTCTCTAGCTCTTTTTATAGTTTTTGACTAGGTTCTGGCCCTGTTCAGACCTAGTGTCCGGCCTAGTTAAAAATTAGGTTCCAGGGCTTATTTGGGGGCTCAAACGAGATCCAAAAATTACGAAAATTGGCAGGTAGATACTTCTAATGCTCCTCAAGCTCAAGGACTCCTTGGCTTGCACAAAATGGAGCTACAAAAAGATGAAATGATATTTACAATGGTGCTTAGTGATGAGAATCACTTTTAGTTGGTGTAGAGGTTTTGAAAAAATTAAGGTTGCCTTAGTGCTAAATCTGCGTGAATGTTCATAAGTGCTTCTTCCTGAAGAAAATTGTTGGCCTACTTGCCAGATCTCCGTTGGCTCCCTTGTCTGCTTGGGCCTTCTCTCCCTTGGCCACTGCTAACACCCCCCCCCCTCTCTCGCGTCTGTCGTCCCTGACAGACCCTTGTTGAGAGGGTTTTTGGATGTAGAACTCGACGACGTCCTGCGCTAAATGATGTTCAGCAATTCGCAAACCTGAGCCAAATCTGTCAGAAGAGCATCCCAGTCTACCGGCCCAGGAACCTCTGGATGTGGCATACGTAGCTTTTCGGAGTGGAGAGCTTGTTCCACTGCAAACAACTGCAAGAGATGGGATGGTCTGGGAATGAATATCTCGGAGTGATATTCCCAGAATCCCGTGACAAACATCTCTTCGAACGTTTGTTTGAAGCAGGCCGGTAGATATTTGATGCGAGCGTGCCATGCATACACCACATTGATCGATGGAGTTGTGCTCATGTCGTATACAAGGTCCTGGTTCCCTTCATTAAATCCTAGTGCTGAGAGATGCGGTTCCTTGACATTTTTGAAGGTCTTGAAGATGACCAGCATAAGTTCGAAAATTTTCAGGCACATCTGAGTCATGATATCAGGAACATTCTTGAAACGGACCCCCCAATGTCGGATTGTTGAAATCATATAGCCAATTGTAGGTGCGCCTTTAGGGGGTGCGAAATACACGTAATTTAGCCACTTTTCACATCCCTTAATCATTAGCACTGTATGTGTGTACTCCGGCCAGGATCTCCTTCGAAATACAGGGCAATAACATGGATTATATTTGATGTACAATGGCATGTTGTTCCATGTTCTTACCATTTCCGGGTAGGTTTCGAGCAGCCGAATTCTCCACGTTGGTTGGCGGATATGTCCTTTCTTGGCACTCTCTGGGATGTCATCGGGTGCAAATTGGGTGGCAGAGGTGGGTTCCCTTGAGGTGTGGCGCTTGATCTCCGCATCATAATCCGCCATTAGTACGCAAAAAGGTACATACAGATCATCCGATGGGCCGATCCACCTATGGTGTGAAAGATTCTGAAAATAATCAGATTTTATTACCACCTCTTCCAGTTTTGACATCAATGCAATTTGGACTGCCACTCTGTCATCATGCGTCGTGGCTACTTTCTCTAACTTTTGCATCCATTCCGGTGCCTCGATCTCAATTGTGTCCATTCCCTGTTCTGTGCGCTTACCGCCGGGTGTTGGCATTGGTACATAGGGATCCCACGCCAATACTGGCACCAATGGCTTAGCCCACTGTGGTACGACTTCCAAATTAAACAAGTAAGCATCAGGAAGGTCGTCTGATACTCCTTGTGGGGCTTCTCCCGATGTGAGCCTAGAGAGATGATCGGCTCTCAAGTGAGTCCTACCTTTTCTTACCACAACCTCAAAATCATATTCCATTAGCAAGAGAAACCATCTTACTAATCTTCCTGTATTGCATGGCTTGTTTACGAGATATAACAATGCCTGATGATCAGTAAAAAATTTAAACTTATTTGCAAGCAAATAGTGTCTAAATTTCTTAACTGCATATACCATGCCTAATCCTTCTCGCTCTGTAGTGGTGTAATTCCGTTCAGCCGCATTCAATTGTCTACTGGCATAGGCAATTGGAAGATCCATATTACCTTCACCAGTAGGTTGTGCAAGTACGCATCCAATAGCGTAATTGGATGCATCCACATGAACATGGAATGGTTTATTCCAATCTGGTGTGTTTAAGATTGGTGCTGAACATAATCTTCGTTTAAGCTCCTGGAAGGAATTCTCACATTCATCCGTCCACTCAAAGTTAGTCAGAAGTCCGTACATGGGCTTTGCAATGACAGCATACATGTGTATAAATCGTCGGTAATAGCCACAATGCCCCATGAAAGCTTGTACTTCCTTGACATTCCTTGGCCTAGGTAGCTCTGCTATGGCTCTCACTTTTTCTTCGTCGGTAGATATGCCATTCTTTGACACTATGTGTCCTAGAATCTTGCCTTGCCTGACCATAAAAACGCACTTTTCTGGGTTCAGGCAAAATTGATATTCTCTACATTTGTCAAAGATTTGTCTGAGTTCAGGAATATGGGTTTGTCTAATGTTGGAATGAGCACAAAGATCATCAACGTAGACTTCTAAACTCTTCCTCAGGAACTCCTTAAACACATGGCACATCAACCTCTGGAAGGTTGCTGGTGCATTGGTAAGCCCAAATGGCATTACTCTAAAGGCAAAAATGCCCCATTCTGTGGCAAAGGCTGTCTTATGCTGATCCTCTGGAGCTATGGCTACTTGATTGTAGCCCGAAAACCCATCAAGGAAGCTGTACACTTCCTTGCCTGCCACTCTTTCTAAGAGATGTTCTGTGATGGGAAGCGGATAGTTATCTCGAATCGTGGCGGCATTAACCTTTTTCAAGTTAATGCACACACGCAGCTTGCCATTCTTCTTGGGCACCACTACGATGGGGGATACCCATTCAGTGTGCTCAATTTCATAGATAAATCCAGCTTCGACCAGTCTATCTATCTCTTCTTTGATCTTAGCAGCGTAATTATCGTTATATGTATAGGGCTTTTGCTTAGAGGGTTTAGCATCTGAAGTCATGGGAATGGTGTGTGAGCATATATCAGGGTCAACACCTTTCAAATCCTTGTAACTCCAAGCGAATACATCTCTGTATTCTCTTAGCAAGGCAATTAACGCATGCTCTTCTTCCTCTGTTAGGTCATGGCCTATGTACGTGCATCTCTCCTCTCCTCCTTCTAGGGCCACTACTATTTTCTTGGTGGTTTCTTTGTTATCATAGGCCTCTCCTGCTTGTGCCTCTCGTTTAGGCATTCTTATCATGACTCTCCTGTCGTCTATCTCATATTTCTTAAAATTTTCTTCCTCTTCTGGTGAGACTTCCCTCTTCTTTCGTTTCTTCCCTTCTTCCTTCGGGGTTACATGCGTCGCTAATCTTACATCATTTGTAAGCTCTCCATGCCTCTGGGGTTGAAATTCTACTTCATGGAAGTATTCTTCATCTGATGCAAATGGTGGGTCCATAATGATTGACTCTAGATCGGAGTCACTTGCATCCTCAAATGCATCAGGGCTAGGTTCGCATTCTTCTAAAACTGCCTCTCCCATGATTGGCTCTATGGAGAAGACTGAAATGTCATAGCCATCCTCATCACAGTGAGGTGTCCATTGTTCTTCATTGATGGCTACGTCCATGGTTGCTAAAATTTCCGCCCAGCCATGGGGTTCAAATTCCTCGTCAGGAAAAACTACAGGTGCATAGGCTGGGTCTTGAATGGGTCTATGGGTTTCGTTTGCACCTATTTCTCTGGCCTTTTCTCTCTTCTCTTCCTCTACTGCTACTTTGCACATCCATAAGTGGGTGTCTTCATGCATCCATGAGGATCCTGACCCCATGGAATGCACAGATTCCGTATCATCTTTGGTTCTATGGATGGGATTCCACTGGATAGGAGGGACATCTCTATGAGAATAATCCTTGAGATTAACTTTGGTTGTAACACCCAAGTGCTGCAAGTACAAAGAATTGGTTCCCCAATCCTGTACCACTTGCAACTGTCGCATGAATGGTCTTCCCAAAATCATCTCATAGGCATGATTTTTGCTGAAGTCACATATAGCAAAACTATGCTCAAACTCAACACCACAAGTGGTGAGAGTTATTCCTTCTAGCAATCCTAAGGGTTTCTCAATATGACCATCGGCCATCTGCAATTTCATCCTCGTTGGCCTGAGTGCTGGCTTGCCCAACGCTTCCATAAGGAGGTGGTGGCAATTGCAACTCCTGCACCTGAGTCCAAAATTGCCTTGGTGGTGCACTCCTGGTAGGTGATGGGAAGATAGGTGTTCCCTTCTTCACCTTCACACATATCTCCTATCTTATCCAAGGGAATTTCTAGCACTGTCCTAAGGGATCCTACTCGGGAACGAGGTTTTGCAACTTCAGTTACTCGACTGGCTACATATTTTCGCGCTTCTGGTCTATCCTTAGGCAGTTCTTCCAAAGTGGAATCGCGCTGCACCTTGGTGTTCTTTACTACCTCCGTGTTCCTTGCTATGACTGGGTCATCGTTCCTTACCATGACTGTGGGTGCTCTCATACATGTGGACTTTGTTTCCCATGGGCCTGTGAAGTGAGGTAGCTCTTGTATGGAATTAGACTCAAAGTCCAATCTCTCGTGAGACTGAGTACTCTCATGTTCCCCGTAAATAGATGGGATGTCTTGTGGGAATTGATCGTGTGCCTCATCCACAAGTTCAAAAGGAGGGGCGACTTCACTTTCGTTATCCCATTTGTCCTCTTGAATCTCTCGTAGGAAGTCTGGTGCAAATCGATTCATAGAAGAAGAAGTGTCTGGCTCCGTAGAATTAGGCACATAAGCAACCTGGGAAGGAGGGCTTATTCTATCATTGGCTCTCTCCTTGTTCTCATAGATGGCTGGAGCACAAGCTTCCTGGGGAGGATTACTTATTCTATTACTCTTCCGAGCAGGCTCATACGCTCCCTGAGAAGGAATGTAGGCAACCTGTGGAGGTACGTAAGCTTTCGAGGGAGGCTCATCTGCCTTTTGGGGGGAAAGATAAGCTTCTTGAGGAGGCACGTAGGCTTCCTGAAGAGGCTGACTTATCCGTTCTCTCGCCCTTTCCTTTCTTTGAGGGGCAGGTTCCTTCTCTGATTGTGCAATTAGCATCTCTATTCTTTCTCGCAGTCCATCAAAGTGTAACTGCGTCTTAGCTGAACTAGAAATGTTAAATAGGCGACTGGCTTCAAACATGGTCTGAGCCAATTCCACCATTTTGGCACAAATCTTTGTTCGTTCAAGCTCTAGCTCGGCTCTAGGGTAGCATTTTTCATAATCGGTTATGGTTGGCCCTTCTTGGATTCTGGCCTGATATGCTTTCAGCATCATATTTAGGTCTTCAGGAGTGGGGTCAGCTAGGACTGATCCTACTCTAGGGGGTGGTGGGATTTGATGAGGCGGTGGGGGAGGTGGTGGGTCGGATGGAGATGGGAGTAGTGGTGGGTGAGTAGTGTGAGAGTGAGTTTTAGTTGTGAGTTCGGTTATTCTGGCTCTTGTTTCCCTTACGCTTTCCTCGAGTTCACTCATCTTTTTAGCCCATTGTCTTTTCATTCTTTCCCTACTATCTTTCCAAGCTCTAGTCCTTTTCTTGGTTATGCTCTCAGTTTCACTCGCCTCTGGGCCCTTTTCCTGGCTCGCCTCTTGGTTTTGCTGCAATGCCTGAGCTCTAGTGACTACCTGTACTGGTGCAGTGGAAGTGACACTTCCTGAGGAGTCTACCACTAACCCAACAACGTTGATAGGAGTGATTTTTGGCAGGTTATTGGGGTTCTTTGGGCAATCTCGTAAGAGATGCTCTTTTCCACAGTCTTGGCAAAAGCCTTGGATGGTCACTGACTAGGGTTGTGTAGGTGGAGGTAAGGGACAATCACGAATGAGGTGATCTCCTTGGCACCTGTAACACGGTCCTCTAGGAAATGGTGGTCGTACCTGCCTAGGTTGAGGCCTAGGGTTGGGGTTTGCATACATGACATTTGTGTAGTCTGACTCCCAACTAGGTTCACTCGGTTCTTCACTATAGTAGGACTCACCATGTTCTGGAGACTGCATGTAGTAAGCCTGGGGACTATCAACATGGGTAGAATCAAAACTATGGTCACTAGGGTCACTTTCAGAAAGCAAGGATGTTACCGGGACTAAGGCTCTATTCAGGTTCTCTTCTGCAGCAGTATACTTTACCGGGATCACGTTAGCGGGGTTTGGAGGCTGTTGAGCTAGCACCGGTTGGGGTCTCTGTTGGGCCTGATATGGTTGCTGATAGGGTTGCTGTGGCCTGCCATATGGCTGTGGAGGGTACTGGTTCTGGTATCTGCCTTGTTGGTAGGGCTGAGGGTAGGGTTGCCTAACTGCCTGCGTGTTGTATGGGCAATCTTGTGCGGTGTGATTGGTGTATCGCCGTTCTATGGTGCAGTACTGGCTACTAGGATTAACTTGGGGTTGAGCCATAATGGGGCAGACATTCGCCATATGGTCACCACCGCATGTATACCACCTTTTCACAGGGGCAAACCTCGGAATTTGTTTGCTCGAGACGCCTAGTTTTTGTGCCACTTTCTCTGCGAGTTCCTCAATTGATGTGGATTGCGTGGAAGAGTGACTAGAAGCACTATCTGAATCTTTGTAGATTTTGGAAAGCTCTAGTTCTTCCCCTAGGTTATCTTCAATGTCAATGCACATGCGTACACACTCTTCTATAGTCCTAGGGTCCTTCAGATACACATAGGATCTCAATTTCGTACTCAGCAATCCATCAAGGAATAAGGCCACTTGTTTAGCAGATGTGGGTAGCTCCGAAACAGGGCACCTTTCAAGATATTGTCTAAATCTTCTTCCGGCCAATCTGACAGTCTCTTGGGGGGTCTGTTTGAAGCTGTGAATCAATGAGGAGGTATTGTGTCTTATGCTGCTCTTAGAGAACTCTACAATGAAAGCCTCTAGGAGTTGGTCTATGCACCTGAACTGCCGCTCATCCAATGGCTGAAACCATGTAAGTGCTGTGTTCCTAAGGGTTAGACCAAAGGCATTGTACTGTGTGAACAGATCCTCCACTTGTTCAGCTCTCAAGACTTGCTTGAACTCCGCCACATGATCATAGGGATCTCCTGTGCCGTCAAAGTAATTCTTCATGGACTTAACTAGCTGGGTAGGTCTCAAAGTTCTTGTGTGCTCTCTAGGTCTCGGCAGAGGAAATCCATCCACGTTTCTTTGGTTCCTGTGAGCTCTAAGCATCTCAGGTTCTACCCTTTTCGTTTTCGTCCTCATTCTTTCTCTGCCCCCTGGGTTGGCAAAACTTACTTCTGGTCTATCTCTACTTCTGTCTCTTTGCATTCCATGAGCTTGGGATGTTCCAGCCCCAGGGTGACCATAGGATACATTCGATCTTGGTTGAGGGAAAATGAATTCACCCTTCCAAGTGTAAGCATGCCTATCATTCTCTGTCACCACAAAGATCCGTTCTGAAGTGTGATCTAAGTAGGTCACTCTACCTGGGCTATCCGGGTCCTTAAACTCATAGATCATGATACTCCCTATATCAGTTGGCTGATTAGATTTATACCTCCAGAAGGCTTCGTCGGTTTCTCGATTGAGGAGCAACTCTATGCTCTTGTTATCTTGGGGTACCCACTCAGGTGTGATAATCCTAGTGAGAACTGATTTGCCTCGAGGGGTTCTAGGTTCCGCACCCATGTTCCCTTGTTCCAAGTCACCTAAGTCCGCTTCTGAGATTATATTCCCAAATTCATTTGTCCTATCCGGGTGACTGGTGACTACGTATATGGTTCCTTCTTTGTCCAGGTATGTATCGTTTTCAAACTTGACAGCTGGGTGCTCTAGTCCAATGGATTGATCAAGATTTTTGATCTGGACCACGGATCTTCCTAGGCCATCCTCATAGATGCTAGCACCTAATCGGTTGGTCCTAAGGTACTCCAGCTGCGTTTTGTAAGGGCCTTCTACCTTGTACAGGTAAGGCACTCCTGAACTTCCCGTAGGTCTGTCCATGCCTTGAGACATCTCTGACTCACTGGTCTCAGAGCTAGGGTAGTGCGAGTGGTGGCTCAACTGCTGGCCCCCAAGACCTAGCAGTGTGGTTGACGCTAGCCTCTGAAGATCTAAGGCTTTGTCTCTCCCTTACTAGATGTCGTCCTGATCTAAGGTTCATATGCCTATCTAGGTAGCCCAATTCTTTGCCCCGAGTACAACTTCGTTGCCGATCAATTGGTATCAGTCACTTGATTCTTTTTAGTTATTTATCGTGTTTAAGGTCTTGTCTGATGTTACGTCGTAGGAATACTTGAGTGTTCTCCGTACTTTCAGGTTGATCGTTCCACGTTAGGTTCTTTTCCTTTATGTTATCGACAGTACAGAGATTAAGTTTTTAGCTTGAACTTGAGTTTTTTAGGTAGTCTTCAACTTGATAACTGCCTATCGTCGCCCTGACTTACTCCTACCTCTAGTCATTCTTAGCCTAGGCTATGAATTGACAGAGGGGGTTAAAAGTTTCCAACCTCTGGTTTCCTGCTCGGTTGCCCTTGAGTGCCCAAGAAATGTGATCCCAAGCTCGCACTTACACTTGCTTAGAACGCCTCTCGATGCTCTCAACAGATCTGTAAGTATTCCACAGTTAGCTTTAAGATTTAAATTCCAATGACAGAACCAGTGATTTTCATTCCTGTAGCACACACACAAACTTGCATAGTGATTTTTAAGAAAACAATCCTAAAAACCTCCTGACTTTGATCCCCCTGGTTATGATCCACTTCAAAATACCCTCTCTGAAAATTTCGTATGGAAAAGTTATGACTGTTCAGGGTTTAGGGGGTTAAAACAGGATTCAGACTGGCTGACAGATCCTTGAGTTTTCTCCCAATTCACAAGTGTAGGAACCTCAAGAGTGCTAATGGATTGACTATTGTGCCCCAAAATTGCCCCAAATTTTGAAATAAAAAACCCTAATTTTTTGGCCGAAAAGCCTGTCAATCGCGATCGACAGGTCTGTCAATCGCGATTGACAGAGGTGTCCGTCGGGGCTGTCAGTCGCGATTGACAGTGTCAATCGCGATCGACAGAGTCGATCGTGGCTGTCAATCGCGATCGACAGTATCAATCGCGATCGACACGTTTTCCGGATTTTTCGCCGAGATTTCAGTCAATCGGGGTCCTATCAGTCGCGATGGACACGTGGCTACGCGCAAAAGTCAATCAATCGTGGAATTTCAGTCAATCGCGATCGACGGTGTCAATCGCGATTGACAGAGGTGTCGGTCGTGGCTGTCGATCGCGATCGACGGTATCAATCGCGATTGACAGGGTCCTACGTGGCAGTCAGTCGATCGTGGAGGTCTGTCGATCGCGATTGACAGGGTCTGTCGGTCGCGATTGACAGGGTCTGTCGGTCGCGATTGACAGAGGCTGTCGGTCGCGATTGACAGAAAACCTCGGAATTTTTCTACTGTTTTTAGTGTTTTAGGATGTGCTCCTTGTGCTTGTTCTAGTGGTGCACTTACTTTTGTGAAAAGCCAAAAATTTCTGTCAGTCGCGATCGACAGAGGCCTGCGACCGCGAGACAGTTCTTCGAATTTCGTACCTGCGCGCAGCGTGCTGGGGATGATGATGATGGCAGTACCTGCAAGAATCACAACAACATGCAAAAACAGTGCAAGCAATATCGCTCTCTCGCTCTCTCTCACAAGTGGAATGGAGGAAATGAGGTGGAGATGGTGATATGATCAAAACTGAAAATTTTCGCGATGATGGAGATGGAGGTGGGAGATGGTGATGATGATGATGGTGATGAAGATGGTGAAGAAAGTAAAAGAAAATCGATGAGAGTGAAGAAAATACCTACAACTCCAACGCGTCAACTCTACGTCTTACCATCACACGCTCGTCCTCAAAGCTCGATCCCCGGCAACAGCGCCAAAAATTTGGTGTAGCTCAGTGATGAGTAGCACCTCCTTTAATGTCAATCCGGGAAGACGTGAGGATGGTATGAAGACCTCAAGCAAGTGGCGGCACAAGTGCGTGAGTGAGAAGCACACAAGCATGCACACACATACACACACACGCGCACACACGGCAAGACAAAGAGAGAGAATCAATGGAGTTCTTTAGATTACTTTCAATAGCTCTTACAAGTTCGTTTCAATTACCATCTAACCTCAAAAATGAGCTCTCTAGCTCTTTTTATAGTTTTTGACTAGGTTCTGGCCCTGTTCAGACCTAGTGTCGGGCCTAGTTAAAAATTAGGTTCCAGGGCTTATTTGGGGGCTCAAACGAGATCCAAAAATTACGAAAATTGGCAGGTAGATACTTCTAATGCTCCTCAAGCTCAAGGACTCCTTGGCTTGCACAAAATGGAGCTACAAAAAGATGAAATGATATTTACAATGGTGCTTAGTGATGAGAATCACTTTTAGTTGGTGTAGAGGTTTTGAAAAAATTAAGGTTGCCTTAGTGCTAAATCTGCGTGAATGTTCATAAGTGCTTCTTCCTGAAGAAAATTGTTGGCCTACTTGCCAGATCTTCGTTGGCTCCCTTGTCTGCTTGGGCCTTCTCTCCCTTGTCCACTGCTAACACACCTTAATGCCACCTTGCAAGCTTCCAAATGTAGTCAAACTTGTACAAGGGAGATTTAGATGGGAGTTTTTTCTGCATATTCCTGAAGGAGATCTTTGGAAACATAGTCCTACAAAGTTTCATCTTCATCAAAGCCTATTTGGAGGGTCAAAGAGTACAAAGTCCAGTTTTCAAGGTCACCGCAGTTTTCTAGAATAAGAAAATTAAAGGCTTGAAGGGCTACCACATGTCAAAATATGATTGAACCATGTTGTACGGTCAAGATGAGCTCATATTCAAGGGTGGAGATGCACTTAAGCATAAAGGAAGGAGGATCCACGAATTTTTCCATAAAAGAAGACCTTTTTTACAATCAAAGATCAATAATGCAGCATTTCTCCAAAAATAGTGGCTTATCTTATCCGAATTGATGTCAGCACTGATCCGACGGTCCAGATCATCCCCAGATCCAATGGTGGAGAATGAGGGCGCCTAAATTTCACTCCTTTACACTAGATTTGATAGAAAGAACAATTCCAAGCCATTGATTTGATTAATCAAATGGTTGATCCTAGAGTTAAGAGTTGATTTCTCTAGATCCAAGGGCCCAAATTCGTTCAAAAAACTATATAAACCCCCCTCCAAACTCCTAGAGGCATCATTGTTAGGCATCCATAGGGCTCATGCTAGCTTACGGTTTCCTTGAGACGATCACCCTCGGTTGAGCGAGTGAGGATCCAAGGTGAGCTAGTATGAGTATAGAACCTAGTTTCAAATTTAAGTTAGAACTCCAATTTAGGATAGGCTCTTGAAACCAGCATCTCTATCTTGACTCACCCTCAGTGGAGCGTGTGAGTGAGTTAGAGCTGATTTTAATGAGTCTTAGACTTCTTTAGTTAGACGTTACGAGCCTAGACAGACATAGGGTCACTGGAGTGGAACTCACCTTCTTACGTGTGACATTCGGTTGAACTGTCATGGTTTGAGGGTCGGAACCACCTTTGATCAGTAGACTGCTTAGCATGACGTACCACGACGATCTTTTACATGTAACTTAATTCAAATTCTTTTAATTCATGTCACTTGTCACTTGTCTCTTGTCACCTCTCTCAGTCTCTTAAGTATTTTTACATGTCTTCTATTTCTTCTATGTGTGAGAAGGCTCCGCAGTATTGCGTTGAACCAGTGAGGATGTTTCTTTGAGCTTGTGAGTAAAATCCATCATCATAATTCACTTGCATGCATATAATCCATAAAAATCCATACATATTTATTAGTTTCTGAAAGTGTATAAGAAGCTCCAATATTGGACCATTCTTCCTTTCGAAACTGATTTATGTGTAAGGATTCCATCTATTCTCATCATGCATACATATCATCCAAAGAAGGCTATACATATGGATTAGAATTAGGAAGTGTTTAAGAAGCTCCTCCAATGGACCATTCTTCCTTCCAAATTTGATTCGTGTGTATGGTTCTCTTTCATTCTTATCATTCATGTCATCAATCTAACTTGCACACCTACATTCCCATTCCCATAATTATTTCAACATCTCTCTCTTCTCCATACTCAACATTAATTTCACCTTCACATCTTTAAACCTTCCAACATTCATTAGCTTCATACACCCTGTGTGTGCCACGACCGGACCTGATCCACCCGGATTGCGATCACCTCCACAGCGCTGCTATAGCTTCCATGTGTTTCAAGCGAGGGATCCAGTGGCGAATCGTGGCCATCATGTATCCAATTGTGGGTGGTCCTGTAGGTGGCCTGAAGTATGGGTAGTTTAGCCAATCCTAGCATTGCTTGTTGTTTTGTATCTTAATCGCAAATGCCTTCCAGGAACGACGACGTGGCACTGGTCCCCAACATGGGTTGTATTTTAAATGTAAGGGTGCCTTAATCCAAGTACTCATCATCTCAGGATATTCTTGTAAAAGATCTTTACGCCAATCTGGTTGATAGATCTCGCCTTGTTGTGCATCTAGTGGCAAATCCTTAGGTTCAAATTGAGTAGCGTGAGATGGTTTCTTGCCTGTTTCTTTCTCTATGGCTAATTGATATTCTGCCATTAACATGAAATACAGTTTGTACTGTAATTCATGCTCGGATATGTATCTGCGCGGGGCCAAATGAGCAAAGTAGGGCGACTGTAAAATTCTTTCCTCAATCATTGCCATTGCGTGCAGCTGCACCTCTACTCGTGCTGAGTGGGTGGTTTCAAGCTCTTCAATTTCCTTCATCCATGCAGGGGTTGGAAGTTCATAAGTCATCTGGCCTTCAGCCGTGACTCATCCACCTGGGATGGGTTGGGGCTCATAGGCCTCTTCAAAGGTTTCTTCCACCATAATGGTTACATTTTCTTCATCGGCTGGGAGGTCCGATGGGGAGTCTGGTCTTGGGGGTGCTTCATAGATTGCGATTCGTGATTCAAGATTTGATACCTGGGCCCGTAAGGCATTGAGTTCCTCTAAGATCTCAAGAGAAGGGTCCGCAGGCACTGGTAGTCCTTGTGTTGCCGGTGCTCTGACCTGGAGTAGCTTATGATCGTCTTTTAGCTTCTCATATTCTTCGTTCATTCGATCGTATTCATCGAGCAATCTGAAGTGATCATCAAGCAACATTTTCATTGATTCGGAGGGCGCTGCTTTGAACGGGATAGGACTTAATGGTTGGTCTGGATGATCGAGAGCAGCTTCTAAATTTTCTCTATTCTGCTCTTGTAGCCGCTGGTTCTCTTCCTTTGCTGCTGCGAGGTGTCTTCTGAGTAAGCCCATGTTCCGTGTAAGCGTCGCATTGCGAACTGTCTGGGCCCTTAACAAATTGTCAAGATCAGCAGTGGCCTCTTTGGCTTTCTCTTCACTTTCTACTTCCAGTTTGTGGTATGCCTCGCGTAATTCTTGGTATCGAGTATTCAATGAGGCATTCTCAATCGACAATGAATTAAGCTGTGACTGTAAGTCGTTGGTTGTCCTCTGCAGCTGCTGATAATTATTTCCAAGAGATGTGAACTCATCTCTTACTTGCGTCATACACGTGAACATCTGTTGAAATGCTGTGTCTATGGTGGGTGATAATATTAATGGTGTGCTAAGTGAAGATGCAGTGGGTGTAGATGCAAAGGGAATGGGGAATGGGGGTGGGAAAGTGGATGCTGTGGTGATTGTGGAAAATTGTGGTGTGCTTAAATATTGTGTGCCACAAATGAAGTGAGTGGAGGTGCAGTGGGGGGTGATATATCCATATCGCTGGATGTGGTGTCGAGTGCAGTGACTGTGAATAGTGGTGTGATCGTGCGCTAGTAGTCCTTGTGTTGTCGGTGCTTTGACCTAGAGTAGCTTATGATCATCTTTTAGCTTCTCATATTCTTCGTTCATTTGATCGTATTCATCGATCAATCTGATGTGATCATCGAGCAACATTTTCATTGATTCGGAGGGCGCTCCTTTGAACCGGTGAGTACGGTGACTGTGAATAGTGGTGTGATCGTGGGTAAGTGTGTGGGTGTAAATACAGGATTTACAAAGGTTGAGGAGTAATTTAGAGAGGGGTTGTCTTGGACGGCTTGGTGGAAAGGGGAAATAGGGGTTACAATGGGTCGGGGAGGTGAGACTGGGGAGAAGGTTAATGGAGGTGGGAATGGGAAAAGGGGTCTTGGAGGTGTGGGGAAGGATGGAAAAGATGGATGGAGAAATGGGTTGGATAGAAAGGTGGATGTGTTAGGGGGTAGACTAGGTTGAGTGGGTGCGGGAATGGTGGGCTGAATGGGAGTAAGGACGACTTTTGCTACTCCACCGGAGAAAGAGGATGTTGTTCTGGGAGAAGGGGGGTGTATGGGGGAGACTGGATGGATGGGAGGTGATGGGGGAGCGGTTGGGGTGGTCGGTACTTTGACGACTGTTGTGGTATGTACAACTGTAGTACGGGGTGGGGAGTCGACAATAATGGTGTCCTCTGCCAATGAGCTTTCAGGGACGAGACGTGCTTCCCTGGCCTGTTCTGAAGATTGTCTGCCGGTGGGTACCCGAATATATTCACTAGGTTTGGTTAGTAGACAGATTCTGCGAGGATCATACTGCGGTAGCGGTTTTCTCTGCAACTATCTTAAGGCTTCAGTGGGTCCAACTGATTTGACAAGCTCTCTGAAACCTCTGATATATACTTCTTCGAACCCGCCCGAGACAAGCTCCTATTCTATAAGTGTTTGGATCTCTTCGTCAGTCAACTTCTTGCGCGCCCAAACCTTTTCCATAGTACGGTATAAATTTTTAATGGCCAGTGTATAAGCTGCTGCTTCGAAGGTTTCTTCTTCGTGTGTGCCTGTGTCACCTTGGCTGTCGGTTTGTTGTCCTTGTTTGTATGTTTGCCCATGTTCTTGGGATTCATGAGTTCCCTGACTGGCTTCATCATCGCCTTCATCTTCGTCGGTTTCTGTTCTTTCTTCCTCGGAACTAGACACTACTTGTCCTTGTGGTTGATCTCGCGGTGTGGTAGGGTAGCTGGGCCTTTCATATTCCTAAGAGAAGATCTGGCCTTCTGAAAATTGAAATTCATTTGAAAATACCTCGTGCATTTCAAAATCAAATGTGGTATTTGCTTGTTTTGCTTCTAAATGGGGTATCAGAAAAGAGAAAGATTCCGCACCGATAGTGGTGGGAACTTCTGCCGTAGTGGTGGTAGGTCCTGGCACTGTGGCTGCTTGAGTAGTGACTGTGCTGGTAGTGCCCTCCACTGTAATTGGTCTCAATAACCTTATGTGAATAGGTTGTACAGATGGAGTGGCTTCTGTCGGAGACTGCTCTAGAGATGGTTGGGGTGAGGGTGATTCTGGCACCTGAAGGCAGGGGATAGTTCCTCTCATTCACTTTCCTGCCCTTCCTTTGCTGGGCTTCCTAGCTTTCTTTGTTGTTCCCTTGAAGGCTTTCAACTCCTCACTTGTCATTGCTCGCTCGATAGGTAAATCGTAAGCTAAGCACATATATACGATTCTAGTCAGTGCGCAGCATCCATTGATGACTTTCTTTCTTTCCCATCTATGTTGTGCTAAATACATCTGATCAATGATCCAGCTAGCTAGATCAACTGTCTGGGGTCCCATACATGATAAATACAAACCAAACCATATTCGTTTGTGAGGCATTGTGAATCTGTCCTAAGCGGGGAAAGCAAAATGCTACATACATATCCGTAGTGGTTTTGAAAGCTCAGGTGTGATCGCTGAAATCTCCTCCCACTTTGTAACATCCCCACGTTTCATAGGGTCTAGAACTAACCTTTCTCGCTCTGTGGGCGTGTGGGTTCCATGAATCTTGATGGCAGCTCGAATCAAATCTTTAGAAAGATAAAATCTTTTATATGGTGGATCGTTCACTAAGGATGGTAGGATGAAGGTGCCTGGCAGGTCCTTATTCTCCGAAGCTATCAAAGTGGTGATTAAGTAATAGCATCTGTAGAAGTCAGGTTTAGGTAAAGGGTCACTGAAATACTCTATGAAGCCGGCTCTTGCCCAAACATGTGTTAAGTCTTGTGTGTTTTGTAGTCCTTCAAACTCTCGTGAGAAGAACTGATATTTGCCCCAGGTACGGTTATCAAAAGTCAAATTAGACTCAAATATAAACTCAGCATCCGCCAATGGTCCTGCTAGCCCTTGAAACCAGTGAGAATTACGATGAATCTTCTCAGTATACGCTCTAGGAGGATCGTCAATAGGCATCGGTCCTGGGAAGCCTTGAAATTCTGGTGGTGGAGCCATCGGATGGGACTCTGCGAGTAAAATACCGATAGGTGCTACAGGTGCGCTGGGGCTTGCTTCTGATGGTTCTTCTTCGGTTTGCATGATAATTGATGTGCTAATGGAAAAGATCTGCTACAAAAGATTAGCACATTAGTATGGAAATTAATTATGATCCCATTAAGGTGAGACCGCAATCCCTTTCCATAGCCGATGTGTAACCCGTGTAGCCAAGTGTTGTGATATGATTGATGCAATTCTCTTGCAGAACTAGTGCAGGTCTCTAGACACCTATATGTTTTCAGATATTGCATGCAGTTCTTTGATGAGATGTTATTACAGGTGATGTTGTGTTATAGTGTGTGGATTTATACAAGGTTCAGTCATGAATGAGTTATTACAAGGTTGTAGATTAGTCGGGGTGGTAGTTATGTTAGACAAAGGGTTAGGAGAAAACTTCTGGATACGTTTCGGTATCCACTTCCTAAGAGTTTGTGATCGGGTGATAGGTGTCTGCGGAGGGACAAAAGATGATATTGGATTTGGTGGTATGGAGGGTTGGAAAGATTTCCGAGGGGTGTATTTTACATGGCTTGAGGGTTGAGCTATAATACATGGTTTGGGTACCCAAATCTGCGTGGGTGTTGGTCGGTTCGTTAGGTACTTCTTGGCGATCCAAATTTGTCGAATATTTGTAGTCGTAAAAGAAGGTCGAGGAGATCTTGGATATTTTTTCTGCTTCTACCTTGACTTCTTCTTATCGTTGGCTGCATTGTTGAAATCTGTTGGTGGTTTCTGTCCTTTTGGCACCCATATCTGTCTTGTGCCTCTTGCTTTATGATACTGAGACCGCAGCTTTCTTCCTTGTGTCGTCTGATGTTGTCGTCGGTCTGGGTTCCTTCGTTGTGGTTGACTCTTTTGTGGTTGAGGTTGAGAGGTCGGATGGACACTCTGCTTTGGAAAAGAAGGGAGGTCCAACACTTGCAAAACCTGCCCATTAGGAAGTGCTCCGTTTTGTACTTTTAATTTAGGCCAGTCCATAGTAAGATGTGGAAGGATGAGCACCGCAGGTGATAGTGTCCATTTGTCCGCTGATGTAACCCTCCTGACCCATCTGTTGGGTGGTTACCCCTTCTATTTTGTAGGAAGCCCAAGGGAAAATCTCCTGATGTCCTTCTGATTGACAACTGTCTATAGCCAAGCCCGCGTGGGTTGGTGTAGACGTAACGTGATTGATCTGACCAAAGATCTTCCGGTCTTGCGTCGCATGCATTTCATACGGTCTAGGGCTACAAACCTCAGTCGGAATGCCATTAGGGAAGTCAAGCGGTATCACTCGCTTCTGATGTAAGGTTCCAATCTGCAAGGAGCCTTGTCTAAGATTTAGGTCCACTGAGTGATCCTATAGCCAATCTTGGCCAAGGATTAGGGGTTTTATCAGGTCATCGTCATGGCACACTAGTAGTTTCACTGTCAAGGTCACTTCGTTTATGAGGATAGGAAGATCCATCTCACCCATGCAAGGGGTTTCCATGCCTCCTAGCCCTATGAGTCATGCCTCAATTGGCCGCATTTCTATTCCTGAATCCTTATAGTGGGACCATCTAATCACACTAGTCGCAGCACCTCAATCAATTAAAGCCCTGAGCTCTTGGCAAGGGTTGCCGTGCTCTAGCCTGACTGTAATGAATGGTCTCCTGTCCGCTATGCTAGGATGAGTGGTTGAATTTACTTGACACTTGGCCATGGGGTATCTGGGTGTTGTTTCCAGATGGTTATAATGTTCTCTCCCTAGTCCTTGTCTTCTTAACTTCATGCGCTTAATGCGTTCTATAGCTTCTGCCTGAGCTTCAGCTCGTATTCTATTTTCTTCCTCCTTACGCTTCTTTGCCAATGTGAGTCCTCTAAGCATATCCTTAGTAAGAGGTTCTTGGTATAACCTGACTCTACAACCACTAATGTAATTAGGCATTATATCTCCTTCTAAAGTGGCTAACTGTACTGCTCCACTTGTCGAGATTCTATGAATGATCATAGGTCCATAACCTCGCTTTTCTAACTTCCGTGCATGCTATTTCAGCGTATATACTAGAACTAAATGTCCTTCTTTCAAGCCTTATCTTTCACATGTGCATCAAAATATGCTTTCTATCGCTTCTTTGCCGCATATATTCCTACTGCTTCTTTTAGCCTGGTTTCTCCTAATCGTTCCAAGTCCATTATTCTTGCTGATAATTCATGGCCGGTCCACTGATGTTCTTGTGCAACCTTAAGGGTCGGTATCAAGAAGTGCAAAGGAAGCACAACATTCTGGCCAAAAACCATTTGAAAGGGAGTTGCATTGAGTACGGTCTTGTAGGCCACTCGATATGCCCAAACAGCATGGTGTAGCTGTTTGTCCCAATCTGAACGTTTTTTGTTCACGAGTTTCGTCAGTATGTTACAAAGGATCTTGTTAGTGCTTTCAGCTTGACCATTGGCCTGAGGATGATATGGTGCGGATTTCTTGTGAATCACCATAAAATCCTATAACAAATATTCAATGACTTGGTTTAGAAAGTTAGTTCCTCGATCGCTCACTAACTCTATAGGCAATCCATATCTTGTAAAGACATTTTCAAATAAGAATTTTGCAGTCGTGTGTGCATCATTCTTTTTTGTGGCTTTTGCTTCTACCCATTTGGTAAGATAATCTGTGGTGACAATAATGTATTCAGCATGTGTACCTTTTGTAGGGGGGTTAATGGGTCCTACAATGTCTATACCCCACTTAGAAAATGCACGTTTGCCCATCATGGGTTTCAATGGCATTTCGTCTCTGCGAATAGGAAATTGAGTTCTTTGGCACACATCACATCTCTTGACATAGGTATGAGCATCCATGTGAAGAGTAGGCCACCATAATCCTGCAAAGAGGATGGCTTTGATTATCCTATCGGGTCCAAAATGACCTCTTGCAACACCTTGGTGTGCAATCTCTATTACGCTCAAGTAATCGCTCTCATGAACACATTGTCTTAGGTATCCATCTCGTCCCCGTTTGTATAGGTTGTTGCCAATAAGTGAATAGTCTTGAGCTTCCTGCTCTAGACTGCGTTGCCGTGCTAAAGTCATTCCTTGAGGGAATGTGTTCGTCCTCAAGTATGTCACTAAAGGTTTACCCCAGTCTAGTGTGAGAGACACGTAATATAATGTAGCATGCTCTACTGGTGGTCTTTCACAACAAACATGGCATTCTTTACACAATCTGTAGACGTTTGCTTCCATTGTAGGCCAATATACTCCTAGTCTATGCAGAGTCTGCAATGTTTGATGTTTTGAATGATGTTGCATTAATGCACCTACATGTGCTAATTTCAACCAATTCGCATGTTCTGATTCATCTACGCAACAAGCAAGAATCTTTTGATTTTCCTGTTTATATATACTTCCTGCTATTATGTGATATCTTTGAGACTTGGTAATATCTCCTTCCTTCATCCTGATCCTAGGATTCTTGGGTCCATACGTGAGAATAGGGACTATAGGCTTAGCCCATTCTGGTGCTATCTCAAGGTTAAAAAAATATGCATCTAGTAATTCATCCGCTATCCCTTGGGGAGCTTCTCCTGAGGTTAGTCTTGATAGGTGGTCAACTCTGAGATGTGTCTTTCCTTTCCTGACTACTACTTCAAAATCATACTCCATAAGTAATAGAAACCAACGTATTAATCATCCTGAGTTACATGGCTTGTTGACTAAGTACAATAGGGCTTGATGATCTGTAAAGAACTTGAACTTGTTCGCCAACAAATAATGTCTAAATTTCTTTATCGCGTAGATCATCCCTAATCCTTCTCGTTCCATCGTGGTGTAATTTCTTTCTGCTGCATTCAACTGTCTACTCGCGTAAGCTATGGGGAGATCTATGTTACCTTCACTCGTGGGTTGTGCTAACACACATCCTATGGCATAATTGGATGCATCCACATGCACATGGAATGGCTTACTCCAATCCGGGGTTGTCAATATAGGTACTGAGCACAAACCTCGTTTAAGTTCGTTGAATGAATTCTCACATTCATCTGTCCATTCAAAATGGGTCAAAAGAGAGTACAAAGGCTTGGCTATGATTGCATACATGTGTATGGATCGTCTATAATAACCGCAATGGCCCATAAATGCCTATACTTCTTTCACGTTAGTTGGTCTAGGTAATTGTGCAATTACTTTCACCTTTTCTTCATCTATAGAGATTCCATTCTTTGACACAATGTGTCCTAAAATTTTGCCTTGTCTGACCATGAAAACGCATTTTTTTGGGTTCAAACAAACCTGATATTCTTGACATTTGTCAAATACTTGTTTTAACTCTGGGATATGTGTTTGTCTTACATTTGAATGTGCACATAAGTCATCGACATAGACTTCCAAACTCTTTTGTAAGAATTCCTTAAAAACATGACACATGAGTCACTGGCAAGTAGCAGGTGCATTTGTTAAGCCAAATGGCATCACACGAAATGCAAATATGCCCCATTCTGTGGCAAAAGCCGTCTTGTGTTGATCTTCTGGAGCAATGGCTACTTGATTATAGCCTGAGAATCCATCAAGAAAGTTGTAAACTTCCTTGCCCGCAACTCTTTCCAATAGGTGTTCCGTGATAGGAAGAGGATAGCTGTCTCTAATCGTGGCGGCATTAACTTTTTTAAGGTTAATACACACACGCAATTTTCCATTCTTCTTGGGAACAGTCGCAATGGGGGATACCCATTTGGTATGCTCAATTTCGTAAATAAATCATGCTTCTATCAAACGATCTATTTCTTCTTTAATCTTCACAGCGTAGTTATCATTGTATGTGTATGGCTTCTGTTTCGTAGGTTCTGCATCTGGAGTCATAGGTATTCTATGAGAACATATATCTAGATCTACTCCTTTCAAATCTTTGTAACTCCATGCAAAAACATCTCTATATTCAGGCAATAGGGCAATTAATTCTTCTTCTTCTTCAGTCGTCAAATCATGCCCGAGGTATGTACACTTCTCTTCTTCTCCTTCTATGGCCACTATGATTTTCTTGGTTTTCTCTCCGTTATCATATACTTCTCCCACTTCAACTTTTCTATTAGGCATTCGTACCATGATTCTTCTATCTTTGATCTCATACTTTTTGAAGTTCTCGAGAACCTCAAACAAGGATTCTTCTTTTTCTGACATGGTTTCCTTCTTCTTTCTTTTGTTTCTTTCACTCTTGCTAGTCACTTGAGTGGCTAATCTCACCTCATTCGTAATTTCTTCGTGTGTATGAGGATAAGTTTCTACTTCATAAAAATATTCCTCCTCTGATGCAAAGGGTGGGTCCATGATAATTGATTCTAAATCGAAATCACTCGCATCCTCAAATGCATCATTGTTAGGTTCACATTCTTCTAGAATTAAATCACACATGATTGGCTCTATCGTGAAAACTGAAATGTCATAGCCATCCTTGTCACACTGGGGTGTCCATTGTTCTTCATTGATGGCTACGTCCATGGTTGCTAGGATTTCTGCCCATCCATGGGGTTCAAACTCTTCGTCTGGAAATACTACACGTGCATATGCTAGGTCTTGAAGGGTTCGTGGATGTTGTTCTGCACCTAAGGTCCTAGATTCTAACCGTTCTTCCTCTTGTTTGGCTACCTTACACATCCATAAATGAGTATCCTCGTGCAACCATGAGGGATCTGACTCTAATGAGTGCACTGATTCTATTTTTTCCTGTGTCTTATGGATGGTGTTCCATTGTATTGGGGGTACGTTGTCGTAGAGATTTCCAACTCTACGTTCACTTCTACTTACTTCAAAATGAGACACTATTTCATACACAAAATAAGAAAAAACAATAATGATGGTGATAGGGCTTTGTATGGAAATAAAGCCTCGCAAAAGAATTCTTGCGAATCATAGAGTCCATTAGTGGCTCACCTTGGACAAGAATGGGAGGATCATCCTTGAGCTCTTCACTCGCACGCCAAATGTGAGAGCTAGGGGAGCACATGCAAGTGATAGAACAATCACCTCGAATGATTGTCAAGTTTAGAAAGTGTTTTTTGGCAACATATGCAGAGGACAATAGGATAAGGGGACTCTCCTCAGTTTGTGTGGAAAAAGAAAGGTTCCAATGTATATATATATATATGGTGGAAATTCAGAAATATCAACGCAAGTATGTTTTTCTTGAAAAATTGCTAAAGTCTTTTCACTTTAAACAAAGAAATTCTATTTATAACTCAAACAGGACTGCAGCGGAACATTTGCATGTCTCTACAATTAAAGATTTTGTTTTATATAAAAAGGATTGCAGTCATAATCGAAGGAGGGGGAGGCCATTTTCACTGTTTGTTATCTGGCGGAAGGAAGATGCTGATTTGAAAAGCATGGACGCTTAAGCAGACGACAGAAGGAGGGAAAAGGAGGAAGGCCAACGACATGAGAGCTCTGAGGAGGGGAATCAAGAGGTATGCTGATCAGAGGAGACTGCGAAGGAAAACTCGGACCCATGCACGAACGTCATCTGACGATCTCAAGCTCTAGAAACGCTGAGGTCAATGATAGCTATATGTGGCAAAAACTTTCTGTGAACGGAAGAGGATGGGAGAAATCGGCTATCATGGTCATCTCTACTTTGCTCAATACATCATTGTGTACGCTGATTGGATTCTGAAAGCTATTCTGTAAAAACGAGATATAGTTGCGCTTTATGCTGCACTATCTTTTCCAATAGAAATCTTTTCTCTGTTAAACAATTATGCATTGTTATTAATAAGAAAACATTGTTTCGCATAAGCCTTTGCATCACGAAAATTAGTATGGATGCCTGCTCTGTGTTTCGTTCATGTAACGCTATAGAGTTGCGCAAATCAAATATCATAAACCAACTATAGCACTTCAACGATTTACTTTATTGGACTTCAACGATTTTCCTGTGTGTTAGCGAAGAAGATGATTGAAAAAAATGATTATGGTATAGAAATGATGGTCTTATGTCTTTGCATCCCATGATTACTTAGAGCAACACACTGAGAGCTGGCTAAAGACACTTCTTGTTTGCGGTTACGATCATTTTATGGAAGATGAATGTCTGAACACCTCCTCTAAATTATTCTGTGTTTCAAACTGTATGCATAACTCTCTTTATGCATTGTATACGAGCATTCACGATCTGCCTGTTCATCTACATCAGGATTTTAATATGTGCCTTATGGTTTAACCAATACATTCAATCTGTATTTTGTAAGGTTCATTTGATAAAAATTGGAAGCTGAAAAAGCGTTGCTAATTTTCATATATGTTTTCTCGACAAATTGGGGATCTGACAATGACAAAGAAGTCAGATAGTTTACTTCTGCAACTTTGGGTGCAATATGAGCACTCTGATGTTCAGACTCCGCATGCCATGTAGCTACGATCATTTTCTATTGCATCTTCATTCGAAGTCCTGGATGCGTTCGTACATGTGCTTATATTTTATTTGCTGTTATAGATCGTGTGCCTAATATGCACCTGCTGATATTCGATGTTTTTAAACACGTCATAAATCAAAACATTGTTTGAGGTGACCTTGTTCAGGTTTCATGAAAATCTTGAATTGCATTTAAGCCAAATAGATTCTTACAGTAGTCATTTCTTTTACATGGCAGCCCATTGAGTGTCGCTCTCAGCTATGTGTGTCAATCCCTTCGACTATGAAGTCTTTTGTTTTAGTTTTAATTTGGAATAGCTTCAAAATTCATCAAACAACATACCCCTATTACAATAGCAAACATTATTTGTAACGATCTCGCTTCCTACTCTGTCAGCATAATTGCACTTTGACGCAATAGCTTGCGATTGAAATGTGCATTTGAATTTGTGCCTATTGTTCTTTTCAACTATTTTGTGCGTTTCTGTAACTTGTTTAGGATTACAGTATTAATCTGCAATTTCGTTTGAGATATGGAATTTAGTGACAAACAATTTCAAGCTTATAGACAAGAAAATAGAGCAGAGAAGTTTTGAGTTAAACTATAGTACTGATGAACAATAACTGCAATCTTTGCCTTGATGAATCCACAAAATTTTTCTGCGTTCTAAGCGACATCTGACAATACTCCGGTGGGCCCTACTCCAACATGAGTTTGCACTCTACTATGATATTTGGAACGCTCAATGCTGATTCCAACTCTGCTTAAGGAAGCATTGGATAGTTGGCAATTTGATGTATTGTGATGTGCAGAAGTTTCGCCCATTTTTCAGTGTAAAAAGTGCGAGGGAGATGGCTAATTCCGAATGTGCACTGAAAGAATAACGCTACAGTCATCCGAAATCACCGCACTGTCATTTGGTAGAAACATTTAATTTACATTGCATTGATTTTGTAGTGGCAATGTTTCAAATTTTTCTTCAACAATTTCAAACTCTGATCGTTATCTACAAGATTATAAAGGTTGTTCCATGCTTATCACTATTTTGAACGTAATGTTAATCGAATGAGCACTGAGCGTTATGTTCCCACTAGCAGCAATAGACATCTTGGCTCTTGCAACGATGAAGAACCCTCAGGCTACGTGTACATTCTTTGATCTCATGATCACACACTTATATTCTTGTGTTGATAAAGCATGAACCATGACAGGCTATATACTATGTGTTGTGTAAGAGATTGATCACGAGGAAATTAGATTTCCTTGTAGTTGTTTCACTCCATAAATATGGTTCGCCGAAATGCGTTACTTGACAATAGTAATATATTAAGATTATTGAAACCAAATCATACGAGAGAAACCTTCTTGTTTAAACTTATGAAAAATGATTTTAATGATATAAGGTTTTTTTAATTTTTTTCATTTGCCTTTGAGTGAAGCAATCAAATTCACACCTTCTCTTTAGGATTACAAATAATCATTGTCAAAGAGTGTTGGAAATTCGTATTTGATTGTTGCATTAAGCATCTTTTCGAAGGACTAAATGTAGTTCAACCCATTATCAAGTGCTTTCGATTAGAAAATTCTCTAAAAAATTTGTGAGGACCTTATGAGTCAACAAAGTTTGCAATCATATGAATATTCACTCTGTGAATTAAATTCACGGAATGATGCTAGAACGTTGATGTTTTGATACATACATAAACGTGTATTCCAATTTTCACTACATATTTTAGGATATATTTGCATAAATTTTCACATGCATATCTTCAATGATTGACTACACTTAAAACGATGTTTAATCTACTTTACGGAAATACAAAGATTCGATCTTCATTTGAATCATGCTTGTTCTTATGATGAGTGAGATTCCTTTGTGTTTCTGTGAACGTGATTTCATAAAATAATACTACACTAGAATTATGAATTATTAATTGGCTATTTAAGTTTCTTCAATACCTGAGATTGCTCCAAGCACCCCGCGTGCGTCGTATTTTTGGCCGTCAACCTGATCCTCCGACCGTCGCTTTCGCGCCTACAGATTTGGTGAACCTGACGTGAAGCACCACGGCCCGACAATCTCAGGTAATCTCAAATTTAAAAACACATATGAACAGGAGTTTTATCTCTCCCTCAACAAAAGATAATTACGAGCATGAGCACCAGGAGTTTTATCTCTCCCTAAACAGAAGATAATTACGAGCACGAGCACGAGGAGTTTTATCTCTCCCTAAACAAAAGATAATTACGAACACGAGCACGAGGAGTTTTATCTCTCCCTAAACAAAAGATAATTACGAGCACGAGCACGTGGAGTTTTATCTCTCCCTAAACAAAAGATAATTACGAGCACGAGCACGAGCACGAGGATTTTTATCTCTCCCTAAACAAAAGATAATTACGAGCACGAGCATGAGGAGTTTTATCTCTCCCTAAACAAAAGATAATTACGAGCACGAGCACGAGGAGTTTTATCTCTCCCTAAACAAAAGATAATTACGAGCACGAGCACGAGGAGTTTTATCTCTCCCTAAACAAAAGATAATTACGATCACGAGCACGAGCACGTGGAGTTTTATCTCTCCCTAAACAAAAGATAATTACGAGCACGAGCACGAGGAGTTTTATGTCTCCCTAAAAAAAAGATAATTACGAGCACGAGCACGAGGAGTTTTATCTCTCCCTAAACAAAAGATAATTACGAGCACGAGCACAAGGAGTTTTATCTCTCCCTAAACAAAAGATAATTACGAGCACGAGGAGTTTTATGACTCCCTAAACAAAAGATAATTACGAGCACGAGCACGAGGAGTTTTATCTCTCCCTAAACAAAAGATAATTATGAGCACGAGCACGAGAAGTTTTATCTCTCCCTAAACAAAAGATAATTACGAGCACGAGCACGGGAGTTTTATCTCTCCCTCCTCAAAAGGTAATTCTGAACGGGAGTTTATCATCCCTCTCATAAAAAGGTAAGTATTAATTGAAGGAAAAAGGTTGAATTAATGAGTTTTTATAGACATGATTAATTTAATGATTATTTTATACTAATGATCTTTATGAGGATTTTGATAACATGTACTAATCAAAGCTTTGGATAGAAGAGCAATAGTTTTTGAATCGTCTATACATACTATAAAGTCCTTTCATGAATTATATGTGTATATATGTATATTTTGATTTGATATTTCTTATCACGTGTTTAGTGTTTGAATGCAGGAAAAGATTGAAGGAAGGCAATAGAAATGGGAAGTGAAGTAAAGATTAGAAAGCCTTTTCTTTTTTCTTAGTTCTTCAGTTAACCCAAATCCTTTATTGCACCATTTTAAGATGCATTGTACACCAAGTATGCATGTACAAATGAGTAGAAAGCACGTCTTTTAAAACCAATAGAAGCATGTCCATTTGCACCAATCTCCATTGTAACATGCATGATGAAACCTGCGAGCAAAGTCTAGGTCTAGTAGATAAAAACCTCTTCATCAAAAGCTCTTATCCCTTATGCACCATAAATTTTGAAAATGCACATAAAGTATGCATGTGTTAGGGTCACACTACATGACCATGCATCTAGGCATGATCTGATATGTACCCATGCACATAAGAGCGATTGTAAGGATTTATGTATTTTTCACCTTGCTATGTATGTGAGTGAGTGCACAATCCTCACCATCCGAAGCCTTTTACCTTGCTCATTGCACCATATTTGTGCTCTATGCATTTTAAAAAAGTATGCATTCCATAGGGCCCATTACATGGCCGTGCATAAGGCACTTTACTTTTTTTTCCCATGCACTTTGAAGATTCTGTAACAAAAATATATATAAATACATTTTATGATATGAAGAAACTAGGTTATTCTCGGGTTGGTGCATCTAGCGGACGCACAGGTTTGGAGGGGGCGAGTGTCGTAGAGATTTCCAACTCTACATTCACTTCTACTTACTTCAAAATGAGACACTATTTCATACACAAAATAAGCAAAAACAATAATTATGGTGATAGGGCTTTGTATGGAAATAGAGCCTCGCAAAAGAATTCTTGCGAATCATAGAGTCCATTAGTGGCTCACCTTGGACAAGAATGGGAGGATCATCCTTGAGCTCTTCACTCGCACGCCAAATGTGAGAGCTAGGGGAGCACATGCAAGTGATAGAACAATCACCTCAAATGATTGGCAAGTTTAGAAAGTGTTTTTTGGCAACGTATGCAGAGGACAATAGGATAAGGGGACTCTCCTCAGTTTGTGTGGAAAAAGGAAGGTTCCAATGTATATATATATATGGTGGAAATTCAGAAATATCAACGCAAGTATGTTTTTATTGAAAAATTGCTAAAGTCTTTTCACTTTAAACAAATAAATTCTATTTATAACTCAAACAAGACTACAGCGGAACATTTGCATGTCTCTACAATTAGAGATTTCTGTTTTATATAAAAAGGATTGCAGTCATAATCGAGGGAGGGGGAGGGCATTTTCACTGTTTGTTATCTGGCAAAAGGAAGATGCTGATTTGAAAGGCATGGAAGCTTAAGCAGACGACATAAGGAGGGAAAAGGAGGAAGGCCAATGACATGAGACCTCTAAGGAGGGGAATCAAGAGGTACGCTGATCAAAGGAGACTGTGAAGGAAAACTCGGACCCATGAACGAACGTCATCTGACGATCTGAAGCTCTAGAAACGCTGAGGTCAATAATAGCTATATGCGGCAACAACTTTCTGTGAACGGAAGACGACGGGAGAAATCGGCTATCATGGTCATCTCTACTTTGCTTAATAAATCATTGTGTACGCTCATTGGATTCTGGAAGCTATTCTATAAAAACGAGATATAGTTGCGCTTTATGCTGCACTATCTTTTCCAATAGAAATCTTTTCTCTGTTAAACAATTACGCATTGTTATTAATAAGAAAACATTGTTTCGCATAAGCCTTTGCATCACGAAAATTAATATGGATGCCTGCTCTGTGTTTCATTCATGTAACACTATAGAGTTGCGCAAATCAAATATCATAAACCAACTATAGCACTTCAACGATTTACTTTAGTGCACTTCAACGATTTTCCTGTGTGTTAGTGAAGAAGATGATTAAAAAAATGATTATGGTATAGAAATGATGATCTTATGTCTTTGCATCCCATGATTACTTAGAGCAACACGCTGAGAGCTTGCTAAAGACACTTCTTGTTTGCGGTTACGATCACTTTATCGAAGATGAATGTCTGAACACCTCCTCTAAATTATTCTGTGTTGCAAACTGTATGCATAACTCTCTTTATGCATTGTATACGAGCATTCATGATCTGCGTGCTCATCTACATCAGGATTTTAATATGTGCCTTATGGTTTAACCAATACATTCAATCTGTATTTTGTAAGGTTCATTTGCTAAAAATTGGAAGTTGAAAAAGTGTTGCGAATTTTCATATATGTTTTCGCGACAAATTGGGGATCTGACAACAACAAAGAAGTCACATAGTTTACTTCTGCAACTTTGGGTGCAATATGAGCACTTTGATGTTCAGACTCTACATGCCATGTAGCTAGGATCATTTTCTATTGCATCTTCATTCGAAGTCCTAGATGCGTTCGTACATGCGCTTATATTTTATTTGCTGTTATAGATCGTGTGCCTAATATGCACCTGCTGATATTCGATGTTTTTAAACATGTCATAAATCATAACATTGTTTGAGGTGACCTTGTTCAGGTTTCACGAAACTCTTGAATTGCATTTAAGCCAAATAGATTGTTACAGTAGTCATTTCTTCTACATGGCCGCCCATTGAGTGTCGCTCTCACCTGTGTGTGTCAATCCCTTCGACTATGAAGTCTTTTGTTTTATTTTTAATTTGGAATAGCTTCAAAATTCATCAAACAACATACCCCTATTTCAATAGCAAACATTATTTATAACGATCTCGCTTCCTACTCCGTCAGCATAATTGCACTTTGACGCAATAGCTTACGATTGAAATGTCTGTTTGAATTTGTGCTTGCTGTTCTTTTCAATTATTTTGTGCGTCTCTGTAACTTGTTTAGGATTACGGTATTAATCTGCAATTTCGTTTGAGAGATGGAATTTAGTGACAAACAATTTCAAGCTTATAGACAAGAAAATAGAGCAGAGAAGTTTTGAATTAAACTATAGTACTGATGAACAATAACTGCAATCTTTGCCTTGATGAATCCGCAACATTTTTCTGCATTCTAAGCGACATCTGACAATACTCCAGTGGACCCTACTCCAACATGAGTTCGCACTCTACTATGATATTTGGAACGCTCAACGCTGATCCCAACTCTGCTCAAGGAAGCATTGGATAGTTGGCAATTTGATGTATCGTGATGTGCAGAAGTTTCACCCATTTTTCAATGTAAAAAGTGCGAGGGAGATGGCTAATTCGGAACGTGCACTGAAAGCATAACGCTAGAGTCATCCGAAATCACCGCACTGTCATCTGGTAGAAACATTTAATTTACATTGCATTGATTTTGTAGTGGCAATGTTTCAAATTTGTCTTCGACAATTTCAAACTCTGATCGTTATCTACAAGATTATAAAGGTTGTTCCATGCTTATCACTATTTTGAACGTAATGTTAATTGAATGAGCCCTGAGCGTTATGTTCCCACTAGCAGCAATAGACATCTTGGCTCTTGCAACGATGAAGAACCCTCAGGCTGTGTGTACATTCTTTGATCTCACGATCACACACTTATATTCTTGTGTTGATAAAGCATGAACCATGACATGCTATATACTATGTGTTGCGTAAGAGATTGATCACGAGGAAATAAGATTTCCTTGTAGTTGTTTCACTCCATAAATATGGTTTGCCGAAATGCGTTACTTGAAAACAATAATATATTAAGATTATTGAAACCAGATCATACGAGAGAAACCTTCTTGTTTAAACTTATGAAAAATGATTTTAATGATATAAGGTTTTTTTTATTTTGTTCATTTGCCTTTGAGTGAAGCAATCAAATTCACACCTTCTCTTTAGGATTACACATGATCATTGTCAGAGAGTGTTGGAAATTCGTATTTGATTGTTGCATTAAGCATCTTTTCGAAGGACTAAACGTAGTTCAACCCATTATCAAGTGCTTTCGATTAGAAAATTCTCTCAAAAATTTGTAAGGACTTTATGAGTCAACAAAGTCTGCAATCATATAAATATTCACTCTGTGAATTAAATTCACGGAATGAGCTAGAACGTTGATGTTTTGATACATACATAAACGTGTATTCCAATTTTCACTACATATTTCACGATATATTTGCATAAATTTTCACATGCATATCTTCAATTTTTGACTACACTTAAAACGATGTTTAATCTACTTTACCGAAATACAAAGTTTTGATCTTCATTTGAATCATGCTTGTTCTTATGATGAGTGAGATTCCTTTGTGTTTCTGTGAACGTGATTTCATAGAATACTACTACACTAGAATTATGAATTACTATTTGGATATTTAAGTTTCTTCAATACCTGAGATTGCTCCAAGCACCCCGCGTGCGCCGTATTTTTGGCGGTCTACCTGATCCTCCGACCATCGCTTTCGCGCCTACAGATTTGGTGAACCTGACGTGAAGCACCACGGAGTGGCAATCTCAGGTAATCTCAAATTTAAAAACACATATGAACGGGAGTTGTATCTCTCCCTCAACAAAAGATAATTACGAGCATGAGCACGAGGAGTTTTATCTCTCCCCAAACAAAAGATAATTACGAGCACGAGCACGAGGAGTTTTATCTCTACCTAAACAAAAGATAATTACGAGCACGAGCACGAGGAGTTTTATCTCTCCCTAAACAAAAGATAAATACGAGCACGAGCACCTGGAGTTTTATCTCTCCCTAAACAAAAGATAATTACGAGCACGAGCACGAGGAGTTTTATCTCTCCCTAAACAAAAGATAATTATGAGCACGAGCACGAGGAGTTTTATCTCTCCCTAAACAAAAGATAATTACGAGCACGAGCACGAGCACGAGGAGTTTTATCTCTCCCTAAACAAAAGATAATTACGAGCATGAGCACGAGCACGAGGAGTTTTATCTCTCCCTAAAGAAAAGATAATTACGAGTACAAGCACGTGGAGTTTTATC
Organism: Ceratopteris richardii; assembly: GCA_020310875.1. NCBI lineage: Eukaryota > Viridiplantae > Streptophyta > Polypodiopsida > Polypodiales > Pteridaceae > Ceratopteris > Ceratopteris richardii. Next base: position 95,275,229 of record CM035442.1, on the reverse strand, counting down.
TCTCCCTAAACAAAAGATAATTACGAGCACGAGCACGAGGAGTTTTATCTCTCCCTAAACAATTTATAATTACGAGCACGAGCACGAGGAGTTTTATCTCTCCCTAAGCAAAAGATAATTACGAGCACAAGCACGAGCACAAGGAGTTTTATCTCTCCCTTAACAAAAGATAATTACGAGCACGAGCACGAGGAGTTTTATCTCTCCCTAAACAAAAGATAATTACGAGCACGAGCACAAGTAGTTTTATCTCTCCCTAAACAAAAGATAATTACGAGCACGAGCACGAGGAGTTTTATCTCTCCCTAAACAAAAGATAATTACGAGCACGAGCACTGGAGTTTTATCTCTCCCTCGTCAAAAGGTAATTTTGAACGGGAGTTTATCATCTCTCTCATAAAAAGGTAAGTATTAATTGAAGGAAAAAGGTTGAATTAATGAGTTTCTATAGACATGATTAATTTAATGATTATTTTATACTAATGATCTTTATGAGGATTTTGATAACAGGTACTAATCAAAGCTTTGGATAGAAGAGCAATAGTTTTTGAATCGTCTATACATACTTTAAAGTCCTTTTACGAATTATATATGTATATATGTATATTTTGATTTGATATTTCTTATCACGTGTTTAGTGTTTGAATGCAGGAAAAGATTGAAGGAAGGAAATAGAAATGGGAAGTGAAATAAAGATTATAAAGCCTTGTCTTTTTTCTTAGTTCTTTTGTTAACCCAAATCCTTTATTGCACCATTTTGAGATGCATTAAACACCAAGTATGCATGTACAAATGAGTAGAAAGCACGTCTTTTAAAACCAATAGAAGCATGTCCATTTGCACCAATCTCCATTGTAACATGCATGATGAAATCTGCGAGCAAAGTCTAAGTCTAGTAGATAAAAACCTCTTCATCAAAAGCTCTTATCCCTTATCCACCATAAATTTTGAAAATGCACATAAAGTATGCATGTGTTAGGGTCACACTACATGACCATGCATCTAGGCACGATCTGATATGTACCCATGCACATAAGAGCGACTGTAAGGATTTATGTATTTTTCACCTTGCTATGTATGTGAGTGAGTGCACAATCCTCACCTTTCGAAGCCTTTTACCTTGCTCATTGCACCATATTTGTTCTCTATGCATTTTTAAAAAGTATGCATTCCATAGGGCCCATTACATGGCCGTGCATAAGGCACTTTACTTTTTTTTCCCATGCACTTTGAAGATTCTGTAACAAAAATATATATAAATACATTTTATGATATGAAGAAAGCAGGTTATTCTCCGGTTGGTGAATCCAGCAGACGCACAGGTTTGGAGGGGGTGAGTGTCGTAGAGATTTCCAACTCTACGTTCACTTCTACTTACTTCAAAATGAGACACTATTTCATACACGAAATAAGCAAAAACAATAATGATGGTGAAAGGGCTTTGTATGGAAATAAAGCCTCGCAAAAGAATTCTTGCGAATCATAGATTCCATTAGTGGCTCACCTTGGACAAGAATGGGAGGATCATCCTTGAGCTCTTCACTCGCACGCCAAATGTGAGAGCTAGGGGAGCACATGCAAGTGATAGAACAATCACCTCGAATGATTGGCAAGTTTAGAAAGTGTTTTTTGGAAACGTATGCAGAGGACAATAGGATAAGGGGACTCTCCTCAGTTTGTGTGGAAAAAGGAAGGTTCCAATGTATATATATATATATATATATGGTGGAAATTCAGAAATATCAACGCAAGTATGTTTTTATTGAAAAACTGCTAAAGTCTTTTCACTTTAAACAAAGAAATTCTATTTATAACTCAAACAGGACTGCTGCGGAACATTTGTATGTCTCTACAATTAGAGACTTCTGTTTTATATAAAAAGGATTGCAGTCATAATCGAGGGAGGGGGAGGCCATTTTCACTGTTTGTTATCTGGCAAAAGGAAGATGCTGATTTGAAAGGCATGGAAGCTTAAGCACACGACATAAGGAGGGAAAAGGAGGAAGGCCAATGACATGAGAGCTCTAAGGACCGGAATCAAGAGGTACGCTGATCAAAGGAGACTGTGAAGGAAAACTCGGACCCATGAACGAACGTCACCTGACGATCTAAAGCTCTAGAAACGCTGAGGTCAATGATAGCTATATGCGGCAACAACTTTCTGTGAACGGAAGACGACGGGAGAAATCGGCTATCATGGTCATCTCTACTTTGCTCAATAAATCATTGTGTACGCTCATTGGATTCTGAAAGCTATTCTATAAAAACGAGATATAGTTGCGCTTTATGCTGCACTATCTTTTCCAATAGAAATCTTTTCTCTGTTAAACAATTACACATTGTTATTAATAGGAAAACATTGTTTCGCATAAGCCTTTGCATCACGAAAACTAGTATGGATGCCTGCCATGTGTTTCATTCATGTAACGCTATAGAGTTGCGCAAATCAAATATCATAAACCAATTGTAGCACTTCAACTATTTACTTTATTGCACTTCAACGATTTTCCTGTGTTAGCGAAGAAGATGATTAAAAAAAATGATTATGGTATAGAAATGATGATCTTATGTCTTTGCATCCCATGATTACTTAGAGCAACACGTTGAGAGCTGGCTAAAGACACTTCTTGTTTGCGGTTACGATCACTTTATCGAAGATGAATGTCTGAACACCTCCTCTAAATTATTCTGTGTTGCAAACTGTATGCATAACTCTCTTTATGCATTGTATACGAGCATTCACGATCTGCCTGTTCATCTACATCAGGATTTTAATATGTGCCTTATCGTTTAACCAATACATTCAATCTGTATTTTGTAAGGTTCATTTGATAAAAATTGGAAGCTGAAAAAGCGTTGCTAATTTTCATATATGTTTTCTCGACAAATTGGGGATCTGACAATGACAAAGAAGTCAGATAGTTTACTTCTGCAACTTTGGGTGCAATATGAGCACTCTGATGTTCAGACTCCGCATGCCATGTAGCTATGATCATTTTCTATTGCATCTTCATTCGAAGTCCTGGATGCGTTCGTACATGCGCTTATATTTTATTTGCTGTTATAGATCGTGTGCCTAATATGCACCTGCTGATATTCGATGTTTTCAAAGATGTCATAAATCATAACATTGCTTGAGGTGACCTTGTTCAGGATTCACAAAAATCTTGAATTGCATTTAAGCCAAATAGATTGTTACAGTAGTCATTTCTTTTACATGGCCGCCCATTGAGTGTCGCTCTCAGCTGTGTGTGTCGATCCCTTCGACTATGAAGTCTTTTGTTTTAGTTTTAATTTGGAATAGCTTCAAAATTCATCAAACAACATACCCCTATTACAATAGCAAACATTATTTGTAACGATCTCGCTTCCTACTCCGTCATCATAATTGCACTTTGACACAATAGCTTGCGATTGAAATGTGTGTTTGAATTTGTGCCTGCTGTTCTTTTCAATTATTTTGTGCGTTTCTGTAACTTGTTTAGGATTACGGTATTAATCTGCAATTTCATTTGAGAGATGGAATTTAGTGACAAACAATTTCAAGCTTATAGACAAGAAAATAGAGCAGAGAAGTTTTGAATTAAACTATAGTACTGATGAACAATAACTGCAATCTTTGCCTTGATGAATCCGCAACATTTTTTTGCGTTCTAAGCGACATCTGACAGTACTCCGGTGGACCCTACTCCAACATGAGTTGGCACTCTACTATGATATTTGGAACGCTCAACGCTGATTCCAACTCTGCTCAAGGAAGCATTGGATAGTTGGCAATTTGATGTATCGTGATGTGCAGAAGTTTTGCCCATTTTTCAGTGTAAAAAGTGCGAGGGAGATGGCTAATTCCGAACGTGCACTAAAAGCATAGTTAGAGTCATCCAAAATCACCGCACTGTCATCTTGTAGAAACATTTAGTTTACATTGCATTGATTTTGTAGTGGCAATGTTTCAAATTTGTCTTCGACAATTTCAAACTCTGATCGTTATCTACAAGATTATAAAGGTTGTTCCATGCTTATCACTATTTTGAACCTAATGTTAATCGAATGAGCCCTGAGCATTATGTTCCCACTAGCAACAATAGACATCTTGGCTCTTGCAACGATGAAGAACCCTCAGGTTGCGTGTACATTCTTTGATCTCACGATCACACACTTATATTCTTGTGTTGATAAAGCATGAACCATGACAGACTTTATACTATGTGTTGCGTAAGAGATTGACCACGAGGAAATTAGATTTCCTTGTAGTTGTTTCACTCCATAAATATGGTTCGCCAAAATGCGTTACTTGATAACATTAATATATTAAGATTATTGAAACCAGATCATACGAGAGAAACCTTCTTGTTTAAACTTATGAAAAATGATTTTAATGATATAAGGTTTCTTTTATTTTTTTCATTTGCCTTTGAGTGAAGCAATCAAATTCACACCTTCTCTTTAGGATTACACATGATCATTGTCAGAGAGTGCTTGAAATTCGTATTTGATTGTTGCATTAAGCATCTTTTCGAAGGACTAAATGTAGTTCAACCCATTATCAAGTGCTTTCGATTAGAAAATTCTCTAAAAAATTTGTAAGGACTTTATGAGTCAACAAAGTCTGCAATCATATGAATATTCACTCTATGAATTAAATTCACTGAATGAGCTAGAACGTTGATGTTTTGATACATACATGAACGTGTATTTTAATTTTCACCACATATTTCAGGATATATTTGCATAAATTTTCACATGCATATCTTCAATGATTGACTACACTTAAAACGATGTTTAATCTACTTTACCTAAATACAAAGTTTCGATTTTTATTTGAATCATGCTTGTTCTTATGATGAGTGAGATTCCTTTGTGTTTCTGTGAACGTGATTTCATAAAATAATACTACACTAGAATTATGAATTACTAATTGGCTATTTAAGTTTCTTCAATACCTGAGATTGCTCCAAGCACCCTGCGTGCGCCGTATTTTCGCGGTCGACCTGATCCTCCGACCGTCGCTTTCGCGCCTACAACGTCTCGATGTGAATAGTCTTTAAGATTGACCTTGGTAGTCACTCCTAAATGTTGCAAGTACAAAAAATTAGTTCCCCAATCTTGTACAATTTGCAACTGACGCATGAATGGTCGTCCCAATATCATCTCATAAGCGTGATTTTTACTAAAATCACAAATGGCAAAGGTATGCTCAAACTCCACACCACAAGTGGTGAGAGATATGCCTTCTAGTAAGCCTAATGGTTTTTCTATATGTCCATCAGCCATTTGCAGCTTCATCATGGTAGGTCTTAATGTTGGCTTACCCCAATGTTTCCATAAAGCGGTGGTAGCGATGGCTACTCCGGCTCGTGAATCTAAGATGGCTTTCGTGGTGTATCCCTGATCGGTTATTGGAAGATAAGTGTTACCTTCCTCTCCTTCACTTACATCGCCGATCTTTTCTACGGGTATCTCTGGTACCTTCTTATGTGATCCTATCTGAGAGGGAGTAGTAGCAAGCTCACGGAATTGATTTGCTACGTGCTTCCACAGTTTTGGTTTAACCTTTAACAACTCCTCTAGGGTGAGATTACACTGTACTTTGGTATTTTTGATCACTTCAGTGTTTCTAGGAATTACTGATTCTTCATTCCCACTATTATCGTAGGTGCTCTCATACTAATAGACTTTGCTTCCCAAGGTCCTGTGAAGTGAGGTAATTCTTGTAAAGAATTGGATTCAAAACCTGTGTGTTCACTCAGTTGCTCTTCCTCTACATCATCGTAAATAGACGGGATATCTTGTGGAAATTGTTCCTGCAAGTCGTCTATTTCTTAAATAGGAGGATGGGTTCCTCGTTCTTTTCTCCATTTCTCTTCTTGTATTTCTCTAAAAAGTTCATGTGAATATCTATGTATAGAAGACAGGTTGTCTTCCCCTTCTGTGTTTGGCACTTGAGATAGGGATGGTGCAGTCCTTTCTTGTGTCTCTGGGACACTAAGATTCCTATGTTGATCCTTTTTCTCTTTGCTTTCTATCAATTATTCTAGCCTCTCCATTAGACCTTGAAAGTGTAGTTCAGGTTTTGCCATGTTATTCCAATTAAGATATCTAGAGGCTTCGAACAAAGCTTGTGCTAATTTTACCATCTTCATGCAAAGTTTAGTCCTCTCTATTTCTAAGTCTGCTCGAGGGTAGTTCTTACTTATTTCAGCTACTTGAGGTCCCTCTTTTAATCTAGACTGATATGCATGAAACATCATGTCTAGATTTTCTGGTATGGGTTCTGCTAAAACTGATCTTGATTTGTGAGCTGGGTTCTCTTGATTCAACTCCTGTGAAGTGAATTCTAGGATTTTGGCTCTAGATTCCTTGAGACTTCCTTCCAACTCAGTTATCTTTTTACTCCACTTTCTCTTGATTCTTTCTCTAAAATCTTTCCAAGATTTCATTTTTTTTATTGCTAGATTCTGCAACTTCGCTAGTTCTGACTATTTTCTCTTGATTAAGTTGTTGGTTCTGTAAGAGCACTTGGGCTCTGGTTATAGCTTGGATAGGCACGTATGTAGGGTTGGATCCATCTGCATTGTGTACAATACCTATCACGTTGATCAGTGTCACATTTGAAGCGTTAACTGGGTTCTTAGGACAATCTTTGATTATGTGCTCTTTGCCATAATCGACACAAAAGCCTTGGATGTTATATTACTGTGATTGCCCTGCTATCGGGGGATGTGGACAATCCTTTATGAAGTGATCTCCTTGGCACCAAAAGCATGGTCCTCTAGGGCCCTGTGGTCCTTGCTGTCTCAATTGGGGCCGTGGGTTTGGGTTCGTGTACATCACATTAGCGTATTCGGGCTCCCAACTAGGTTCCACTGGTGGACTATCATAATGGTATGTCTCCACGTGTTCTGGTGACTCCGTGTAATAAGCGGGTGGACTATCTACATGAGTAGAGTCAAAACTGTTTGAGTTCGGGTCACTCTTTGTGATCAAAGGTGAAGAAGGCACTAAGGCCCTACTTAGGTTCTCTTCTGCAGCAACGTATTTGACAGAGATGACATTCGCTGGTGGGGGTGGCTGCTGAGCTAAGACAGGTTGAGGTCTCTGTTGAGCCTGATATGGGTAGTTCTGAGGAGGCCTATAGTGATAAGGCTGGGCATTGTAATGGCCTTGATACCTACCTGGTTGTGCGTATGCTTGCGGGTAGTTCTGTCTTACTGTTTGTTTGTTGTATGGGCAGTCTTGAGCCGTATGATTTGTGTATCTTCTCTCAATTGTAGAGTATTGGCCACTAGGGTTTGCTTGTGTTTGTGTTGCATTGGGGCACACATTTGCCAAATGATTTCCACCACAGGTGTAACAACGTACGTTAGTTGTTAACTTGGGCATCTGTTTACTAGAAACTCCTAGTTTCTGAGCCACTTTTTCTGCTAGGTCTTCTATTGAGCTAGACAATTTTGTGGATGCTAGAGATGAACAATCTGAGTCCTTATAGACCTTCGAGAGTTCCAACTCATCTCCTAAGTTGTCCTCAATGTCTATGCAAATTCTTACACACTGCTCTAGCGTTCTGGGTTCTTTCAAGTATACATAGGAGCGTAGTTTAGAGCTCAACAAGCCGTCTAGAAACAATGACACTTGTTTGGCTTGTGAGGGTAGCTCTTGCATTGGACATCTTTCAACATATTGTCTAAACCTACGTCCTGTGAGTCTAACTGTTTCTTGAGGGGTCTGTTTGAAGCTATGAATCAACGAAGACGTGTCATGTCTGATCCCACTTTTAGAGAATTCAGTGATGAATGACTCTAAAAAGTGATGGATGTCTCTAAATTGCCTTTGTTGCAATGGTTGGAACCAAGTTAAAGCGGTATTCTTTAACGTTTGTCCAAGAGCATTGTATTGAGTGAACATGTCTTCGACTTGCTCTACTCTCAGCACTTGCTTAAATTCTATGACTTGATCGTAGGGATCTTCTGTCCCATCAAAATATTTTTTCATGGACTTTACTAACTGAGTGGGTCTTAGTATTCTTGCATGTTCACGTGGTCTTGGTAGAGGAAAATCATCTCTACCACCTAGCATTCTTTGTCTTTCCACTCTATCGGTGTCTATGGTGGTTCTATCTCTCCCTATGGGATGATTGAAGCTTAATTCTGGTCTTTCTTTGTTTTTCTCTCTTTGATTAGCATGGGCTGATGATGTTCTTGCCCCTTGTTGGTTCGCGTTTATGTTTGTTCTAGATGGAGGGAAGACCAAATCACCTCTCCATGTGTATGTGTTTCTAGCGTGGTTAGACACCACAAAGACTCTTTCTGAAGTCTCATCCAAGTATACAACCTTTCCAGGTGTATCAGGGTCTTTAAATTCGTAGATTATAATGGAGCCTACCTCACTAGGTTGTTCTGTTCTGTACCTCCAAAATGCTTCGTCTGTTTCTTTATTTACAAACAACTCTATGCTTCTGTTATCCTGAGGGCTCCAATCTGGAACTAGTACTCGTGTCAGTACAGATTTCCCTCAGGTTCTTCTAATGGTTCTTTTCCTTGGGATCTCGCTTCCGTCTCTAACTGAATCATGCCAAACTCATTCGTATTGTTTGGCTGCATACTTAAGATGTACATCGTTCCTTCCTTGTCTATGTACACGTCTCTCTCGAATTTCACCACTAGACGTTCCAATCCAATGGGTTGATCGGGGTTGTGCATTTGTACTACTTGTCTTCGCAACCCATCCTCATAGATGCGAGCACCTAAGCGGTTGGTTCGGAGAAATTCTAACTGAGTTCTATAGGGTCCTTCAGGTCTTTCTAAGTATGCTACATTTGACCCTCCTTTTGTTCTTTCTGTGCTAAATACCATTTCTGATTCGCTAGTATCCGAGCTCTCATAGGGATAACTAGTGTTCAATTGTTGAGCCCACGATCGTGCAATAGTTCCTACGCTGGCTTCTGATGATCTAAAGCTTCATCGGTCAGACTTACCTATATGTTTGCCCGATCTAAGGTTCATTAATTTTCTTCCTTGCACGCTCAGTACATTCTCAAATCGTCAATGATTTTTTGATCTTTCTTGATTCTTTTTAAGTTTCTTTAGATTCTTGTCTTGATGTATGCATCAGGAATTCGACTTTTGGTGGTACTTTGAGTTCTCGTTCCGTCAGACTTTGGTTCTTTCCTTTAGGTTTTCGTATCACACACCTCTACTTTAGTCTTGAACTTGAGAATGTTAAATATCTTGAACTTGAGGCGTTCCTATTGTCTTGAATCCACGATGCTAATGTTTAGCCTAAGCTAAGAATTGACTGAGGGGGTTGAGTAATCTTCCAACCTCAAGTCAGCTTTTCTGGTTGCCCTTATGCCCAAGAAGCCGCGCTTCCCAAGCCTTATGCCCTTCACTGCCGTGCCTTGAATGCCCTTGATTGCCTTTGTTAGACCTGGAAAAATCCAATATTAGACCACTATCACAATGGATGATCAAGCACTTGAATTTATACACTTTTAAGTCCCTTAACTTTTGGCAAAATTTTCTTCCAAAGCCCCCTTTCTTTCCTAGTCCCATAGATGGTCAACCTCAAATTAGCTTATCAAAAAATCAACGTATTCTTTATGAAAAAACAGTCGAGGTCACGTAGTACTCGTCAAGAGCTTTCTAACGAGCTATTTTGCTAAGAAAACGGACTTCGGATGAAAAAGATATGACCGTTCAGGCCCTGGGGGGTGAAAACTCACAAACAGGTTTTTCTCCAAATATGAGCTAAGGGGTCTCCTATGAGTGCAATGATCCAAAAATTTTCAAAAAATAGCCCCAAAATTGGTCAAAAAATCAAACCCTAAAATTTGCGTTTGGGTGAGCAATGGCGATGGTCTGAGATGATCGCGATGGTCTGGGACCGTCGCAATGGTCCAGGCAAACCGTTGCGATGGCGTGTGTGCGAACCGTCGCGATGGTCTGAAGTGCACGGTCGCGATGGTCTAAATGTGAGCAATTGCGATGGTCGAGGTGAGGCATCGCGATGGTCTGATTGAGTGAACAATCACGATGGCGTCAGTCAACGGTCAACGTGAAGTGTCGCGATGGTCCGATGTGAATCGTCGCGATGGTCACAGATGCGATGGCCTGAGCCAATCACGATGGTCCAAATTTTGAGCTGTCGTGATGGTGTAAGGGTCTCATCACGATAGCGTGGCTAGTGAGCAATCGCGATGGTCCGATTTGACACGTGGCACTATCGAGGCGATAGCATGGGCCAATAGCGATGGCGTGGGGTCGACGGGATCGTCACTATGGTCAAAGTGAACCGTCGCGATGGCTCAAGTGAGCCATCGTGATGGTGCGAGATCGTCGCGATGGTCCGGTCGAGCTGTCGCGATGGCGTGAGCCAATCGCGATGGTGTGACACAATCGCGATGGTCTGAGCCAATCGTGATGGTCCACCAAAGTGTAAATTTTTGAAATGCGTCTGTGGGTTCGTGCATACGCTTGTGTCGCCTACCTCGTGGTGTGGTCGCTTACCAAAATTACCGAACTTGGCAGACCATCATGATGGTCTGACACACTCGGCAGATCTCTGACAGAAAGTGAAATTTTACCTTTTCCAAGCTTTCCTGATGCACTGGAGCTCTGTATCTGCAAGAAAACTCAAAAACACACAAGTACGCACAAGCACAAAAGCTCTCTCTCTCTCTCGCACATGCACAAATGAGGGGAAATGAGGAGAATGGGTGGATATGGTGAATTTTTGGATTTTTTTGGAGATGAAGATGATGATGCAGTGATGAAGATGGAGTGTGGGGGAGGTGAAAAACACTAAAAACTAACTAAAAACAACAAAAAATAAAATTTTTACCTTCCAACACCACTTCTTGCTATACTCTTACCATCACACATTCGTCCTAGAGTTGATCCCCAGCAACGGCGCCAAATTTGGTGTTGCTCTAACACAATGGTGAGAACCACGTTAAGAAGCTCCACCTCCTTAATGTCAATCCGCGGAAGAGATAGGAGTGATATGAAGATCGTGAATGTGAGATGAAGTGAGAGTGAAGGTAAGAAGCATAGAGATGCACACACACATACACACACTACAAAGAGACAAGCTAGACACAATGGAAGGTGAGAAATCAACTATCTTACTCAAGAACACTCTTACAAGCTCAAAATAGCTCTAAGCTCTTCTCTACTCACACAAGCTAACCTCAAAAATGAGCTCTCTAACTCTTTTTAAAATTTCTAGACTAGTTTTGACCGGTTTCACATCTAGTGACCGGCATAGTTAAAAAATAGGTCCTAAGTGCTTTTTGAAAGGGCAAACGGTGTCTAAAAATAACCAAAATTGATACACTCATTCTACCTAAGCTCGTCAAGATCGAGGACTCCTCGGCTTGCACAAAATGGAGGTATGGATTACAAAAAAGGGTTTTTCTATGTTACATATGTTACAATAGTGATGAAAATCACTGTTGGAGGTTTTGAAGAATATTTATAAAACATAAAACTTTGAAAAACTTGATTTGACTGGCTCGCTGCTCTATCTTTACATGCTTCCGCGTCTTCTATGCCTCTGGCTACTGCTACTGCCAACAATAGCTCATCTGAAATCTATAGGGGTCTAGCTTGAGTGACCAAAGTTTCAAGTTCATTGCATTTTTCGATTGGTACCAGTGTTCATTTGAAGGTTCAGTTGTTGGCAAAAGTCTTGACCCTAAGAAGGTCTTCTACACTTTCCACTGTGAATAGGAGCGGAATTCTATAAAAATTGGTATCACAGCACTGGAGTTTGAAGAGGCAAAGCATTGGAACTGAAGTAAAGCAAAGGTGAAGCTACAAATCAAGGGGGAGCTTCGTGAATTCAAGAGAGAGCACCACAACATATTTGAGGTAAACTTTAATCTTGGAAGTTTTCAATGGCTGATTTAGGACAACACGTTGAGAAGTTAGACAAAGACAACTTCAATCTCGGAGGTATAGAATGAAAAATTACCTTAAAGGTAAAGTTTTATGGAGTCTAGTTAGTGGAGACGATCCACAACGGGTGGATCTTGAAGATCCAAACATTACTCCGGCACAAAGGAGACAATTTGCTGATTGGGAAGAGAGGAATAGAAGGGTGATGTTCCTCATGTCACAAGTTGTATCTAACACTATGATTGGTCATGTGAAAAGCTTAGAAATAGCCAAGGAGGTTTGCGAAGCAGTGGAGAAGGTGTATGCTACCTCAATAAGGTCTTGAAGGACGCAACTCAAGAACGAGCTCAACAACATGAGGAAAAGCTCAAACCAAAGCATTAGTGAGTATACATTGAGGATCAAGGAGCTTCGAGATTAGCTAGCATCAATCGGAAGCAAGATAGAAGAGGAAGACATTGTCCAAATAGCCCTCAATGGCTTGAGGAGTGAAGAAAAGTGGAAGCCCCTCATAACAAACATTCTTTATAGAGACCCTCTACCAAAATTCGATGAGATTATACCAAATCTTGTGGTTGAAGAGGTAGCTCAACAAGGAGAAGGCAACAAAGTTAAGGACAAACATAGTCAAATGTTATATGCAGGACAAGGTAGAGGAAGGAACTCAAGAGGAGGCTCGAGAGGAAGAGGAAGAAGCTACAACAATACGAATTTCAGCCAACACAACTCGGAGGACAACAAGGACAACTCAAATGACAACACACATGGAGGAGGTCGAGGAAAAAATAAAGGAAGATGTCGAGGTTCATACAATCCTCATAAAGGTATAACATGTTATCATTGTGGTAAACTAGGACATTATGCAAATGATTGTTCGAAAAAGAATGGAAGGCTGAATGGAGGCAACTAAAGAAGCCAAAATAACTATGTGACTACATCAAGTGAAGGAGACAAGTAAACCATGCTTGCCATGAAGCATGACTACAACAACCCGAGAAGTGATGATAAAAAATGGTTCATAGATTCAGGTTGCAGCAACCATATGACATGCCAAGGAGATTTATTCACAAAGCTACAAGCTACAAGTGAAAAAGGATGTGTGGAGACCAACGATGAAACTCAACACGCAATTGAACATGTTGGAGATATCAATCTTGGAGGCAAGAAGGTATTGGATGATGTTCTTCATTTTCCTACTATTGCAAAGAATTTGATTTCAGTAGGACAAATGGTAGAGAAAGGATATCATGTTATCTTCAATGAAAAAGGTTGCTTTGTAAAGAATCCAAAAGAAGGATTCAAGGTCATTGCTGAAGGAAGGAAAGAAGGAAGGATGTTTACTTTGGACATTCAACAACCACATGGAAAGGTGATGTATATTTAGTTTGGAAACAAGAGGATTGCTAAAATTGATTTGTGGCACAAAAGCTTTGGACATATCAACATTCCCAACCTCAAGGACATGAGCAACCATGAAGTGATAAGAGGTCTTCTAAGATTCAATGATGCCGGACTACATGAGTTTTGTGATGCATGCCAACTAGGAAAGCAAACTCGGAAACCATTCAAGAAAAGCAACTATGTGGAAAGGAATGTTCTCGACTTGATACACATAGATGTATGGGGACCATCACAACAACCATCAGTGGCTGGTAATCGATATTTTGTCACTTTTATTGATGATCATTCAAGAAAAGTATGGATGTTTTGCATAAAACAAAAATCAAATGTGTTCTCCCTGTTCAAGAGATTTAAAGCACAATTAGAAAAGGAAACAGGACACTACATAAAGACCTTGAGGTCTGATGGAGGAGGAGAATATTTCTCCAAAGAATTTTTAGATTTTCTTTATGAAAATGGCATCAAGAGAAAATTTACATGTAGGTACATGCCTCAACAAAATGGAATAGCTGAAAGGAAAAATAGATATATCACGAAAGTTGCAAGGTGCATGCTCAACGATATGAAGATGCCACTAAACTATTGGGCTGAAGCAGCTAGTACGGCTGTTTACTTGATGAACAAGTGCACAGTGGCTAGAGTGCATAATCTAATTCCGAAGGAGGTTTATTCTGGTAAGAAACCTGACCTTACACATCTCAAAGTTTTTGGATTTGTGTGTTATGTTCACATCCCTCAAGAACTAAGGACAAAGATGGAAGCAAAGTTTGAAAAATGTATTTTTATTGGATATTCATCAGAGCAAAAGGGATATAGGTGCTACAATCTAGTGACAAAGGAGCTACGAGTCTCACGAGATGTGGTATTTGATGAGCTAAGACCATGTTTTGGAGACAAAGGGAAAGAGAAGATTCTTGAAGAAGATTGCGAAGATGATGGAGATGCTGTCCAAGAAAAATTTCAGCAAACAAGCAGTTAAATGTCAGCTCCAAAAGCTTCTACATCACTTGGAGAAAGCTCAATATGGAAGGGGAGGCTAATGAGTCATTCCTCATCACCAACATCAGGTTATGAAAGATCTAAAGCTGAAAGTGTTGCCCAAAATAGTGATTCAGATGCAAGTGAAGAAGAGTATGAAGAGGTGATCACACCAAAGGTAAAGTTGAACCAGCTGAAGAAGCAATATTCAAAAGAAAATGAAAGGAGGTCTTTAAGAGCAAGGTATCCAATTCAAAGGTTGAGCTATGATAGTTTTATTGCAAAACATTTTGCATATATGACACAGGTGGTCAAAGACAAAGAATTGGATGCATATGAAGAAGCATGTACGCAAAAAGCATGGTTAGAAGCTTTGCAAGAAGAGATAAAAGCTCTCAAGGACAATCACACATGGGAGCTAGTTCCAAAGGCTGAATGTATGAAGATTGTTCCAAATAAATGCGTGTTTAAAATAAAGAGAAATGCTGATGGTTCTATAGCAAGGAATAAAGCTAGACTAGTAGCAAAAGGATTCAAGCAAACTCACGGCATCGACTATGAAGAGACTTTCAGTCTAGTTGCAAAGATGGGAACAATTAGAACCTTGATGGCAGTGAGTGCAACAAGGAGATGGCCATTGTACCAACTTGACATAAAAAATGCTTTTCTCAATGGTGAACTTCAAAAAGAGGTATACATGAGAGTTTTTGGTAACTTGGCTATAAAAGAGGCAAGAGAGGACACTCAAGATTAGAGGAAGAAGGCGTGGAAGTCCTCTTGTATCTAGTTCATTTGGTTTGAGTCATTTCGTTCAGTTCACTCTCATAGAGTATGTCCAGCCGCACACTCATTTTTGGGTAGTCTACTTGTGAGAGCCATATCTCTCAATATATGTATCCAATTTTAGTTTTTAAACATTCGTTGGAAATCTTATTATGAATACTTCCTCTATCCTAGAACAAATTTATCAAATTCTTTATGCTTTGTGAGTTTTTCAGGTTTTAGTGAAGTGCAGTTTTCAACCTAATTGAGTGGACAAGTAGCCTGTTTTGAATCAAAACGTTGTCAACCCAAATTTAGTTCAAATTTAGTGTTCGATAGCTCATTTGAAAGCTATAGGTGTCTATTTTGAGTGACCAAAGTTTCAAGTTCATTGCATTTTTCAGTTGGTACCAGTTTTCATTTGAAGGTTCAACTGTTGGCAAAAGTCTTGATCCTGAGAAGGTCTTCTACACTTTCCGCTGCGAATATGAGAGGAATCCTCCAACATGATTGTCTATTTTGATATGAGAACAATTGTTGTGTGTATATTCGCACATCAATGAATCAGTAAATATTATTGTAATAGAACTCATAGAGATATCTTTCTTCAAACTTATAGTAATATCTTTCTTCACACTATCATTTTTACTATGTCTTTTCATATTTTTAACAAAAGCAAGAGTCGGTATCTAATAGAACTTACGCCAATTTTATTATGTGTTTCTATATTTTTAACAAAAAATGAGAATTGGTATGTAATGGATTTTAAACGACTTTCAAACCTAGTCTCTTTATCACCTTTGACTTGTCAATGATGTATCGCCTCTAGATAATGTACTATTAAGTTTTAACAACTCTTTATGAGATAATAGACGTTCCATGGGTAATATGCTCATTCATCTCTATATTTTTTTTTTTTGGTTAAATCAAGCAAGGGAAAGTAAACTTCGACCAACTTTCTTTTTATAAAATTGTAGTATGGAAGCTTGTCCACGCGTCCTAGGTGACTTGATAAAGTTATGGTCTTTTGTAGCGGAGATCGAGTGCAATCCCTAAGTTGGACCTTGGCCAATTTAAATCAATTAGATATATAATGACCTTGGCCAGTTATAACTCAATCTAACCTCTAAAAGACAGAAAAACAAAAGCAATGCAGGAAAAAATTATAAATAACGTTTAATGATTGTGATCGCAAGCGACCGGTCAATGTTATGCCGTGATCGCAAGCTATCGGTCAATGTTACGCCGTGATCGCAGGCGAGCGTAAAAAATACGCTCACATATTACGCTCGAGTTTCGTTTAAATGCATCACTATGTATTGGATACCAAATTTTCTGTGTGCACCCCATCGAGAGAGCACATTTCGGAAACATTTTGGGTGTATTGAATAGAAAGGGAGAGATATAGGCTCTCTCGTCTACCCAGTGTCCGGGGGCTCCCCCTATGGAGCTCGCCAGGTCTGTGCTCTTCGGGGCGCTGCTCTTGATCTTCATCATGTCGTTGCACGAAGCCCTCAGGGATGGGTTGGCGGGTCCGTCCATTCTGAAGATGGAGACGAATGAATTGCAGTCAACGATTAACCCAGTATACGATAGTGGAAAAACCCTAAATAGTCATGGTTCTGTGATTGCTTCTGGCTATCAAATGATCGACAATGTTCAGGTATCTGCTAAACCTTCGAATGCCCAACAAAACTCCAATGCCTTGTCGTACGCTGGTGCTCTACAAGTTCCTCAGCAAAACCACTTCTCAATGTTCAACATGCATGGATTCGCAGGTATGTATCCTCCTCAGTCGACTGTTAGGGACATTAAAGGAAAAGGTAAAATTGATTTGGGTATGAAGGAGGTAGATACTATACCTAACAGTCGTCCTGAACATTACATAAATCTGGAACCCGAAGTAGAAGACAGAGAAGACTCCACTCTGGTCATTGATAGTACGTCCCTGGAAAAATGGAACAACCATTTGAATGAGAAAGTTGTCATTGGATTATGTCATGGTCTTAGACCTGCTCAGGACATTTTAAAGAATTGGATGAAGGTTAACTGGGAAAGTAGGGGATTATTTGCCAAACACATTCAGTATCTGCCTAATAACTACTTTCTTTTCTTTTTTGAGGATGGAAATAATGCTATGCAAGTGATTGTTGAAGGTCACTGGTTAATCCGAAATACTCCTATATCTTTTTTTAAATGGTATCCAGGGTTCAACCCTAGGGGCCCAAAGCCAACTAAGGTGCCTGTGTGGGTTGAACTTCCTGATTTACCTGTTGAATATTTTCCTTGGATTGATAAGCTTGGGGGACTTTTAGGTAAAGTTCTTGGACAGAAGCCTAGAAATGGCTTTAACCCCAAATGGGATCCTCTGATGCTAGTCGAAGTTGATATTTCCAAAAACATCAAACCGACACTTGTTCTTAAAAATTCTGAAGGGTATAAGCTACATGAACAAAGAGTTATCTACAAGAATTTACCTAATGCTTGTTTTCATTGTTATAAGCAGGGGCATTTGATTAAGGACTGTCCCTCTCTTGTGATCAATCAAGGTAAGGAGAGCAGAGAGGACAAATCAGAAAAACAGGTTCCTGATGTTAAGAAAGAGGAGAATTCCAAGGAAGATGTGGTCTTCAGAAAACAGACAGGTAAAAACAGAAGGAAGCCTTTTCAGGTTGGTCTTAAACCTGAAACTCTTGTTAAGGTTATTAGCAATCCTTTTCAGGTTCTTGATATGTCTAATACTGATGAGACGGAGAACTTAGAGGTTGCAGGTATGCAAAAGAATAATAATGTTCCTTTGACTGCCCATTCGGGTGAAAGCCATCCAGAAAGCGGGGAGGGATGGACCGTGGTGGGTAAGAAAAATAGTGTTAAGCCCCAATCCCTTAATATACACTCCTCCCCTGTGCAGAACCAGCTAGAAGAAGATAATGAGTATCTTTCACAAAAATCCAAGGACCCTTTTGTTGAACAACTGAACAAAAGTGATGAAGAAGGTATGTTACAGGCTGGTGTTATGGACGATAATGAGGATAATATGGTTATAGATAAGGTGTCAAGTCCCTCAGTCAAAGATAAATCAAAGTCCAAAAGAAAAGATGTGATTAGGTCTTCCATCTCAGCAGTGAAACCGATCAAGAATCTTAAAAAATAACTGTTTCTTATGGATTTCCTCAACCTTATTTCTTTAAATACTAAAGGTTTGTCTGATCCTGTTAGAGGCAAGATCATTAGTAACTGGTTAAAAGATTCCTCTCTTTCTCCTGATTTTATCTGTCTGCAGGAACTCAAGATTGGTGGTGATCAACTTATTGCCAATCTGAAGGTTGTTTCCAGTAATTCCATCTGGTATACCACTAATCACAGTGGAAAAGGTGGAGCGGCTATTGGTATTAAGTCTAGTCTCAGTCAACTAGTTGAAAAGTCTTTGATTAGTGATACCAATCAGTGGATTGGCCTCAAGTGTAAAGATCTCTTCAATTTCACTATCATTTCTGTTTATGCAGCTAACAATCCCTTAGACAGGTCTAAATGCTGGGAGGAGATTGGTAAACTTGATGGTGATCTAATTCTCACTGGTGATTTTAATATGGTCACTAATTCTACTGACAGAATCGGTAATTGTAACAATGTGATTGCTGGTAGTGAAAAAAATAAATGGTTTAGACTTGTGAATTTGCATAATCTGGTTGATATTTCTTCTAGTACTGGCCATACCTGGAATAATAAGTGTGTTAATAATAGGCTTTCGGCCAGGTTAGATAGAATCTACATGAACTCCTCCAGATTTCAAGATATGTGGAACTGTAGCTGTATCATTGATCCCTCCCTTCAGATTTCAGACCATGTTCCTATGGTTGTTAAGCTGGCTAGCAATAACCCGTCTTACAGAGCTGGCTGGCCTCACGTGGATATGTCTTTGTTTAGGCTGCCTCTGGTTGAGTTGGAAATCAGCAACATTTTTAAAAAGCATTTTATCCGGGGTTGTTCCCCTTTCAAGGCCTGGGAGGCTGCTATTAAAGATGTTCAGTTTACTCTTGCTTTCTTCAAGAAAAAAGCCAGGGAGATCAGGTACAACAGAAGAATGATGCATCTTAAAGAGATAGACAGAATTGAAAGCTCTAATTTAAGTAGTAATGTTAAGATTCAGAAGATCCTGGAGCTTCAGGAAAAAGTGAGGTATGAAGACTACCTTCTGGCTAGTGGTGCCCTTGCCACGTCCAGAGAGTTCTGGGCTGGGAAAGTTGATAAACCTAATAAGCACATGTATGAGATTATGAGGAAAAAAAAAGCTAAAGATTTCATTCCTCTCTTAAGGAAAAGCAATGGTGGGGTTGCCTCTAATCTCAAGGAGAATTTACAGGAGGCTATGTCCTTCTTTACCAATGTTTTCTTTGTGCCTCCCAAGAGACGGGAACACATCTGGAGTGCAACAGCTGCCATTGCCCTTTGTAGGAAGAAAATGATTCCTCAGGGCTTGGTCTCCCTCCTTGATCTCCCCCTCTCTGCTGGTGAGGTTAGAGAAACCATTAGTAAGTTGAAGCCCTGTAAATCCCCTGGACATGATGGTATTCCTAATGAGTTTTTTCAGGAGTTCAAAGAAATTTTGGTGCCCATTATTCTCTGGATCTGGCAAGAAGCCATAAGTAGAGGGTCTCTTTCTACTTTCATTAATACTGGAGTAATTAAATTAATTCACAAAAGAGGATCTAAGGATGATCTTAACAACTGGAGACCTATCTCTTGTCTGACTTCTCTTTTCAAAATCTATGCCTCCTCCCTTGCTAGAAGGTTGAGTCCTTTGATGGATTCCATTATTCTTCCTGAACAGAAAGGTTTTATTAAAGGAAGATTTATTCTTGATGCTATTATCTCTATTTGGGAAGGGATGGATTATGCTAAGGATAATAACATTTTCTTTTTTAAGATTGATTTTGACAAGGCCTATGATAGGATTGAGTGGGATTTTATTCTGCAATCTCTTCATGATATTGGTGCTGGGAAGAACTTTATTAAGTTCACTAGTGTTTTATTTGGCAATGCTCATTCCAAAGTTGCCATGAATGGTCAGCTGTCTTCCCCTTTTAAGCTTTGTAGGTCAGTGAGACAAGGTTGTCCTTTAGCCCCCTTACTGTTTGCCATTACTAGTGATGCTCTTGGCTGGCTTGTTAAAGATTGTATTAATAAAGGTCTTTTAAAAGGTTTAGAAATTCCTCAAGCTGCTGACATGCTATGTTTGCAGATGTTTGCTGATGACACAAACCTTGTGATGGAAGCTGATCCTTTGTCTGCTAACACTTTTTTAAACTGTCTTAAGACCTTTTGTCTGGCAAGTGGTTCTGTTGTTAATCATCATAAAACCGGTTTTTTTGCCTCTAATGACTTGGTCCCGGATTGTGTGCTTGTGGCAGGGTGTGACATCATTAAAAAGGGTACTGTGTTCAGATTATTGGGTATCCCTATGGGATTTAATATTACCTTTCAATAGAGATGGGACTGGGTTTTGGACAAATTTAGATCAAAGATTTTTAAATGGATGGATATGCAGGCCAATATTTCCCAAAGAGTGTTTGTGTTGAAGCATTATATTCTCCCTGGTCTAACTTATTTCCTTGCTTGTTGGTAGCCTACCAAGAAACAACTGGCTCAAGTCATTGCCCTTTCCAGGAGATTCTTATGGGGTAGTTCCAAAATTCCAAAAGTTGCTTGGAAGATATGCTGTATGAAGAAGCCAGAGGGAGGCCTTGGCCTTTTATGTCCCTCAAGGATGGCTACCCAAATGGCAGCAAAATGGATTCTAAGGGCTATCTCTTCTACTGACTTTTGGGCTTGCTTGATTAAAAGAAATATCAAATTTTTTTGCTTGAGTAGTAATAAGAGTTGGTGTAACTTTTCTCTGTGGGATATTGTGTCTTCCCCTGCCATCTTCATCCCCAAAGGGAGTCAGCTGGTTTGTAACTTCTGGAGGGCTTGGATGTCTATCAAGGAAGATTACAAGCTGCCCATTTGGTTTGCCAAGAATCACTCTTTCTTACTACAGGATTCTTTATGGATTGGCTGGTTTACCAGTTATAGGGATGCCTCCCTTCCTATAAGATGGCATAAATGTAAAAATTATGGTTTCAATAAATGGGAGGATCTGTTGAGAAATGGGCTAGTGATTGAGGACAGTCACATTTTGAATGCTAATGACCTGTCTTTGTCCTGCAAACAGATAATCAAAGAAAGGAAGCTGCAACTGCTGAGTATGAGGGCAGAAAATCTTTGGGACAAATTTATTGCCTTGTCTGTGGTGGCTCAGGACATGTATTCTTGCTACAAGTCTTCCTACACCAACATCTCTAGCATTTGTGGTCGATTGAATAAAAAGTAGGACCTGTCCTGGAACTATCATCAATGGAGATTCAGATTTCAAAGCCTCTGGGCTTACCCTATGGCTAACAAGCATTCCTGTCT
Organism: Ceratopteris richardii; assembly: GCA_020310875.1. Taxonomy (NCBI): domain Eukaryota; kingdom Viridiplantae; phylum Streptophyta; class Polypodiopsida; order Polypodiales; family Pteridaceae; genus Ceratopteris; species Ceratopteris richardii. The sequence goes on along the minus strand of CM035442.1, from coordinate 95,253,735 downwards.
CCTATGGCTGATTCTGCACAAAGGAGTCTAGACTGGGAGCAGAGCTAGAAAATATAATATTGATGCAGGATTGTGTAAATCTTGTGGCAAGGTTGAAGATTTGGAACATTTGTTTTTTAAGTGTAAAGACAGTATGACCTTTTGGAAAATCATACAACTCTATTGCCAGACTGCAGGGATCTATACTCTGGGAGTCAAGGAGCTGCTTATTGGAGAAACTTACAGGATGGACATTGCCTTGTGGCAGATTGTGAGGGCTCATATCCTTTGGTACGTGTGGAAAAGCAGAAACAGCAAGATTTTTGATAAAAATGGAAAAAGTTTTCTTTTTTCCTATCTTATTGGAATCAGAAGAATTGCCTACATGTGTAGCAATATTCCCCTCAATGAGGAATTACTAGATAAGAACCCCTTGTATATTGTCAAAAATTACCCTTGTAGTACATGGAAGAACAAATTGCTCCAGATTTACTCTAGGGACAGAAACAATATGATCAATTTCTTTAATTGGTATATTAGGAACTATGTGATGTAAGTGTTTGCTGGCTTGGGCTCTCTTGGCCCTTGTCTTTGCTCCTGTTTTTTTCTGAGATGTTCTCCTCCCAGTAAACTGTGGGAGTTACTCTTGTAATTTATTTTCCTGCATCAATATTATACTTTCTGTTTGTGCTCAAAAAAAAAAAAAAGAGAGAGCACATTTCACAGCCTGTAAAGAGCCAAGATGCAATTGCTGTTTGGTCTGGCAGCTGCTACGTCGGCGCATCCATTGTGGTGCCGGCTGCGATCTATTTCGCAGGGTTCACTACAGCTGGAATAGCGGCAGGTTCTCTTGGTGCCACGTTGATGAGCACCTATGGGGGCGCTGTTCCCGCAGGGTCGCTCTGTGCAGTCCTTCAGAGCATTGGTGCGGCGGGACTTGCCGGAAAGACCGTGGTCTTGACACAGACCGTGGCAGCCGGATTGGGCTTGGCTGGGTTCGCTATTCGTCGTTAGAGTGAACCTTCCCCATCCGACGAGTAAGTTTCATATCTGTTCATCCATAAATTCTCTAAATCGTTATGCAACGGAGGAAATCAGAGATCCATTTTACACGAAACTGCTCGTTCGTACAATTTATCTGCTACGGTTATGTTCAATATCTTGGCTAAGTCTGGTTCTCCGCTGTACTTGGGCCAAGCGTCCCGTTGTATTTGTAGTCGAAGTATGTATCTCCCCAATTCTCTGTTTCATATTACGACTTCGCCATCACTACGTCTCTTCGCTTCTCCGCTGTACTAGAACTAAGCACCACACTGTGTGCTAGAATAGTGCAGCCGAAGTACGTATCTGTGTTTTTCACTGTATGCCTACGCGTATATAACATCTCGCAGAACGTAAGCGGTGATGCTGTAACGTGAAGTCAACGTATCAAAGCACTTATCATCTTATGTCTTCTGCCTGTACATTGCCTGTGTATGTCTGTCGACTCGACGGTATTCGTGATCTGTCGACAGTATTTTCAGTTTTCACTCCTCATACCAAATATGAACATGAACACCAAGTATTTTACTCTTTTAATGAGTGAAGGCATATGGGCTTTGTGAATAACCAGCAGAAGTCGCTGTAGTATGCGTCTTCTCTGACTCCGGATCTCTTTCCTTCTCGCTATGTCTGTGTAAATCCTTTGCACACAATATTCCAGCAAGCTGATAATATTTCTTTTCATTTTGACATGTACTTTTTTTTAAAAAAAATGGAGGTTCTGCCTAGGCCTACTCCCCCGGACTTTAACTTTGGAATTGCAACTGTACAAGGAAGGGCATAGTACCCATGAGACCCCCTTTATCCCACAAGAACAAAGGTTTACAAGATTGGGTTGAACGGTGGTAATTACTACCGCAGAGATGGTCAAACGGTGGTCAACAGCCACATACAATAGTTTCTGGGATTCATATGTCTCTCATGTTGCTGCCAGGGGTTAAACCCTTGCTCCCACCTTAAGAGAGGAGAGGCCCAACCACCAGGCCTGTGAACTGGGGAGTAAAACGGTTACTTGCTGCAAGATCGACATGTACTTGCTGCAAGATCGACACCTATACTTGATGGGGAGTAAAACGGCTTCAAATCCAATTCGGCTTTTCTGCTTCCAAGTTGAAATAAATAATTGTCAACCATGCATCATCAGATGTTTTTTTTTTAATATAAAGGAAGTTCGGCAATAGGCTACTCTCCCGGACTTGAATTAAATAAAGAAAAGAACAAGAGGAGGGGACTAGTGCCCACGGGACCCCCCAAATCCCACAAAGTAGGGGAAGCTTTTACAGAGCTTAGATGAAATTACAAAGAAGGTTAATTACCCTCTCATCACCCTCATGAGGGGCCCACTTGGGTTTAAGCTTGTTATCGATCAAAAGGAGTACTTGATGATGCCTAAAGGGGGGGGGATTTTTTACAGTTGACAATCCTTTTGCCAAGGAGGAACAGCGATTTCTCAATTGACCACTCCTTGGGGGAGTCACCGAAGTTGAAAGCACATCTTTCCCGCCAGATTTTCCATAGGACCTCTCCTCTGATGGCGTTCCAGAGAGTCACGGAGCAGCCGATCGCTTCTCCCAGCAGGGCTTGCTGCCAACTGAGACGTTTTTGAAGTCTAATTCTCTTTCCAACCACCTGCCAGAGTCTGTTGGAGTTGGGGCAGGTAAAGAAGATGTGTGGTACATCTTCGATAGCCCGATGGCAGCGTTTGCACCAGGGAGGGATCCCACAGATTTTGCTAGCCTTAAGGTTGGTCCAGATTCCGTGATGGAGGATTTGCCATAAGAGGACAGACTTTTTGATTTCTATGAGAGGGTGCCAGATAGCCATGAACTTCAAGTCCCACCGAAGCCGCGTCCATGATAGGCACCACTTTTTGTTGAGGTTAGCCTGGTAGTCGATCGTTACTTTGATGTTCGGGACTTTTGGAAGGCTATTCCCATTGTGCCATTTGAGATCCAGCGAGCTCGGCATGTCGTGACCCATGAGAAGGCGAACTTTGTGTCGGTCCCAGGCCAGACATCTGCTTTGCAACGTGTTCCATTCTTCATGCGAAATGTTGATGCTAGGATCAATATCCTCAAAGTTGATCGAGCGTTTGGTGTCTTGTTTCCAGAGATGTTTCCATTTTTTGAAGCCTTTGTTCCATAGCTTCTTGGCATTTTGAGTGTGCGAAGAATCCACACTCCGGATGCCATGGATCGGGAACCAGATAGAGTCGTTTTGTCTGATACCGGCGGCCCACTTCCAGTCTTCACTTATTCTTGTGAAGCTTTTGATTTTGTTCCAACTCTTCCATAGGGAGCACACCAGATTAGAGCCTTTCGGGAAGACGGGGATCGGGGAAAACAACAGGGTCAAGATGTCAAGATTCTTCCAATTTGGGAAGCCCGTGAGTGCCAACTCATTTTGGTTTCTGAAGATCAGCTTGGCCCACGAGGCCTCCCCGTTGCACCAAGCCTTAATCATCCATTTGGCCGACAGTTTGTTAGCCATGCACCCAATGTCCAAGATACCGAGTCCCCCACTATCTCTATGGCTGGTGCAAATGGACCATTTGATTTTAGGCACCCCCCTCCTATTGTGGTCGCCTGTCCAAAGGAAGTTAATGCTATCCAGTTTGGCCAGATCATGCTCTTTAGGTCTCCAACAAGAAAGGAAATAAATGGTAGAAGATAAGAGAAACGTGTTGATAACCATCGCGCGACCAGCAAGATTGATTTGCATGCCTCGCCAATAGTTGAGCTTGTTTTCGAGTTTGGCAAGCACCCAGTTCCACCACTGTTCCATAGAAACGCCAAACCCCAAGGGTATCCCAAGAAGCCGAAAAATTTGGCCTTGCGGAATGATTTGACACCCATGATCAAGGAGAAGGTCGGGCTGTGGCCCACCAATAGCTTTGAAGGCGGTCTTAGAGTGGTTGATTATGGATCCAGAGGCTTCGCAAAAGGTAGCAAGACACTTCCAGAGCGCCTCCAGGCTGGTACTATCATTGTGCACAAAAGCGTTCATGTCGTCCGCAAAAAGTCTCATGGTGATCTGACTGTGGTCATGCGGCAAACGAAGGCCTTTAATGTTGCCCACTTCCACCTGATGCTCCACCAGCCTGCTAAGCCCTTCTGTGGCAATGGCAAAGAGAAGGGGAGCCAATGGGCACCCTTGTCTGATAGATCTTCTAAGTTTGATCACCTTTGAAAGATTTCCATTAATGTTAATTTGGGTCGATGCGTTTCCGAGAAGGGTCGCGATCACCTTGGTGAATTTCTGACTACATCCAAGATCATGTAGCGACTGTAGAATATAGTCCCATTCTAGCCTGTCGTAGGCTTTATCAAAGTCGATCTTGAGGAAAACAACTTCTTGTTTAGACTCATTTGCAAATTCAAGACCTTCCCATATATCTATAATGGTTTCCAAAATTGACCTGCCTTTGATGAAGCCTTTTTGGTCCTCGCTTAACCACGCGCTCAAGTGGCAAGAGATTCTGTTGGCAATGACTTTGGCGATGATCTTGTATCCTGTTTGGAGCATTGTAATGGGACGCCAGTTCTCTATTCTGTTCTTTTCCCCTTTTTTGTGTACTAACTTGATAATGCCATTGTTGAGACAAGCAGGAAGCGCGCCAAACTTGAGTGCCTCTTGCCAAACCAAACGAAGAGGGGTGGCAACCGTCAGCTTGAAGGATTTATAGAACTCATTAGTGAGCCCGTCAGGTCCCGGGCTTTTACCTGAGGGGAGGGCATCAATGACCTCAATGATTTCGGCTTCAGAGATTGAGGCATGAAGCAGAGAGTGAAGGTTGGGAGGTATCCTGTGGGGGGAAACCCTAGATATGGCAGCCATACAGTCCCTTCTATGGTGGGAGAGGGGGTTTGAGGTCCCCAGGAGTCTCGTGAAGTGCCCTTCAATGATCCCAAAGTTTTCTTCTTCCGTATTGCATACATTGCCATTTGCGTCTAGCAATAAAGGGATCGCTTCTCTGTTGTGTTTCCTTTTGAGGATACGGCACATCTCTTTGGTGGGTTTGTCGGCTTTACCAGCCCACCACTCCTTGAAGAAAATTTGCAAATTTTTCCTTTGTATCTCTTCCTCGTATCTCAGCATCGCTCTGATCTTTCGAAGACCTTTTTGGGCTTGAGAATTTCCTTTGTTCACTTCCTCCTCGAGCCGCCAGAGTCTATGATAAAGAGCTTCTCTCCGAGCCCGCCGCACTGTCTCAAGCATCTTCCTGGATCTAATCATGATCTATCGTGACTTATCGACCGCTCTTCTCCAACACTTGGCTGGGGACAAGCCAGTGGCGAATGCGTCCTCCCACCAAGACCCGTAAGGCTCCGTGGTTCCATGCTAGTGCGCCCTCCTTCTCTCTCCCCTCCGTCCATCAAGAAATTTCTGATGTGCATCATCAGATGTTAGTTTAACCACGCATCGTCCCATTGAATAAAACGAAGTCAACATCCTCTATATGCAGTCGTTTCAGCTAACGGTGGGAGTGTTGGAACTTTTAATCTGAAATGTCCGCCAAATCTAGCTTTCCTCCGTGAACACTTAGCAGAAGTGGTTATCGTATGCTTGTCGTCTTCTCTGACTACGGATTTCTCTTCTTCTCGCTATCTCTCTTACTATCTTGCTTTGGTTAATAGTGACTGAAATTCAAACTTCTAAAGTTAGTGGCTGCTCTTCTTTTTGGATTTGACCTCGTAGGGTCCTTTTCAAGTATTTATGAAGTGATACTCACGTGAATATTAACTAGTTGATAATTTCTTTTCTCGACATTAGTGGCGTATTCCTCCCAGCGAAAACGTTATATCTTGAATCATCGTCCATGACTTGAAATACCTTGCTTATGAGAGGAAACACAAGACTGATCTACATAGCCATGAAATGAAGCTAGGCACAGATGATTGCATCTTTGCAGAGGATTTTGTTAAATCGCTCAAATTTATATAGTGATACGTTGTATCTACAATATAGACCAAAAAACAATTCCTAAAAGTTATCGGTTGGTTAGAATGTTCACTGGATTATCCACAAATATTCTTAAAAAGCACGGGTATATGCAACAATGGTAAAAATTCCATACTCCTAACAAGATATGCAACAACGGTAAAAGCAATCTCTGAAATTAGTGAACGAAAGCAAGGGGATCACTTAATTATAGGAAGTACTATTTGGATTTGGAAGAAAAACTACTCGAAGTTCTCCATAAACAAATTTCACGTGGGATTAGTTATATGGATTGAAAGGATGCCCATATAGTTTAGGGTTAGAGGAACAAATAAAACTCCACCTACATAGCACCTGAATTCCACATTATTCTAATCACCGCCTTCAAGGTGTCTCGATTCCATATATTTTGAACTCCACCTACACGAATAAACTTTGATTCAATCTTATTTACGATTACATTGGTTGTCAGAGTAGCCAAAATTTTGGCTCCTCTTGGATCCAAAAATTTGGCTCCTCTTTGTAATCTCTAAGGGCTATGTATTTCCCTCCTCATCCCGTTGCATATACTTCCGCTTTTACTTTCAATGCAAAGGGTTTTTGGATTTGAAAATGGATATTAAGATCACTTAATTTCTACATATCATACACACACATTAATGTAACTCCTTCGTGAACATTTCCATGCATATTTCTTTACATAAAACATGTTTAATTATTAGGGATGTCAGAGTAGCCAAAATTTTGGCTCCTCTTGGATCCAAAATTTTGGCTCCTCTCTGTCATCTCCTAAGGGCTATGTATTTCCCTCCTCATCCCGTTGCATATAATTCCCCTTTTACTTTCAATGCAAAGGGTTTTTGGATTTGAAAATAGATATTAAGATCTCTTAATTTCTACATATCATAGACACACATTAATGTAACTCCTTCGTGAACATTTCCATGCATATTTCTTTACATAAAACATGTTTAATTATTAGGGATGTAACGTGTGATTGGCAATTTCAATCGAGGGTAAAAATTCCATATTCCTAACAAGATATGCAACAACGGTAAAAGCAATCTCTGAAATTAGTGAACGAAAGCAAGGGGATCACTTAATTATAGGAAGTACTATTTGGATTTGGAAGAAAAACTACTCGAAGTTCTCCATAAAGAGATTTCACGTGGGATTAGTTATATGGATTGAAAGGATGCCCATATAGTTTAGGGTTAGAGGAACAAATAAAACTCCACCTACATAGCACCTGAATTCCGCATTATTCTAATCACCACCTTCAAGGTGTCTCGATTCCATATATTTTGAACTCCACCTACACGAATAAACTTTGATTCAATCTTATTTATGATTACATTGGTTGTCAGAGTAGCCAAAATTTTGGCTCCTCTTGGATCCAAAAAATTGGCTCCTCTTTGTAATCTCCTAAGGGCTATGTATTTCCCTCCTCATCCCGTTGCATATACTTCCCCTTTTACTTTCAATGCAAAGGGTTTTTGGATTTGAAAATGGATATTAAGGTCACTTAATTTCTACATATCATACACAGACATTAATGTAACTCCTTCGTGAACATTTCCATGCATATTTCTTTACATAAAACATGTTTAATTATTAGGGTTGTCAGAGTAGCCAAAATTTTGGCTCCTCTTGGATCCAAAATTTTGGCTCCTCTCTGTCATCTCCTAAGGGCTATGTATTTCCCTCCTCATCCCGTTGCATATAATTCCCCTTTTACTTTCAATGACATATCATACACACACATTAATGTAACTCCTTCGTGAACATTTCCATGCATATTTCTTTACATAAAACATGTTTAATTATTAGGGATGTAACGTGTGATTGGCAATTTCAATCAAGGGTCATGTTTTCAATTATGAAATATGTGTTGAAGTGACATTTATTAATTTTTTAATATCTTTCAATATTTTGATATAGTACCCTCTAATTCCTTATTCAATTTGATGGTAATGATGATTTTCAGTAACAAAAATCACAGTCGATAACGATTCTTGTCCTAACCACTACTTTCATATTTGTTTTTAGAAGTAGAACTCTCTATGTGGCTTGATTTGCAAAATATAAATTTGATAATTTAAGTTTGAAAATGTCCATGCCCTTACACACCCTCATGAGTCTCCAAAGATTTTTTTGAGATTATTAAATTTGATTCTCTTCTTATTTTAGTAATGTTTGGTCCATGCCATCTTTCAAGCATAATATGGTAAGGGACATACATAACTCTTTAGAATTCATACATGCATTTAAGTATACAAGTCTACATTGGACTTCTACCAATCCATCTTTTTGTTTGTATTTCAAGAGTTTCAATTCCATTTAACTTCTTAAAAAATTAGGATTCTTTTGTTAAAAAGTGAACACTAGTACTAAAATTTTACAGAAGCTATAAATAGACGTTTTTTCTCCTTGTTTTCCATTTCTTCCATCAAGAAGAAAGAAATAAAGCACTTGATTTTATGCATCAAAGTTATGGATTCAACTTTTGTGACTCCCAAGATCACGTGCCAAAGTTTTATCTTAGAGAAATATGATTAGAAAAGTAAACAAACCTTATGTGTTCATCTTGTTACACTTATGTGTTCCTCAAATAGGTTTGATGTGAACTTTTTCCCTATACATGGGAACTTTTTACTCTAGTGTTGGCTAGAGGTTTTTTCCCATGTTACCACATACATGATTCACACATGTGGTGGTACTTTATATTTAGGGATATTATTCAACTCTTCGTTGAAACGAGTTTATCATCAATAGAGAATTATTTTAGCCATCATCTTCTCCATGTATCTTGTTGCATTTGTGATCCTTTTGTGTGCTTCTCATCTGTCTCTCGCACTTCTACACACACCCAAGAGTGGTATTAGAGCATGTTCAGCTCCTTCTCAAGTCTCGGTTTTTTGCGTCTTGGTGCACATGCACTTTTAACAATGCAAATCGACTTCAAAGCATAGAACAATGAATTTCAGCAGCCAAGAAACATTTTCATCAGTTGCGCTAGAGTCTTATCCCCATTTCAAGGTCATTCATGCAGTCAAATTCGCCATCACAATGACAGTTTGTGAGTTGAAATTTCGGCATTCATTTTAGATTTCATCGAAGTGAAGATTTTATCACGTTATTGTTCTTTTGTGAAATGGCGGGAAACAATGACTTGTTTGGCATGCTTCAAACTGAACACAAGCTTGATGGGACCAAGTATCCAATATGTTCTTACATGATGAAGCATGTTCTTGTTGCTAAACAACTTTGGAACATAGTGGCAGATGTAGATCGAAGACCTGCAAGTTCTACTTCATAGTCTACTTTCATAGATGGAGCTTCTTCTGTGAGTACAATGGTTTCTCCTTCTCCACATACATAGGGAAAGCTTAGATGGGATGGAAAAGATTTTGTGAAGCATTATATGGTTCCACATATTCAATCATGTTCTACATCACGACAAGCATGGGACACTCTTGCTTCTTTGTATGACATGCATAATGAAGCACTTGTTGCATACTTGAGGAAGCAACTTGAGGATGTATTTATGGTTGAAAATGAGTCGGTGGATGTGTATGTGACACACATCAAGGACTTGAAAGAGCAATTGGAAAACATAGATGAGATCATTTTCACTGCATCACTCATTTCTACATTGTTGAAAGGATTACTGAGATATTTGCAAAGGTTTGCCACAACACTCCCTTTGGTTGCAAAAGAGAATCCTAATATGTATGCATTTGATGAGGTTGTCTCTCTTCTTTTGCAATAACAACAATGTAGAGTGAATAGGAGTGGTTTGATTGAGGGAACATAAACAATTGGTATCTCACAAAAGGGAACAAACAAGTATGGTTTAGCTTTAGGTTCATCAAAACCAAATCCTCAACCTTCCTCTTCCATTCATTTCTCTAATGATGGTGCTTTGCAAAATAAGAAGAGATGAAAATATTATCGAAAGGCTGTTCATACTATTGACGAGTGTAGAAAGCTCACTGAACACAATGAAAAGAAGAAGGAATCTGTTAGTCGGCCGTCGAGTGAGACAAATGTAATGACTTCCGGATGTAACGGAGTTCCTTGAATCACACGCGAAAATTTGGGACGCGCATCCTGTAAAATTTATATAAAGCAATGAAAGAAGAATGGTCCCAAGAGACGTCTTTTCTGGAATTGCTGGATTGTTCGCCTAATTTTCTGTTAGAGTACTGTTTACACTGTTGTGGAGTCTGAGTAATGTGAATGTTGAGTTCTGTATCGGATGCTCACATTGAAGTTCACCGTAACGAGTGATTGAATGACGGATTGTGTGTCTGAGTACTGTTATCGTGTTGTATTGCTACGTATTCTTCAGTTATTGAAGTACCCTGAGTCGGTTTGAGTAGTTATCTGGCTATGTGAATCGAATAGGTAATCTGTTGCCCTGTTGAAGTATGTTCTATGTGTTTCCATCAGACTCATTGCATTCGGTGTAATAACTGTGACCCCGAATATGAGTACGAACTAGTATCTTCGGTAACGTGGACTTTTGAGATCACTGGCAAGTGTGGTGACGAATGAATAAGTCAGCTATAGTCTTCACTTTGGTTGATTTATGGTATAATAGCGAAGCTGTAGAATGGACTACTGCTCTATTCCAATAGCAGAATAGTCTGAAGAAGTTCGATACGCAGGCATAAAGAAACCCAATATTGTCTAGTTACCGCAAGTAACTAAGCTAAGACGTGCATTAGTGTTTTGATGTTGTGATTAAGAATTGGGAATAGAGTACAGGGCCTCTGTCTAACAGACCCCTACCACTCCCAAGAACCCACTTGGTCTGATAACGCCTTTCGGTAATAGAAAGTTTAATACAGTTTACGGTGAATCACTATTTTACATTTAATATTTGTTCGGTAATGATTTTGGCTAGTTATTAACACAGCGTAACTGTGTAACAATTAACACTTGGCGCCGTCTGTGGGAAAGTGGCATCAAGATTGCCAGTCATCTATCAAAATTAGATTATCGTTCGATTGGCAGTAGCAATAGAACCAGATTGTTGCAGACTGTCTCGTTAGTAATACTACGCGATTAGTACAAAAGATGATACATGCCGGTTACTCGATCTAGTGAAACGTATCCCAAGAACCATCAGTCTGGAGTACTAAAACCAACTTTGGGAGGTGGAAGTACAACTAGGACTGACCTAGTTGTCAAGAAAGTTAAGAACGTTAAAACTGATTCTGGTCATATTCCGGTGGAACCTGTTACGCCTCTGGAACATTCCGGTACTATTTCGGCACAGTCTGTCGAAGATATAGTAATTACAGAACCTACCAAGACGTAGTGGGAATCTAGTTTAACAACCTTGGAAAAAGATTCAGATTCATCTACGATTAGAAACACTTTATTCAAAGAAATTGGCGAAGGCAAAAAAACGCCGAATTCGGGTATAATTTCGGTTCATTCCGGTGATATTTCGGTAAGAGAATCACAGTTTTTCGGTGACGATTTAGCATTTTTTGCTGAATCCTCAGCCCAATCACCGTGCTCGAAAGCAAGTTCCCATACACTGTACATCAAGGAGGAAGGAAGGCTGTTCGAAACAGAGATTCGAAGCATATCAAGCAAGATAATCACACCGGAAAGTGCACCATCCGACGATACAGATTTCGGTAGTACAGATATTCAGGCCTAAGATACAGAAGGAAGGTATAATACACTCATGATGAACGGACAACAACAACAACAGTTATGTCCACCAACGCCACCTCCAACGGGAGTGATATACACGAAGTTTGGTGGATTTCCAGGAGATGATCCGGATGCTCACGTACGCACCTTCGAGATAAGCTACGCAGTTCTCAATCATCCACCGGATCAGGCCTACAAAGCCATTGTCTTCCAGTCTACACTTGTTAATGAAGCAGCTAGATGGCTTACGGAATATGATATTAATCATTTCGGCACCTACGAAGCAGTACGAGATGCTTTTCTGCAGCGATTCAGGCTAAAAAAGAATCCAGCCAAAATTTTTGATTATCTATAGAATAACAGACAGAAACCAAATCAAACTGTACAGGAGTATGCTACTCTCTTCAGAACACACTTAAGGCAGCTACCATCGGCCCATGCTAACTTACCAGATGACGTTATCACTCAGTGGTTCATCAATGGTTTGGCTCCACAACTTAAGCAGATCATGATCATAAGATGTGTCGGAGCCATGTCCCTCGATGCAGTCATTGCAATGACTCTGCAACTGGAACACAAAGTCGGTGGATTTACAAAAGATTTAGAATGGTTAAAAGCAAACAAGAATGTTGTAGAAGATATGACTAGATAGGTATACTACAACATATGCAAAAATTCAGGACATACCAGTGCCAATTGCGCACTTAATCAAACATTCTGCGCTATCTGCAACATTGCCGGACACACCACCGAAAACTGTGCATACAACGCTAGAGTACAAGGAACAGCGACTATCAATGCAATTATCCAGGAACAAGGACAGCCAGCCAATCACTATGTGCCTCCACAAATGAGAAACAACCAACAACAAGGATATCAAAATTACCGAGGACAGAGGAATAACAATTATAATCCAAACCGCTGGCAAAACGGACCACCACCGAAAAATCCCAATTTACCACCACCATGCTGCCATTTTTGTGGTGAATTTGGACATATTAGGAGATTTTGCAAGGATGCAACTGAGTATGATCAAAGGAAGAAGGAACGTCAAAATCCAATGGCCAACATGGTAAAAATCACATCGGTGGAGATACAGGCTGCTACAATCCAGACCCGTTCCGGTAAACAACTGGAACCAGCAGCAGAAATATTTGAACCAGGGATACATGAACAACACAGAATGTACAACAAGGCTAGTCAATGGACCACAACAAAACCACCAGTCTTTCCAGAGCCTATTCCGGTAGCCCAGCCCTCGTTAACAAAGGAAGGAACACAACAAAAGGAGTTAGCAGCAGAAACATCATCAGCAGCAGATACATTGCCCACTGTAGACACCTCCGCATCAGCAGAGGCATCAACTTCAACATCAGTAGAGCCTATCAATCAATCTCAACAGGCTTGGGAAATCTTATCTAAGGCATCTATCACTCTGCCTCTGGGCCAACTACTGGCATTAGTACCTGGAATTCGCCAACAATTCCAACAACAGTTCAGTCCGGTACCTTCTTGTATTCCGGCGACAGCAGCAGTTCAACCGGAACCTGATTCTATGGTTGATCATTCAGTTCCCTTGATTACAGTATGGTATAAGAATCATAAGATTACGCAAGTATTAATTGATGGAGGCTCTGGTGTTAACATTGCGACTGCGGCATTATGCAAAAGATTAAGATGGACCGAAATTGAACCAATTCAATTTTTTGTCAGAATGGCAGATCAATCAAGAGTCCATCCTGTAGGACTTGTGCAAAATGTACCCATCACTTTGCAAGGTACGACCTTTAAAATGACCTTTGTTATACTAGATTTGCCGGAATCCACTTTGGATTACAACCTTCTTTTTGGCCGACCTTGGCTGAAACATGCGAAGGTAATACAGGACTGGTCTGCACAAAAGCTTACATTTAAAGATGCCAATCGTAGATATGTGGTAAAATTAGATGCTATACAACCTTGCGAGCTACACTCTAGACCGTATTTTGCTGAACCAGTCCATATGCTAGGTGGATTGTCAGATGATGAAGAAGAAGAGTTTCTAAAGAGTAACGCTGACTTAATTTCCTTAGATACTATTGATCTACAGCCCGTTGTAGATAATTGGAATGCTTCAGTCTGTACAGTAATACCCGTCACAGAAGAGGCTAAGAAGGAAGACACTGTTTTGACACATGACGATGAATTGCAGCAACTTCTTAAACCAACAGACAACACAGAGAAACATCAACAGTTCTACGTCCCCTAAGATCAACTGATTACTTACAATTTAGGAGATGAAGATCATCCGCGTCTTGTGAAGATAAAGCAAAACTTACCAGAAACATTTCAAGCGAATTTAATCCAGCTACTCCAAGAATTCACTGATGTCTTTGCATGGGACTACAAAGACATGAAAGGATTGGACCCTCGTATCTACCAGCACAGGATCACGCTGAAGCCAGAAGCAAGACCGATAAAGCAAACCAGCTACCGGATGAATCCCCACTATGCATCCCAGGTAAAGGAAGAACTTGATAGGTTATTGAAAGTTGGATTCATCGTGCCAATAGAGCATGCTGAATGGATCTCTCCAATTGTGATTGTGCCAAAGAAAAACAAGCAATTGAGAATCTGTGTAGATTACCGAAAATTAAATGCAGCAACCGTACCGGATCCCTTTCCAATTCCCTTTTTAGATACCATGCTTGATAGAGTAGCAGGTCACGAGATGTATTCATTTCTAGATGGATACAGTGGCTACAACCAAGTAAGAATGGCCGAAGAAGATATACCGAAAACTGCATTTATAACCAATTGGGGTGTCTTTGCTTGTACGGTAATGTGGTTTGGATTAAGAAACACACCAAGCACATTTCAAAGATGTATGCAGGAGATATTTTCTCCTTATCTCACTTCATTTATGAAAGTATATCTCGACGATTTTTCAATTTTCGGTAAGATGATAGCACATCTGTTTCATTTACGGTGCTGCTTTCAGAAATGCAGAGAATATAGACTCTGTTTGAATCCAAACAAATCGGTGTTTGCGGTCTCATGTGGCAAGTTACTTGGCCACATTGTATCTGCACAAGGTATCTAAGTAGATCCAGATAAGATTTCGGCAGTATTAGAAGCTCCAGTGCCAGCTTCTCCAAAAGAAGTTATGCGCTTTATGGGCCAAGTACGGTGGCATGGAAGGCACTTACGGTGGCTTGCTCATCTGGCTATACCACTAAACAAGCTAATCAGCAAAACACCTCGATAATTTGAATGGACCGAGGAATGCCAGATAGCCTTTGATCGTTTAAAGCATTTATTAACACAAGTTCCTATCTTACAACCGCCGGACTGGGATCACCCATTTCATATATTTGTTGATGCTTCAGATATAGCAATAGGAAGTGTATTGATGCAACAACTTGGTAAATGGTTCAGACCAGTGTATTATGCAAGTCGAAGATTAGCACCTGCTGAGAAAAATTACTCTGTAACAGAAAGAGAATGTCTAGGGCTAGTATATTCGGTCAAGAAATTCAGACATTACTTGCTAGGCCGTAAATTCACATTTCATGTAGATCACGCTGCACTTGTCTATCTAGTTCGGCAGCAACATCTAGGTGGTCGATTAGCACGATGGGTCTTACTCTTGCAGAAATTTGATTACGAAGTCATTCACCGGCCAGGCAGTTCACACGCCTTAGCAGATTTTTTATCCCGCTTAGATTCCGGTGAAGCTCCGGTGGGCATAGATGACACGACACCCGCGATTTATGTATCAGAACCAATTAATGAAGAATCTGCAGACCCACCTATGCCATTTTCATATTATGGTCAGATCTGGATCTTTCGCACTGATGGTTGCCTTCCAACTCAGACTTCTAGAGCAGTATGCAGGAAAATTGCAGTTTTTAGCCGCCGATTTTGGTTAATTTCTGGAGAATTATATTATGTAGATCACACCGGAATCCTACTTTGATGTATTCCACCACATGAAGTTAACTCAGTTATCACTTTGGCTCGCTCGATTCCTTCCGGTGGCCCTTTGCTGCAAATCTAACTCACCGGAAAATTCTGCAGAGTGGTCTCTGGTGGCCAATGATGTACAGAGATATATTACAATTTGTCAAACAATGTGATACTTGTCAAAGATCGGGTCAGCCTTTGCAACGTCATTTTTTTCCTTTGCAACCCATCTTACCAATGGAACCTTTCCACAAGTGGGGTTTAGATTTTATCGGTCCAATTACACCACCAGCAGTCTTCAGTAACAACCGTTACATACTGACCTGTACAGACTATGCAACCAGATGGGTTGAAGCCTGGGCTTTACGGTCTGCTATAGCCGTTACGGTAGCAAAGTGTCTGCTAACCAATGTCTTTCCACGTTTTGGCTTACCACTGGAAATTGTCTCAGATCAAGGCACTCATTTTGTAAACAATCTAATGAAGGCACTTACACATTCGTTCCAGGTCACACATAAATTTAGTTCTCCTTATTATCCTCGTGCTAATGGATTGGCCGAAAGTACAAACAAATCTTTGCTGAATATCCTTCGAAAATTAATCATGGAATCACCGGAAAGATGGGATCAACTACTACCTGCAGTGTTATGGGCATACCGGACTACCTACAAGGTAACAACAGGATTGACACCTTTCAAATTAGCTTATGGCTTAGAAGCTATAGCACCAATGGAGATAGTCATACCAAGTTTAGGCGTAGCAATCACTCAGAAACTTCTACCGGAAGACTCACTGTCAATTCGGTTGGACACACTCAGAGAGTTAGATGAGCACCGATGGCTCAGTTTCTTAACTATGCACGAAGTTCAACTAAGACAGGCAAGGACGCACGATAGAAACCTGAAAACTCCAGTGTTTTTGGTAGGACAGCTTGTACTTTTTTATAATGCAAAGTCAAATAGATCCGTCGGCAAATTCAAATTACGGTGGTTCGGCCCTTACAAAATCTCAGAGCAAATCGGTCCAGCAACTTTTCGGTTGACTACGTTGACCGGAAATCCACTTCCAAAAGCAATCAACGGCTCGAAGCTGCGGCCGTATCGAAGCGCTACTAGTCCGCATTAAATCATTCGGCGGTGGACCGCATTTTTTAGCTTTTGTTTTTTTTACTTTTCATTCTGTTCTTTCTCTTCTTTTTAAAATAGCTGTGTTTTGTCATAAGCCGCCCTCCTTACCAATTACTCAAGTATGCATGCCAAATTAAAAGCAATATCATTCTAGCACCGCACAATGATAACCACCACTTCCTACCCCCCCACCGTAATATCTGTACTTAAGCTCTTCGGTTGCGACAAAAACGCTATTGTGTTCTTGTGATTGTAATTGTGTGTTCTGTGTTCTGTGTATCCGTGTGCTGTGTCTTGTGTATTCGTGTTCGCGTGCGCAATGGAAGCGTTGACGAACTACACAGCTTTCTGTGATGGTATCCCTACCGAGGTAGGAGAATACCTGCATATTCGAGGGTTGGCCAACTTCGCTGAGCTGCCTTGGCACTCAGTGGAAGCCCATCCCTTCTTCGCACAAATTATCCCAGCCATCGCCCAATCTCCCATCACCAAACGACAATGGCTCTTCCCCTCCCTACCATCTAGAACCGTAATAACCTTCCAGGCCTTCGCTGAAGCCTTCCGCCTCACTCCACAAGGCCGCGAGAATGGCCCAAGTATCCCCGTAGCCCGCATGACCGAACTTTTCCCCCGCCATTCATGGAACGAATACGCCATTCTCTGCCGCCCCGAACCTGAAAGAACCGCATTGCAGTTCTTAGTTGTGATCCTTAATCTCTAGAAACGCACCTACGGTATCTCCTGCCCATTCTATTCCGCCATCGACCTTGCCACACGAGAACCCGTTAATTTTGCCTCATTTTTCTTTCACCGAATCCATAAGGAGTGCGTCCCCATAGTGAAACAAGTCAACAAAGGAACCACCCCTCGATCCAGACTTCCCCACATCCTTTCTTTTCTCTTCCCAACGATACTCGCCGCTCAACCACCACAACGAGGACCAGTTTTAAGGCACGAAGAGTCAGTTCAACTACTAGAAGATGAGGAAGAAGAAGATGAAGAAGAGCTCAATCAGTTGTTCCGCCAGAAACGCATCAGGATTAGCTCCTCAGAAAGTGAAGCACAAGGCTCAGCCGGAAAGGATAAAGATGACGATAAAGAAGACGAGAAGCAAGAAGAAGAGACGTTCCATGATACAGCCACCTCAATGCATAATGAATCATCGATTGAGCAAAGAATCAGAGCAACAGGAAAATGAGCAGCAATCTAATCAAGATGCACTAGCTACTGAAGGCAGTGGAATCCACAGAAGCACACAATACAGAAACGGAACAAACAAACAAGGTAACAACTACTGACTCTGCCCTCCCCAAAACCCCGCCTACTAACGCCATCTCTCAACCGAAACCACCCCGCAGCCCCATCAAGCCCAGTCACCCCACCGGAACTTCTGAAGCCTCTACATCCTCCCTCAATTATTCACCACCTAATTCACAACAACTGCTCACCAAAACCTTGTCGCAACCTCGCCCTCCTCTGCCACCCCACCCCATTCCAGTTTTTTCGGAATTAGAAGCCATGGGTCACCTTTTAATTAATCTATCCCAACAACTGCCGCAACACCTGAAGCAAGCCACAGACATTGCACGAGAAGAATTCCAAAGGAAATTGGAAATAATGGAGGCGGATATCACCCCTCTTCAGGAAGAATTACAAGCAGCAAGAGCAGAAAATCATGCACTCCATGAGCAAATCAAGCAACTACAGGCTACACTCCAAGCACAAGAAGAAAGCTCAAGCCAGCGAGATAAGGCATTAGCTAAAAAAGACGAATTACTCACAGCTGCCGACACTGAAATAATAAAGTTAAATCAAACAATCAAAGATACAGACGATACAAGAATAGCACTAGGAAACCTACTGGAAGAAACAAGAGTCCAGTTGCAGGACACAATACAGAAATACCAAGAGCACCAGAGAGAAGCAAAGCAGGCAGTAGAAGAGCTACAAAGAACAAAAGAATCCTTAGACGACGTCAACAATATGCTGAAACATCAACTGAACAGAGAATCTAAATATCAAAAGGACTTAGCAAATGCCCACAGAGAATGAGATGCTTACTACCAAACCATAGAGTTCCAGAACCAACAGTTCGGAAGACTGGATAATCAGGTACGCAATCAGAAAGACCGAATCACCGAGATTCAGAAACAAGTAAAGGACATGAAGACAACAAGAGATGCGGCATTATCAAACGATTTTTATTTACAAGAGGCCTTTTTGCAAACACAGGCCGAAATTTTGCTCACCGAAGCCATTGCCCTCAGTTCCGTTAGAGTAGATGCGCAGATTTTAGAACCCGACACCCTTAAGCAATTATTAGAAACCCTTAAGAAAAAAATAGCCCGGACATTTAGATTAGCCAAGAATATGTATTTAGAAGGTATCATAGATGAACAGTAGTTTTGTAATAGAAATCACTTGCGGGTTCGAGTCCACCGTGCGTGCCAGTGTTAGTCGGCCGCCGAGTGAGACAAATGTAATGACTGCCGGATGTAACGGAGTTCCTTGAATCACGTGCGAAAAGTTGGGACGCGCATCCTGTAAAATTTATATAAAGCTATGAAAGAAGAATGGTCGCAAGAGACGTCTTTTCTGGAATTGCTGGATTGTTCGCCTCATTTTCTGTCAGAGTACTGTTTACACTGTTGTGGAGTCTAAGTAATGTGAATGTTGAGTTCTGTATCGGATGCTCACATTGAAGTTCACCGTAACGAGTGATTGAATGACGGATTGTGTGTTTGAGAACTATTATCGTGTTGTATTGCTGCATATTCTTCAGTTATTGAAGTACCCTGAGTCAGTTTGAGTAGTTATCTGGCTATGTGAATCGAATAGGTAATCTGTTGCCCTGTCGGAGTATGTTCTGTGTGTTTCCATCAGACTCATTGCATTCGGTGTAATAACTGTGACCCCGAATATGAGTACGAACTAGTATCTTCGGTAACGTGGACTTTTGAGATCACTAGCAAGTGTGGTGACGAATGAATCTGTCAGCTATAGACTTCACTTTGGCTGATTTACGGTATAATAGCGAAGCTGTAGAATGGACTACTTCTCTGTTCCAATAGCAGAATAGTCTGAAGAAGTTCGATACGCAGGCATAAAGAAACCCAATATTGTCTAGTTACCGCAAGTAACTAAGCTAAGACGTGCATTAGTGTTTTGATGTTGTGATTAAGAATTGGGAAAAGAGTACAGGGCCTCTGTCTAACAGACCCCTACCACTCCCAAGAACCCACTTGGTCTGATAACGTCTTTCGGTAATAGAAAGTTTAATACAGTTTACGGTGAATCACTATTTTACATTTAATATTTGTTTGGTAACGATTTCGGCTAGTTATTAACATAGCGTAACTGTGTAACAATTAACACAATCCAACATGTCTATTATTGAAGATTTAGCAATTGTAAAGAATGATGAAGCTAACATGGCTCAAGATTTTTGGGCGTGTGTTATTAGATGTCATTATGATGCATCTTTGCATTTTACATGTATGGTTGTGAGTGAGGCTAATTTGGATTGGTTTTTTGATAGTGGTTCTTCAAAGCACATAACATCATGCAAAAAGTCTTTTTCCTCTTTGAAAGATGCACCCAAAGGAAGACGTGGTGTGTGCAAACAATGCCTCTTATCCTATCATTGGAGTAGGAGAAATTGAGCTTATGGCTGCAAATGGAGGTATGATTCTCTTGAAAAATGTATTGTATGTACCTGATATCAAGAACATAATTTCAATTTCATTGATTGCCAAAGCTGGAATTCATGTACACTTTGTTGATGATATATGTATGGTTCATGCTTTCAGTAATGGTGATGTTATCATGATGTATGCTACATTATGTAATGGTTTTTTATCGCATGGAAACATACAAGAGGGATACCTCAAATGCTTTGGTTGCTCATACTTCTTCCATGGCTGAAATGGGGCTTTCACATGCTCATTTTGGTCTCTTAAACTTCAATAGTTTGTTTTACTTACAAAAGAAGGATATGGTTATTGGCTCTTCTACACTTGAGTCTATTGGAAAGCATGCATATGAAGGTTGCATTTTTGGAAAAATTCATTGTGCTTCTTTTCTAAATGATAGTCATACACACACTACAAGAAAATTGTAGCTTGTTCATAGTGATGTATATGGTCTTGTCAAGACTCCATCTTTTGGGAAGAATATAGTTTATTATCTTCATTGATGATGATAATCACCATACAGGGGTGTATCCTATGAAAGCAAATAATGAGGTATTTTTTTGCCTCAAAGCATTTTTAGCAATGGTTGAAAATTTTTCTTCACAAAAGCTTTTGACTCTACACATGGATCATGGTGGTGAATACATATCACATGAGTTTAATGCTTTTCTTTATGAAACAAGTATTTCACATCAATGTATGGTGCCATATACACCTCAAAAAAATGTTGTTGCAGAGTGTAAACATAGAGCTCTATTTGAAATGGCATCATGTATGGTTAAAAGAAAACATCTTACTAATAAGTTTTGGATGGAAGCAGTCATTTGTGCAAACTATGTGTTGAATCGCTGCCCTACAAAATCATTGAGATTCATCACTCCTTATGAGGCTTGGAATGGTCATAACCCTATGGTTAGTCATATGCGTGTGTTTGGTTGTTTGGCATATGCTGTTGTGCCATCACAACAAGGTCACAAACTTGATGACAAGGCAAAGAAATGCATATTTGTTGTTTATAGTGCTGAAAGTAAGGGATATTTTTTGTATCATCCATTGACTAGCATAATTATTCTAAGTCAAGATGTGATATTTGCTAAAAAATTAGTTTTTCCTCTAGTTGAATGCAAAAAATAGCCACCAATTAGCTCACAAGATGTGTTCGATACACTCATGCCTTTGTTCCAAAATGGTGTGCTTGACTATGGCCATATAAACCAGCCAAGTAAAGCTCAAAGGGCTCAAAATTTCACTACAGCATATCGAGGGTATACCGAGGCTGCTACCGAGGAAAATGAATGGACGTGATTTCTTCGCGACATTGATGTTAGAGTCGGTATACGCGTCGGAAACAAAGCATCGGTATGGGCGTCGATATAAGCGTCGGTATGAGCACCGGTATAGGCGTCGATATTACCGGCATGTATACCGATGCTTATACCGATGCCCATACTGGTGTACCGACGCCTGTAGCGACGTCCATATTGGAGCTACCGATGCGTATACCGACGACCGTATTTGCACAATTTTTTTTGGGCAGAGTGTGTTGTCCTTTGCTACAGCATGATGTTGGCTAGCAAAAGACAATACACTCTGCCCAACTGAGTACATGTGTTATGTACTCTAATGGCAACCAAAACATAAACTTATATGAGCAAAAATGAACAATGAATCATGTATAGAAAGTTTTATATTTCATAAATGAGAAATATACAAAAGTGTGGCAAAGCACTTCCATATAGGAATCGAATACAAAATTATGGTACATCATTGCCACATAGAAGTGTAATACAAAATTATGGCAATGTGACAAAACACTTCCATATACAAATCAAATTAAAAAATTATGTTACATCATTGCCATATGCGAGTGTGATACAAAATTGTGGCATTGATCAAATATTTAAACCTACAATCCTGCAACAAAACATATGTATGAAATAAGACCAATTAACATGACATTTATAAACAACAACTAAAAACACAAAACCAAGATATAACTTTACTTAATCAAGAACATTCTCCCATGAGATGATTGCACCGCGTCCCTCTAAGTCTTGTAATAGTGCATTCAGACCATGTCGATATCCATATGATTCTTTAGTTCGCGTCGGAGGACAACCCACTGCCAACTCCTATAATAAATATGCAAAATGTTAGATGAACATACATAATGTGCTTAATACAAACAACTTGAATAATTAACATGATACCTACAAATTGGTAGCGCATACTGTCGTATCCGCCGCTACCTAAATGCGACGTTCCAACCGTATCTAAACATGTAGCCACCGCATCTCTCTGTTGACGATATTGATCAGGAGTATGTTGCTTCTCATCCTGAATTGATTCCCATTCTTCCACATATAGCCATACAGGCTTCGGTAAGCCACCTCTGAAAGCATCGCGAGCTTCGGATCGTTGATGAGACATCACCTTGCGTGCCGTATGCTGAACCCATTCAGAACTCACAATAGGATTCCCAAGTGCTCGCCGATAGTCTTCATATATGGATTGTGTTATATGATTTTTAGAGTCCCTATCCTGTTCGCTCCATTTTAACATTACTGAATGACCGAATTTGATGGAGCAAAGTTGACGAATGCACTAACGCATTGACTTTCTGACCGCATCCATAACTGGAGCTCCATTACCGATATGATATATTTTGGAGTCGTCATGATCATACACTCCCCAAGGTGTATGTGGAGATCCCATCGGATGCAATCACAAGATCTCATCTCATCCAATGTATATATATATATGCATGCTTGTATACATATGCATGCTTGTATACATATGCATGCTTATATACATATGCATGCTTATATACATATGCATTCATGCTTGTATACATATGCATTCATGTATGCATATGCATGCTTGTATCCATATGCATTCATGTATGCATATGCATGCTTGTATGCATATGCATGCTTGTATGCATATGCATTCATATATGCATATGCATGCATGTATGGATATGCATTCATGTATATGCATATGCATTCATGTATATGCATATGCATTCATGTATATGCATATGCATTCATGTATATGCATATGCATTCATGTATATGCATATGCGTTCATGTATATGCATATGCATTCATGTATATGCATATGCATTCATGTATATGCATAAGCATTCATGTATATGCATATGAATGGATGTATGCATATGCATGCTTGTATGGATATGCATTCATGTATGCACATGCATGCTTGTATGCACATGCATGCTTGTATGCACATGCATGCTTGTATGCACATGCATGCTTGTATGCACATGCATGCTTGTATGCACATGCATGCTTGTATGCACATGCATGCTTGTATGCACATGCATGCTTGTATGCACATGCATGCTTGTATGCACATGCATTCATGTATGCATATGCATTCATGTATGCATATGCATGCTTGTATGCATATGCATATGCATGCTTGTATGCCTATGCATGCTTGTATGCATATGCATGCTTGTATGCATATGCATGCTTGTATGCGTATGCATGCTTGTATGCGTATGCATTCATGTATATGCATATGCTTGTATGCATATGCATTCATATATGCATATGCATTCATATATGCATATGCATTCATGTATGCATATGCATGCTTGTCTGCATATGCATGCATGTATGCATATGCATGCATGTATGCATATGCATGCTTGTATGCATATGCATTCATGTATGCATATGCATGCATGTATGCATATGCATGCTTGTATGCATATGCATGCTTGTATGCATATGCATTCATGTATATGCATATGCTTGTATGCATATGCATTCTTGTATGCATATGCATTCTTGTATGCATATGCATGCATGTATGCATATGCATTCATGTATGCATATGTATGCTTGTATGCATATGCATGCTTGTATGCATATGCATTCATGTATGCATATGCATGCATGTATGCATATGCATGCTTGTATGCATATGCATGCTTGTATGCATATTCATGCTTGTATGCATATGCATGCTTGTATGCATATGCATTCATGTATGCATATGCATGCTTGTATGCATATGCATTCATGTATATTCATATGCTTGTATGCATATGCATTCATGTATATGCATATGCATTCATGTATGCATATGCATTCATGTATGCATATGCATTCATGTATGCATATGCATTCATGTATGCATATGCATTCATGTATGCATATGCATGTATGTATACATATGCATGTATGTATACATATGCATGCTTGTATACATATGCATTCATTCTTGTATACATATACATTCATGCTTGTATGCATATGCTTGAATTCCCTGCTTAAAGAGACCATCGAGGTAGAAAATACAGAGAGGATTCCCCTCAGCCTCACAAGAACCCAACATCGGTGGGGCCCCACATTGCTGACCACTAAGGAATGAAAGACTCCAGCCATGGGAGTCGGAAGTGGGCAAACAACCAAGGCCGAGGGAGACCAAACAAATGAACATGTTCATAGGCCCTAATCAAAGAGATAAAACCACCCGACCATGAGGAGCAATGAGGACTTAGCCGCTGCTCCCAAAGCCCAAGCACACAAACACCCACTTTTGACTTCTCTTGTATACTCTATCTCATTTAATATTCTTCCTCCATTTTTTTTAAATAAAGGAATTTTGGTCTTAGCCTACTCTCTTGGACTTGAATTTATTAAAAGAAAAGTACAAGTGAAGGGGACTAGTGCCCACGGGATCCCCCAAATCCCACAAACACGGGTAGCTTTTACATCAAAGTCACCAGGGGACGGGGACGGGTCCCGGGAACGGTGGTGTCCCCGAGATGGGGACGGAGCCTAGGGTGTCCCGGGGACGGGTCCCTGGGATGGCATCAAAAAAATGCTGAGTTTCTCAAAATAATGAGATGAAAGTCATGTAGAAATAATTCCTCAACATATGAAATGACCAATAAGAAGAAAAACATAGAAAAAAGGTGTTTTTTAAGTATAAACAATGAGCACGTTGAGTCGTTGACAGTTGAATATTCAGAATCTTACAAGTGATCACTGATAAGTCTCATGTATTTCATCATGTCAAAAGATAGATTCTACATCATCATCATATAAAAAAGATGTTACATCATGAGATAAAAAGATCTTACATCATACGATCGATGGACAAATGTCAAAAAGACTACATATGATGGGAACATAAATGAGAAATGTAAAAGGCTACAACATAAATGTGATGACTATGGAGAATCCAAGTGGGGAGTCACAGTGACAGACTCATTTTCTGCAACACAATCAGTGGTTGCTGCATCTTCATGTTCTTCATTTACCACTGGGTCCCATCCCTGCTCTACCTCCCATTCTCTGAAAGGATCTCCCTCCATGCATTGTGTCCGTCGAAGCATCCTCAAATTTGCACTGACAAACACAAGATCACTAGCACGCTGCACACCAAGTCTGTTCCTCTTTTTAGAGGCTACATGTCCATAAACACTCCATATTTGCTGAAGACAACTGGTGGTGCATGCCTGGAAAAGTATCCGAATGGCCAATTGTTGAATCTCTGGACCATCAAAACCAAAATCCTCCCACCATAGGGCAGCACCAACACGTAGCCTATCCTCTTGGGCATCTGCACATGCATATGAAGCATCTTTCCCTATTCTATATTTGGATAACTGATCTCTGATAAGTCGTCTAGCTACACTATCTGGGACAAATTTCTCTAATATGATCCTCCATCCATTAGCTACCTCTGGATCCGCATATTGCTTTTTATCTTGGAATTCTGGATCCAACATGTATGCTGCTGCATGAAGTGGAGAGTAGTATGCATCCCATCTGCTAACACAAATAGTTGAAAGTTCTTCATACCTATCATTATCATTCACCAATGTTTTTAGTGCTTCAATTGTGCGATCCATAGCTTCATACACTTTACCAATACATGGCTCCATGGAATCCACAATTTTCAATAAGTGCACAAGTGGATGAACAATATCTACGATGTGAGAAATGTTTTCCCACCATGCTGCATCATCAGCTAATCTTCTAAATTGCTTTCCTGCTGAAGTAGAAGCTTCTGGCATCCTCACGAATTCATCACTCAATAAAAGCCCTCTCAAGACATCACTACATTTTACTACTCGGTGTAACATAGTGAAATTATATGCAAACCTTGTGTCTGAGTACTTGAGCAAAGCAAGAGTAGATCTCTTGCTAAACTCATTCTTCACACGAGTATGGTTGTTGATGAAGCTAACCAATGAATTTGCCTCATTGATTTCAGGCAAGATCCAATCCAAATTCCCAACGTCTTTGAGAATATTATTCAAACAATGAGCCATGCAAAAGCACACAATGATGTGAGGATACATATTTTCAATAACTGCACCTGTAGCTCTATTTGCAAGCTCCCCATCTGCTACAATGCAAACCACATTTGATGGTCCCACAATCTCTATGGCACTTAACCACTCTGCAGTAAGTACATCAGCTGATTTTCCCGTCTCGGATGCATCATGTGATGAGATAAAGTACATCTCACCACGAGAATAAGCCACCACTCCATGGATAGAGTGCCGTTGGACATCACTCCATCCATCCACAAGCAATGATACTCCATTCCTTTCCCATGATTTTCTAATGGTCTCGCATGCGGCTTCGACAAGCTTCTTCTCTTTCTCCAATACAGTGGTGCGCAAGCTCTCGGAAGATGGAGGCACATAGTGTGCGCCATATTCACAAATCTTCTTTACCATATCTTTGAAATATGGTGATCTATGAAAAAAGTTAAACAATAAGATTTATAAGTAATGGCTTAACCAGATTTATAAGTAATGGCTTAACCGTTATGGAAGTGTCAAGTCAAATATTGAAATAGAATGAAAATTCAATTCTTACCGAGCTGCATTGAAAGCTATGTGGTCATGGTAGAAAAAGCGTGCCACGACAGTGTCCACCTCCTCCTTCAATACGGGATTCCAATTCTCATGCAATGTTTGTTGACGTGATTGACGTACATAGGGCATTCCCGATGGTGTGGAAGAACTAAGAGTAGGATGAGGAGTGGAAGTAGGAGTAGGAGTAGGAGCACGAACCGGGGCCGATGAAGATGATGCTCTTGTAGAGGATGGCATAGAAGACCTCACAAACGATGCCGGGTTGATAGGAGCTTGTGAAGCACGACGAGTATGAACTTGAGCATCACTAATAGCAATTTTGTTGAGTAATTCTTGCTTCTTCTCCGAAGTGATTGCAGAACAAAATCTTACTTCATGTCCACGATCATGAAGTAAATGTGCACGCACCTTGTTTGCTCCACCGATTCTTTTATAGCCACACAGCTTGCAACTCCATGGTCCTGCACCACCACCTTCGCTGGTGGATACGGGAGAGTCCAGCTCTTCCCACCATGTCCATTTGCTTGTAGCATGCCTCCTCTTTGTGTTTGACCCACTTGTTCGCGATGAAGAAGCCATAGGACTCTAGGAGAGGAGAATACTATGAGGAGATAGAGATCAGCCCTTGACTATGCAAGGGATGAAGATGAATCAAGCCTTCACACACTCAAGATGCTTGCAATGAAGGCTCTAAGAGTGTGAGTGAGCTTCTGGCATAAAGAGCTGAAATGGGGGGTATTTATCTTTGTGTATGGGGCCTAAGAACACTCTAGAACTCCTCCAAAAAGGCGCCAAAATAATTCACCAAAAATTAAAGTCAAATTTTCAATTTGAAGTTTGAAAAAGTCCCTCCAAATCTCCCCGCCAATCGATTGCCGTCCCCAACTGCACTTGTCACCATCCCTTGTCCCCGCGACGCGTTCCCAGGACGGATCCATGTTTTGAGCCTGCTGTCCGGGACGTCCCCCGTCCCCTATAGGCGTCCCAAGGTTTTCATGATCAGGGACGACGTCCTGACGTCCCTAGGACCCCGAGACGCGTCCCCATGTTACTTTGTTTTACATAGTTTAGATGGCATTACAAAGAAGATTAATCACCCTCTCATCACCCTCATGTTGGGCCCACTTGGGTTTAAGCTTATTGCTTACCAAATGGAGCACTTGATGATGCCTGAAGAGGGGGGGGATTTCTTATAGTTAGTGATTCGTTTGTTGAGGAGGAACAAGGATTTCTCAATCGACCACTCTTTGGGGGAGTTGCCAAAGTTAAAAGCACATCTTTCTTGCCTGATATTCCATAGGACCTCCCCCCTAATGGCATTCCAAACAGTCATGGAGTAGTTGATTGCTTCTCACAACAGAGCTTGTTTCCAACTTATATGTTTCTAAATTCTAATTTTCTTTTCGATAATCTGCCAAAGCTTGTTGGAGTTTGGACAAGTAAAGAAAATGTGAGGAACAACTTCAATGGACCAGTAGTAGCATTTGCACTAGGGAGGCATACCACAAATTTTGCTAGCCTTAAGGTTGGTCCAGATTCCATGAGAGGATAGAATTTTTGGTTTCTATGAGAGGGTGCCAAATAGCCATTAACTTCATGTCCCACCGTAGTTGTGTCCACAACAAGCACCACGTCTTGTTGAGGTTAACCTGATGTTCAGGATTTTTGTTAGGCAATTATCGTTGTGCCATCTGAGACCAAGCAATCTCAACATGTTGTGTCCCATAAGAAGGTGAACTTTAGAACGGTCCTAGGCAAGACATCAGCTTTGCAAAGTGTTCCATTCTTCATAGGTAATGTTGACGCTAGGGTCAATATCCTCAAAGTTGATCCACTGGTTGGCGTCTTGTTTCCAAAGATGTTTCCATTTTTTGAAGCCTTTCTTCCATAACCTTTTGGCCCTAAGGAATGTTTTGACAACCATGATCAAAGAGAAGGTCAGGTTGGATCTCGACAATAGCTCTAAAAGTGGTGTTAGAGTGGTTGATTTTGG
This sequence comes from Ceratopteris richardii, assembly GCA_020310875.1. Taxonomy (NCBI): domain Eukaryota; kingdom Viridiplantae; phylum Streptophyta; class Polypodiopsida; order Polypodiales; family Pteridaceae; genus Ceratopteris; species Ceratopteris richardii. Next base: position 95,224,470 of record CM035442.1, on the reverse strand, counting down.
ATCAGAGGCTTCACACAAGTATCAAGGCACCTCCAAAATCTCTCCAAGTTGGTAGAGTCATTGAGGACAAAACCATTCATATCATCGAAAAAAAGTCTCGTGCTGATTTGACTATGGTCATTAGGTAGTCAGAGGCTTTGGATATTACCAGCTTCCACCTATTGTTCCATGAGTCTGATAATCCCTTATGTGGCAATGGCAAAGAGAACGGGAGCCAACGGGCATCCTTGTGTAATCAATCTTCTTAGTTTGATCATCTTAGAAAGTTATCCATTAACATCAATTTGAGTCGATTCGTTTTTCCTCAACGAATCCAAAATATATTTGAATTCCTCTTTAGTTATTTAATTGGCAAGAAAGTCTAGCGATATAGGCAAAAAAAAAGGACCGTCGATCACCTCTAACGATGAGCGCCACAGCCACGTGGATTAAGTACCATTGTGAGGATGCACCTCTTATGCCATCGCGAAGTCGACAATCACTGAAGCGTAGTGCGAGACCAGGCTCCACCTTGAACCACTCGAAACAGATGAGATCGACCTCGAAAAGCGCAACAAAGAGGCATAGGACTATTTCTATTGATGGAAGTAGTTGTGATGATCAAAAGTGTCATCAATGATAACGCTAGGTGTCTTGATAGATGAGTTGCATCATAGATAGTTCTTATCACAATAGGTGTAGCTTGTTATGATGGCGAGTAGGTGTCACAATAGCTTAGGCTATCTCAATGGACCAATCTATTGTGATAGTTCGGGAGTATCTCGATAGACCTTAGCTGATATATCCGAATGACATTTTTCTATTAGTAGAATAGACAATGAAACATGGAGTTTTCAAAACTTTCATCGTCTATTCTAATTGGCAGGTGCCATTGTGTCTTTCATCTATTTTTTTGCAATAACACAAATCTTGATTGACTATGATGATGGATAGAACTAAATGTTCTAGGACTCGTAAGGAAAAAAATCTCACTTAAAGAACATACTAGTCTAGAACAAAACAAAAACCATTCTCTCTTTTTCTTCCTCTCTTTCTCTCTCTCTCTCTCTCAATAATAAGGAAAAACTAATGTTGACTAAAGTTTTATATTCCCAATTGAAATCTTTGATGAGGAAGATGATGGAAGGAGGTGGAAGAAGGTGAATGGAGATGGTAGGGGCATAGATGGAGTGTTCTAAATGCTAAAAATAAGGAAATTTGAGTTTTCACTAACCAAAAGATTCCAATTTCATTTTCTCAACATACTACGATCATGTGCTCTTCCAAAAGCCATTCATCAACAATGGTGCCTAAAAGCTATCAAAGATCCATGAACTCCAACAAATATCTACCTTAAATTATCACTTAGGGATACATGGGACTATTATAATGACCACGAGCACAGTATGCTAGGAATCACATGCACTGGCATATAAATGCAACGACCATGCGTACACACAAAAGAGCAATGGGAGAGAAGATTAATGCCATCTAAGCTCTGTAAAAGCTTCCCCTGCTTTGTGGGATTTGGGGGGTCCCGTGGGCACTAGTTCCTTTCTCTTGTACTTTTCTTTATTTAATTCAAGTCTGAGACAGTAGGCTAAAGGTTCTTTATTTAATTCAAGTCCGAGAGACTAGCTTAGTCCACCAAACGTTCTTTCACAAAAAAGAGATATTTTACAATGGAGAGTGTTCAATATCTCTATTGGCTAATCCATCCAAATGAGCCTCGCAGCACGATTTACAGTTTTCCTATAAAGTATAATCAATTTCATAGCTAAAAATGTTTAGTCTAGTAAAAATACTCCTTGGAGGTCATTTGGAGGGCAAAATCAATTCCAAAAGCTCAAGGAATCATCAACTTGCCGGAAATGGAGCAGTTAAGTACACCATTAGTTAAGTACACCATTGGTTTTTGTGGGGCTCCTCATGTACTTCCATGTCTCCTACGTGGGTTTGTGCATTCGCCTCTTCATTCTTCTATGGTAACAAAAGTGTAGTTGGATAGCTAGCGACAAAAATTTGGACATGGTAACAAAACTGTAGATGGATAGCTATCGACAAAAAATTGGACACAAGTTAATTTGCATTATTTTGCATTTGATACTTTTTTTATATATGGATAATAGCAAATTGTTTAGAGACTCCACAATATTTAAACCTAATTGATAAAAAATATACTAAAAATGACAAACGTATTAAAATATGCAAACAAGCATACACACACAGATGCACAGACACATACATACATACACACACATTATATATATATATATATATATATATATATATATATATATATATATATATATATATATATATATATATATATATATATATATATATATATATATATATATATTATTTAAAGGTTGGAGTTTTTTCAGTAAAAGTGGTTTTGATAAAGAAAATGCATTCATATTTGACAAAAAAGGTGGGTATATATGATCTATCTTACGTTATTTGGTAATATTTTGGAATTTTTATAATAAATGTAACATACCAATCTTTCAACATCTCACGACCTCGATTATGAAGGAAATCAAGGATAGAGAATATCATCTTCACATCTTTCCTAAAGGAGCCACAAATTTAGAAATACTCCTCATTAATCAATTTAGAAACTAAGTTCAAGCATTTAACCCACCTCATATGTAGAATCAATATCACCTTTTCCATATCCAAGGGTCTACCCCAAGAGGATCCTAATTCTCATGTCATAATGTTCCAATCTCCATTTAAAGAACAATCTCTAGCATCGAGAATATGTATTTCTTTCTCTCTTATAGAAAACCGATATCAAATACCCCATATTTCAACAAAGATTTTCATGTCAAGTATTCCTTCTTAACATGTGGATCTATGTGAAATTTGATTATATAGATGCTTTAAGTTTAGGTATCTCCATTGAATATTCCTCAATTATTTAGAGAGCATTGAAGCTATAGATTCGTGAATAATTTTTAGATATGATGAAACAATCTAAGCCCTTGATGATACAATGTAGTTTATGATATAAAAATGGGTGGAAAAGGTAGTTTCTAAGATTTTGTTTGAATTTTCTACCACATATGAAAGACGAAATCCCTAATCAAGGAGAATAGGACACCCTAATCCAATCACTTAGTTAAGCTACAAAATTCTACTAGAAGTGAAAAGGTAATCACTAAAGATGCTCTTATATAACTTCAAAGATATTGACGTGAGTGATAATAGTCCTCTTAGGCTTGCATATACATTCTACGAACAGTTTGAGCACAATAAAAAATTGTTTTAGTTGAAGGGCATACCAAATCTTTCCTTTATAGGCCTTTGTCTAAGCCCCATGGACCTATTCAAGCTTAATTCCCGTTTCTTAGAGCCACTGATGACCCTTGAAATGGCTATCGAGTTCACATGTTAACTTCACAATACGAACAACAACAAAGCACCTCAACCTCCTCCTAGAGCTTAAAATTGAGAAACAAAAAGAAACAACCCAAATTTTTCCAACGACACATTTTTATGTCTACAACCCAAAGATCCAACCATAATCTCTAGTGATGGTGAATCCCTACTACAATGGATGATGAAATAATCAAAGTATTTCATAGTGAACTCATGGAAAATCATAAAACCATGACTAGTATATCTACCTCTTGTCACTCACAACTTTTTCTTTTTAACTTTATCCAATGATCAAGTTGGTCCAATGGTCCAAATTGTTCTAATGAGTCAAGTTGGACCAAAAGGTTATCATGTTCTAGTGGGCAACCTTGGTCTACTAGGTCATCTTGGTTTCCCTAATCAAATTCGTTATTATAGGCAAGTTGAGAACTCTTCTAGTACATTCGAATCAAGGAGATTGATAGCTTTTGATATTCCTTTAAAATATTTCCAAAACTGATTTTCCATAACAAAAAAAGGGAACATTTAAGATGGGATCTAATCCATGTACTTTACTTAGGTTATCTTAGGTAAAATAAATATAATTAAATCAATCTAGGTACCATATATGATCCTAAAAGGTAATCATAATGAAGATGGACATACCAATGGATGAAGAACAATGCCATTGGACCGCTATTGTGATGTAGATGGATATGAAATTTCAATATTCATGTGTGAACCCATAATTGAAAAGTGTGAGTTCCATATAAACACTCATAAAGAATAGAATGTTGAGGACATAGAATCGATTCTGATGGATCCATCATGTGAGTAAGAAGAATATTTGTACTTGATTGATGGTAAGACCCATGAACAAAATGAATGTCAAAACTATAATTTTAGTTTGAAAACAAAAACTTTTCCTCAATTCATGACATTAGCTTTCGTCAACACTGTAATCATTTAGTTTGATTCTTGCAAATGAATACTTTGTCTCAAGTCATGAAATTAGCATGACAAAGGAGTATAGAACATGAAGAAAAAGTTTATTCAATCATTAGTGATAGCCAAAATAAACGTGGAAGACATATATGATTCAAGCTATGTATAAATAAAAGCGACTATCTAGAGATATTAGAGACTACACACAATGGTATTCTAAGTGGACACTTTTGATTGTCCTTAGTTGTTGTGCGGACACAATAGATGGTATTGAAACCTATTACAAACTTCCGTACACTAGGATGTTTTCATGCTCCTACATCAAGAAGTATCCATGTTTATCTGCCAAGGGAGTTTGCTCCAAGTACATCATGCAAAAATGATGGGAACTCTTCAAAATGAACATCGTATAGTTGGAGAAAATAGTATTGAAGTTTGAACTCATGGCTCACTATGTCCTTCTAATACAGTGTCTCCATACCACACAATATTCCATAACCTCTCAAATGTACACCAATTCATTGGTGTAGGTGAATCTATAGTATTATATAAAAGAACAACTTTTAGAGCTTTAAAAGGGTATGGAAGAAAAGAACACAAGTGAGAAGTTCAAAGTCAGTCTCCAATAGTTGAAAGAGACTCCTCTTGGTATGCAATATAGGAAATGATTAACATCCTTTGATACTCTTTCAATGGAGCATGCAACCAACATATTTTTGCAATAAGGTTTGCCTTTCACTTGTTATTTTGTTATGAGTTTTCTTTTATATTCTTTTGGATATTGAATAGGTCATTCATTGTAGATGTCAATGCTTCATTAACCATAGAAGTTCATTTCAAGTCATTGAAATCTTGATTGACCAACAAGAATGTGTTTAGTATCTTGGAGGCACCAATAGCAAACCTTATGGAGATGCAAGCGATTAATGATTTTATAGGTAAAGTACAAGATATTATCATTTCTAGAGACATGTAGATAGTATGTGATGAAGATGGCATTAGTACTAGAGGTTAGAGTGCATTGTAAAATCTTTTGATACATGTTACAAAGAAAAAGGTATTTTTCATGATATTTTTTCATGCCCTTACAACGTATCGATAAAGATGATGAAGTCCAATGAGGATGTATCTAGTATTCTTGGACTCTACTTGTATGTAGAAGATATTATTCCTATGTCTATTTATCATTTAGCTACATCCAACAAGTAGTTGAAAAGCTAGAAACAGATCCTTGACACAAAATATAAGAACATATTAACGTGGAGAGGGTTCAATAACCAATGGTTTAATTTTACAAATCTAGCATACCAAGTACGTCCATTATTGTTACCGTGATATTCATTTTATTTTGATGTGATATAATTTTTGGTAATTAATTTAGGCTAATACCAAATTGAGGTCTATATTGAAGTTAGAAAAATGCAAATTCGCAAATGGGATGGTGAATAGAGATATTGAGTGTGGCAATCATGAATGAAGCCATGACACATGACGTCTATGGATAAATTAATAATATTTGCACTAAGTTTACATATAATGTTTGATTGGAGAATGATATATTATGGTTAAGTGCTATTAAAGTACCTATATTAGACAAACCTAATCATGACACATAAGATGAAGATTGGAATCCCATTATTAGTTAATGTTCAATTTTGCATGTTTCATGCCTTCATGAGAATTTTTGATAGATTATTGAAGTTTCATATAGATTGAAAATATCCCTTGAAGCCATTTAATAATTTTCCATAAGCTACTAAAAGATTGGAGGAGAATCATAATTCAATTGGTTATCATGGTGACAATGAAACTTAAGTTCCAAAAAACTTGGTGAAACTTATGATAGTTTGCAACAAGTATCAAAGACATGGAAGGAGGAAAATAAAATTTTTTAGAAGCGTTATTAGTGACAAAAAATGAGCATTGGTAGGTATGGAAAGTCCTATGCATGATTTAAATAGATAATGATTCTCAAATTGACATTGGTAATAAGAGAAAGACGGTTTGTTCATGCTTAGATACGGTTGTAGGCTAAAAGAGTCTTACTACCTCCAATGATAATCAATGTCAATTGTTTCAAGATACATTAATGGAGTTCATAAAGTATCTCATCCTATCTTGTAAAGAGAGAAAATTAAATATTATTGTCAGACATTGATCCACAGGAATCATGACTTTCGTCCGTAGGGATCAATCCATGTGTGTGAGGGAAAAGGGCCAGCTAGCCAAGGTCCCAAGCTCGGGGACACCCTATGGTATTCGGTAGTAATGGGAATAAGTGTTGCATAGTGGACAATGTTCACACAAGATTATTCTAGAACATTGCTATTTTTAGAGTAAAAGAGGGTATATATGGATGGGAGGAGAGTCACACACACCATGTATCAAAGCATTTCTTGGCATGAGCTTTTGTCTCGTTGTTTTTCTCGCGTATAGTTGCATTTCCAACATGATATAGATCATCTATGTCAGTTTTTTCTTCATCGTTTTTCTCGTGTACAGTTGCATTTCTGGCATGATATAGATCATCTATATCACTTTTTTCTCCATCCTCATCATCCTTTTGTAGTTGTCTAGAGCAAAAGTATTTGGAGGAAGCATCAAGATTTGGAGGAAGCATCAATGAGCACACATACAACCCCCCCGTGGATCTCACATAAGCGCTCATGTGCTTAACCATGTACCATGTGAGTATTTCCACACATGCACTCAAATAGAGCTACAAGGTCTGCTCACTATTCTAGGAGTGTTGGCTTGACATAGTATCATTGCCCACAGAGGTGGGAGAGAGGAGGCTATCGATCGCATATCCTCCTTGGGTTGAAATGATAAGCACACTCGTTCTCTATATATCCACAATTCAGTGCTTTCAATGAGGTCATGTGTTATTATTACCTTTGAGCACGTTTAAGGATGAGGATGACTTACAGAGAGCTATTTGTGGAAGGGAACAAGCAAAGAGCTGCATTTTTTTGAAATTCTCTCGTGCTATAGTTAAGAGCTTGTTTACCATAGCCAATTAAGTCTACCCATCTTAACTTCTTGAGCCATATCTTGGGCATATCACCTCCAAATTTAGAGATTTTTCCTACCATGGATAGCCCTCTTGGCGTCAATCTCAATTAGTTAGAAAACTTGGAGTTTGCTTGTTTATCTTCAATAACCTTCCTTCAAGCATTGTTTTGAAGCACAAATTATTACGAGAGACTTAGAAGGCTATTGCGATAGAGTGTGGACCATCTCGAGCAACTGAATACACCTGAAAGTTGCTTTTTGAACCTCCAAATAAGTACCTTGTAAATTTATATGCATCTTTGCTCTCTTTTTGCATCATATTGCATATAGGCCATATAATCTCGCATAGTACCTAGAGTGTGTGTGTAGTCTAGACACGGTTTGTAGTGTACAGTGCATGTATTCTTCTTTGCAAGGACAAGTAAGTATTTTCTTGCAAGTTAGCGAGGAGAAAAATGTAAAACTTTTAGGGTGTGTAATCCCCATTGGTCTAGTTGCAGTTAGATTGTGCTTGTTAGCATTGTTATCATAGAAATTGCTTGATAATTACTTGGTATAATTTTTTCAATTTTTTAAATTGCATCATTATGCTGTCAAAATTTCTAGAAATTTAGTATGCATATGCATTCAAGCATTCAAAAAATAGTAATGTATTCTTTTTTATTTATTTTCCATAGAGCAAAGGCTTGTGATTTGTTTCTTTCTTTGCTGCCACTAATTATTTAGGTTTACATAGAAGATACTATTCTCAAATCACAAAAAAAAATAAAAAAATCATCATTTGAGCATCATGATCACCTAGTATGGACACACAACCATCATCCCCTTCTAGGAGAGATACACTCATGGAAGATAACCCCACAGATCCCATGCAAACCATGAGTAATAGGATTACCAATTTAGAGAGCACTCTGTGATATCTTCGCATACATGAGTGGTTCCAAGAAAGAAGAAGAGATGCATGATCCTTACTTACCCGGGATGGACATAGATGCTCTAAATGAGCATCAAACTCCAAAAGTCCCTAGTGATAGCATTCCAGCCAGAGAGGCTAGATGGCAGATCAAGGATCTTAAGCCACCTAGATATCATGGTTGGATGAGTGCTAGGACTAGTGATGTTATTGAGCAGTGGCTCAACAAGTGGGAGCAGTGCTTCCGCTTGTGCCATATCATGGATGATAGGCACAAGATTCAGTAGGCTACATATAACCTTATGGACGTTGCCCATTGGTAGTGGCATAAGATAGAATAGGATAAGAAAGTTCCCGAAACTTGGAATCCATTAAAGATCTTGTTCTATAATAATTTCATACCACCTGATGAGAGGTCTAGAGCACTAGACAGCTAGTTCTTCATTAGTCAAAGGAATCAGACAGTTCAGTACTACATGGATAATTACAGACAGGTGCTTCTTAAAGTACCTGATACTATCACTAAGTATCTCGAGATCCACAAGTTCATCTTGGGACTAAGAGAAAATATTAGACTTTTGGTGAGGAAGGAGATATGTTAGTCCTTAGCATAGGCCACGAAGATGGCTTTAGTCTATGAGGATGGACATAGAGGCATAGGCTTTGAGGTTCAAAGGTCCTCATGGCCTAAGGTCAATCGATCCTTCCACACACCTACTTTTGGTTCGATTAGTGCACAAGCTTCTCAAGAGGCTAAGCATGTGCATATGATGAAGAGAGTAGTAGTTGGTAAGAGAAAAGTTTTTGCTCGCATTGAGAGGGATTATCATAAGTTCATATTGATCCCTCAACACAAAGAGAAGGCAATGAAAGAAGGATGATGCTATGGGTGTTTAGGGTAGCACCTGTTCAAAGACTATCCTAAGAAAAAGAAGATAGCAGCCACCATAGTTATAAATACTACTAAGGAAGGGAATGAGGATGATGAGGAATTTGGAGATCCATCATCATCATTATCATATCCTATAGTGGCCATGACGATCACAAAGAAGGTCTCGACTCTTCCCAATGTTATGCTTTCACTAATTTCCTGACGCAGAATTCATTGTCATGAGGGGAGTCATAGTAGGACAGCCTCTAAAGGTACTCTTTGACATTGGGTTGACAAATAATCTCATTAGTTCGTGACTAGTCAAGAGGTTACATCCAAAGGTTGTGTTGTGAGTGTATGCCTACATAGTAGAGTTAGCCGATGGGAAGGAAGTGACACATGGGATCTTTGCATTGTTGATCTACCTATTCGGATCTAATCCTATGATGACATATTGGATTTTGAGATAGCAAGACTAGCATATTTTGATGCAGTTTTTCATAAGAAGTGGCATGCAAAGAAGAGTATGCCTACATAGTAGAGTTAGCCGATGGAAGGGAAGTGAGACATGGGATCGATGCATTGTTGATCTACCTATTCAGATTCAGTCCTATAAGGACATATTGGATTTTGAGATAGCAAGAATAGCACATTTTGATGTTGTTCTTCGTAAGAAGTGGCATGCAAGGAAGAGACCGGTCATTGAATTTGGTTTTCATGTTTATTAGTTTGAGCATGAGGGGATGCGACTACTAATCTGTGGGGTACTAGATCTCCAAGACACGTGATTGCTAAGTGCTATGAAGTTGCTCAAGATTGATTGTAAGTACATTATTTCCTTTATTTTTTGCATTCATCATGTATTATGATGGATTCATGCAATCATGGAGACTCTAGTTGGAATGCTCCAAGACTTTCAGCAAAAGTGAGAGTAAAATTCCAAGAGTTGATCTTGAAAGAATTACCTTTGGTCTATATCCTTGTAGGAACGTAGATCATAGAATCAAATTGGTATCGGGGGCAAGTCCGACTGCTAGGCCACCATTTCGAATGAGTTTGCAGGATTAAAATGAAGTCCACAAGGTCTTGGACAAGTCTCTATAGAAAGGGCTAATTAGACCCAGCTATTCACCTGTTGCCGCACTAGTTCTTCTAGTAAAGAAGAAAGACAAATCTTATAGGATGTGCATCGACTATCGACCACTCAATAAGATTACTATCAAACACAGATATCCTATACCCAAGATTGATGATCTTTCACAAGCTCTAGGTGGATCCATTGTAATTAGTAGAATAGATTTAAAAACAAATTAGAGTAAGCGATCATGATATACATAAAACAATTTTAAGGACATGTTTTGGTCATTATGAGTATGTGGTCATGCCATTTGGTTTGACTAATGTACCAGCTATATTTTTTATGTTGATGAATGATATATTAAGACCATTGATTGGAAAAACTGTTGTTGATTTTGTTTCTAATTTTTTAGTGTATAGTCGAAATGTGCATGCACATGAAAATCATCTAAGATTAATATTGAATTTATTAAAAGATAATAAGTTGTATGTTAATCCAGAGAAGACTCAATTGTTTCTTCCCAAAATAGAGTATCTAGGGCATGTAGTATTGGCCGATGGGGATGAGATGGAGCCCAAGAAGGTCTTAGTTATATTATCTTGGCCTACTCCTCAAGATGAGGGATAGTTATGGTCATTTCTAGGACTTTCTAATTTCTATCACAAATTTATCTCTTCATATTCGTCGATAGCAGCACCTATGAAGAACTTTCTTCAATGTAAAGTTCCATTTGCATGGAAGAAAGAGTGGCAAGATAGCTTTGATACTCTGAAACAAGCTCTTTCACATACTTGTATATCCAAAAGTGGTAGATCCACAGAAACCCTTTGAGTTAGAGACAAATGCTAGTGGCATATGCATGGTAGTTTTGAGCCAAGATGGCAAGCCAATATCTTTTGAAAGCAAGAAATTGACGAGTGCATAGTGAAACTAGCCAGTGCATGAACAAGAGTTGTATGCAGTGGTGCATCCACTTAAAGTCTCATGACACTATCTTTATGGTGCAGACTTGAAGGTATACACAAACCACCATACACTTAAGTATTTTTGTAGTCAACTAGATCTTCGAGGCAAACATACCCATTGGGCTAAGCTCGTGTAGGAGTTTCACATTAAAATCCTATATAGAAGAGGCAAAGAGAATGTAGTTGCTAATGCATTATCATGGATAATGTGTCAAATCAGCTTTATAGTTCTAGAAAGCTCATTGCTTCAAGAGATAAAGGAAGCACTGATGGAAGATCCACATTTATTACAAATTATTGGAGCCATCATTGATGACTCAATTATAGGAGACGAGATAGTTTCAATTGTTTCTTCCCCTAGCAAAGCGAACAATCCATTCCATATTTCAATTTCTCATAGGAGAATGGAATAGTCAAACAGAAAGGAAAGGTTTGTGTACCAGATTCTTGGGATTCTCTAGAGAGGATATTAGATTGGAGATAGAAGCAGTTCAAGAATCGTGTCATCCAGGGGTATCTAGTAGCTTGGACATGATTACCACTTACTAAATCTACTTGGGAATCCGAAGCTCTAGTTTGTAAGTACTTTCCCTCATTGGTCATTGAGGACAATGATCTTTAGAAGGGGAGAGAGTGTCAGACATTGATCCATAGGGATTAGTCCATGTGTGTGAGGGACAAGGACCAGGTAGCTAAGGTCCCATGCTCGTGTGACACCTTAAGGTACTTGATAGTAATGGGAATACGTGTTGCATAATGGCCACATGTTCACAGTAGATTATTCCAAAACATTGCTAATTTTAGAGTACAAGAGGGTATATATGGATGGGAGGAGAGTCACACACACACATCATTCAAGTCATTGTCTCGCAATTACATTGTAATCTTTCTTAATTTTTCAAATAATTTGTTGAAAAGATTTTGTTATCTATAGTTAAAAAAAAAATCAACATATTTTATTTGCACATGGATAATGTTTCATGCTAGAATTTTTTAGTTCACAAGGAATGTAAAAGTCATAGTACTAGGCTCGAGGTGTTTACTCAAAAATGCATAATATGGTGATGGCATAATGCAATCAAACTATATGGAAGATATGTTTATTTGGTTTTAACATAATACATTTCCAAGAAATTATGCTATTGAGTGAGCCAAGGATTCAGATATAGCAAAAGTTAAATAATTGTTCATACACATGCTACTAAAGAATGGCAATCAATGTTAGGAACTCTATATCATGCTCAATGGTGGGCTATAAGAATACGAAAGGTTTCGGCTCAGAAGTGGATTCATTTAATCCATTTAAGGTATTTTATGATAAATCATAAGGGTCCCAATACACTCTCTTTTATTTTGTAGTTTTTAATGAAATATTTGAATTTTTTAAATATTTATGTTCATCCAAATGTAAGAAAGACAACCTTTTTTAGTGAAAATTTATAAGAGCATTCTAGAACTATAGAGGATGCAAGGAACAAAGCTAAAGTTCTAGGAAGGATCCAATTAACTTTCCTATCTACATTCAAGGCGCATAGCAACCACTATGGATGAGTCCATGTATGTCATTGAGAAATTGAATGGAAAAGACTTCATCTTCAATAATTCACAGACACTATCCAAAGGCATTCAAGGAGTCATGAATTAGGCTCCACCTCTGCTATAGTCCTTCTAGGCATGTAGGGATGAATGATACAACTTCTTGTTCCAACTTATTATCCACCCCATGAGGATAAGTTGTTTTGATTGATTCTCTTTCTAATAAGATATTTGGTGGTTCTTGGGGTGGTTCCCTTTTATCAACAAAGATACTTGTGAGAAGATGAGATATGTCATTAGGAGCCAAATATGGTTCTTCATTCACAATGAAAATGGTGGTAGTAATGAAATATGGGTATTTCTTAGACATCTTTCATCTCCTATTTAATTTTATAATTAAGGCATCCTCTCATTGAGGAGTTGCCTTACATCCTCTACGATTGCAAGGAACTACTTGAAAATCTTCTCAAATGATTGAAGACCCTTGTGAATATGGAGGAGAAGGTCACAAGGAACCCATTTCCCAAGATTATGGGATGTCAATAGAGAAATGAAAATATTAACATTCATATATTCAAGTAGTTCTTCCAAGGTATCTAAGGTCATCTACACACTGCCATGGAGATTAGAAAGTTTGGAGAGATGACCATATAAGTCTTGTTGACCTTTGTAATCAGAATTCTACAAGAATTCCCTAAAACTTTGGAATGTGACCTTAGGAGTCACAAAAGTTGAATCCATAGCTTGCAAACACACAATCAAGTTCTTTATTGCTTCCATCCTCATGGAAAATTTGGAAAACAAGGAGAGAAAACACCTATTCATAGCTTTTCTAGGAGTTTTAGTACTAGGGTTCACTTTTTAGCAAAAGAAACTTAAATTTCTAAAGAGTTAAAATCGAAGTCAACTTCTTGAAGCAATCGCAATCAAATGTGAGTTTAAGAAAGCAAAAAATTACAGTTTATATCACAACAGAGTAGAAGTAAACTAAAATTTCCCTCATAAACAAAATTTTGGAAATCTACTCATGCAAGTAGAATATGCACAAAATGCTTCTAAAGCGAATGTCAAAATATTGTAATTATAAAAAATAGATATGGACACAATGTGTGGATTGCCCCTATATTAGAAATGATTTCAATTTGACAAGACAGCTATTAAAATGAGATTTTAGTTCCATCAATGCTACAATTTGCAAGGATCTTAAGTTTCTCTTTTCAAGTGAACATTTCATAATAGAGTAAAGCATTATGAGGTTCATGAACAATAATGATAGAACAAGGTATATATAAATGTGTTCAAATGTTACCTTCTTCCCTCATCTTCTAAACTTGAAATCATGAAGATTTTCATATCCCTTAATAAGATCCTTCTCTCTCAAGTTAGCCAAGTTCCAATGTTGATTAACTAAAAGTATCTCCATATCATTGTTTGGTAACTTTATATTAATTTCAAATGAAACCAAATATCCTTTAGAGCTTTGTAAAGGTATCCACTCACAGGTTTACACAACCAAAGATCATAGTAATATCTAATGCACAAAGAAGTAGGATAGTTCTAAATATTTGAATCTTATATCTCATATACAAAGAATCACAAATAGTTCTAAATAGTTAAATCCTATACTTTTTTTTTAGCAATATTTCTATGTAACCCTATTTTTGACCTAGTAAACTTTCCTTATGTGTTATATCTTTACATAGGAACATTGTAGGTGTTTCTACAAAAGCAGATTGGTAAGAGTCCAATGTAGACCTATAGATTTAGACATTGGTGTGACTTTTAGAGAGCTATGTATGTCCATTACCATCCTATGCTTGAAAGATGCTATGGACCAAACATTCCTAGAATACGAAGAGCATCAACTTGAATCATCTCTAACCATCGATAATCATCATTTGTAGAGGAGAGAATGTATTCATGTATGTAAAAGAATATCCTTTCATGAATATGTTTAGTCGGAGGAACAAATGGAAACATTAATGTCCCAATGTGTACATGTAGTGCTTTGAACGTTCCAATAAGACTATGGATTGTTTGCTCTTTCACTAACATACAAGGAAATATGAATGTAACAAAGAAAACCATATTGAGATCATTGATTAAGACATTCTAGACCATGACACATTAACAATAGTATAGAAATTCTCACAATTGATAGGATATCAAGTTCTATGGAAGTTTTCCAACTTAATGACCTAATCACAAGATCTTTTTTATCTCAAGAAGGAAACCTTGAGCCTAGGGGAATTGTTACAAGAATCTTAATTCCCACTCACATAGAGGATATGCGTGTTGATAACACACATAAAAATAGATATGCAAAGAGAGGAGATAGAGCACAAGATTGGGTGTAATCTCCCCCCATGCACTCTATTTCAATAGTCCACAAAGTGCATGTATTTATAAGATTTTTCATTATGTCTAAGAAAGAGGCTATAGTGAGGTGGCTTCAAAAAGCAAGCATGAAAGTGAAAAGTTTCTCTCTTTTGTGGAGAGCCTTTGCTTTTATTAACAAAAGTTGTGGTCTATAGCAATTCTTATCCTAACCACAACTTTTATATTTGTTTCTAAAGATAGAACCCTTCATGTGGGTTTATTTACAAAATATAAATCGGATTATTTGTATTTGAAAACGTTCATGCCCTTTCACACCCTCATGAACCTTCATCTACTACATCAATGAGTTTCTATATATAGAACCCTCTATGTGGGTTTATTTACAAAATATAAATCCGATTATTTGTATTCGAAAGCACCCATGCTCTTTCACAACCTCATGAGCACAATATGCTAGGAATCACACATGCACGAGCATATAAATGCAAGGAGCATGCATATACACAAAAGAGGAAAGCGAGAGGAAAAATGGAAAACTTTAATAGCTTAGTCCACCAAAGGTTCCTTCACAAAAAAAGTGATATTTTACAATGGAGAGTGTTCAATATCTCTACGAGCTAATCTTTCAAAATGATCTCGTGGGCTCTATTCATATATTCGTTGCAAATTATGATTGAATTCACACCCAGTAATGTTTAATCTAGTAAAAATTACTCCTAAGAGGTCATTTGGAGGGAAAAAGGAGGTCTAAAAGCTCAAGGAATCCTTGGCTTGTATAAATTGGAGAAGCTAAGCACAAAACTAGTTTGTGTACATAAAAGGGTAGCATTGAAAATCACTATTTGATGGAAATGAATATCTTAGAGAAACATTTTTGGGGCCTCTCAAGTACTTATGTCTCCTATGTCAGTTTGTGCATTCTCCTTTTCAATCTTCTATGGGGTAACAAAAGTGTAGATGGATTGGTAATGATAAACATTTGGTCACAAGTTATGTTGCGATATTTGTTATTGAGATTTTTTCTAATTTATGAACATTATGAAATTATGTGGAGATGCTATAATATTAAAAAATATATATTTTAAACTGCATCAATCAATTTGATAAACCATGAATTAGTTAAGATATTCGAATAAGAAAGTCATTCGATCATAAACATTTCAATCTAAGAGAATTACATCCAAAGTCTTTAGATTCTAAAGATTTGAAGATTTAGATTAAAATCTTTAGATTGAAAATGTTTAGATAAAAATATTCTTTCAATAAGTAAGATTTAAAATACTTTTGCTCAAGGAACTTTACATAAGAAATTTTTAGACAAGTATTTTGATTTATCGATAATCGTAAGCTATTCATAAAACATATATTACATGAAAAACTAATTGATGAACATGTAATAAAATTGACTATAACATGTATTAAAATATGCATATATACACACACATACATATATACACACACACACATATATATATATATATATATATATATATATATATATATATATATATATATATATATATATATATATATATATATATATATATATATATATATATGGAGAGAGAGAGAGGAGATAGAGAGAGCGAGAGATAGAGAGAAAGAGATTATTTAAAGATTGGATTTTTTTCAATAAAATGCTTTTGATAAAGAGAACGCATTCTAATTTTAAAAAAGGTGCATATACACACACACACACACACACACACACACACACACATATATATATATATATATATATATATATATATATATATATATATATATATATATATATATATATATATATATATATATATATATATATGTATGTATATGTATATGATCTATCTTACGTAATTTGGTAATATTTTATAATTTTTTAAATAAATGTAACATAGATCACAAGGATATGAAATATATCGTAGCCCACTCAAATATATTTCAAAGTATCAACATCAACATGGAGAACTACTCATCACCCTTTCAACACCTCACGACCTCCAATGTGAAGGAAATCAAGAATATATAATATCATCTCATATGTAGAAACAATATCCCGTTTTCCTAAAGCTCATGTCATAAGGTTCCAATCTTCGGGTAAAAGAGGGTCTCTAGCATCGAGAATATGTATTTCTTTCTCTCTTATAAAAAACCAATATCAAATACCCCACATTCTATCAAAGTTTTCCACGTCATGGTTCTTTCTTTTGATTATATAGATGATTATATAGATGCTTTAAATTTAGTTCAGGTTATTTAGAAAACATTGAAGCTACATATAGATGAATAATTTTTAGATTTGATGATACAATTTAAGACATTGATTGCAAATCTTCAAAAGGTCCCAAGAGAGCTTATGATAGAAAAATGGGTCGAAAAGGCAGTTTCTAAGATTTTGTTTGAATCTCACTCTTCTGAATTTGTAATTTTCTTAACATATTAGAGAAGAAGCACCCAATCAAGGAGGACAAAGACACCCTAATCCAATCACATGGTTAAGATACAAATTATGCTAGAAGAGAAAAGGTAGTGAATGAAGACGCTCTAATACAAATTCAAAGAGAGTTTAGGGACTTTTTTCTATTCCCAAGAGGTCAACAGACAAATTTTGTTTACTCTATGTAACAATAATATTCAATTTCCATGGTAACAGTCCTCTTAGGTCTGCATATACATTCATGAAACAGTTTGGGCACAATGAAAAATTGCTTTTACTTGAAGAGCATAGCAAACTTTCCCTTTATAAGACTTTGGTTCAGCCCCATGCATCTATTCAAGCTTAATCCCCCTTTTCTAGATCCACCAGTGACCCTTGAAATGGTTATCCAATCCACATGTTATATTCACATCCCGAACAACAACAAAGCACCTCAACCTCCTCCTAGATCTTAAAATTTAGAAATAAAAAAATCAACCCGATTTCTTTCAAGAACACATTATTATGTCTACAACCCAAAGATCCAACCATAATCCCGAGTGAGGGTGAATCCCTACTGCAAACGGTGATGCTTACCTCTTGTGACTAAACTTTTTATTATCAACTTAACCAATGATCAAGTTGGTCCAAAGGTTCAAATTATTCTAACGAATCAACTTGAACATAGAGGTTATCATCTTCTAGTGTTGAACCTTGGTCTACTAGGTCATCTTCGTTTCCTAAGAAAATTGGCTATTATAGGAAAGCTGCTTATTGCTTTAAAAAAAGATGTTAAAATGTCAATTTTCCAAATCCAAAGACTCTCCTCTTCTCATCCCTTTGCATTCAAAGTAAAAGGGTAAATATATGCAAAGCAATGATAAGAGGAAAATATATATAGCCCTCAAGAGATGAATTTTGTGAGTCGGCTCATCAACCTACAAAGATTGAATCGCTGATTTGGATCTAAGAGGATCGAAACTTTTGGCAAGAGCTTTGACAACCAATGCTCTCTAAAAGAAGATGGAATCAAGGTTCCTCTAGGTGGAGTTTAAAATAATATGGAATCTAGGTACCTTGTACGTGGAGTTTAAAATAATATGGAATTGAGGTGCCTTGTAGGTGGAGTTTTATTGGTTCTTTTAGCCGTAAATTATATGGGCATCTTTTGGATCCAAGTGAAGTCTCTTTGTGGAGAACTTAGAGTAGTTTTTCTTCCAAATCTAAATAGTACTACGTCTCCTCAAGTGATCCCCTTGCTTTCGTTCACTAATTTCAAAGCATATGTTTACCATTGTTAGCAATATGGAATTGTTAGTCTAATCTTCAAGAATTTAAAGACTATTTATGGACCATCCAATAAACATTTTAAGCAACCGATAAATGTTTGGAATTGTGTTTTTGGTCTATATTTTAGGTGCAGCGTATTGCTATTTAAAATTGAGCGATTTAACAAAATTCTCTACAACAATGCAATTATCTATGCAAACCTTCTCATTTCGGGAGGTTCATTGGCTTCGTGGCTACATCATGTTGTTTCAAACATATCAAGTGTCCCATAAAATGATACTCAATGTGAATCTCTTTCAGATGGTACTTGGCCAAAATATCATGTTACCATTACATTTCCTAGTGCTCATGCTAACAGTAGCGCAAGAGCATCAATAGATAGGCCACAAGCTATCTTAAGGGATAGTGGATTTAGAACATCTAAGAGGGACTGGATTGAGAGCACCAATAGGCAAATATGTATCAAGAAAAAACAAAGAATTCTTGAACAAAGGAATTGGAATCATATAAAATGTCCACATCCTTCTCAAGGATGAGAAAACCATGAAAGAGCACGGCCAAGTAATAGAGTTCCTATAAGTCGTACTTGTGAAGCATCATCTATGTACCTATCTGGTTGCATTCTTATGAATATTTCATTTGTTGCAAAATCCTTGCAACTTAAATCTTATCTCATTAGATTTCTCAAGCATGCTCACTTTTGGACTTTTTTTCATATTGGTTGCTCTAGGGATACTTGAAGAGGATTGATTACAATAATTTTTAGCTCTTGGATTTCTCTTTGAAGCTCAATTATTATAGCTTGAAGATTTTGCTATTGAATCTTTTCATGGTTTTCTCATATCTCCTAGAATTTCTTTTGAATAATCTCTATGGTGCTTAGTCTTGATGAAGGTAGTCTCACAAAAATGTCATGAGAGCACTAGATTGTGCCCTCTAACTAATCAAGATTTCAAAAGTATACTTTTTAGCACCTTCCATCAAGGAAAATTATACATTTTACCCAAAATACAACCTTGATATTCATGTTCAGAAGTTAAGAAAAGAGTACGCCAATATCAAAACCTTACAAGCGTAGAAAGTATGCAAATTTAAAATGTTAAAACTTTTACTAGAGTTTTGCATTGGAGATACCATATAGATCTTGAGCTACATATGCAAAATCATTAATAAATTCACCATGTTCTGTCAGCTTAGATAGCTTAGGACATAGCATGCCAAATACAGTAATTTCATCACTTACACATTATGAAGTGTACACATTATGCCAAATACATTATCATCAAGCACACCAATCTTGCTAGTATTGTTTTAGTACTTTAGTCATCTAACAATATACATTTTCTAGCCTCCTGAACAAGATAGAGGATTTATTTGCTCATAACAAGTCAATTAGAATCGAATGGAGAAGCATTTATCAAAACACGGACAAGTGTGATAATTAAGTGAACGCATGGACAAATGTGATGATTAACTGATTAGATAGCTCACGACATAGCATGGTAAATGTAGTAATTTCATCACTTACACATCATGAAGTATGCACTTATCGATTACCAAATATTGTATTCAGAGCATTTACACAGAGATAGCGAGAAGAAAAGAGATCCGTAGTCGGAGACGACAACGGGCATAGTAAAATGTCTTCTGCTGATTATTATTCACGGAGTAAATTATGCTCTGAAATGAAGAACCTGCCGCTATCCCAGTTGTAGTAAACCCTGCGAAATAGATCGCAGCCAGCGCCAAAATGGGTGCCGTCATCGTAGCAGCTGGCACATCATCTTCGCTGCGGAGAATTGTGAATCCAAGACATACTGATGGATTTAAGGGCGAAAATCGAGCGTAATATATGAGCCTATGATTTTACGCTCGCTTGCGATCACGGTGATGAAAAGTTATTTATAATTTTTTCCTCCCTCGCTTTTGTTGTTGTTGTTGTTTTTTTTTTTTTTTGCCAAAGAAGTTTTGTAAGCGCTTACTCCACCAATTTTAACTTTGAAATTACAATTTTACAGGTGAGTGGGCATAGTATTCTGGGACCCTCCTATCACACAAAGTAGAAGTTAGATTGAGTTATAACTAACCAAGGCCATTACATGTCTAATTGATTTAAAAGGGCCAAGGCGATTACATGTCCGACCTCGAGATTGCATTGGACCTCTGCCATAAGAGACCATAGCTTTATCAAATCACTTAGGAGACGTGGACAAACTTCCATACTACAATTTTATAAAGAGGAAGTTGGGCCAAGCCTACTTTCCCTAGCTTGATTAAAAGAAAAATTGTAGAGCTAAATGGGCATATTATTCATGGAACCTCTATTATGTCATTAAGGAGCTGTTAAAACCTAATAGTACATTGTCTAGAGGTGACACAACATTGACAAGCCAAAGGTGAAAAGGAGATAAGGCTTGAAAGTCATTTGAAATGCATAACATACCAATTCTCGTTTTTGTTAAAAATACAGAAACACATAATAAAATTGGCGTTAGTTCCAATACATACCAACTCTCGTTTTTGTTAAAAATATGAAAACACATACTGAAACTGATAGTTTGAAGAAACATGTCACTATGAGTTCTATTAAAATAGTATTTACATGTTCATTGATGTGAAACTATAACAATTGATCTCATATCAAACTAGACAATCAAGCAATGGAAAACATATTACATTATGTCTTCCATCTTGGTTTTAGGACCTTTTGAAATAGAGTGTAAGCTTTTTTAAGTAATTGGGAGCTTTTTTCAATGGCTTCAATCAGCTTTTCAACCTTCTGAAGTGTAGGAGTTAGTGTTGCAATTGACTCCTCTCCACCTACGCCACATGGCTTTACTATTTTTCCCTCTCTTTTGGCTTCAAAGTGGTACTCTCCCTCTCCTTAGGTTTTCCATTTCCTTTTTCTTGGATGAAGTTAAGCCCTTGTTTTCAAAGGTAAGATCCATGGACTTTGATTGATTGACAAAAAGAGTTTTTTGAGTTGGCATAGTGCTACCATTGTCTGAAGAAAAACAGGCCTTCATACAACATATAATAGGGTGTTGAGGTGAGACAAAGTCCAAAAGAGAGGAAAAAATAGTAAAGCCATGTGGTGTAGGAGGAGAGGAGTCAATTGCAACACAAACTCCTATAGTGGAAAAGGTGGAAAAGTTAATTGAGGTCATTGAAAAAACATCCCAATTGCAATCTATTTCAAAAGGTCCTAAAACTAAGATGTGATGCGCACACTCTTCTTAGGAGAAAGACATATCAATGCAATTCCCCTTGTCAATAGACCTACCTCACTCGTCCTTTTGTACCCTTTTATAAACCAAAACATGTCCCCTTCCAATCATTTGATGGCTACCAAAGGCGACATGGGGCTCAAGATCGGTATGGAATATGAAGAAATATGGAAAACGATGTGGTATTTAAGAATCTTCTCTAACACGTCTCCATTTTCATGCTCATGGTCAAATGGAAAGGGAAGAAAATTTCTCTACAATGGTAGTCGTTGTCGAGGCACTATGCCAACTCAGAAAACTCTTTTTGTCAATCAATCAAAGTCCATAGATCTTACCTTTGAAAACAAGGGCTTAACTTCATCCGAAAAAAAGGAAATGGAAAACCTAAGGAGAGGGAGAGCACCACTTTGGAGATAGAAATCGGCTTTTCTCGTATAGACAAGTAGAGGATACATATGGTTAAGAAGAAATGACCTTCCAAGATGAGTACTCGAGTAGCAAATAATAAAAATATAGTAAGTGAGGGCTCCATAATCATCCCTTCCATCCTCAATAGTTACACAAAAAAAGGTTTGTGGATGCAAAGGAACGTCTCTTCTTTGTCCTTTTATGGGAGGTTCGAGGAAAAATCAGAGGGGCTTTAGAGCCTCAAATGGTGGTTCATGACCGGAAAAAGATGAAAGAAGACTTGAATGCCGACTCAAAACATGAAATGTTCATTCTTTCATTCAACATTCCTGATCTTCGAAATATGTATTGGGAGCTTATGAACAATTATGAATGATCTTCCCAAAGCATGTTGGAGATGCTAGGGATAAATCTTCCTCCTAGGGATGATGCTACCATGTTGGAGCTTAATCATAAATGTTCTTTCTTTATTCGTGTTACAACCTTCAGATACACCATACATGGGTTTCAACTACCTTTGGGGGTCCCTTTCAAATGTGTCCATATATGCTCTCAACTTTGAGAAAGATTGAGACTTCTTTCCTTCCCCTACAATTCTCATTGGAGATTTCAACATGATGGAGTTAGTTGTGGATTCTTGGGCCCGAAAGGGGAGGTTTATGGATGGGTACAAAAAGGTTAGGAGGAATCTCTTGACACTTCATTTTCACTTTATTCAACTAAAAGACGAATGATTTTGCTCCTATTCAAACTTCTAGAGTAGTGTTGATCTCTACAAAGCTCAACTCGATAGATGTTATGTGTGCCAAAGCATAGTTGAGATTCTTGGATCTCCCAATATTACCCTTTGCATGGATGTTGTCCTCCCATATCTCTATCCTATGGTTTTCATCTTTCCTTTTCCTCTCAAGAGCACTACTCTTCTATCTTTGAAAGATTTTGGATGTGTCTCCAAGATTGTCAAGATGGCCTCGACTGATCTGAGGAATGCTCCAACTCACATTGATATTAAATGCAAACTATCTTAGTAGAATTTTCAATTTGACAAGGATTCCCGCTATTTTCGCTTCCGTTTGCTATTGTTGCTGATGGACGTAGCTCCTTGGTTAACAATCATGTCCATCTTTGCCACAAAGCCAGGAACCAATGATCATGACACTATTAGCCAGTGACACGAATGTCTTCTTACATAATTATCTTGATAGTACCTTCACATTTTGGCATTTTTTGGATACCAAAATAAATCATTGAAGAATTACTTTCAAGCCTATTATTGGGTAGCCTCCATTCTTGACCAGGGATGCTCATATAAGCTTAAAACTAATCCTTTTAGAATCCATGTGAGAGTCATGCGATTTCATGTGACTTCCAAGGTTATAAGGCCTTGGATTAGAAGGCTCTCTTCACATTTCTACCCTTGGCCTTGAGGTATATATATGGATGGAGTTGGTTGGTTGGATGTGTGAACCTCTCATGCCTTCTGGCTAGGCTAGTTAGTTCATTAGTTTTTTGTCTTTCGTTGTTGTGTGGGCACAATAGTGTATGAGAGCAACATGTCTTTAAGGACCTTGGGACTTCCATTTTTTTCTTCAGCATCTTAATTATTCCCTCATTTCAATTTGTTGCCCATGCAAGCCATTCTTGGCCCTAATGAAGCCTTTTCATGGCCCTACTTGCAAAGCTTTTCATGATTGCCTCTGAAAAAAAAGAGAAGCAAGGCTGTCCATGAAAGAGCCATCCCGAGCTCGCTCATCATCCTCGTTTTCACAGCCATAGGAGTCCACGTGCACCCAGATCCCCACATATTTCCATGGAGAGCTAGGAGACCGTTTCCTCTTCATGAGATAATAGGAGTCCTCTTCATCCA
Source organism: Ceratopteris richardii (assembly GCA_020310875.1). Lineage (NCBI taxonomy): Eukaryota > Viridiplantae > Streptophyta > Polypodiopsida > Polypodiales > Pteridaceae > Ceratopteris > Ceratopteris richardii. The sequence continues at coordinate 95,200,272 of CM035442.1, read as the reverse complement.
ACATAGCCTCATATATGGGATTATTCCCTTACACACATGCTCTAAAAGTGGCACACGCAGACTACTACGCGAATTCAATGGCTTTCATCATCTCTCTTCAAAATTAAAAAATGCCCATCTCGGGACATGAATGATTGAGCTCTCTCGGGACATGAATGATTGAGGTCTCTTCTAGCTGCTGTTTCATATAGAATTCTTCGCAAAGTTTTCTTTTCTATATGGGATTAGACCATGCCTTCAAAGGTGGAGCTTCATTTTTTTTAAGTGAGCGCTTTTATACTTGAAGATGCCCACGAGCATTATAGAAGGACAAAATTCGAGTCTCACATTCCCATAGAGTTGGTCCCAATGGGTTTGGATAAAGATGCCCCTTCTCTTTTCTTATAGGATTATTTTCTATCTCATGTTGAGGCATCACAAAAATACTTCATAGAATCTGTTTCGTCATCACTCAATTTGTGCACCCTTCCTCGTCCGCAATAAGGAGTCGAAGAAGCTTTCTTTTTGGAGTTCCTATAACAACCTTATCATCTTCATAGATTCTCACACACATATATTTGGTACTAGGATGATGGAGAACATCAAGCAGATGCCAATTCAGATGTGAAGATAGGAAAGATGGAGGATGCCTCTTCTTCTCAAAGGCAAAGAGAGCACTAAGCGTGACATGGAGCTAAGTATAGTTGAGTTTATGCTTGATTCTCATATTTCTTTTCCATATTCTTTTTATAGAGATGTGCTTGAAGCCTAGGGTAAGTCTTCAATCCACATCCATAGTTAATGAAAGTTAAGAATAGGGAAATACATCAGAGAAAAGGGACATCAAGCACCTCAAGAACTTGCATGCCTCTATGCACTGAAAAGAATGCATATTTGTGCATTTTCTATTTACCAAAAGGATAATTCACATGCACAAGTTTCACCCCAAAGCTTTCTTTTCATGAGAAGCACATGTCTACACACTAAAAGGAGCACAAAATGCATGAATGCTCAGCATCATTGAAAAAATGGATTGCTGTAACCATGTATATTGTATGTATGAAAGCACATGCAATCAAGTTTACTCTTTCGTTTTCTAAATTGTGAAATTAATTAAGTGGCAATAGTTTTTAGCAGATAATTTACTTCTATATGGAAGTAGGACACTTGGGAAGATATGAAGCTAAAGTACTTGCAAATCATGCTCGCTAGATTTTTCAATATAAAGGCTTGGATTTCTTTTCCAAAATTATCCGAAGGCATCAAGTACTTGATGTAAAGTTTAAATTAAGTATGATAAGGACATAGAGTTCAAATTTGGATACATTCCCTCGTTGCATCAATGGTAAGGGAGAAATGGATTTGTGAATTCGAAATCATGTGAAGTCATCTATGCTCTTCAATGAGTTATATCATTTCTTTGAAACGATTTTTGAGATAAATCTTTCTGATATGATTGTTAGCTAAAAACAATGTATAAATGAAATATGATCACTTGAAACATCTAAATTGATGACCTAGATTTTTTTAGTGCAAAGAAATTCCATTATGACATGGGTCCAATGTCATGTATACATTAGTATTGGAGAACCTAATGTGTTCAATGCTAAATATATATAAATATATGTGATACTTAGAGATGGTTCCAAAGCAATCTTGGATAAGCAATCCTAAGGAGGATGGCACCCCAACATAGTTTTAAAAAGATTCATGCTGTAAAACTCTAATTTGATGCCATCAAAGGCACTCATGGAAATGAAATATAAGCAAAGCTTGCTTTCACCAACACAAACGGTGAAAAGTACTCAAGATATCATGAAACCTTGAAAGATTTGCATCTCAAGAAGAAACCCAAAAAAAGTTTTCTTTTTGAAATGCAAAGGTTCCTAGTGGAGGAACTTAAAAATCTTAAGGTAAAAACCTTAACGATGTACCTCTATAACTTCCTTAGAATTTGTGATTTTATAGCTTGAAGATAAAGACACTTCTCGTAAGTAGACATGAACTCATATTTTGGGGAACATTGGAATTCATGAAATTTCCCATAATAAAGAAAAAGTTCATAAATATGTTAGCACAAGTGGTCGCCAAGCTACCTCTAGAAGATGTTTTATAGAATACCAAAGCTAGATATCCTTTCTAGTACATCTTATAAATAATTTCAAGGTTGAAACAAATATAAAAGTGGTTCATGTAGTCTAAGGATGCATGAGTCATAGCAATGGCTGTATAATTTTTTATTAAAGCCTACAGTTTGCAAGGATGAAAACTCTTCAAAGGGGATCGAAAGTTCCAAAACTTATCAAAATTGGTACAATCGATTTCATGGTATAGAATCATTGATGTAGATGATAAATAGGAGAACATCTTTTACGATATAAGGTATTTGCCAAAGAATTCGTTGCTCAAAAAGTAGCTAATGACATGCTCAAGTCAATGGAAAATGGGATGCCATCAAGATCACAAAAGATTTTGAAAAGATGATCGCAACCACGAGGTTAAATAGAGCATGCCAAAAGCCATACTTCTTTAGGTGAACTAGAAGTGTAAAATAGAATTCAAAATTCCAAGTAGATATTCTACAATAATAATTAAGTCTGTAGAAGGTGAAACTTTTATTTACCTATCCCTAAAGGAATTTTGAGAGAAATACAAAAGCATTAACTGATGATTAGACTTAATCAATAAAGAGATTCCTTAAAAAGACCTAGGGTGTCTATATGAAAGCTTCACATAAGAAAAGGAATCTAACGACAAGAATAAACCCTTGTTACTACAAGTTAGTTGAGAAAGAGCTAGCTAGGCACTTAGAATTACACTCAAAATAGGGAAAACACTAGATGAATGTTTATTCCATAAAAAGGCTTGGAGCTTCCTAGATAATAATATGATAATATTATATCATAAGGGTGACCTTGTGTTGGAAGCCCTAGAAACCTAAGAAAAATGAAAAACGTACAAGGGATTCCTTTGCTTTGAATTATGGTAAAAAAGAATTTGAGTAAAAGGTATTCTATAGTGAGGAAAAGCTCTTGGAGTTTAAGATAAATATCATCCACACATCACTATTTGATATGAATTATGGTGGTATGAGATCCTATACTTTATATTCACATTAATGTAGGAATGATGTTATGAGACATCAGACCTTGAGATGGTAGGTATCTTTTAGACGTGACTGATGACTTGAGGTGAGTATCAATTCCAATGGGAATTGAAAATTCATAGATAGAGATGAATTATATGATGGTGAAGAGTATGACCAAGTCTTCAAGTACCAAATGACTATAAATCTTGAAGATTATGAAGTTGAAAGCACTTTCTAAGATCTTCATAAAGGTTTCTAATAAGAGTAGTATAGTCTCATTTAAGTTATGAGACTTCCAAGTAAGAACTTTCTAGATCTTTATTAGAAATGCTACATAGATATCTAAAGAGAAATCGCTTGGAAAGATCTTCTTAATCAAGGTGAGTTTCAGTTAGTCGATGTAGGATAAAGCACTCAGTAGATAATGTGTCTAAATAAATCAATACCTTGAAATTGAATTTGTCAAGATGTTATGAAAATCTCAAAACTCTTCAAGTACTTGGAGATCCATCTATTTTGTTAGTTCCATCCATAGTTCATGCATAGAAATGGGCCTAGATGGAAATTTACTTAGAGAATCTTCAAATTCACCTATATATGTTTGTCCTATGGATGCCTATAATGAGACATGGAATTAGGAAGAGATGTTTCAATCCACCTTGATCATTCTTTCCATACTCTTCACTTGATCTAGAGTTTTATCTACAAAGTTAGGTAGTGTTTAAAATGATTAGGATAGGGATTAGCCCACACACAAATTCCCTCTTTTCATATCCAATCTAGAATAGAATCCACTTCTGATAAAGACGCAAATGAGAGAGATCAAGAGCATGATCGATGAGACGCATCACGGCGCACAAGGGAATACCCCAAATATTATACCTACACACATTTTCTAGGATTCAAATTTTAAAAGGAGGAAGAACCTTGTATAATTATTGGTCCACATAGCAAAAGGCATGGGTTTTGAGGGTCAAAATCACTTGGAGAACCCTTGGAGTTTATTGAGAAACCATTGGGAAAGTGTCTCCAAGACTATGGTTTGAAACCTTGAGCTAATTGGATTTATTTACTCCCAATTGAAGAGTTTTGACCTTTAGAATTGATATTTCCTAAGGATATGGTCTAGGTTTCAGTGTGGAAGTGAAGTCATTTAATCCATTTATGGTATTTCTATGATAAATCATAAAGTTCCTAATAGATTCTCTTCTATTTTTTAGTTTTTAATGAAATATTCAATTTTTTAACTGCTTTGTTGATTAAAATGAAAAAAAAAAACTTTTTAAGTGAAACTTTATAAGAAGAGGCTCATTATCTCATTTCAAGATTCAAGCACTATAGAGGATGGAGGATCAACACAATTTTCTATGAAGGATCCCATTGACATTCATAACGACATTCAAGGCATGTAGCAACCAACATGGATGAATCCCCACAAAAGACCATAGAATGAATCGCACTCCACATCCCATCATAATATAAGTGGTGGAAATTACTCATGAAGCAAACAATCTCATGAACAAGAAGTATCATCCATACTGAATTTCAAAGAGACTTCACATCAATCAAAATCACCACCATAATCATATGATAAGCCTCCATCACTCGAGAAATCATCACAAAAAAGGATGGAGTGTGTTGCAAGAAAGGTAATTCATTCAGTTTTTTATGAGGAGTCTTTAAAGGATGATTCACAACAGTATAAAAATCCTTTAAAAGCTTTAGAGGAATCAAATGAGAAGATTTAGATCAAGGAACCATGGGCAAACCAAGAGATACCATCAAATCATAGGGTGAACATACATGGGAACAGGTGAATCAAGGAGCCATACCAAACGATGAAGAGAAAGAGAAACTCCACCATCAAGAATTAGAAAAAGGACAAAGCTCAAGATGTGTGCAACATAAAAAGGAGGTCTTCAAATTTCATCATAGACCACCACAATAAAGAGCACAAAAATTTCCCAACAAAGACGTCTAGGAGAAGCACCACAACAAAGAAGAAGATATACTTGAGCATTGGCAGACACTATATGCTATCGAAAGATGATTGAGCTCTTGATACCTAGAAGACCTTTTGCAAGGGTGTTTAAAGAGGAGTTAATAAGATATTTTATGGTATTAAGGATCAAGGATTCTAATCTACATGCATCCATGCTAAGGATTACTACACAAGCCAAAGGCGTACAATTAGCGAGGAGGAGTAGGTGTGATAGCTAACATTTGTAATCAAACTCTTGGTACAAGAGAGTTTCTGTAGCTTTGATTATTATGAATGAACGTTTGCACTTTTACTCCATGATGCTATGTATTATCTCTTTCCATGTTGTTTTCTAAACTCACACATTTATGTTATTTTTGTACAGCTTTGTATTTTTATCATGAATATCGACAACTATTTCATCTAAGAATTCTATGGATCATTTCACCATGGTTTAAATGACAAAAAATTCCCATCCATAAATGCAATAAGATTCTCTCCATATCATTTGGAGGTGCTTCTCCCATAGTTCTATGGTTGGGCCTTTTTGGGGCTTTAAACCATGTTTGGGATCACTTAGGGTATTGAAATAGTGTGTAATGAGTCATATGAGACAATCTTGTGCATCCAAATGGTTCAAATAGACACCCTATGGTTATCATTGTTCTTGAGTCATTGTGATGCACAAAATATGCTTCACACATCCATGTGCTATGCCCATATTTCTTATAATGTGTCTACATGGAAAATGAAGGCAGAAAAAGGAGTGCCATAAAAATTCATCAAATTTGCAAGCCCTTCTCTGGCCTTTCTATGGTAGGGATTCTTTTGGCCTCCCTATGCCATGGATAGAACATTTAGTGTGATATACATACAAATCATGAGTGAAAATGCTCCATGTGACGAAAACAATCTACAAAACCTTGCAATAGGATATACACATAACAATTTCAAGAGACAATGAAAAAAAGTAACTAAGAAAATTTTATTGTTTCATTAATTTATTCTATTACATCGATCGGCTTTGAGCTTCTCAATGAACCTCTTTGGGCATTCTTAAGCCATAGATAGGTTGTAAGTCAAAAAAGACTTTTCTATATCATAACTATTTTTCACCCCTATCCCTAGAGATATACCTATTTGACCTAATATTTTTCAAAGAACTTGGAACCTAAAGCTCTAATAACAAGGGTTTCTTTAATTAACAAGACAAAATTGGTTCCATGTGTAATGGCTGATGAACAAAAAGTTTACTCAAGGCCTTTAGAAACCATGTCATGGGAAAAAGGTGACCTAGTGTCCTAAGTGTATTCACACATCACGACCAAAAATATATCAAGAAACCCCCCTAGGAGTGATGCAATGACCAAGGAGCTCACACTCATGTATGAGGAAGTGCTAAGCCATATGGAAAGAGATTAGTCCACATAACTAAGCCCAAAGCCTTGTGAAAAGCTTCTAAATTTTCCGTTGGTAGAGCATTTGTGAAAGGTTTGTAGTATTATTCTTTGTGGGCACATAAGCCAAACTATTCTCTCTGATAGAGAGCCTCTCCTTGACATAATGACAGTGCTCCTCAATGTGCTTTGTCAAGCATGGGAACACAAGGTCTCTTGAAAATGCCAGTGCGCTCTTCATTCTTCAAGGCTATTTTTAAGTTGAAGAAGCTTTTTATCCCACTTATCTCTCCATGTTCTAAATTTTTTTTTTGGATTTTGGAATCACCTAAACTTTCTTTCATGAACTAGTCTAGGAATTACAAAGATTAGTCATTTTTTGTTGTTTCAATGCTTGAGGATAGGTAATCACTTGTACATGGATTGTTTCTTCTATAAGAAATAATAGCACAATGGGATAGACTAATAGAGAGAGTTGAGACAAAAATGCAGGCAAAGATAGACATAGACTAACTGATAGAGAACTCAAATTCGTAGATTGGCAAGAGTAATGCAACTAGAACATAATGTATTCCACCCACGCACTCTCAATGTGGAGCTTAGATGGAGATCTAGATAGAATCTATATGAATGGCTTACTAGTGTGTAATGTTGTATAAAGGTGCACATGGGCCATGCTTATACAACTTTTACAAGGGGAGTTGGTATAGATAAGCATAGTGAAAAGGTACAAATTAGTTGGGAAAATATACAATTTGAGAATATCTACATGATCAATTAGTCGGGCCAAGGGGATAGGCCTCTTGACCCCCATAGAAGGGGGAAAGCCCCCCTTTGCACTCCCGCATTAAGGTTCTATGGAGAAACTATGTGGTGCCACACTGCCTTTATTTTCACCTTGAATGGACAGCCAATGGCCTAGAAGTTTATGTCCTATCTAAATTAATGGCTGGTATCACAAAGATCATATATTAGCATCAAGAGTCACATATAGACCTCATCTAACTTGGAAGTTAGGGTACCACAATGAAGGAGGTTCAGTTCGGCAATGCATCCCATTTTACTAGCCACATGGATAGGGAATCATCCGACGGGGCTCTGAAAGGTAACATCCTTCATGAAGTTATTTGCAGATGTATTTGCTTGGCACTATAAGGATTTAGAAGGGATGCCACCTAGTTATGGAGAGCAAAGAATCCCCCTCATTGAAGGAGCAAAACCAGTGAGAGGTAAGAGTTATAGGTTGAATCCTAAATATGCTGAAGTTGTTTATTTGGAAATTTAGAAAATGGAAGATGCAAGAATTATCATCCTTGTAGAGCAATCAGAGTGGCTATCTCCTATGGTAATTGTTCCAAAGAAAAACACTAACAAGATCAGAATCTGTGTGGACTTTAGAGCATTGAACAAAGTCACCATCCTAGATGGTTTTCCAATGCCATTTGCTGAACATGTCATAGAAGAAGTAGTTGGGCATACTCTTTATAGCTTCATGGATGGATTTAGTGGATATAATCAAATATCCATCCACCCTCGGGATCGACAGAAGACTGCATTCATTACCCCTTGGGGAACTTATGTATATTTAAAGATGCCATTTGGATTGAGAAATGCTCCAGCTACCTTCAACCGAACAATTAATCTCATTTTTTGACCTAGAGTCTCTCAAAATCTTCATGGATGACTTTTCATCCTTTTCAGGTACTCTTGGAGAGACTCCATTGGATTGTTTAGAGAAGCATCTAATTCAATTACAACAAGTATTTAAGAGGTGCAAAGAAACAAAATTGAAATTGAACCCAAATAAATGCCATTTTCTAGTGACGGAAGGTACCCTCCTGGGACATGTAGTATCTTCCAAAGGTATGGCACCTGATCCAATAGCTTAGTCCAATAAAGGTTCTTTCACAAAAAAAAAGTGAGATTTTACAATGGAGAGTGCTCAAATATCTCTATGAGCTAATCTTTCAAAATGAGCTCATGGGCTCTATTCATATTTTTGGTACAAACTATGATTATATTCGCACCTAATAATGTGTGATCTAGTAAAAATACTCATAATAGGTCATTTGGAGGGCAAAAGAATTCTAAAACCTCAAGGACTCTTCAGCTTGCATAAAATGGAGAATTAAAGCACAAAATTGGTCTATGTATGTAAAAGGGTAACAGTGAAAATCACTATTTGAATGGAAATGAATACCTTAGACAAACATTTGTGGGATTATTCAAAAGTTGGATTTTTTTCAATAAGATGCTTTCGATAAAGGAAATGCATTCTAATTTGAGAAAAAAAAGGTGTATATACATGATTTGTCTTACGTAATTTGGTAATATTTTACAATTTTTCGAAATAAATGTAACATACGTCACAAGGACATGAAATATACCGTAGACTACTAAAATATATTTCAAAGCATCAACATCAAAATGGAGAACTACTCACCTCATATGCAGAAACAATCTCCGGTAAAAGAAGAGTCTCTAGCATCGAGAACATTTATTTCTTTCTCTTATAGAAAACCAATATGTATTTGTTTCTCTTTTATGTATTTCTATCAAAGTTTTTCACGTCAAGGATTCCTTTTAACACGTGGATATATGTGAAATTTGATTATATAGATGAATAATTTTTAGATCTGATGATACAATTGAAGACATTGATTGCAAATCTTCAAAAGGTCCCAGGAGAGTTTATGATGGAAAAATGGGTGGAAAATGCACTTTCTAAGATTGTCTTTGAATGTCATCCTACCGAATTTGTAATTTTCTTCCACATATTCAAGAAGCAACGCCCTAATCCAATCACATCGTTAATCTACAAAATTCTAATAGAAAAGAAAAGGTAGTAAGTGAAGATGCTCTAATACAAATTCAAAGAGAGTTCGGTGACTTTTTTCTATTCCCTAGAGGTGAAAAGACAATTTTTTTTTACTCTATATACCAATAGTATTCCTTTTCCGTGACAATAGTCCTCTTAGGTTTTGCATATACATTCATCAAACAATTTGAGCACAATGAAAAATTACTTTTACTTGAAGGGCATACCAAACTTTTCATTTATAAGCACTTGATTCAGCCACATGGACGTATTCAAGCTTAATCTTCCTTTTTTCTAGATCCACTAGTGACGCTTGAAATGGCTATGCAATCCATATGTTATCTTCACACCACAAACAACAATCAAGCACCTCAACCTCCTCCTAGAGCTTGAAATAACAAAAAAAAAGCAACCCCATTTCTCCCAAGAACACAATATTATCTCTACAACCCAAAGATCCAACCATAATCCCGAGTGATGGTGAATCCCTACTACAATGGGTGATGAAAGAATCAAATCATTTCATACTGGACTCGTGTAAAATCATAAACCATGACTAGTATCTCTAACTCCAAGTATGCATCACTTAATGAGGATCGAGTGCTCCCTCTTTGATGAAAAACTTCCAATTTTATTTGGGAAAACAACGTTGAAACACCTTCAAGTAGATCCTTTTCTTTGCAATGGATTCGCTCCAAGAACTTCAAGATTTTCTGATACCATTGTTGGGAGATTTGGCAACTCCCTATGCAACCATAAGCGTAATGTGACCTCCCAAGTTACACACTATTATGATGTGATTGTTATTTCTCAAAGATGGTACAAAGACTTGTAGAGATCTTTTGACCCCTATAATTATAGTAAAGGAGATTTCCAACAAGGCAAATCATAGCCAAAGTGGACGCTCACACATCAAATTGCAATGTCTACAAATCAAGCTGCTTGGCATACACTCTCATAGACCTGTGCAGAGACACACCTTATTCGAGAGACAAAAACCTCAAATAACATGGAGAAGCAATGTATAGAATGCATAGAATAAGAAACTAGTCACTATTAACATGGAGAACCTCAAATAACATGGAGAAGCAATGTATAGAATGCATAGAATAAGAAACTAGCCACTATTCACATAGGTTGTGAGATGTCCTAACCCACAGTTGGGATGGAATAAAATAGGGGGCTTGCTTGATGGACCTCTAGCACTGTACAAACACTCCAATAAATAAAAGAAACACACAGGTTCACACAAAAAATCATGTTCCAAGCCTATTATATACAAAGCAAGTGGCCCTCTACAACGTAGGACCCTCTTTTCCTATAGCTACTCCTCCTAACTTATGGGACTTGATTGGATTGATTTAAGGAGTGGTTGAGTGATTCATTTTGGTAAAATTATTTGCCTTGAGGCCTTTATAGATTGTTCCACTTGTAGAAATTAGGTTTCCAACGGATTTATTCTTTGAAGCGTGATGTTTAATTAGACCATTCAAGAAGCAAGCGGTTGTAAGCTAGGGAACATTTATTAGAACTCATACATAAAGTTATTAGGGATCATTAATGGACTCATTGATATTCCTTGATGAACATACTAGGATGTTACATCTCTTTTGTATGAAACAAAAACACAAAGGCAATTTTAGTGCTTCAGGAAGTTTAAGGCACGTGGAAAAGAAGGTAGGAAGTTACATCATCGTTCTTGTCTCATGGAGGGGGAGAGTATATATCCCATGGCTCTTTTAGTTCTTTCTTAATAATGGAATTAAAAGTAAATTCACATGTAGGTATAGCCCCCAAAAATTGGAAGTGTCATTCGTGGTAAGGACCTGGGGCGGGTAGTAGAGGAATCGGGAGCGCGTTCAAGCTACGGCGGTTCATTGCCTGCTCTCGTTGTTGAGCCATAGTCGACATTGTCGTAGCCCGTGTGTCGCGGGGGAGCAGTCGGAGTGTCGCTGGGCGCGGGTGTCGCGGGAGCCCACCTATCGCGGGAGCCCACCTATCGCGAGCAGTCGGAGTGTCGCCGTAGCGCGTGTGTCGCGGGGTAGCTTTCAAGGTGTCGCCGGGGCCGGTGTCGCGGGGAAGCCTTCGAGGTGTCGCGGGGAAGCTTTTTTGCAATCGAGGTGTCGCGACAGTGCCACGTGTCTGGGACCGGTATTTCACGATTCCTCTGGGACTATCGAGGTGTCGCGACAGTGCCACGTGCCACGTTTCGCGAATCATCTGGGACCGGTTTATCGCGATTCTTCTGACTGACTGCCGCGATCGCTGAGCTTCTCCCTTGCTGGCGGTTCACTCATTTAAAATACAAAAATTTAAGATCTAAATTCATTGAGCGGAGTTTTCGCGCTCAACGGTCATGACTGCTCTACTCGCGCGGTGCGCCGCCTTTGGTTCTAGCGTTACTCCGAGGACCGCCAAAAGGAATCTCTTCCTTTAAAATCGGTCAACGATCCATGGACAATCGCCTTAAAGAAGGGGCCGACAGTGTGGACCTTTTGTGTCTTTTCGTGTTTGGACGTGTTCGTGTGTGCCTGGCATAGTAAACGTTTAAAAAAAAAAAGAGAAAAAAAGAAAAAAAAGAAAGAGAAAAGAGAAAGGAGATTCGAAGAAAAAGAAGAGAAAAAAATAGAAAAGAAAAAAAAAAGAGCTATCCATTAAGGTGGGACGCGCGAGGGCTTTTTCTTTGAGCCCCGTACAGAAGGTAATGTTCAAGTGATCACCACCACTCTCTATCATGCGACAAACAGCAAGTAATGATCAAGCAATCGTGAGCGCACAACAGACAGCGCCCAACAACGCCGGACTCCACTGTTGACGACGCTCGTGGGCCCCATGGATGTGGCTTCATCATCTCTCGTGAAAAGTAATCGGGCCCCTCCCACCCCTAGGGAGACCGATATCCTGGCCGCTCAGCTGGAGGGGGGGTCGGGTGCCGCCCCTGGGGCATCCGAAAGTGCTGAATCCCCCATCGTGTCCCTCAGTAGACCCGCAGTTCTGTCTGCTCAGGAGGAGCTCAAGAAAGTTTGCCTCGTCGGCCAAGTGTTTGGCCCTAGGCCCCCGCTCGAAACTGCGCGACAATGGCTTCGAAAAGAGTGGTTCCCTCGAGGACTAATTGTTAGCAAATGTCAGTTCTTACCAGCGAACCACATGCTGCTAGTCTTTGAAAATGAAGAGATGGCGTTCCAAGCCCTTAGCGTTGGCACCTGGCAGTTCGGTCGGGCGACCCTGTGCCTATTCAGATGGTCCCCGGACTTTACTCCCGACAAATCAAAATCGCTTCGGTACCCTCTTTGGGTTGAGCTCCCTAACCTTCCTTACTTCTTGTACAACTTCGTGTGGGACATAGTCTCTCCTATCGGCAAGCCGCTGGCTTCACGCGAAGACATTGGTGGTCTCATCTATGAAGGTGCAAGACACTCGTTCAATGCTAGGTGGCACCCCCAAATCTGTGTCGAGGCCGACCTCAGTTCGCCGCTTCCATCAATGATCAAAGTGGACATGGGCGAAGGAGATGTATGGGAGCAGGACATCTCCTACAAAAACCTTCCCAACGTGTGCTTTTGTTGTGGCCATCAAGGTCACAGGATTAAAGATTGCCCTCTCAGGCAAAAAAACAAGCGCTTTCAAGAAGCCTCCAAAACTGCTCAAGACAACATTGCCGATTTGACCCACTCGACCAAGGAAGGGGAAGGCAAGGGCCTCCTTAATCCACAAGCTGATGCAGATGGCTTTATTGAAGTCAGAAGAAGAAGGAAAAGAAGCCCCAGGGCCAACGGTGAGAGAAACAACCTGCCACTTACCCCCTACAGCAATTTGTATTGCAATCTAGGAAAGGAGATCAATGAACTTGACTACCCAGGTGGGAAGCTGCTTGAGGTAGACACTTACGACAAAGCCCTAGAGATCCCTGACAATAAAGAAACCCCCCAGGAGGGTTACACTACAAGCAAAGAAGATGGTTTCACCACTAGTAACGAAGACAACATGGATAGTGAAAGTTCCATCATTGGATCGACGATCCCGGAAACGGTGCTGAGCACGGGGCCCAAGTCCCCCTAGCAAGGGGCATCCCGCAAAGGAAAACAGCCTATGGAGTTACCCTGGAAAAGCCCCCACAAGAACCGACTTCTAATTCGGGATCAGATCCCAGCGAAAAAGAAAGACGAAGCCAAGAGAAGAAAGGACAAAGCTCCCTCCCGCAAAGAGGGATCAATACAGAAATGATTGTCATCTCGCTAAATGCTAGAGGGCTAACCGACCCCTCAAGAGCGACCATCATTGGTCAATGGCTTCGCGACATTAGCTTAAACCCAGACTTTATATGTATTCAAGAGATTAAAATTGACGGAGAAGACCTCCAGAAACGGCTCAGACAGGTCTCCTCGGCCCATGTGTGGATCCCAACGAAGCACCAGCGGGGGTCTGGAGGAACGGTTATCGGTGTTAAACAACTCTGGTTTGAAAAGCTTGAGAACTCCATTGAAGATGTAAGTCACCGTTGGATTGCTGTTTCTTTTGGTGCTCCTCTCTATGTTACTATGGTTTCTTTGTACGCCCCTAACGGGGATTTGGAGAGACTGAACACTTGGGCTTCCTTAGACTCGCTTCCCCACAACGTGCTTATATGTGGAGACTTCAGCATGGTGGAGGACCCTATGGACAGATGGATGGGCAAGGGCAGGGTCATCGACAGTCGGGAGAAAGAAACGTGGGACATGACCAAACTCCACTTGGATTTGGTTGAATTCAAAGACTCGAATGGCTTTTCCTGGTCGAATCTCCAAGCGGGCGAGGACCTAAGGAAAGCTAGACTCGATAGATGCTACATCTCTCAGAGTTTTACTCATCAGTGGGGCCACCCTACCATCACGCAACCCACTGACCTCACTATCTCTGATCACTACCCGATCGTTATCACTTTTCAACCTTCCAACAAGATCCGCAAGGCTCCGTGGTTCCATGCCAACGCGGCCACCTTCTCTCTCCCCTCCGTCCATCAAGAGATTGCCGATGTGTGGAAGGTGGCGTTCGCCTCTGGCTTGGCCCCAGCCAAGTGCTTGAGAAGTGCGGTCGACAAGTCTCGTAAGATCATGATCAGAACTAAGAAGATGCTCGAGACTGTGCGGCGGGCTCGTAGGGAAGCTCTTTACCACAGACTCTGGCGGCTCAAGGAGGAAGTGAACAAAGGAAAACGCCAAGCCCAGAAAGGTCTCCGAAAAATCAGAGCAGTGTTGAGATACGAGGAAGAAATACAAAGGAAAAACTTGCAAATCTTCTTCAAGGAGTGGTGGGCTGGCAAAGCCGACAAACCCACCAAAGAGATGTGCCGTATCCTTAAAAGAAAACACAACAGAGAATCGATCCCCCTACTGCTAGACCCACATGGCAATGTATGCAATTCGGAAGAAGATAATTTTGGCATCATCGAAGGGCACTTCACGAGACTCGTGGGAACCTCGAACCCCCTCTCCCACCATAGAAGGGACTGTATGGCTGCCATTTCTAGGGTTTCCCCCCGAAGAATACCACCCAACCTCCACTCCCTGCTTCATGCCCCTATCTCTGAATCAGAAATCATTGAGGTCATTGATGCCCTCCCTCTCGGTAAAAGCCCGGGACCCGACGGACTCACTAACGAGTTCTTTAAATCCTTCAAGCTGGTGGTTGCCACCCCTCTTCGGATGGTTTGGCAAGAAGCGCTAAAGTTTGGTGCTCTTCCTTCTTGTCTAAATAATGGAATTATCAAGTTGATTCACAAGAAGGGGGAAAAGAATAGAATCGAGAACTGGCGGCCTATTACGATGCTCCAAACAGGATACAAGATCATCGCCAAAGTCATCGCTAACAGACTCTCGTGCCACCTGAGATCTTGGCTTAGTGAGGACCAAAAAGGTTTCATCAAAGGCAGGTCTATCCTGGAAACCATTATGGATATTTGGGAAGGTATTCAATTTGCAAATGAGTCCAATCAAGATGTGGTTTTCCTCAAGATCGACTTTGACAAAGCCTACGACAGGCTAGAATGGGACTATATTCTGCAGTCGCTCCAAGATCTCGGATGTAGTCAGAAATTCACCAAGATGATCGCGACCCTTCTCGGAAATGCAACGACCCAAATTAACGTTAACGGCAAACTTTCGAAGGCGATCCATCTTAAAAGATCTATTAGACAAGGGTGCCCTCTGGCCCCCCTTCTTTTTGCCATCGCCATTGAGGGGCTGAGCAGACTTGTGGCACATCATGTGGAGGCTGGCAATATCAAAGGCCTTCGGCTGCCTCACGACCACGGTCAAATCATCATGAGACTTTTTGCTGATGATATGAACGCGTTCGTTCACAATGATATTACCAGCCTGGAGACTTTCTGGAGGTGTCTTGCTACCTTTTGTGATGCCTCTGGATCCAAAATCAACCACTCTAAGACCGCCTTTAGGGCTATTGTGGGACATCATCCTGGCCTTCTCATTGATCATGGCTGTCAAATCATTCCGCAGGGCCACATCTTTCGACTTCTTGGAATCCCCTTGGGGTTTGGCGTCTCTATGGAGCAGCGATGGAACTGGGTGCTGGCCAAACTCGAAAACAAGCTCAACTATTGGAGAGGTATGCAAATCAATCTCGCTGGACGTGCGATGGTTATCAACACGTTCCTCCTCTCTTCTACCATCTATTTCCTTTCTTGTTGGAGACCGAATGAGCAAGGCCTGTCCAAACTGAATAGTATTTGTAGAAACTTTCTTTGGACGGGCGATCATAACAGAAGGGGGGTGCCTAAAATCAAATGGGCCATCTGCACTAGCCCCAGAGATAGCGGGGGGCTTGGTATCCTGGACATTGGGTGTATGGCTAACAAACTGGCAGCCAAATGGATGATTAAGGCTTGGTGCAATAGGGAGGCCTCGTGGGCCAAGCTGATCTTCAGAAACAAGAATGAGTTGGCCCTCATGGGAATCCCGAAGTGGAAGAATCTTGACATCATGACTGTGCTATTCTCCCCGATCCCCGTCTTCCCGAAAGGCTCCAATCTCGTGTGCTCCCTTTGGAAGGGCTGGAATAAAGTCAAAAGCTTCACAAGAATTAGTGAGGACTGGAAGTGGGCGGCCGGAATCAGACAAAACGACTCTATCTGGTTTCCGATACATGGCATTCGGAGTGTGGAGTCGTGGAACATTCAAAATGCCAAGAAGTTATGGAACAAAGGATTCAAAAAATGGAAACACCTCTGGAAACATGACACCAACAGCTGGATCAACTTCGAGGATATTGACCCTCGCACAAACATCTCCTACGAAGAATGGAACACTTTGGAAAGTAGATGCCTCGCTTGGGATCGTCACAAGACTCGCCTTCTCATGGGACACGACACACCGAACTCGCTTGGTCTCAAATGGCACAATGGAAACAGCCTACTCAAAATCCCGAACATCAAAGAAACGACTGACCTCCAGTTCAGCCTCAACAAGAAGTGGTGCCTGTCTTGGACGCGGCTTCGGTGGGACATGAAATTCATGGGTATCTGGCACCCACTTATAGAGATTAAGAAGTCTGTCCTCTTATGGCAAATTCTTCATCGAGGAATTTGGACCAACCATAAGGCTAGCAAACTTTGTGGGATCCCTCCATGGTGCAAACGCTGCCACCGTGCTATCGAAGATGTCCCACACATCTTCCTTACTTGCCCCAACTCCTACAGAATCTGGCAGACGGTTAGAACGAAAATCAGACTTCAAAAACAGCTTAGTTGGAAACAAGTCCTTTTGGGAGAAGCGATCGGCTGCTCTGCGACACTCTGGAACGCAATCAGAGGGGAAGTCCTGTGGAAAATTTGGCGGGAGAGGTGTGCTCTCAACTTCGATGATCCCCCCAGGGAGTGGTCGATTGAGAAATCACTATTCCTCCTTGGCAAAAGGATTGTTAACAGTAAGAAATCCCCCCCCTTCAGGCACCATCAAGTCCTCCTTTTGATCAACAACAAGCTCAAACCCAAGTGGGCCCCGCATGAGGGCGACGAGAGGGTGATTAACCTTCTCTGTAATGCAACCTAGAATTCAATGAAGCTTCCCCTGCTTTGTGGGATTTGGGGGGTCCCGTGGGCACTAGTCCCCTTTTATTGTACCTTTGTTTCTTAATTTAATTCAAGTCCGGGAGAGTAGGCTATTGCCGAACTTCCTTTATAAAAAAAAAAAAAATTGGAAGTGTTAAAAACTAAGAATATGTTTTTGGAAGAGTGTGCTAAGGACATGAATAGTAAATAAATTAGGAAGATTTTGTATCTACTACAATATACATCATGAGAAAAGTGTTGATATATTTAGGTAGTGATGTGTGTGAACACTCTAGGACCGCCGGGGCACTTTTTTCCCTCTTTAGGAGGTTTCTTTCCCCCGGCTTGTATATACGCCTATTGCCCTAATGGGCTACTTATCTTTGTACATTCTCTAGTAATACATTCAGTCTTGTGTGTTGTGCTCCAAGCTTCTTCTTCTTCCTTGTGCTGTTCGCGTGCTTCCGCAGACGTCTAACTCCAACAATTGGTATCAGAGCAGGTGGTTGCTTCTTCTAGGGCGCCGTCGACACTCCTCCGTTTGCAGTCTCAGATTCGCACAAAATTTGGTGAGCATACTCAGGGTGTTTCCGAGATCAAAACAGCTTTGCTGTGTGGTGCCGAAATCGCGATCTGAGCTCGTTTCGGCCTCCGAACGCACTATCACAGTGCTTGTGCAAGCTATTTCGTCCTTTTGTGCCAAAGGTATATACCAGTTTCTGTTCGCCAGTTTAAGCATCTCGAAGTCTGCTACAGGTCTAGCAGAACTCGTCTGGGCAGTTCTGTTCAACTTTTTGAGATACAGTCAATTTTCTGCATCAAGGTATTTTAGTCACCGGCCATGGCTGAAAGCAGTGATGTATTCCGTATGTTGGCTGTTGAGGATAAGTTGGATGGTACTAATTACCCAGGGATGGCAGAGATGCCCAGGCACATGCATTGATAGCTTTGTCTGTCAAACGTGCCATTATTCCTCACATTTGCTCTTGCACAATAGCAAAGGATGCTTGGGATACACTTACCACTTTGTACCAGGCTAGGAATGAGGCTCGTGTGGCTTACCTCCGAAAACAGTTGGAGAGTGAGCACATGAATGAAGGTGATTCGATGGACAGTTTTCTTACAAAGATCAAAGACCTGAAGGAACAATTGATTTCTGCTGATGAGGTTATACCAGATAGCTCACTTGTGCAGACCGTTCTGAATGGCCTTCCTGATTCATATAAGAGTTTTGCCTCTACTCTTCGATTTATGATGAAAGGCAATCTGAATGCCTTGTCATTTGAGGAATTAGTCTCTGTTCTGTTGCAGGAAGATCAGTCCAGGCAGAACAGGTCCATTATGCGTGTTGCAGATCAAGCTTTCCTGGCTAGTCAGAAGGGCAAAGGAAAATGGAGCTCTTCTACTAGTAAGAAGAAATCTGCAAATGCTCCACAATCGAAGAACCAGGATAAAGATGAGAAGAAATCAGAAAAGCAGAAATTGTTCTGCAAGTACTGTAAAGGAAATGATCATATTATAAAGAACTGTCCAAAACTGGCTGCTAAAGAGGCAAAGAAGAAAGAGGCTGGAATGGTTGTTGCAGAGGCCTCTACACCAAAAACAGAGTCTGCAAATCTTGTGTAGGAAGAAGAATGGGCGTTTACTACTGTCTGCAGTTTTGACCCATCTTCTCATGATCAGTGCATGTCTGCAGTAGACTCAGATGTTTGGTACTTTGACAGTGGGGTGACCAAACATATTACCTCGCAGCGCAGTTTCTTCTCTTCACTCGAGCCTGCCCCTACAGGGAATACTGTCACATGCGCCAATAACTCCTCTTATCCTGTTATGGGAGTTGGTAAGATCATTCTGACTACTGCTGATGGTGGTTCTGGCTGAACGTGGGATAAAACACCAGTGTACAGTGCCGTATACACCTCAACAGAATGGAGTTGCTGAACGAAAGAACAGGTCACTCATGGAGATGGCGAGGTGCATGGTCAAAAGTCAGGCTTTACCACATAGTTTCTGGCTTGAGGCTATCATGTGTGCAGCATATGTACTGAACAGGTGTCCCACAAAAGCGTTGCAGTCTATCACTCCATATGAGGCTTGGCATGACCGCAAGCCATCTGTTGCTCATCTGCGTGTTTTCGGTTGTTTGGCATATGCATTAGTGCCTGAACAACATCGCAGAAAATTGGATGATAAGGCAGTAAAATGTATTTTTGTTGGGTACAGTTCTGAAAGTAAAGGCTATCATCTGTATCATCCACAGACTAAACGCATTCTGGTTAGCCGTGATGTTGTCTTTGTGGAAGATGCTATTCAACCATTGCTTTCATGTACTAAGGAGACATCTGTTAGCTCCAAAGACATGTATGATACTTTGATGCCTCTTTTTACAGGTGGACAGGCTAGCGCTGGTCCTAATGAGGCAACTTCTCAGCCTTTGCAGGTTTCATATGATAATGCAGATCATTCCATTTCTGATGCAGATTTACATGATGCACTTGTTGATGAGAGAGCTGATATTGAACAGGCAAAAACTATGCCAAAATGGCTGGTGCAGACTTTGCGTGACAGGAAATTAGATGCACCTTTGTCATATCGTACTCGTTCAGGATCTCATAGTACCTCCTTTGCATCAGATTGCTATGCTATGGCTGCATCTAGTCTCTGTGATGAGAATGAGCCTGTTTCTTTTGATGAAGCACAAAATTCAGAAAATTGGATGGCTGCTATGCAATCTGAATATGATGCTATAATGAAGAATGGTACATGGTCTTTATGTGACTTGCCTCCTGGCAAGAAGGCCATTGGCACTAAGTGGGTATACAAGCTGAAGAGTAAACCTGATGGTACAGTTGACAGGTATAAGGCTAGGCTTGTTGCAAAGGGTTATGCGCAGGAAAGAGGCATTGATTTTGATGAGACCTTTGCACCTACATGCCGTATGACTACTGTTCGGAGCATTTGTGCACTTGCAACCCATCATGGTTGGAATGTATATCAGTTGGACATTAAAACAACATTTCTGAATGGTGACTTGCATGAAGAAGTGTATGTTTTTCAGCCCCGTGGCTTTGTGCAGAAAGGGCATGAAAACCAAGTGTGCAGGTTAAAGAAGGCGTTATATGGTTTAAAGCAAGCACCACGTGCTTGGTATGAGAAAATACATGCCTATCTGATTGCACATGGTTTTGAGAGCAGTCCAACTGAAAGCACCTTATATGTTAAGCGTGCTAATGATGTGCTTTTGATAATTGTTGTCTATGTAGACGACATGCTGCTCACTGGTCCTCTTGAGAAGCATATTGCTGATTTCAAGGCTGATTTGCATGCCTCATTTGAGATGTTTGATTTGGGGCATTTGCATCACTATTTGGGCATTCAATTTATGCAAGTTGATGGTGGAATGGCTTTGTGTCAAACGAAATATATTGACACATTATTGCAGCGTTTTGGCCTTGAAGACTGTAAGCCTATTGCCAGTCCTATGGAGACAGGTTTACGATTGAGTCTTCATGATGCTGGAGATGCAGTTGATGCTGTTCTCTATCAGCAGGCTGTTGGATGCTTGATTTACTTATGCATTACTCGGCCAGATATTCAGTTTGTTGTCTCACAGATGAGCAGGTTTATGCATTGCCCAGGAGTCACGCATTGGAAAGCGGTTAAGCGCATCTTTTGCTACCTGAGTGGTACTCGGCTACTTGGGTTGTTTTATCCCAAGGGGGGATCACTACCGCCAGATTTGCATGCTTTTTCTGACTCAGATTGGGCTGGTTGCTATGACACTCGTGTGTCCACCAGTGGTTTTTGCTTCATGCTTGGTAGCTCATGTATATCTTGGTTGAGCAAGAAGCAGCCTACTGTGGCCACTTCCAGTTGTGAGGCTGAGTATAGGGCAGCTTTCACAGCGACTGTTGAGTGTGTGTGGCTCAGACGCCTTATGGCTGATTTGGGTGTTGGCTAGTCTTCTACCACCACCATCTTCACTGACAGTCAGAGCGCATTGGCAGTTGCGAGGAACCCTGTGTTCCATGCTCGCACTAAGCACATTGAGGTGCATTATCACTATGTCAGGGAGAGGTTCTTTGCTGGGGAGATCAGCTTGGCATATGTGCCCACGCAGGAGAACATTGCAGACCTTTTCACGAAGGCTCTGCCTAGGGAGAAGTTTGAAGCTTTCCGCAAAGCTTTGGGCTTACTTCCTTTTGTGGAGTGATTTCCACATAGCTCGGCACTTCCTTATACATGAGTGCCAGCTCCTTGTTCACCGCATCACTCCCAAGGGGGATTTGTTGATATATTTAGGTAGTGATGTGTGTGAACACTCTAGGACCGCCGGGGCACTTCTTTCCCTCTTTAGGAGGTTTTTTTCCCCCGGCTTGTATATATGCCTATTGCCCTAATGGGCTACTTATCTTTGTACATTCTCTAGTAATACATTCAGTCTTGTGTGTTGTGCTCCAAGCTTCTTCTTCTTCCTTGTGCTGTTCGCGTGCTTCCGCAGACGTCTAACTCCAACAAAAAGCTCCAACCTAAATCTTGCACTCATCAAGCTCTTATGAAGCATTGTATGGAAGGAGACTAGATCTATCCCACCTCAAAGTGTTTTGATGTGTTTGCTACGTGAATGTGTCAACTGAACGTAGGCATAAGTTCAATGGTAGGTTGGAGAAATGCATATTCTTATATGAAAGTGCCAAAAACAGGTATAAATGATATAACTTCAAAATCAAGGAATTGTTTTAGTTCGAGATCTACAAAAGCACATGAACAACACACTACTAAATGTATTACCAAGTGAATGTACAAAGATATGTGAATCTTTAGGGGTATAGGCATATATCTAAGTCTAAGGAAAGAAAAACCTCCTAAAGAGGGAAAAAAGTGCCCTGGTGCCCTAAGTGTGTTCACACATCACTACCAAAAATATATCAAGAAACCCCCTAGGAGTGGTGCAATAACCAAGGAGCTCACACTCATGTATGAGGAAGTGCTAAGCTATGTGGAAAGAGATTAGTCCACATAACTAAGCCTAAAGCCTTCTGAAAAGCTTCAAAGTTTTCCCTCGCTAGAGCCTTTGTGAAAGGTTTGTAGTATTCTTCTCTATGGACACATAAACCAAACTATTCTCTTATATAGAGAGCCTCTCCTTGACATAATGATAGTGCTCCTCAATGTGCTTTGCCCAAGCATGGGAACACAATGTTCCTTGCAAATGCCAATGCGCTCTAACTGTTAGTGAAGATGATAGTCATAAAAGAATAACTAGCATCAAACTAGCCAAAAGGTGTCTGCATCACACAAACTCAATAGTCGCTATGATAGCTAACCTATACTCAGCCTCACAACTAGAGGTGGACATATTAGGTTGCTTCTTTCGAAACCAAGATATGCATGCACTACCAAGCATGAAGCAAAAACACTAGTGGACACATGAGTGTGACAAAAACTAGCCCATTCTTAGTCAAAAAAAGCATTTAAATCTAGCAGTAATGATCCCCTCTTTGGATAAAACAATCCAAGTAGTTGAGTACCACTCAAATAACAAAATGGTTAACACGTAGTCAATGCATAAACTTGCTCATTTAATACATAACAAACTAAATATTAAGTCGGGTTATGCATAAGTAAATCAAGCATCCAATAGGCTATTATGAATCAAACTTGCGCACTTCTACTCCATGATGTTCTGTATTATATCTTTCTATGTTGTTTTCTAAAGTCACATATTCATGTTATTTTTGTATTTTTATCATAAATATACACAAGCTATCTCATCCAAGAAATATATGGGAGCATTGTAGCATGGTTTAAAGGCCACAAAGGCCCATCCGTAAATGTAAAAGGACGCTTTCCAATTCTTTTGGACAGGATCCTCCCATAGTAATATGGGTGGGTCTTTTTGGGCCTTGAAGCTATGTTTGGGTTCACTTGGGGTTTTGAGATAATGTTTATTGTCTCATATGAATTAAGCTTGTGCACCTAACCGGTTCAAATAGACATTCTATAGACATTTTTGTGCCTGAGTCATTGTGATGCACAAAATATGCTTCAAACATCTATGTGATGAGCCCGTATTTCTTATAATGTGCCGACATGGAAAAGGAAAGTAAAAAAGAGCGCTAGCACAAAATCGTGTGAAATTTGCAAGTGCTTCTCTGGCATTTCTATGGTAGGGATTTTTTTTTCCCTCCTTATGCCATTGATAGCACATTTATTGTGATTTACATGCATATCATGGGTGAAAATGCTTCATTTGACAAAAACAATCTACAAAACCTTGAAATATGATATAAAAATAATAATTTCAAGGCACACTGAGAAAAACAATTGAGGAGTGTATTGTTTCATTAAATTATTAAATTACATTGATTGGATTTGAGATTCTCAATTTGTCTCTTTCGGCACTCTTAAGCCATAGAAAAGTTCTAAGTCAAAAAAGAGTTTGCTACATCACTATTTTCCACCCCTATCCCTAGAGATGCGCCTATTCGATCTGATAGTTGGAACCTAATGTTGTAATCACAAGGCTCTTTTCAATTAAGAAGACAAAGTTGGTACCTTGTGTAACGGTTCATTAAAAAATATATATTCTCAAGGTCTTTTAAAACGATGTCATGAGGTGCCGTGGAGGACTATAGACTTTATAGATAAATATAAAATTTTCTTTCAAACAAGTTTCCCAATGTAGATTGCAAGGGAAGAGCTTCCCTTCCACTCTTCTCCTATCTCTTAAAGATGTAAATTAATGCTAGATTGGGACATCTCACTCTACTCAATGATTACTAAAGTTGCAACACTTGACTTGAATATCCTTTCTTATGCATTGGTGAATTCTCCACTAGTGATTAGTTGATGTTCACCTGTACGTCATCAGAAATCAATTTTATTGTATATGTCATTGAGTCACCCAATGAAAAACACATCATCTCCAATAGTTTAAAGACACTCTCCACAAGGCACTCTAAGATGGTACAAGATAAAATTAGGCATTCATGAGGTCATAGAACAATGCCATTTTAAAGTCATGCAAAAATAAATATTATTTTCCCTCCATAAGAGCAAATGAGAAAGAATCTAATTCCACCTTTGCTATATTCCTTCTAGCTATGTAGGGGTGAATGGTACAACTACTTCTTTCGACTTATTATCCACACCATGAGAATAAGTTGTTTTGATTTATTTTGTTCCTAATAAGATATTGGGTGGTTTTTGGTATGGCTCCCCTTTACTATGAGCAAACCTACTTGTTAGAAGATGAGTCATGTCATGAGGAGTGAAATAAGGTACTTCATTGAGAATGAAAAATGGTAGTAGTAATGAAAGATGGGTATTTTTTAGTCACCTTGCATCTCTTATATAATTAAATAATTAAGCCATCATCTCATTGAGGAGGTACCTCACTTTCTCTACAATTGCTTGGAATTGCATTAAAGTCTTCTCAAATGACTCAACACCTTTATGAATGTCGAGGAGAAGGTCACAAGGAACCCATTTCTCAATATGGTGGGGTGTCAATAGCAAAATGCAAATATGAACATTCATATATTCAAGTACCTATTCCAAGGTATCTAAGGTCATCTACACACTACCATGGAGATTAGAAAGTTTGGAGATATGAACATATAAGTTTTGTTTAATTTTGTAATCATATTTATCCAAGATTTGCATAGAAATTTGGCATGTGGTCTTAGGAGTCACAAACGTTGAATCCATAACTTTCAAGCACAAAATAAAGTGTTTTATTGCTTTCTTCTTGATGGAAGAAATGGAAAATAAGGAGAAAAAGCGTCTATTTATAGCTTTTGTAAAATTGTAGTACTAGGCTTCACTTTTTAACAAAAGAATCCTAATTATTTAAGAAGTTTAAATGGAAGTGAAACTCTAGGAGAAATCACAATAAATGGTGACTTTAAGGAAGCAAAAAATTACAATTTACATCACAAGAAAGTAAAAGTAAAAACGAAAATTTTTCTCATAAACAAAATGCTAGAAATCTACTCGTATAAGTAGAATATGGACAAAATCCTTCTAATGCGATTGCCAAAATATTTTAGCTACAAAATTAGGTATGTACCAATGTGAAGATTGTCCCCACATTAGAAATTATTCTAGCTTGGAAAGAGAGTTATGAAAATGAATTTTTAGGTCCATCCATGCTCCAATTTGCGAGGACCTTAAATTTTTCTTTCGAGGTGGACATTTCATAATAGAGTAAAAGATTATGAGGTTCATGAACAATAGTGATAGAATAGGATATATGTAAATGCATTCACATCTTACCTTCTTTATTCATATTCTAAATTTGAAATCATGGAGATTTTCATATCCCTTCATAAGATCCTACTCTCTCAAATTAGCCAAGTTCGAGTGTTGATTAACTAAAACTATCTCTGTATCATTGTTTGGTAACTTGACATAAATTTCGAATGAACCCAAAGATCCTTTAGATCTTTGTAAAGGTATCCAATCACAAATTTACACAATGAAGGATCATACCAAGATCTAATGCACAAATATGTAGGATAGATAGTTAAATCTTATATCCCATGTACAAAGAAGTACAAATAGTTCTCAATAGTTAAATCCTATACTCTTTTTAACAATGTTTCTATGTAACCCTCAGTTTTCTCCTAGAAAACTTTCTACTACCTTACGTGTAATATGTTTACATAGGAACATTGTAGGTGTTTCTACAAGAGCAATCGCTTCAAATACAAACATAAAAAACGGATTGGTAGGAGTCCAGTGTAGACCTATATATTTAGATGCGTGTGTCAATTTTAAAGAGTTATGTCCATAACCATCTTATTCTTGAAAGATGGCATGGACCAAACATTCCTAGAATTAGAAGAGAGTCAAATTTAATAATCTCTAATCATCTTTAATCGTCATCTATAGAGGAGACAATGTATTCATGTGTGTAGAAGAAGATCCTTTCATGAATACGCTTAGCAGGAGGAAGAAATGGAAACATTAATGTCCCAATGTGTACATGTAGTGCTATGAAAGTTTGTATAAGACTATGGAGTGTTTGATCTTCCAATAAAGTACAAGGAAATATGAAGGTAACAAAGAAAACCAGAAAGATATCATTGACTAAGACATTCTACACCATGAAGCATTCAAAATACTATAGAAATGATCACAATGGATAGGATATATCTATTGGAGTTTTCCAACTTATGATGTCTTGATCACAAGATTTCTCTATCTCAAGGAGGCAACCATGGACCTAGGCAAATTGTTACTAGGATCTTAATTCACACTCATAGAGAGGATATGAGTGTTGAAAACACACAAAAAAAGTGACAAGAAGATTGGGTGTAATCTCCCTGCATGCACTCTATTTTGACAGTCCACAAAGTGCATGTATTTATAAGATTTTTCATTATGTCTAAAATAGAGGTTATAGTGAGATGGCTTTGAAAAGCAAGAATGAAAGTAGAAAGTTTCTCTCTTTTGTAGATATCCTTTGATTTTATTAACAAAAATCACAGAATATAGCAACTCTTATCCTAACCACTACTTTTATATTTGTTTCTATAAATAAACCCTCTATGTAGGTTTATTTACAAAATATAAATCTGATTATTTATGTTTGAAAATGTCCATGCCCTTTCACACCCTCATGAACCTTCTGTAAGACAATAGTTACGCAATATAACACAGGAGCAATAGCAGAGAAGATAACAGATATAGGAGAATCTCAACAATTTTCTACTAGCAACAAGTACAAAGATGATGGCGTTGTCCACCCGTGCGCTCTCAAGGTAGAGCTTAAATGGTGATCTAGACAACTCTAGATAGGGAGATACAAGGTAGAGGTATGCTGGCTCAACTCGGTGTCTTAGGTAGTGCAGAAGTCATGTATATATAGGATCATGGGTGGCCTGCCATGGACGGCAATACATGGGCGGCAGAGCGTGGGCGGCCACCGCCCGCGTAATTGCCATACACGGCTTAGACTGGTTGAACCGACCTAACAAATATAAATGTTTTCTGACTCCGACAGGGAATATTCCATGGAATATTCCCTTTACCGTCGCGCCGGGGGCGCTGCCCCCGGACCCCCACCAGGGGGCCCGCTGGCCCCCTGGGACCCCCCAGCCAGGGGGCCCGCTGGCCCCCTTGGACCCCCCAGCCGGGGCTGCTCACCGCTGCCCCGGACCCCACAATTGGGGACCCTGGTAACTCCCTTTCCTTATAATATCTTACATGGTCCAATATGACCTTCATCCAACATTCAAGTTGGGATTCCCATCAATTGGGTAATGCACGCTTGGCTTCTCCTCATAAAGGGGGCCTTACAAAATGTGCATACAATCATGAGGGGTAGACATTGATCATATACTAACACCCCCCCTCAATGTTTACCGATGATAAATTAAGTAGGTCTCGGTCCTATGCCCATCTGTTGAAGATGCTTGTTGAGCTGCTCTCTTCCAAGTGCTTTAGTGAATATGTCAGCACAATTT
Organism: Ceratopteris richardii; assembly: GCA_020310875.1. Taxonomy (NCBI): domain Eukaryota; kingdom Viridiplantae; phylum Streptophyta; class Polypodiopsida; order Polypodiales; family Pteridaceae; genus Ceratopteris; species Ceratopteris richardii. Next base: position 95,172,490 of record CM035442.1, on the reverse strand, counting down.
GCCTCTGTTGGGCAATATTCTAGCTCCACAATTTCATCTTCAATTAGCTCACGAATGTAATGGTACTGTACTTCTATGTGCTTGGTGCGAGCATGAAATACTGGGTTCTTTGCAATAGCCATACAGCTTTGATTATCACACTTGAGTACAATTGGCATATTTGATGGAAAGCCTAGATCTGCAAGAATTCTCCTTAACCAGACTGCCTCACAAGAAGCAAAACAAGCTGCTTTGTACTCTGCTTCAGTGGAGGAGAGTGCGAGAGTTGGTTGCTTCCTACTTACCCAAGAAAATATTCCTGAACCAAGTGAGAAACAATATCCAGAAACTGATTTTCTAGAATCACAATCTCCAGCCCAATCTGAATCACAATATCCTTGGAGTGTATCACCTATGGTATACAAAATACCAAAATCCAAGGTTCCTGCAATGTACCTTAGAATTCGCATTCCAGCATTCCAGTGACTCTCCTTAGGTTTGTTGGAAAACCTGCTTAACACTCCAACAGCATAGCAAATGTCTGGTCTAGTGTTGCACAGAAAAATAAGACTTCCAACGAGCTTCCTATACTTCTTAGCATCTACATCAGGCATGTTATCATCCATAGATAGCTTATGATTTACCTCCATAGGTGTGCTAGTTGGTTTGCAGTCCATCATTCCAAATGCCTTGAGAATTTCTTTGGAATATTTTTGTTGTGAGATGAAAATGCCATCCTTCCTTTGCCATACTTCAATTCCCAGACAAAAATGGAGTAGACCTAAGTCTGTCATTTCAAACTCAGTTCCCAAGCTGATTCGAGTTTGATTGATGAGTTCTTGATGATCTCCTGTAATGATCAAATCATCTACATATACAATGACAACAACTAGCTTGCTATCCCTTTTCGTTACATACAAGTTAGCATCAGAAGTACTTCTTTCAAAACCCATATTTTGAAAAAATGATCTATTCGTTGGTACCAAGCCCGTGGAGCTTGCTTAAGTCCATACAAAGCTTTCTTCAACCTGCAAACTTTATTTTCTGAATTGGGCACCTCAAAACCTGGTGGTTGAGATACATATACCTCCTCCTTGAGGTGACCATTCAAAAATGCAGATTTGACATCCATCTGGAAAATAGGCCAAGACTTTTGTGCAGCTACTGCAAGTACCGTCCGAATAGTTGTCATGCGTGCTGTTGGTGCAAAAGTTTCTTGAACATCAAATCCTTCAATCTGTGAAAAACCCTGTGCAACTAATCGTGCCTTATACTTTTCTAATGTTCCATCAGCTTTATACTTAGCTTTCCAAATCCATTTAGTACCTATTACCTTCTTCTTTGGCGGCAAGTCGACTAGATCCCATGTATCATTTTTGAGTATACTATCATACTCAGACTGCATTGCCGCTCTCCAATCTGGATCATCAATGGCTTCTTCAATGGTGGTAGGTTCCTTTATCGAACCCATGATATCTGCCATTAGAGCCATGTTAACAATGTGTTCTGAGGCTCTTCTTTGCTCCTCTATTCTCTTTGATCTTCGTAATCCATCCGATGATGATTCTGGTACATCTACATGTGGATTGTGATCATCAAAGAGCTGTTGTGCCCACTTTGGTAGTGGCTTACGCTGTGCAGCTACAACTGGTTGGCTTTTTATTGAGGAAATTTCTCCATCAGATGTTTCCTCCTCCTCAACTTTAACCTGTCTTTTGATAGGCACAAGGTGAGATATTTCTCCGTTTGATGAGATAGTAGATTTACCTTTATCTTCTACTAAGTGTGGTCGTTCATCAAACACCACATCTCGGCTGACAAAAATCTTCCTTGCCTCAGGATCCCATAACCTGTATGCTTTAGACTCTTCACTATATCCTAGGAAGACACACTTTTTGCTTTTTGAATCCAACTTTGATCTTGTTGAATCAGGAATATGTGCATAACAGAAACAACCAAAAATTCTGAAATGCAAAACTGAAGGCTTTTTACCAGAATATGCTTCTTGAGGAGTCATCCCCTTCAGTGCTTTTGTGTAGCTTCGATTGAGGATGTACACTGCTGTATTGACTGCTTCTGCCCAGAATGAATCAGGCATGTCTTGAGCCTTCAACATACAACGAGCCATTTCAACTACTGTCCTGTTCCTGCGCTCAACAACGCCATTTTGTTGAGGTGTATGAGCTGTGGTAAGTTGCCTTTTCACACCATGATCCTTACAGTAATTGTTGAATTCTGTTGACAAGAATTCACCTCCTCTATCTGTTCTAAATTTCTTCAGTTTCCTTCCTGATTCATTTTCTACATACTTATGCCACGTTTTAAATTTTTCAAAAGCATCAGCCTTCTCTCGAATGAAATAAACCCACATCTTTCTACTATAATCGTCGACTAACAGCAAAAAGTAGAAAGATCCTCCTAAAGCAGGTGTAGACATTTTACCGCAGAGATCAGCATGTACCAACTCTAGAGGAGCTTGAGATCGATTGCTGGTCTCTCTTGGAAATGCCTTTCGTTGTTGCTTGCCCATCATACAAGCTTCACAAGGTTCCTGCAAATCTGAAAATGCAGGCAAATGAGCAACCATCCCTGTTCCTTGCATCTCCTTCAAAACTGCAAATCCGAGATGCCCAAATCTTTGGTGCCATAACCTGCTTACATCTTTATCTTCTGTAGCAGTTAAAGCACTTAACTCATACAAGTTATCCCGTCGTATCCCTTTACCTACAACATTACCTGATGAATCCATGATTTCTGCACCACTCTTATTGAAGTGAACTTCAAGTCCACGATCTGTTATTGCAGAAACTGACAACAAATTTCTTTTGAGTGTAGGTACGTAGAGAACATCGGATAACTTTTTCTCAACGCCTGGAGAAGTGATAAACGAGATGGTTCCAGTTCCTTCGGCTGGACACTTGGAGTCATTTCCCACCACTACATTGATGGATTCCCGCAAAGGCACTAGGGAACTATACCAATCCTTTTTACTGGTCATATGGCGAGAAGCTCCACTATCTAAAATCCATGGCTCATCAACACGAGCTTGAGCAGATGAACATACCTCTTCAATAGCTACCCAAAGTTCCAGCTCTGTGTTGTTTGCAGACTCTTTGTTCTTCCATGATGATTTTACAGTCCCATTCCGTTCATCAGCTTGCTTCTTTCTGCAATCCTTGATGGCATGGCCTTTCTTTTCACAATAGAAGCAACTTCCTGTGAACTTTTTCTTCTTTGGCTTCTTCTTTGATCCCTCAGAAGAGCCTTTACCTTTTGCATTTGCTGAGAATGCAGCATCAGTTGTACTTTGCCGATTCTTCAGCCGCATCTCTTCTTCTAAAAGCATCGCACAAAACTCTTCAAATGTAAGAGGAGTTGGCCTTACCTGAGTGTTAAGGGCTGTTACTAATCCATCATACTTTGCTGGAAGAACACGTACAGATCTTCGAGCCAGCTCTTCTGGTGTTATAACAACACCAACTGCAGCCAATTGATCTTGAAGATGCTTTATCCGTTTGATAAAATCTTCAGCCTTTTCAGAATCAGAATGCTTTTCATTTGCCAACTGATTTTCTAAATTCTGTATCCTAGTGTGGTTCTTGGTCTCATATTGTCGAGCCAATATGCCCCAAGCCTCATGTGCTTTAGTAGTATGTTGAACTAAAGTAAGCACAGAATCACTTACACTAGTGACAATCGCACATAATGCATCAGCATTCCGCCTCTTCCAAGCTCGTAGAAGATCTGGATCTGGCTGAATCATCAATCTTGAATTTGCTGGATCTTCAACTGGTATAGGCTCTGGATCCAATCCCATCGGTCCCATGACAGTGTCAAGTAATTCATAGGAGTCCAAAATTGCAGAAATTTTGAACTTCCAGAGTGTATAGTTAGTTCCATCCAGCTTCCCTTCAGTGAATGCAGGTGGACGAATTCGAATAGGTGCAGCATTAACATTAGCAGAAGCACCAAGACTAGTGTTCGACGATGAAGCCATCATGTAATCACTCGAATAATCTACTGATATTCTAGTCTGCTAGTAGGCTAAAATAATGATACTTCTCAAGCTATTCGAACCTTACAGCTCTGATACCATGTAAGACAATAGTTACGCAATATAACACAGGAGCAATAGCAGAGAAGATAACAGATATAGGAGAATCTCAACAATTTTCTACTAGCAACAAGTACAAAGATGATGGCGTTGTCCACCCGTGCGCTCTCAAGGTAGAGCTTAAATGGTGATCTAGACAACTCTAGATAGGGAGATACAAGGTAGAGGTATGCTGGCTCAACTCGGTGTCTTAGGTAGTGCAGAAGTCATGTATATATAGGATCATGGGTGGCCTGCCATGGACGGCAATACATGGGCGGCAGAGCGTGGGCGGCCACCGCCCGCGTAATTGCCATACACGGCTTAGACTGGTTGAACCGACCTAACAAATATAAATGTTTTCTGACTCCGACAGGGAATATTCCATGGAATATTCCCTTTACCGTCGCGCCGGGGGCGCTGCCCCCGGACCCCCACCAGGGGGCCCGCTGGCCCCCTGGGACCCCCCAGCCAGGGGGCCCGCTGGCCCCCTTGGACCCCCCAGCCGGGGCTGCTCACCGCTGCCCCGGACCCCACAATTGGGGACCCTGGTAACTCCCTTTCCTTATAATATCTTACATGGTCCAATATGACCTTCATCCAACATTCAAGTTGGGATTCCCATCAATTGGGTAATGCACGCTTGGCTTCTCCTCATAAAGGGGGCCTTACAAAATGTGCATACAATCATGAGGGGTAGACATTGATCATATACTAACACCTTCAACTACTATATCAAAACATTGAAAAACAGTAAAAAATTAATAAATCTCACTTCAACAACTCTTTTATTCAACATATTTAAAAATCGAGAACTTGCCCCTCAGTTGAAAAAGAAACTAATCTTAGTTGATAAACGAAACATAAATATGGATGGCCGATCACATCTACCATCACTAAACAAAATTGAACATGTTCCATGTAAAAATATATGCATGAAAATGCTCATGGAGGAGTTACATTAATGTGTATGTGTATGATATGTAGAAATTAAGTGATCATGATTTGGTGCTAATGATGTTTTATGTATCCATTGACATTCTTCAAGGCTATTTTTAAGTTGTGGAAGCTTTTTAGCCTACTTATGTCTCCATATTCTAACTTTTTTTCTGTTTTGGATTTTGGAATGACCTAAATTTTCTTTCATGCTTTGGCTTAAGAATTACCAAGATTAGTCACTTTTTTTTGTTTCAATGCTTGAGGATAGGTAACCACTTGTACATGGGTTGTTTCTTCTATAAGAAGTAATAGCACAATGGAATAGACTAGTAGAGAGAGTTGAGAGAAAAATGAAGGAAAAGATAAACATAGGCTAAGAGATAGAGAACTCAAATTTGTAGATTGCCAAGAGTAATGCAGCTAGAATGTAGTGTATTCCACCTGTGCACTCCCAATGGGATATTAGATGGAGATCTGGATAGACTCTATATGAACAACTTACTAGTGTGTAATGTTGTATAAAGTTGCACATGGGCCGTGCTTATACAACTTTTACAAGGGGAGTTGGTATAGATAATCATAGTGAGAAGCTACAAATTTGTTGGGAAAATATACAATTTGAGAATATGTACATGAACAAAAGCCCACCTTCTTGGCCCTACGGGTTGCGCGGGATAGGCCCCTTGAACCTCATAGAAGGAGGCAACCCCCCCTTTGCACTCCCCCATTAAGGTTTTATGGAGAAACTATGTGGTGCCACAATGCCTTTATTTTCACCTTGAAAGGACCCAATGGCCTAGAACCTTATGTCCTATCTAACCTAATGGCTAGTATCACAAAGATCATCTACTACCATCAAGAGTCACATATAGAACTCATCAAACTTGGAAGTTAGGGTACCACAAATGTATGGGCTCTAACAATTTCTTCTCCTCATAATAGGGTCCTTACAACTAAGAGCACCATGGATCATTTGGGGTCAATTGAGGGCCAAGTATTGAGTATATCCAACATCTTCCGCTTTGGGTTCTACTTTAGTGACCACTTCCACTACATTAACCTAGGTGATCTTTGCTATGTTTAGAATTTTTCGACAATCTCTTATGAGATAGTCTTTACCATAGTAAGTTTAGTACTCTTGAATGCTAATTGTTGTTTGAGTAGTGCCTTTAGGTGGTGGTTGTGGGCATTTTGGATAAAATGATCACCTTGGGAACCGAGGGACTCTAGGAGCTTGAGCTCTAGGTTTCCAAACCATAATCATGGGGCTTGGAATTCTATACATTAGATTAGTGTATTGAGGATCCCAAATGGCCTTTGATGGTGCACTATCATGCTAATACACATCTGGTTTTTTGAAGGAATCTATGTAGTATGAAGGTGTAAAATCACCATGGTTTAGTCAACACTGGTGCATTTTGATCATTTTTCAAAGCCAAATGGAGCATATGCACAAGTTCTCAGTCTCGATTCTCTTCTACAAGAGCATACTTGAAAGATGACATTAGCATGAGGAGGAGTTTGTTGTCCTTGTATTGATTGTGATCTTGTCCCATATGAGGTTTTGATCTTAGGATAGGGCTAGGTTTGGTATGGCTATTGATAGGTCTTTTGTGGTGTATCAGCATGTTGTCATTGATACATGGGGTTACTAATTTTGGTACTTATAAGGTTGTGTGTAGGTCCCTCTTATCGTTTGCTCATTGTAAATATGATCAAGTGCAATACGTTCAGTGAATGTTCACTTCATGGAACAATGCTTTAGGGTGGAGCCATGTAAGGTTATCTATCAATTGCTCCCTGTAAGTTCGCATTTAGATTTTGAGCTACTCATTCAACTATCTCATGCACTAATGAAGAAGATTTACAAAGAGTTATAGCCACATAATTTCAAGCTTTTTTAGAACTTGGATAGCTCTAAATCTTCTCTTAAACTATCCTTTACATCCACACACTTTCTGATGGATTGACCTAGTGTAGCTGGAACTATCAAGTAGACAAAGGATCTACGTTTTCTACTAAGGATTCCACCTATGGATTGTGATATTTTCTTTGATTGGGAAGGAAGCTCTTTCCTAGGGAATCGCTATACATTCTATTTGAATCTTCTTCTTGAAACTCTAACTATCTCGTATAGGTTTCGTTTGAAACTATGTATGCCAGAGGATGTATCATGTGCAATCCCAGTTGTGGGGAATTGCACTACGAGGGCATCCAATAGGTGTTGAATCTTAAGATACTTTGTCTATTTAAGTGTAGTGGTGTACCAAAGTAGGACACATACTATCCATTTCTTTGAACAATAAAAATACATCACGTTTAATATTTAAATAAAATTTCCAAAAAACCTTCAAACCCCAAAAATACTTATACGTAGATATTCTATTAAAAGTTGTTTAAAAAGAGCCTTTTTTGATAAACCCGAAATCTACAAATGATTTAATCTACAACAAAAAAAATTGTTTATATGCACACTTGTATATGAGAAGAAACAAACATCTCCATAGATGAAGTTTCCTCATATTGAGATTATTTTTCTAATGTTAATTTATAGTCATATAATCATCTAACAAAAGTTTTGGGAATCGGGAAAATCATTTTCATAATGAACAATTTATTATCATATAGGATTCTCACTATATACTAATGCATAAAACACTAGAATATTTAGTGCGTTATTTCAAACACCATCATAAAGTATTATACAAAAATGTTGCATGGCTTTGAACCACTAATTCATGTACCTATCTTACATACCAATAACTATGCCAATATTTCATTAACTATCCATGTTCCACTCTACCTCAAGCTACTACAAAGAAATTTTACCTATAAGTTTGTCAAGAAAATATTTGCATTCAGAATCTTAAATATTATTTTGATAATTAGATTTTTCATATTCATACCATACGTTTGGATACAAAAGTCTATCGACGGTGACTTCACACTTGAGGCATCAGATATTCTAAGACTATCAGATCGCACTAGCTTTAGATGTGCTAGGACTATCACATTGCAAGTTCATGAGAATTTATTCTATTGTCAAAATTCCTTTATTTTCTTGAGGATTTTTCCCGCTTTGAATGTTCTTGGATCTTTTTATTCTATTTATTTAAGTCTTGTTTGCCCACAATGTAGTAGTACTATTATTGAACATGTTAAGTTTTGGTGTAAGTGCACTTACTTTCATCTAATCTTGAAGTCGATTTTCTTAAAAGTATTAGCACTTGAGTCCCTTCATGTATCTTGACTTTTTTTGGTAGTGTCCTCACCAGCGAATCCAACTATAATTGACAAAGGAGGCTATAGGGTTCTAACCCCACAATTTACCAAGGAGGTTATAGGGTTCTAACCTCACAACTTAGCACTCTAAAGCGATCATCCTTTTGACTTGAAGAGTACTTTCAACTTGTAGGACCCTGAATTGATGTAGGAGATCAAGAACACTTGAGCATCAACCAAACTCATGAAGACTTTACCAAGACCATAAAACCCCCAAAATATTGAAATTTAGGTCCCTTTTTTGAACTCCAAAACCCTAATAGATTCTCTTTTCTCATAGATGGTGGTCATCATTATGGACAAGGGATGCATGATATAATAGGCAATCACAACAATGAAGACTATCATGATAGTCACTAAACTCATGACATCCAATCACTATCATAATGGACATGCCACAATAAAAGAAAGTCACTAACGACAATGAAGGTCAAGGACTAGTTCAATTGATGCAAACATTGTGATTATCAAAAGTGACATTACAAAGGGTAATTATCACCATAGGTGATGACGACCATGATGGATAGTGCACACAATGATAAATCTAGGTGTCTTGATAGATGAGGTATATCATAGATAGTGCTTATCATGATAGTTGGATTTTGCTATGATTGCTAGTAGGTGTCATAATAGCTTGGCTATCTCAATGGACCAATCTATCATGATACTTAGGACTACCTTAATAGACCTTGGCTATCAGAGTGGCATTTTTCTATTAGAATAGAAAATGACACATGGATTTTTCAAAACTTTCCTTCTCTATTTGGATTGGGCAGGTGCCCTTGTGTTGTGTCGTCCATGTGTTTTTTTTCAACACTCAAGTTGATTGACTATCATGATTGATAGAACCCATAATAAGGAGAGACTAATGTTCAATGGGCTTTTATATTCCTACCTAAAATCCTTGATGAGGAAGATGATGGAAGGAGGTGAAAGAAGGTGAATGGAGATGGTAGAGGCATGGATGAAGTGTTCTTAATGCTAAAAATGAGGAAACTTGAGTTTTCATTGACCAAAAACTTGCAATTTCATTTCTGCAACATACTCTTACGAGCATGCCTCCTACCAAAACTCATTCATTAACAATGGTGCCAATAAGGTGTCGAACATCTAGGAGCTCCAAAAAATATTTCCCTTAAATTATCAATCAGGGATACATGGGACTATTATGATGATCACGAGCATAATATGCTAGGAATCACACATGCACGAGCATATAAATGCAATGAGCATGCATATACACAAAAGAGGAATGAGAACGGGGAAATGGAAAAAATTCAATAGTTTAGTCCACCAAAGGTTCTTTCACAAAAAAGTGAGATTTTACAATGGAGAGTGATCAGATATCTCTATGAGCTAATCTCTCAAAATGAGCTCATGGGCCCTATTAATTTGTTACAAATTATGATTAAATTCACACCTATTAATGTTTGATCTAGTAAAAATACTCCTTCCTAAGAGGTCATTTGGAGGGCAAAAGATTTCTAAAAGCTGAAGGACTCTTCAGCTTGCAGAAATTGGAGAATTTAAGCACAAATTTGGTTTGTGTACATAAAGGTAGGAGTGAGAATCACTATTTGAATGGGATGAATACCTTGGAAACATTTGTGGGATTATTCAAAAGTTAGATTTTTTCAATAAAATTCTTTCATGCTTTCCAATTTGAAAAAAAAGAGGTGCATACATATAATTTGTCTTACGTAATTTGGTAATATTTCATATTTTTTCAGAATAAATGTAACATAGGTCACAAGGACATGTAATATACCGTAGCCTACTAAAATATATTTCAAAGCATCAACATCAGAAGAACCACTCATCATCCTTTCAACACCTCACCTCATATCATATGCAGAAACAATCTCCGGTAAAAGAAGAGTCTTTAGCATCGAGAATATTTATTTCTTTCTCTTATAGAAAACCAATATTTATTTCTTTCTCTCTTATGTATTTCTATCAAAGTTTTTCACGTAAAAGATTCCTGTTAACACGTGGATATGTGTGAAATTTAATTATATAAATGCTTTAAGTTAAGGTTATTGAGAAAACATTGAAGCTACATATAGATGAATTAACTTTAAGTTCTAATGATACAATTTAAGAAATTGATTGCAAATCTTCAAAAGGTCCCAAAAGAGTTGATGATAGAAAAATGGGTGGAAAAGGCACTTTCTAAGATTGTGTTTGAATGTCACCCTACTGAATTTTTTAATTTTCTTCCACATATTCAAGAAAGAACACCCTATTCCAATCACATCGTGAAGCTATTTTACTATAGAAGATAAAAGGTAGTAACTGAAGTTGCTCTAATACAAATTCAAAGAGAGTTCGGTAACTTTTTTCTATTCCTAAGATGTGAGAAAAAAAAAATTATTTTACTATGTAACAATAGTATTAATTTTCCATGATAATAGTCCTCTTAGGTTTACATATACGTTCATCAAACTATTTGAGCACAATGAAACATTGCTTTTTCTTGAAGAGCATACCAAACGTTTCCTTCATAATCCCTTAGTTCAGCCCCATGGACCTATTCAAGCTTAACCTTCCTCTTTTTAGATCCACTAGTGACCCTTGAAATGGCTATCCAATCCACATGTTATCTTCACACCAGAAACAACAATGAAGAACCTCAACCTCCATCTAGAGATTGAAATTTAGAAACAAAAAAAAAGCAACCCAATTCCCCCCAAGAACATATTATTATCTCTACAATCCAAAGATCCAACCGTAATCCTGAGTGATGGTGAATGGGTGATGGAAGAATCAAATCATTTCATAGTGGACTCATAGAACATCATAAACCATAACCAGTATCTCAAGCTTTTGACAATCAAGACTTTTTCTTTCCAACTTTATCGAACGATCAAAATGGTCCAATGGTCCAAATTGTTTTGATAAGTCAACTTGAACAGAAAGCTTATCATGTTCTAGTGGTTAAACTTGTTCTACTAGGTCGTCTTGGTTTTCCTAATCATAATGGCTATTGTATCCAAGTTGAGAACTCTTCTACTACGTCCTTTTGGTTTTGCTTAACAAATTGGCTATTGTAGCGAAGTTGAGAACTCTTCTTCTGCATCCTAATCTGAGATATTGATAGCCTTTGAGACTCCCTTAAAAGATTTCCAATATAGATCTACATTTAGGATAGGATCTAATCTGAGATATTGATAGCCTTTGAGACTCCCTTAAAAGATTTCCAATATAGATCTACATTTAGGATAGGATCTGATCCATATACTTTACTTAGGTGATCGTAAGTCAAAATAAATAGAATGAAATCAGCCTAGTTAGCATAGATGATCGTAAAAGCATTACAGAACTACATGCTTGCAGGACTGCCTAGAGTTAATGAAATTGATGACATCATTTAAATGCACATATACCATTCTTTTCATGTTCTTATTTCTTCAAAAAAAAGTATTATTGCCCATTTTCTAAATCCGAAAACTCCCCTCTTCTCATCCCTTTTCATTCAAAGTAAAAAGGGGAAATATACGCAAACGGATGAGGGAGATACATATCCCTCAAGAGATGAATTTTGTAAGTCAATGCACCAATCTACAAAGATTAAATGGTTGATTTGTATCTAAGGAGCCAAAATGTTGGCAAGAACTCTGAGAACCAATGTTTTAAAATAAGATGGTATCAAGGTTCCCTGTAGGTGGAGTTTAAAATAAGATGGAATCAAGGTTCCCTGTAGGTGGAGTTTAAAATAAGATGGAATCGAGACACCTTCTAGGTGGTGTTTAATATAATATGGAATTGAGATTCTATGTAGGTGGATTTTTATTGGTTGTTCAAGCCCTTAGCTACATGGGCATCTTTTGAATCCATAGAAGTAATCCCACGTGAAGTCTCTTTGCAGAGAACTTAGACTAGCTTTTCTTCGAAATTTAAATAGTACTTCTTGTAATTAAGTGATCCCCTTGCTTTCGTTCACTAATTTCAGAGAATAATTTTACCTTTGTTGCACATCTTGTTAGGAATATGGAATTTTTACCATTGTTGCATATACCCTTGCTTTTTAAGACTACTTGTGGATAACCCAATGAACATTCTAAGCAACCGATAACTTTCTGGAAATGCTTTTTTGGTCTATATTGTAGATGCAACGTATCACTGTAAAAATTTGAGCGATCTAACAAAATTCTCTACAATGCAATCATCTATGCCAAGCTTCATTTCATGGCTATGTAGAGAGGTCTTGAATGTCCTCTCATAAACAAAGTATTTCAAGTTGTGAACGATGATTCAAGGTGGAAAACTTTTTCGCTGGGAGGATTACGCCACTAATTTCAAGAAAAGGAATTACCAACCAGGTAATATTCAGTCAGTATCACTTCATAAATACTTCAAAAGGACCCTACGAGGGCAAACCCAAAGAGGAATCATCATGTCCAACTTCAGCACTGGATTTGGGAATCAAGACAAAAGCAGCCACTAACCTTAGAAGTTTGAATTTCTGTCACTATTAACCAAAGCATGATAGTAAACGAGATAGCGAGAAGAAGAGAGATCCGTAGTCAGAGAAGACGACAAGCATAGTAAAACCACTTCTGCTAACTGTTCATGGAGGAAAACTATATTTGGCGGACATTTCAGATTAAACGTTCCAACACTCCCCGTAAGCTGAAACGAGTGCATATAGAGGATGGGACGATGCACGGTTAAACTAACATATGACGATGCATAGTTGACAACTTTCTATTAGAACTTGGAAGCAGAAAAGTAAAACTTGGATTTGAAGCCTTTTTACTCCCCCTCAAGTATAGGTGTCGATCTTGCAGCAAGTACATGCCAAAATGAAAAGAAAGAATATTAGCTTGCTGAAATATTGTGTGCAAAGGATTTACACAGACATCGCGAGAAGGAAGGAGATCCGGAATCAGAGAAGACGACGCGTAATACAGCGACTTCTGCTGATTATTCACAAAGCCCCTATGCCATCACTCATTAAAAGAGGGAAATACTTGGTATTCATGTTCATATTTGGTATCAGGAGTGAAAACTGAAAATACTGTCGACAGATCACGAATACCGTCGACAGATCACAGACATACACAAACAATGTACAGTCAGAAGACATAAGATGATACGTTGACTTCACGTTATAGCATCACCGCTTACGTTCTGCGAGAAGGTATATATGCTTAGGCATGCAGTGAAAAACATAGATCCGTAATTCGGCTGCATTATTCTAGCACACAATGTGGTACTTAATTCAAGTACAGCGGACAAGCGAAGAGACGCAGAGATGGCGAAGTCGTAATATGAAACAGAGAATTGACCAGATACATACTTCGACTACAGTATACAATACAACGGGGCGCTTGGCTCAAGTAGAGCGGAGAACCAGACTTCACCAAGAAGTTCAACATAACCGTATCACATAAACTGTACAAACGCGCAGTTTCGTGTAAAATGGATCTCTGATGTCCTTCGTTGCATCACGATTCAGAGAATTTATGGGTGAACACATATGAAACTTACTCGTCAGATGCGGAAGGTTCACTCTAACGACGAGTAGCGAACCCAGCCACGCCCAATCCGGCTGCCACGGCCTGTGCCAGGACTACAGTCTTTCCGGCAAGTCCCGCCGTACCGATACTCTGAAGGACTGCACAGAGCGACCCTGCGGGAACAGCGCCCCCATAGGTGCTCATCAACGCGGCACCAAGAGAACCTGCCGCTATTCCAGCAGTAGTAAACCCTGCGAAATAGATCGCAGCCGGCACCACAATGGGTAGCGTCGCCGTAGCAGCTGCCAGACCAATTAACCACTTCTTCTTCGCTCTTTACAACCTCAGGATGTGAAATCTGCTCTCTCGATGGGGCACGCACAGAATCCCAAGAAGTCGAAAGATTTGGCACTGCGGAATAATTTGACAGCCATGATCAATGAGAAGGTCGGGTTGTGACCCAACAATAGCTCTGAAAAGCCGACAAACCCACCAAAGAGATGTGCAGTATCCTTAAAAGGAAACACAACAGAGAGACGATCCCCCTTCTGCTTGACCCACATGGCAATGTATGCAACTCGGAAGAAGATAACTTTGGCATCATCGAAGGGCACTTCACGAGACTCCTGGGAACCTCGAACCCCCTCTCCCACAATAGAAGGGAATGCATGGCTGCCATTTCCAGGGTTTCCCCCCGGAGAATACCACCCAACCTCCTCTCCCTGCTTCATGCCCCGATCTCTGAATCAGAAATCATTGAGGTCATCGATGCCCTCCCTCTCGGTAAAAGCCCGGGACCCGACGGACTCACTAATGAGTTTTTTAAATCCTTCAAGCAGGTGGTTGCCACCCCTCTTCGGATGGTTTGGCAAGAAGCGCTAAAATTTGGTGCTCTTCCTTCTTGTATAAATAATGGAATTATCAAGCTGATTCACAAGAAGGGGGAAAAAAACAGAATCGAGAATTGGAGGCCAATTACGATGCTCCAAACAGGATACAAGATCATCGCCAAAGTCATTGCCAACAGACTGGCGTGCCACCTGAGATCTTGGCTTAGTGAGGACCAAAAAGGTTTCATCAAAGGCAGGTCCATCCTGGAAACCATTATGGATATTTGGGAAGGTATTCAATTTGCAAATGAGTCTAAACAAGATGTGGTCTTCCTAAAGATCGACTTTGACAAAGCCTACGATAGGCTGGAATGGGACTATATTCTGCAGTCGCTCCAAGACCTCGGATGTAGTCAGAAATTCACCAAGATGATCGCGACCCTTCTCGGCAACGCAACGACTCAAATTAACGTTAACGGCAAACTTTCGAAGGCGATCCATCTTAAAAGATCAATTAGACAAGGGTGCCCTCTTGCCCCCCTTCTCTTTGCCATCGCCACTGAGGGGCTGAGCAGACTTGTGGCTCATCATGTGGAGGCTGGTAATATCAAAGGCCTCCAACTACCTCACGACCACAGTCAAATCATCATGAGACTTTTTGTCGACGATATGAACGCGTTCGTTCACAATGATAACACCAGCTTGGAGACTTTCTGGAGGTGTCTTGATACCTTTTGCGAGGCCTCTGGATCCAAAATCAACCACAATAAGACCGCCTTTAGGGCCATTGTGGGACATCAACCTGGCCTTCTCATTGATCATGGCTGTCAAATCATTCTGCAGGGCCAGATCTTTCGGCTGCCGGGAATCCCCTTGGGGTTTGGCGTCTCTATGGAGCAGCGATGGAACTGGGTGCTGGCCAAACTTGAAAACAAGCTCAATTACTGGAGAGGCATGCAAATCAATCTCGCTGGACGGGCGATGGTTATCAACACGTTCCTCCTCTCGTCTACCATTTATTTCCTTTCTTGCTGGAGACCGAATGAGCAAGGCCTGTCCAAATTGAATAGCATCTGCAAAAACTTTCTTTGGACGGGTGATCATAACAGAAGGGGGGTGCCTAAAATCAAATGGACCATCTGCACCAGCCCTAGAGATAGCGGGGGACTTGGCATCCTGGACATTGGGTGTATGGCTAACAAACTGGCGGCCAAATGGATGATTAAAGCTTGGTGCAATAGGGAGGCCTCGTGGGCCAAGCTGATCTTCAGAAACGAAAATGAGTTGGCCCTCAAGGGGTCCCCGAACTGGAAGAACCTTGACATCATGACCCTGCTATTCTCCCCGATACCTGTCTTCCCGAAAGGCTCCAATCTCGTATGCTCTCTTTGGAAGGGCTGGAATAAAGTCAAAAGCTTCACAAGAATCAGTGAGGACTGGAAGTGGGCGGCCGGAATCAGACAAAACGACTCTATCTGGTTTCCGATACATGGCATCCGGAGTGTGGAGTCGTGGAACATGCAAAATGCCAAGAAGTTATGGAACAAAGGATTCAAAAAATGGAAACACCTCTGGAAACATGACACCAACAGTTGGATCAACTACGAGGATATCGACCCCCGCATAAACATCTCCTACGAAGAATGGAACACCTTGCAAAGCAGATGCCTCGCGTGGGATCGTCACAAAACGCGCCTTCTCATGGGATATGATGCTCCAAACGCGCGTGGTCTCAAATGGCACAATGGAAATAGTCTACTCAAAATCCCGAACATCAAAGAAACGACTGACCTCCAGATCAGCCTCAACAAGAAGTGGTGCCTATCTTGGACGCGGCTTCGGTGGGACATGAAATTCATGGGTATCTGGCACCCACTTATAGAGATTAAGAAGTCGGTCCTCCTTTGGCAAATTCTTCATCGGGGAATTTGGACTAACCATAAGGCAAGCAAAATTTGTGGGATCCCTCCGTGGTGCAAACGCTGCCACCGTGCAATCGAAGATGTACCACACATCTTCCTTACTTGCCCCAACTCCTACAGAATCTGGCAGAGGGTTGGACTGAAAATCAGAGTTCAGAAACAGCTTAGTTGGAAACAAATCCTGTTAGGAGAAGCGATTGGATGCTCTGCGGCTCTCTGGAACGCAATCAGAGGGGAAGTCCTGTGGAAAATTTGGCGGGAGCGGTGTGCTCTCAACTTCGGCGATCCCCCCAGGGAGTGGTCGATTGAAAAATCTCTATTCCTCCTTGGCAAAAGGATTGTCAACAGTAAGAAATCCCCCCCCTTCAGGCACCATCAAGTCCTCCTGTTGATCAACGACAAGCTCAAATCCAAGTGGGCCCCGCATGAGGGCGATGAGAGGGTGATCAACCTTCTCTGTAATGCAACCTAGGTATCAACCAAGTTTCTCCTGCTTTGTGGGATTTGGGGGGTCCCGTGGGCACTAGTCCCCTTCTTTTGTACCTTTGTTTCTTAATTTAATTCAAGTCCGGGAGAGTAGGCGATTGCCGAACTTCCTTTATATAAAAAAAACAATAGCTCTGAAGGCAGTCTTAGAGTGGTTGATTGTGGATCCAGAGGCTTCAGAAAAAGTATCCAGACACCTCCAGAACGTCTCCAGGCTAGTACTATCATTGTGAACAAATGCATTCATATCATCGGCAAAAAGTCTCATGGTGATCTCGCTGTGGTCATGAGGCAAATGGAGACCTTTGATATTACCAGCTTCCACTTGATGCTCCACCAGCCTGCTAAGCTCCTTCCGTGGCAATGGCAAAGAGAAGGGGAGCTAGTGGGCACCCTTGTCTGATAGATCTTCTAAGTCTGATTACTTTCGAAAGTTTGTCATTAATGTTAATTTGGGTCGATGCATTTCCGAGAAGGGTCGCGATCATCTTGGTGAATTTTAGACTACATCCAAGATCTTGAAGAGACTGTAGAATATAGTCCCATTCCAACCTATCGTAGGCTTTATGAAAGTCGATCTTCAGGAAGACCACATCTTGTTTATACTCAATTGCAAAGTCAAGACCTTCCCAGATATCTATGATGGTTTCCAAAATTGACCTGCCTTTGATGAAACCTCTTTGGTCCTCGCTTAACCACACTCTCAAATCGCAAGAGATTCTGTTGGCAATGACTTTGGCAATGATCTTGTATCCCGTTTGGAGCATCGTGATAGGACGCCAGTTCTCTATTCTGTTCTTTTCCCCTTTTTTGTGTACTAACTTGATAATGTCCTTGTTGAGACAAGAGGGAAGCGCGCCAAACTTGAGTGCCTCTTGCCAAACTAGACGAAGCGGGGTGGAAACCACCAACTTGAAGGATTCAAAGAACTCATTAGTGAATCCCACAGGTCCCTGGCTTTTACCACAAGGGAGGGCATCAATGACCTCAGTGATTTCAGCTTCTAAGATGGGGGCATCAAGTAGGGGACGAAGGTTGAGTGGTATCCTGTGGGGGGAAACCCTAGGTATGGCTGCCATGCAGTCCCTTCTATGGTGGGAGAGGGGGTTCGACGTCCCCAGGAGTCTCGTGAAGTGCCCTTCAATGATCCCAAAATTATCTTCTTCCGTATTGCATACAATGCCATTTGAGTTTAGCAATAAGGGGATCGATTCTCTGTTATGTTTCCTTTTAAGGATACGGCACATCTCTTTGGTGGGTTTGTCGGCTTTGCCAGCCCACCACTCCTTGAAGAAAATTTGCAAATTTTTCCTTTATATTTCTTCCTCATATCTCAACAGTGCTCTGATTTTTCGAAGACCTTTCTAGGATTGAGATTTTCCTTTGTTCACTTCCTCCTCGAGCCTCCAGAGTCTATGATAAAGGGCTTCTCTACGAGCCCGCCGCACAGTCTCGAGCATCTTCCTGGATCTAATCATGATCTTTCGTGACTTATCAACCGCACTTTTCCAGCACTTGGCTGGGGACAAGTCTGAGGCGAACACCTCCTTCCACACATCAAAAATTTCCACCTCCTTCCACACATCAAAAAATTCTTGATGGATGGAGGGGAGAGAGAAGGAGGGCACGGTGGCATGGAACCAAGGAGCCTTATGGATCTTGGAGAAAGGTTGGAAAGTGATAACGATCCGGTAGTGATCAAAGATGGTGAGGTCAGTGCGTTGCGAGAGGGAAGAGGGCCCCACTGATTAGAAAAACTCTGAGAAATGTAGCATCTATCCAGCCTAGCTTTCCTCAGGTCCTTGCCCGCTTGGAGATTTGACCAAGAAAAGCCATTCAAATCTTTGAATTCGACCAAATCCAAGTGCAGTTTGGTTTTGTCCCACGATTCTTTCTCCCGACTATCGATGACCCTGCCCTTGCCCATCCATCTGTCCATAGGGTCCTCCACCATGTTGAAGTATCCACAAATAAGCACGTTGTGGGGGAGCGAGTCCAAGGAGGCCCAAGTGTTCAGTCCCTCTAACTCCCCATTCGGGGCATACAAAGAAACTAAAGTAAAACAAAAAGGAGCACCAAAAGAAACTGCAATCCATCGATGGCATTCATCTTCAATGGAGCTCTCAAGCTTTTCAAACCAGAATTGATTAATACCAATTACTGTTCTACCGGACCCTCGTTGGTGCACTGTTGAAATCCAAACATGGGTCGAGGAGACATGTCTAAGCCGTTTCTGGAGGTCTTCTCCATCAATTTTCATCTCTTGAATACATATAAATTCTGGGTTTATGCTAATGTCACAAAGCCATTGACCAATGATGGTCGCTCTTGAGGGGTCGATTAGCCCTATAGCATTTAACGAGATGATGATCATTGTCGTAGTGAGCCCTCTTTGCGGGAGGGAGTTTTGTCCTTTCTTTTCTTGGATTCATCTTTCTTTTTCGTTGGGATCGGGTCCCGCTTTAGCAATAAGGTCTTGAGGGGGCTTTTCTAAAGAAGTTTTGCAGGCGCTTAATCCTCCATTTTTAACTTTGAAAGTACAACTCTATAGATGAGTGGACATAGTATTGTGGGACCCTCCTATCACACAAAGTAGAGGTTAGATTGAGTTATAATTTGTAAAGGCCACTACATATCTAATTGATTTAAATTGGCCAAGGTTCAGCTTAGTGATTGCATTGGACCTCGGCCTCAAAAGACCATAACTTTATCAAATCACCTACGAAGTGTGGACAAGCTTCCATAGTACAATTTTATAAAGAGGAAGTTGGTCGAAGCCTACTTTCCCTTGCTTGATTTAACCAAAAGAAAAATTATAGAGATGCATGAATGGGCATATTACCCATGGAACCTCTATTATCTCATAAAGGAGTTGTTAAAACTTAATAGTACATTATCTAGAGGCGATACATCATTGACAAGTCAAAGGTGATAAGGAGACTAGGTTTGAAAGTCGTTTAAAATCCATTACATACCAATTCTCGTTTTTGTTAAAAATATAGAAACATATAATAAAATTGGCGTAAGTTCCATTACATGCCAACTCTCGCTTTTGTTAAAAATATGGAAACACATAGTAAAATGATAGTTTGAAAAAAGATGTCACTATGAGTTATATTACAATATTAACATATTCATTGATGTGAAACTATACGCACAACAATTGATCTCATATCAAACTAGACAATCAAGCAATGGAAAACATATTACATTAGGAAGAGTGTGGGCATCCAATCTTAGTTTAGGACCTTTTGAAATAGAGTGTAAGATTTTTAGGAATTGGGAGCTTTTTTCAATGGCCTCAATCAGCTTTTCCACCTTCTGTGCTATAGAATTTAGTGTTGCAATTGACTCGTCTCCTCCTATAGCACATGACTTTACTATTTTTTACTCGTTTTTGGGCTTTGCCTCACCTCAACACCCTATTATATGTTGTATGAAGGCCTTTTTCTCTTCAGACAATGGTAGCATGTGTATTTCAGGGATCATTATTGTGGCAGTATGTGCTTCGAGATTGCTTGTTCCTTGCCTTTTGACTCATTGGCAATTTTGAGGGCTTATAATCATGGGGGCTTGAGCACCAGGGCCACCACCTCGCTTTCTTGTTATAGCAATCATGATTTCTTCACCTCGGATCGAGATCATCAAGACTCAAGAAGAGATCATATCTACATGCCTCATCATCTAGCCGGCTGACTAGCCCTTGGTGTACTCTGAAAGCTTTCAAACTTTGGTGAAGAAATGGTTTTCAAGAGAAAATCTTATCAATAAATGCTAATTTCTACAAAATAATCACATCTACCTTTTTTTTTTAAGTTTTTCATTCTCGCACTTGACAAGTTCTTCATCTCTTTATGTGATTTTCAAGGTGATCTTTGAAAATCTCCATGAACCAATCGAAATCAATGCAATTCCTCTTGTCAATAGAACTACCTCACTAGTTCTTTCATTCATTCAACATTCGGGGTCTTGGGAATATGTCGTGGGACCTTATGAACGATTCTGAATGATCTTTCCAAAGCAGTTATGCTTGCAATAAATCTTCCTCCTAGGGATGAGGTGACCATGTTGGAGACTAACCATGAATGGTTTTTCTTTATTCCTATTAAAACCTTTCAGATACATCATAGATTGGTGTTACCTACCTTTGGGGGTCCTTTTCAAATGTGTCAATATATGCTCTCAACTTTGAGAAAGATTGAGACTTCTTTCTTTCCCTTTCAATTCTCATTGGAGATTTCAACATGGTGGAGTTAGTTGTGGATTCTTGGGCCCCAAAGGGGAGGTCTATTGATGGGTACAGAAAGGTTAGGAGGAATCTCTTGACACTTCATTTTCACTTTATTCAACTAAAAGACCACTGATTTTGCTCTAGTCAAAGTTCTAGACTAGTGTTGATCTCTACAAAGCTCAACTTGATAGATGTTATATGTGCCAAAGCATAGTTGAGATTCTTGGATCTCCTAGGATTACCCCTTGCATGGATGTTGTCCTCCCATATAGCTATCCTATTGTTTTCATCTTTCCTTTTACTATCAAGAGCACTACTCTTCTATCTGTGAAAGATTTTGGATGTGTCTCCAAGTTTGTCAAGATGATCTCGACTGATCTTTGGAATGCTCCAAATCACATTGATATTAAATGCAAAGTATCTTAGTAGAACTTTCAATTTAACAAGGATTCCCCCTTATCTTCGCTTCTCTTTTCTATTGTTGTTAACAATCATGTCCATCTTTGCCACATTTCTAGGCTTTTGCTTCCACAAGGATAGGAACCAATGATCATGAGACTATTTCCCAATGACACGAATGTCTTCTTACATAATTATGTCGATAGTACCTTCACATTTTGGCATTTTTTGGATACCTTTATAAAAGCCTCATTCTAGAATAAATCCCTCAAGAATTTCTTTCAATCCTATTATTGGGTAGCCAACATTCTTGACTAGGTATGCTTATATAAGCTCAGAAATAATCCTTTTAGAATCCATGTGAGAGTCATGTTATTTCTTGTGACATACAAGGTTAAAAGGCCTTGGATTAGAATCTATGTGAAGGGGACACTTGGGAGGCTCTCCTAACATTTCTGCCCTTGGCCTTGAGGTATATATATGGGTGGATTTGGTTGTTTGGATGTGTGCACCTCTCATGCCTTCTGGGCTAGGCTAGTTAGTTCATTAGTTTGTTGTCCTTTGTTGTTGTATGGGCAAATAGTGTATGAGAGCAACATGTGTTTAAGGACCTTGGGAATTCCAATTTAATCGTTGGCATCTTAGTTATTCCGTCATTTTGATTTGTTGCCCATGCAAGCCATTCTTGGCCCTAGTGAAGCCTTTTCATGGCCCCACTTACAAAGCTTTTCATGCATTGTCTCTGAAAAAACAAGTGAAGCAAGGCTCCCCCTCATAACGTGAGAACCGTCTGCATGAAAGAGCCATCCCAAGCTCGCTCATCATCCTCGTTTTCACATCTATATGAGTCCACGTGCACCCATCTCCCACGTTTCCATGGAGAGGTCAGAGGAGAGCCTTTCCTCTTCATCAGATAATGGATTCCTCTTGATCCAATGGCCTCATATATGGGATAATTCCTTTAGACACATGCTGTAAAAGTGGCAAACAATCTCATGAACAAGGAGTGTCATGCAAACTTACTTTCCAAGAGACTTCAAATAAATCACAACCACCACCATCATCATATGATAAGCCTCCATCACCCAAGAAATTAAAAAAAAAAAGGATGGAGTGTGTATTCCAAGGAATTTAATTCATTTAAATTGTTATGATGAGTCTTTAAAAGACGATTCACAACAATATAAAAATCCTTTACATGCTTCAAAGGACTCATTTACGTGGGAAGAGGTGAGTCAAGGAGCCATACCAAATGATGAAGAGAAAGAGAAACTTCACCATCAATAATTAGAAAAAGGAAAAAGCTCAAGATGTGTGCAACATAAAAAGGAGGTCTCCAAACTCCATCGTAGACCACCACAATGAAGAGCACAATAAAATTTCCAACAGACCTCAGGCACCTCTAGTAGGAATTAATAAGATATTTTACCGTATTAAGGATCATGGATTCTAATCTACATGCATCAATGCTAAGGATTACTAGTAAACCCAAGGACATACAATTACCTATGAGGATTAGGTGTGACAGCTAACATTTGTAATCAAACTCTTGGTACAAGAGAGTTTTTGTAACTTTGATTATTATGAATGTAACTTGCGCACTTTTACTCCATGACATTGTGTATTGTATCTTTCCATGTTCTTTTGTAAACTCACATTTACATTATTTTTGTACATTTTTGTAATTTTATCATAAATATTAACAAGCTATTTCATCCAAGTATTCTATGGGAGTATTTTACCATGGTTTAAAGGCCAAAAAGGCCCATCCACAAATGAAAGAAGATTATTTCCAAATCATTTGGAGGGGCTCCTCCCACAGTTCTATGGTTGGGCCTTTTTGGGCCTTTAAACCATGTAATTTGGGATCACTTGGCGTATTGAAATAGCGTTTAATGACTTATATGAATAATTAAGCTTGTGCATCCAAATGGGTCGAATCGACACTCTATGGTTATTCTTGTTCTTGAGTCATTGTGATGCATAAAAATATGCTTCAAACATTCATGTGATATGCCCAAATTTCTTATAATGTGCCTACATGGAAAATGAAGGCAAAAAAAGAATTTGCAAGCCCTTCTCTAACCTTTCTATGGTAGGGATCTTTTTGGCCTCCCTATGCCATGGATAGCACATTTAGTGTGATATACATATACAAATCATGGGTGAAAATGCTTTAGATGATAAAAACAATCTACAAAACCTTGAAATAGGATGTACACATAACAATTTCAAGAGACAATGAGAAAAATAACTAAGAAAAGTGTATTGTTTCATTAATTTATTCTATTACATCGATTGGCTTTGAGCTTCTCAATGAGCCTCTTTGGGCATTCTTACGCCATAAATAGGTTGTAAGTCAAAGAAGACTTTTCTATATCATAACTATTTTGCACCCCCTATCCCTAGAGATATACCTATTTGACCTAATATGTTTCACAAAAGTCGAAACCTAAAGTTGTAATTACAAGGTTTTATGTTAATTAGAAGATAAAATTTCTCCGCTGTGTAATTGTTGATAAACAAAAAAAATTACTCAAGGCCTTTAGAAACCATGTCATGAAGTGCGCCTGAGGACTATATAATTTATGGATAAATATAAAATGTTCTTTCAAAGAAGTTCCCCAATATAGATTGCAAGGTTCTTTCAAAGAAATTCCCCAATGCTCGTAGCTAAAAACTTGCTAATTTCGATCACTTCCTACATGATGTTGTGAGATTAGTGAGGTTGTAAGAACGAATGACATGAATTGAAAATACTTATGTCTTGAACGTTGTCTTTATCTTCTCCTATCTCTCAAAGATGTAAATTAATGCTAGACTGGACATCCACTACGTTTAATGATTCCAAAGTTGCAACATTTGACTTGAACATCCTTTCTTATGCATTTGACTTGAACATCTTTATCTTCTCCTATCTCTTAAAGATGTAAATTAATGCTAGACTGGCATCCCACTCCGCTCAATGATTCCAAAGTTGCAACATTTGACTTGAACATCCTTTCTTATGCATTAATGAATTTTCACCAGTGATTTGTTGATGTTCACTTGTATGTCATGACAAACCAATTTTTTTGTGTAGCTCATTGTGTCACCAAACGGAAAACACTTCATCTCCAGTAGCTCAAAGCCACTATCGACAAGGCACTCTAAGGTGGTATAATATAAAATTCAGCATTCATGGAGTCGTAGAACGATTGCGTTTTAAAGTCATGCAAAAATAAATATTACTTTCCTTCGATAAGAGCCAATGAAAAAATTTCTTATTCCACCTTTGGTATAGTCCTTCCAACTTAGTAGGGGTGAATGGTACAACTGTTTCTTCAAACTTATTATCCACACCATGAGGATAAGTTGCTTTGATTGAGTCTCTTTCTAATAAGATATTGGGTGGTTCTTGGGGTAGCTCCATTTTATTATGAGCAAACGGTAGGAGTCTAGTGTACACCTATAGATTTAGACACTTCTATAAATTTCAAAGAGTTATGTATGTCCATTACCATATTATTCTTGGAAGATGGTATGGATCAGACATTCCTAGAGTAAGAAGAGAATCAACTTTGATAATCTCTATGCATCTGTAATCATAATTTGTAGAGGAAACAATGTATTCGTGTGTGTAAAAGAAATTCCATTCATGAATGAGTTTAGCATGAGGAACAAACAAAAACACCAATGTTCCCATGTCTACATGTAGGGATTTGAAAGTTTCTATAAGACTATGGAGTTGTTGCTCTTCCACTAAAGTACAAGGAAATACAAATGTAACAAAGAAAAACATATCGTAATCATTGACTAAGACATTCTACACCATGAAGCATTAAAAATAGTATAGAAATGCTCACACTCGATAGAATATCTAGTTCTTTTGGAGATTTCCAACTTCATGGTTTTCACTATGAAGACATGTTGTACAATAGAAACCATCCCACAATGTCTTTGATGCTTAAATCCTAAGATCTTACCCTTCCAATGAAGATCCAAAATTTCATAATCTCAAACACAATGAGGTCCAAATCTAGATGGCTACATGTACACCCATGCATCTTTGCAAAACTACTATTTCTTCCATTGTTTTGATGTTGTGGCATGTAATTGTATGAATTCATCCTTTAGTTGCCTATGCATTATGGAGGTTTCCATGGAAGTCGAAGTTGTTGTAATTGCTACAGACATTGGACGAGGAAGGTGGGAGAAGAAAGTAGGCTTCAATGGTATGGTTGAGAGGGAATACAGGGGAAAAATATGTCATTTTGGGTGTTGGGTTTTGGGTATGAATATGGGATTTGAGGAGAAAACTGGGTCTTTTGAGGTATTTTGAAAAAGAAACACTTTTTAGCTCTAATTATGCATGAATTTTGAACTAGGAGTCAAAATGGCATTTTTTTATCATGAAAAGTGATAGGGGGATCATTTAATGGTATTATGATGAGTTTTATAACTTTTCAAAACTTTTGAATTTTTGGACTAGCCTGATCACAAGATTTCTTCTATCTCTAGAAGACAACATCGACCTAGGGGAGTCCTATTCCCTCTTTCCTCTTTAGCTAGTAATACAAAGGATATACACTATGGCCACCACCCTCTTCTCAATGGTCCATCACTAATCCCTCTTTAATGTAGAGGGTCCATGCAAGGCTCATTTTTTCCTAATGTAATTTGGTTGGGCATGCAATGGTGAGCACCGTTTTCCTCATTGCATTGATTATTTATTTCTTGGAATGTTCGAGAACAAACAAAAAGTATTTAGGGAAGTTGAAAAGAATTTGAAAACCTTCCTCTAGATCCATGATCCAACTAGAAGATGTGTGCCCAAAATCAAATGTTCCATCTATGAAATCCATTATGGTTTTGATAGTTTAGGGTTTTTGGATATTGAAGAAATGGCCAATTAATTAGCGGCCAAATGGATGATTAAAGCATGGATCAATTCTAATGCTTCTTGGGCCAAACTAATCTTTATGAATAAAATGTCTCTTATGCTTCAAGGTCTTGATTTGCTCACAATGTTCTTCTTCCCTTTTTGATGAATCTCAAAGATTCAAACTTAGTTAAATCTTCATGAAAGTATTGTAACAAGGTAAAACCATTCTACATGATCAATGATGATTGGAAGTGGGTTGTGGGTAATTGAAGAAAAGATTTAATCTAGTTTTGGATCAAGGAAATAAAATTTCTTGAGTCAAAGAATATCCAACGACAAAAGAAATTATGGAAAAAAGGGCTTCTAATGTGGATGCACCTGTCGAATCAAGATAGAAAAAACTAGATTAGTTTTTGAGACATTAACAAAACTAAGAGAGTAGATTTTGAAGATTGGTGTGTGTTAAGACACATAATGAATGCTTGGGATGATTTGAAGACTCGCCTTCTTCTTGATGGAGATCCCTCATGCATAGAAGGGTTGAGACGATGTAATAGAAAAAACTTGGATAAGATTCCATACATCAAGAGGAACTTGGATCTTTGTCTTGCTTAACAAGAGAGGATGTCTGAATCAGACTTGTATCAAATGGAATTTTAGGTTCTCGAACCTCTAGCATCCCCTTGTAAAGAACAAAAAAGGCAATCTTTATGTGGAAAATTCTACACCAAGGAATTTGGACTAATGTTAAAGCTAGAAAACTTTATGAATCCCCCTATTGTGCAAGCACGACCTCCATTGTAGAGAAGACCTAGGTCACTTCTTTTTTTTTCTGCCTGAGAAGTTACTCAATTTGGCTAGCCCTTGGGAACATCTTCGTACTACAGAGCCAAATAAACTAGAAACAATGTTTACTTGGCGAAGCTATTGGATGCTTTACTACTTTGTGGAATGTCATCAAAGGTGAAGTTCTATAGAAGATTTGGAAAGAAAAATGCTTGCTAATTTTGACAATCCTTCGAGAGAATGGTCTACTAAAAAATTGCTTTACCTTTTCGGTATAAGAATACATAATTGAATTAATTTAAAGAGATTTTGTTCAAATAAATATTTTCTTTATCTTTGATGTGCAATGAAATTGAGAAAATTTCATAAACAAGATTATGTAAACAAGTACTACAATAATAGATGCTTATTCATCAATGTGATACTTTAGAGAGAATAGTTGATCTCATATCAAGCTAAACAATCCGCCAATCAAAAGCATATTACATTATTTCTTCCTCCTAGAAAGGAGTGTATACATCACATCTTAGCTTTAGGGCCTTTTGGATTTTATATCAATGTATAATTTTTTATTGCTTATACTTATATGAAATTTAGTGTTGGTAGTAACTTTATCCTCACTCAATTAATCTCATCTTTTGAAAGATAGAGTAAGAGTGGTATCATCTCTCATTAGAAAATAGTGTGAGAGGTGACAACTGATGGATAATTGGAGTGGGATTTCATAGTAATTGCTTTTAACCTCAAGCTTTTGGTCAACCCTCTAGAGGAATGCTTTGACATGCATAAATATTAATGATAAATTTTTTTCATCATTCAAGCTCAAAATATCCTTCTAGAAAGGCTTCCTATACTTATATTCTTCATAATTGCTATAGTTTGGCTTGTTGTGGATTACTTGTGAATGGACCCAAAAAACTAGATGTATCTCTCGCTTATTCAATACTTTCATGAATGTCTTTGAATTCAATTTTATTTAGAGACAATTCAAGATTTGGTGACAAAAAAACTATTGAGAAACATGGTCCAAGATACACACATCTAAAAAACACTATGGAGGCTCAAAAAATACAAGAAACAACATGATAATAATGGGATAAAACATCATTGTAAAGTTCCATATAGATCTCAACAAAATGGAGTTGTTTGAAGAGAGAATATAATCGGAAAATAAAAGATCATGTTCTTAGAGCTATAACCAAGATAGAAAACATAAAGGTAATTCCTTGAATTCAAATCATTGTAAAAAGGATTTGAGTAAAGGTACTCTATAGATAGATAAAGCTTTTGGACTTTAATATATATATCATCCACACATTAGTGTTGGATATAAATTATGGTGGGATGGGACACCATACTTTATATTCACATTGATGTAGAAATTTAGATATGGGACATAACAAATTGAGATGGTAGGCATCTTTTAGTCTTAAGCTCATTAATTGAAGTAAAATGGGAAATGAAACTGCACAAATGAAGATAAAGTATATGGTGGTCCAAAGTATGAATCAGAAACACTTCAAGTATCAACAAGAAAGTTTGAAGATCATGAATTGAAAGTACATTCGAGATCTTCATAAAGAATTCCAATAAGAAAAGTATAATCTAATCTTAACTATTAAAATTTCAAGTAAAGATTTTTTAGCTCTTGATTACAAATGCCATGTTTATTTCTAAAAATAAAGATATTAACAAGATCCTTTCATATAAGATAAGCAAACAAAGTTAGTCCAAAGCACCTAGTTGATAATACAACTAGGTGAATCAATCTCTTAAGTCAAATTTCTACACAAGATTCTTATTCTAGTGTGAAGAACCCGCACACTATGTATGCCATATGTCCATGGATAAAAAACACATGGATGCCATGTATCCATGATACACTAAGGGATGCCATATGTCTCGCACGCTGATGTCATATGTCCAAGTTATGCCTAAGGATCCCATATATCATTAGATCTAAAAACCAAGTGGACTTAGTGATGTCATATGTCAATACTTCCTTGCACTAAAAACAAAAGGTTCATCATATGGAGAGGGGGTGTTGAGAGTTCCATGCTCAACCCTTTTCTCTAAGCTTAGAATCTAGTAACTACTTGCACTGGGACAATGCAAGTCACACTTCCATTAGACTATACTACCAATCCAATGACATTAATAGGAGTGATCTTTAGCACATTGTTTTGGTTCTTAGGGAAATCTCGTAAAAGGAGCTCCTTGCCACAATCTAGACAAAATCCTTGAATTGTCATTGATTGGGGTTGCCCAAGTATCGATATTGGACAATCATGATTAAAATGATCTCCCTAGCATCTATGGCATGGCATGTTGGGTGTTCAGGGTCTCATTTGTCTCAATTGGTGCCTTGGGTTAGGGTTTGGATACATTAAATTAGAGTATTCAAGCTCCCAACTAGGTTCACTATGATTTTCATAAGGGTAAGTTTCATTATGTTCTGGTGACTCCATATAGTAAGCTGGAGGACTGTCTATGTAGGTTGAGTCAAAATTGTGATTACTAGGGTCATTCTCTATAATTAATGGAAATGCTAGTACCAAAGCCCTACTAAAGTTGCCCTCAATGGATGAATACTTGATTGGGATCACATTAGTGGGACGTGGAGGTTGTTGACCTAACATTGGTTTGAGGCCTTTGTTGAGCTTGATAGGGTGGCTCATAGGATTGGTAATGCCTAAAGTATGGCCATGGTGGGTAGTGGTTTGAATATCTTCCTTGTTGTTGATATGGCTGAGGATAGCTTTGCCTAACCACTTGCTTGTTATAAGGGCAATCTTGTGTGGTATGTTTAGTGTACCTCCTCTCTATCATGCAATATAGCCCATTAGGATTTCCCACCGGTTGATTCATGATTGGGAAAACATTAGCCATGTGGTCTCGTCTAGAGGTATAACATTCCCTTTACAATGACCATCCTAGGAGCATGTTTGCCTGAAACACCTAACCTCAAAGCTACCTACTTTGTCAATTCCTCTATGGAAATGGATGTCTTGGAAGTGATGCTATCTTAGGGAGCTCTAGTTCATCACCTAGATTGTCTCTAATGTCTATGCACATGTGCACACACTATTCTATGGATCTAAATTCCTTTAGTACACATAAGATCTCAGTTTGGTACTCAACAAACCATCTAGAAATAAATCCACTTGTTTGGCTACTATGGGTAACTCTAGAATAGGGTATCTCTCCATTGTGCCTAATGGCAGTCTAAGAAAACTCACTGATGAAGGCTTCCAATAGTTGGTCATGGTTCTAAATTAAACTCATAGATAGTGACTCATCCAATTTTGTTAATTTGGTCATGTTTAAACCTCCAAAATGCCTCATGAGTGCTCCTATTCAAGAATAGCTCAATGCTCTTATTGTCTTGGAAAATATACTATGAAGTGATCACTATAGTCAAGATGGATTTACCTCTAGGTGTCTTAGGTTCTTCTCTTAGGGTTCCTTGCTCTGGGTCTTCATTTGTGTCTCAAGAATGAAAATTCAAAACTCATCTATCTTATCGGGTAAACTCGAGAACACATACATGGTTCCCTGTTTGTCTATGTAAGAGCCTTCCTCAAATTTTACTACGGGCTGTTCAAGTCCAATAGGCTGATATGGGTTTTTAAGTTGGACAACACATTTTCTTATAACATCCTCATATATGTGAGCACCTAATTGGTTGATCCTAATATATTCTAGTCAACTCTTGTATGGACCTTCTAGTTTTTCTATGTATGCAACACCTACGTTAGCTGCTATTCTCTTCATGCTATCTGACATCTTTGAGTCATTGGTCTTAGAACTCACTATATAGGGATAATCATTGAGTTTTTGAGCCCATGACCTAGATGTATGGTTGGCATTAGCATTAGAAGATCTACTTCTTTGTCTATCCTGGCCTAAATGTCTACCTAATCTAAGGTTCATAAGCCTAATCAATTAACCCCATTTTCTTGAGTTCAACCTCGTGCAATGTCCTTTTGAATGATTCACTTGATCTTTTTATTTTACTTGGATTTTCACTTCTTGTCCACTAATTTGCATCATCAAGAGTACTTGAGTTTTTATCACACTTGAAGTTTTATCGATCAATTTAAATTCTTTTCCATTAGGGTTTGTTGCAACAATATTCTAGCTATGCTTGAACTTAACTAGGGTTTCTTGGACTTATGTCACACTTAACGTAGCTTAATTAATTAATACCACTAGTCATACTTAGCTTCAACTAAGAATCCATTGAGGGGTTTAAGAATGCTTCCAAACTCAAGTCCCGTTTCCCTTGATCACACTTGAATGCGCAAGACAGGCATTCTCAAGCTTGCACACACTTGCCACCTTCCTTTGGACAACCATGAATGGCTCTTAATGGGCCTATAAAAGTCCCAAGTTTAGATCAACCTTTAACTTTAATTCATTTGACAAACAATTTTGATTTAGGCATTGTTTAAAGACCCATTTCCCCCTTGTATTGCTAAAAAATTCTTGTAGAGCCCCCTTGGCTTCCTAATCCCACTTGAGGTTCAACTTCAAATTATCGTAGTGCTTCAATACAAAATTATCTTTTTGATGAGTTGTAGAGCTCAAAAAATGGATTTTGGATGAGAAATTTATGTGAGTTTAGGCTCTTGGGGATTAAAGAAAAATTTAAGAACCTCTCTAGGGTGCCAAGACACATGAGTTGCTTGAAAAAATTACCAAAAATAGTTTCAAATTTGCCAAAATAGAAACCCTACATTTTTGCCAAAATTGGTTGTCTATCACAATATATGGTGTCTGTTGTGATAGATGGTCTCTATTTTGAGTCACTCTCTATTGCGATAGATGGTCTCTATTGCAATAGATGCATTTATGGTGATAGATGGGTTTTTTTCATGATAGATGGGGTCTATCATCTATCATGGCCTTCTATCTATCATGATAGAATGGTAATTATTATGGTGGTCATGTATTACGATAGATGGTGTATGTCATGATAGAGTAGAGTCTATCATGTCTCATTTCTCATCTGTCATCTATTGTTTATCATGGATAATGATCTATCCTAATATATGGATTTCTATCGCAATCAATAGGTGTCTATTGTGATAGATAGGTCTATCATGATAGATGGGTCTATCAAGGGTCATGTATGTCATGATAGATGGTATCCTTCATCTCTCATATATCATCTATAGTAAATTTGTTGTATCGTGGTAGATAGAAAAAAAATTGAAGACGTTTCCAGTGATTTGGGATGCTTTAGTGGTGCACTCTATTGTGCCTAGCATGCAATCAACAAATTCCACACTTTTTGGTACGTCTTAATAGAAAAATATCATCACCTCGATCTGTGTACAGAGGTCTAATGTATGCGTATTGCTGCTAGATCTAATGACTAATAGAACCTGCAATAGATGCTCATAAAAACACAAAAGACGAATGCACAAAATTGCTCTTTCTCTTCTCTCACAATGGAAATGAAGGAAATGGAGTGGATATGGAGCCATAAAAAATTGATCTTTTTTTTTGCAAGAGGAAGATGGAAGGAGAGGAATGGAGATGGTGATGGAGTAGGAAAGCAAAGAGAAGTAAATGAAAGTAAAGAAATAACCTAATAACTTACCATTCAAATGTCGATTCTCGATGTCTTACCATCACATGCTCATCCTTGAAGCTCTCTCCCTAAGAACAATGCCAAATTTGGTGTCACTTTACCACAATGATAAGCATCAACATGAGAATATCCACATCATATTGTCAATCTACAAAGATGTGAGGGCCATATGATGACCATGAGCAAGTGGAGTGCACAAGTGAGCAAGTGAGAAGCATACAAGCATGCACACACATACACGCACATCCACACAAGGTAAAATAAAGAGTGGAACAATGGCAAACTCTATTAGAAAACTGCAAGAAGCTATAGAAAGCTCAGAAGTATGTTCACTCTCCAACTAGCTTACCTCAAAAATGAGCTCTCTAGCTCTTTTTATGGTTTTTATCTAGCTTTGGTCATACCCAAACCTAGTGTCTGACATAGCTAAAAGTTAGGTTTGGGGGTTATTTTAGGGCTCAAACAGAATCTTAAAATCATGAGAATCATTACATAGGTACTTCTAATAATCTTCATGCTCTAGGACTCCTCAACTTGCAAAAATCGATTTTCAAATCTATAAAATGATATTTTTTAAATGGTTTTTAGTGATCAAAAACACTATTTTAGTAGGAGTTTCTTTTGAAAATTTGACATATACTTCTTGGAGCTCCCTACATGCTCCCTCTTCTTGTGTTTCCACTTCTTCAATGCATTCCTACACCTCATGCTTTTCCTTGAGTGCCAACAATAGTCCTTGGACTATGCAATGAATTGTGACAAGACCCCTACTCCATAACCTATATCTGGTCTTGTGATGGTTGCATTCATCCAACAATAGACCTATAAAAAGTGTCATCTTCAAGAGGATAACCATCAATAGAAATCAAGTTCAAATTAACATCCATAGGATTGGAGATTAGCTTGCAATTTGTAATGCCAAACTTTTCAACTACATCTAGAATGTGCTTCCTTTGCATCAACATGATTTCATCCGTTTCTAAACAACTTCAATGCCAAGAAACCACCTTGATTCCCTAGTACCTAAAATCTTAAATTCTTTACCTAGCTTGGATTTGATGTCTTCAATCCCCTTTATGTCATTACATGTGATAATAAGATTTTAACATATGCACAAATGTAGGCAGCTAGTTCACCTCTTTATTTCATGAAGAGAGAGTGGTATGCATCACTTTGTTTGTATCCACATTTGATGAGATATTCCAACAATCTATGATTCTAGGTCCTTGGTGCTTTATTTAGGCCATATAGAGTCTTTTTCAACTTTTTTGGGCACAAGAGTGGAGGAATTTTTATCTTCAAGAGCTTCAATCTCCTCTTTCATAGTTTTTTCCATTCTTTATACCTATTTGGTTCTTCAAAACATGTAGGTTCATGATCCTCTACAACTTTATTCATAAAAGCATAATGAATTGGCATAAAGAAATCATATGTGAACCCACTAACTCGATAGCTTGGCCTTAAAGGATTTCTCTCTTCAACTTTTGGAGGTATAAGCCTCTATTCCTTGGCTTATGCTTTGGTACATGTGAAGATTCTCTACAGTCTTCATCTCCCACTTTAACTTCATCTTCCTCTAGCTCCACTAGCTTTGCTTTACCTTTCGTTGAATGAATTTATGCTGAATTTTTGTTGCTTGCAATTTTTGTCTTATTCACTAGGAACATGAATATAGCATGTACAACCAAATAATTTGAGGTGAGGAAGGTTTGGCTTCTTATCATACCAAGCTTGATAAGGTGTTGAAGTGTGTATTCCTGAAGTTGGATCCCTATTCATGAGGTATACGGTTGTATTGGCTACATCAGTCCAAAAATGGTTGGGCATATTCATTTCATTCAACATTGCCCTAGCTATCTATGCAATGTGCCTATTTTTCCTTTCTGCAACTTCTATTTTTCGAGGTGTATGTTACCGTTAGTGTCCATGTGAAAGGCCAAATGGCCACTGGACACTTCTTTGTATATGTTCTTTAATAAAACATATAGTGGCCTGGTCAGTCACAGACTATAAGTTTGACCGCATTTGTAAGACCTAAGAAGTTTGTCTTCGTGCTCTCTGTGTACTGTGTTTTCTGCGTATTTTGCAGCTTCTGCGCGGAGTACTGTGTGCAGCCTAAGGAGCTCGGTTTTCTACCCCAAGCATATCGTCGTGGAGCTCTCAAGAAGGAGAGCGCACTCTGGTGCACGCCATCGAAATACTTCACTGGTATTAGAGCAGTTCGAGGGAAAGGCTTTGTTCCTTCTGTCCAAGCGAAGTGAGCACCCCCCCCCCCCAGGATTTCTCTAAGGCTTATGACGAAGGAGGTGACCAATGCATAGACCTTGGCATACCTTGTCATCCGAGTCACCGAAGTCATCGTTGGCACCGTTGGCTGCGCGCGAGGGAGGACCTCAAGGATCAAGGAATATAGAGGTTCCCGGTACTTCCCGGGAGGTCACCCATCCCAGTACTATTCCCCCCACAACTCGCTTAACCGTGGCAATCTCTTACCACTAAGCTACACTCTTGTGGTGTTTGAAGAAGGGGAAAGACTAAGGTTGACATTACCCTGAACAAGTTTTGGTCCCTCAAAGCTTCATTTTTGCTTTCAAAGCCTATTTCTAAAGCAATTTTGGGGTGTTTTTGGAGCCATTTTGGAGTACTTTTGCACATAGTTCTCTTCACACAGGTCCAAGAACATCAAGAAGAGTGTTCTTCATACTTATCAGACAATAAACATCAACCTTTGGGGCTGTATTTTCAGCCACACTCATAAAACTACAGGTTTCTCGAGAGGTTTTCAATTTTGGTGGGAGAAGTCGCTACAAATTTATGCAGGGTTTTAAGCCTAAAACATCAAAGTTGACAGACACTTGCAGGTGTTATTGGCTAGTTTTTGGGCTGCGTATTCAACCTTTTGGTGTCATTTTACTGCATATATTGAGCACATACACACCATGTACGCTTCTGTGGATACCGCTTATGTACGTCCATGTGGTCATTGATGTAGCGGTTACGTTCCTTGCATACAACCTTTTACGTTTGATAAAGAGGGTCGTGGTGAGGTTTTCTTAACTGGGAGACACCCAGGTGTCGGGATCTCTTCGGTGATGCAAGTGGAAGACTTACCCAGCCTCCCCATAGGAGATGTATAGTAGTTGTTCATAGGTGCTCGATAAGCCTAGTTGGCTTCTATTGGGTAACTGATTATATGCAGTGGAGTAAGTGATTCACTATGCAGGTAGACATGTGAGTACTTGCAGTTTTATGATACTTTGACACTGGTCATATGCTAATTTTGTAGAGGATACTCTGGCAAAATTTTTCCAGATTTCTGGTTTACTCAACTATACAGTGGGAGATTTACTCCTTGATACACTTAATTGTTGGTGTTTGGAATCTTCTAGCTCCATTATCATCCTATTCACTTCTCTTCCATCATGGCCTCAGAGGTCTCAGGCACATCCGATGGATCAGGGTCTAGTGCTAGTGTTCCGAGGAGGAGCTATAACTTGCACGGCAAAGATCATTTTGAGATCCGAAAATTTGATGGCACAAACTTTGGTCTATGGAAGAATCAGATTAAAGATGTTCTGATTCAAAGGAGGCAATGGAAGCCAGTAAATGGGATTTCAAAGAAGCCTGCTGACATGGATGAAGATGATTGGGATGAGTTAGATGAAATGGCCAGGTCTACCATTCACTTGCACCTGGCAGATAATGTTTACTTTATAGTATTAGACTGTGAAAGTGCAGAGGAGCTTTGGAAGAAGTTATGCAATACATATGAAAAAGATACGGCATCAAATAAAGTGTATCTGATGCGAAAATTATATGACCTTCGTATGAAGGACACAGATAGTGTTGCTGCTCATCTAAATGAGTTTGATGCCATATTCTCCCAGTTACAAGCTCAGAAAATGGATATGGACAATGAAATGAAGGTAGTATTGTTGTTATGCACCCTGCCATCATCATGGGATACATTTTGCACAACTATTAGCAATAGTGCACCTGGTGGTAAACTTGTCTATGATGACATATGTGGAGCACTCTTGAGTGAGGAGATTCATAGAAAATTTATGGTTGGCACCCAGAGTGGAGATGCATGTAATGTTCGTGATTCTTACCAAGGAAAGAATCAGCAACGTGTCAGGAGCAAGAACAAGGAAAAGAATGGTCAATGGAATAAGAATAGAAGTAAATCAAGGAAGAGGGATATCGAATGCCATTATTGTCATAAGAAAGGACACATGAAGAAAGACTGTTATGCATTAAGGAATGCTAAAGGTAAAGGAAAGAATGTTGATGGGCATGTTAAACAGTTACCTGCACCATCTACTTCGATTGTGAAGATTGAAGAAACTAATGCTATTTCTGATGATGCTGATGTGTTGACACTTGATAGTACTGTGCCATCTGAGGCACTTATGGCTGATTCTCTTTCCCACACCTGGCTGCTAGATTTTGGTGCTTCTTTCCATGTGACACCACATAGAGAATGGTTCTCTAATTATGCAGCAAAGTCTCTTGGTACCATTAGACTTGGTGACTCTTACCAGTGTGATGTTGTGGGGATTGGAGATGTGGTTGTGCCGTTCATTGATGGTTCAAAATTTACTATGCATAATGTACGCCATGTACCTCAGTTATCATGCAGTTTGATGTCAGTTGGTCAACTTGATGACCTTGGTTACAAGGTGGTCTTCTATGCTCAGTCCTTTCGTATATCAAAGGGCAATATGGTTATTGCAAAAGGAAGCAAAGTTGGCTTACTTTATCCTTTATTTGTATCACAGAAAGAACACTTGTTAGCTGTTACTGAACAACCTATGGCTTGTATTTGGCATGGTCGTTTGGGCCATATATCTCGTAGTGGAATGGAAAATCTTTCTCGTTCTGGCTACTTACCTGTGTTATCTTTCTCTCATTTTTCATTTTGTGAGCATTGTCAATATGAAAAGCAAACAAAAAATGTGCATAAAATGCACATTGACTCTTCAATTCAGCCTTTAAATCTCGTTCATACAGATGTGTGTGGTCCTATGCCCACTAGGTCCTTAGGTGGTTCTCTTTACTTTGTCACTTTCATAGATGATGCTACTAGAAAAGTCTGGGTATATCCTATCAAATCAAAGGATGATGCATTCCCTACTTTCAGAAAATGGCTTGCTTTAGTTGAGACTGAAAAAGGAACTAAGCTTAAGGCCTTACGTTCAGATAATGGGGGTGAGTATACCTCACATGAATTCAGCCTTTTCTGTGAGTCTAGAGGGATTTGTAGAGAGTTTATAGCTCCTTATACCCCAATATAGAATGGTGTAGTAGAGATGATGAATAGAACTATTCAAGATAAGGTAGTCTCTATGTTGCATCATGCAAACCTCTCACAAGGTTTTTGGGCAGAAGCAGTATTGACTGCAGTTCATGTGATTAACCTTTCACCTAGTACTGCCAAAGGTCTTAAAGTGGCACAAGAGTTATGGATAGGGAAACCACCATATTATGATCATCTTTGAGTTTTTGGGTGTGAAGCATATGTTCATATACCCAAGAATCTTAGACAAAAGTTGGACCATAAGTCAAAGAAATGCATTTTTCTTGGATATGGTTGAGAAGGACAATTTGGATATCGCTTATGGGATCCTGAAAAACGGTTCGTGATCAAAAGTAGTGATGTCATTTTTAATGAGTCTAAGATGCATAAACAGCCCATTAAGAAGGTTGAAGTGAGAAGAGTGTGTTTGAGGATACTAGTCCTCCGGCTAGCATGCATAAAAATGTTGCACATAGGGATGTTCAAGAGAATGTCCATTCAGATCAGTCTGCACATGTTCCTGTTCAGCAACCATTGAGACGTATTGCACGTGTCTCACATCCACCTGATAGATATGTTCCAGGTTTAGATTTTCTTATGCTAATAGATGCCGGTGAGCCTTCTTGCTACAAAGAGGCTATGCAGACAGAGGATCATGTCAAGTGGGAGCGTGCCATGAAGAGTGAGTTGGATTCTATTCACAAGAATGGTACTTGGGACTTAGTACCTTTGCCAAAGGGCACGAAAGCTTTACCATGTAAATGGGTATATAAGCTGAAATTCACATCAGATAGTGCTTCTCCAAAATATAAAGCACGACTTGTTGCAAAGGGTTTTAAGCAACAACATGGTGTTGATTTTGAGGAAATCTTCTCTCCAGTGGTCAAGATGACTACTTTGCGCATGTTGTTTGGATTCGTTGCAATGGAGGACTTAAAGCTAGTCCAAATGGATGTGAAAACAACTTTCTTGCATGGAGATCTTACAGATGAGATCTATATGGAACAACCAAAAGGTTATGTAGTTCCTAGCAAGGAAAGTCTAGTTTGTAAGCTCAAGAAGAGCTTGTATGGACTTAAACAGTCTCCTAGACAATGGTACCAAAAGTTTGATGCTTTTATGAAGTCCCAAGGTGAGCCACAACAAGTTAGCCATAACCACGAATAGTGAGCCTACCTCCCCTCTGCCTTCCCTAAATTTATCTATTGATTTGGGTGCGACACCATTGTCAAAAGAGGGGTATAGGAGAACTCTAGACTTCTCCTCAGATACGTCCGAACAAACACCAGTACAAATGGAGGATCTCTCTCATTTACTCTCCAGATTAAACATCAAATTCCCTACCTTCAAGGGACAAGCTTATGAGGATGCTGATGATCATGTGAGAAGATTCATCTCTTTATGCCGTGGACGAGGTCTGCAAAATAGAGAGGATGCAATGCTGGCACTTTTTCCATCCACATTGGAGGGTCTTGCAGATAAATGGTATAGTCAATATGCAGATGGCCATTTCACTACATGGGAGGCTCTGAAGGCGGCATTCTTACAGACATTCTGACCAAGTGATTCCTCGGAAAGAGCTCTAGATCAGCTAGAGAACTTGAAGCTAAGATCAGGTGAATCCTTTCATGAACTTCACACTAGAACAAAAGCACTTGCTGCACGACTGCCACATGCTCCAGGTGACTTTTTGGTTAAAAAATGGATAGAAAAAGCTCTGCCCAGGTCATCTCAGCAGAAGCTTCATGAGACTCTTGGATTGGAGGCATTGAAAATGCAACAAAATCAACAAGAAGAGAAGGTTTTGCCACCACTGCGTCGCACTGATGATGAAGTAGCCCAACTTCGGCGTGAGTTAGAAGATTTGAAGACCACTCAAGATATAAGGAGACAAATTTGGTGTACAATCTGTAACAACAATGGACATTCCAATGCTAATTGCCCTATTAAGGTAAGCTGTCAAATTTGTGGAAAGGATGGTCATGAAGCCAGAGATTGCTAAAACCTCTAGGGTACACAGCAGAGAGGTAACCCTCAAAATTTGGATTCATATTATGCTAGTACTTCAAATACAGCTAATAGAGAGGAGAATCGGCCTCCAAAGCCTAGATACAATAGACCTTTGATGTGCTATCGTTGTGGTGAGTATGGCCACATGCAAAATCGGTGTTCCCTCCAAGAAGATGCACCTCCCTGTCAACATTGTCCAGAGGCAAAGGATCATTATACCAAAGATTGCCCAAGAGGTCGTCTTGCTCCAATCCACATGATTGCAGTCTCTCCACAAGAAGAAGGTATGACTACTCAATCTTATGCCGTTTCATCCTCTGCAATGCCCATGATGACTAGAGCTAGGCAAGCAGCAGCAATCCATAGGGAGGAACAACAAGGATTTCAT
Source organism: Ceratopteris richardii (assembly GCA_020310875.1). Lineage (NCBI taxonomy): Eukaryota > Viridiplantae > Streptophyta > Polypodiopsida > Polypodiales > Pteridaceae > Ceratopteris > Ceratopteris richardii. The sequence continues at coordinate 95,131,921 of CM035442.1, read as the reverse complement.
AGGGAGGAACAACAAGGATTACAGGATAAAGAGGAAGGAAAGAAGTCTAGATGGAAGGACCAAGCAGAAATTGAAGGAGCTTATGAAAAGATGGCTACTTCTCTAAGGGGCCAACCAACAAAATTGCAAGAAGACACTCATAAGGTAGACATTGAGCAGATCTTGAAAGCTATTCATCACAAGATTAGTCTGTATGAACTTATAAGGATGGATTCAAAAATAAGAAGTGATTTATTAAAGATTATACACTCTGCTCACTTGGTCCAATCACCTAGTATAGATGGTTTCATGGTTGATTTTCCCCCTGCACCCTTAGCAGACTACCAAAGCTCAAGATTATCTGTTTGTATAAAGGATGAAGCTCTGACAGGTGTGATCATAGATGGAGGCTCTGGTATCAATTTGATGCCAGATTTCACAATGAAGAAACTGAACTTGAACCCCACCAAAATGGCACCATTTATGGTTACACTAGCAGATCAACACCGGGTTGCGCCTCTTGGCATTATTGAAAAGGTACGGATGATAGTATAGGGTTGCCACTTTGTGTTGGATTTTGTTGTTATTGCACTTCCACAGGAGACTTCCTATCCTCTGCTCCTGGGGAGACCTTGGTTGAGGCAAGCAAAAGCTTTGCAAGATTGGGGAAAAAATAAACTTTGGATTTCAACAAACACCAATAGCCAACTGCAATTACATTTGGAAGAGGGATTCGACTTAGGAAAAACCACTGGATATACTGTGGACACTCAGGTAATGCCCTCTCTACCCCAAGAAGATGATACATTTTTAAATGGGATGATGGGAAGTGCAGAGTGTTGCACAGTGGAGATCAATGAAATTGAGGAAGAAGTTGCAGATAAGGTAAATGAAGACCACAAGGTATTCGAGAATGAGCAGTTGCAGGATAATGCAAGCTTTGAAGAGGCAACCCATATAAAAGTATCGGAGGTAGAAGGTTATGAATTTAAGAGCAGAGAAGATCTTCCTTTTGCAGATATACCTCAAGGATGGATAAAAGAACATGTTGCAGAATATAAATTAAAATCCACTCCTGCATACAGTGGAGATGATTTCTCAAACAAGACCAGTCCTGAAACATTGGTTCAAGAAGTAAATTTAGGGGATGAAGAGAACCCTCAAGTAGTCCACTTAGCATCCTGGTTGTGGCATTATCCTCCTTTGCTACAGAAGGTAACTTCTTTGCTTTTTACTTACAAAAGTGTCTTCGCATGGTCCTACAAAGATCTAACAGGGATACCAGAAGAGCTTGGGTTACATCGGATACCCTTAGTTGAGGGAGCCGCGCCTGTAAGAAGTAGGCCATATCAACTCAATCCGAAGTATGCAGAGGCGGTAAAAGCAGAGATTATAAAACTAGAAGAAGCAGGTATAATTGTGCCAGTAGAACATTCCAGGTGGCTTTCTTCTATGGTTATTGTACCCAAGAAAAATAGTGGAAAAATAAGAGTATGTGTTGATTTTCGTGCTTTGAATAAAGTGACTATTCAAGATGGATTTCCTGAGCCCTTCACAGCGCAAGTGCTTGAGGAAGTAGCTGGTCACACTTTGTATAGTTTCTTGGATGGTTTTAGTGGCTACAACCAGATAGTAATTCATCCTGATGATAGGACAAAACAGCCTTTGTTACTCCCTGGGGCACTTATGTCTATACTCGCATGGCTTTTGGTTTGAAGAATGCGCCAGCTTCATTTAATAGAACGATGTATCTGATATTGGGCAAATGGTTGACAACCTTTCTACGCATTTTTATGGATGACTTTTCAGTATTTTCAGGTACAGATAAAAGAGCAGCAGTTCAAGATTTCCATGACCATTTGGAAAATCTAAAAGAAATTTTTAAGCAATGTCTCAAAACAGGTTTGAAATTGAATCCTGATAAATGTCACTTTTTGGTCACCAAGGGTACTCTTCTTGGTCACATAGTATTTGTTGAAGGTATAACTGTTGACCCTGCAAAGGTTACAGCTATTCTTTCCATGCCAATTCCACAAAGCCCAAAGGAAGTGCAAAGTTTCTTGGGCCATGCAGGGTATCACAGAAGATTCATTAGGATGTATTCAGAAATTGCTAAGCCCTTATCAAGGCTTACCAGTAAAAAGATCCCTTTCTCATGGAGTGCTGAAGCTGACAAAGCATTTTGTGAACTAAAGTTGAGGCTATGTTCTGCTCCACTTTTAAGTGTTCCTAATTGGTCATTGGAATTTCATGTGCATACAGATGCTAGTCTTCATGTTGTTGGTGCAGTTCTAGCTCCACCACCATCTTATAAAGTGGATAGACCTATCTCTTATGCCAGCAGACTACTCAACCAAGCTGAAAGAAATTACAATACAACGGAAAGAGAAGGTTTGGCTATCGTATTTGCTCTTTAGAAGTTCCGACATTATCTCCTTGGTGTACATTTCATTGTTATTTTTGACCATCAGCCCTTGAAGTATTTGATAAACAAGCCTAGAGTAGCTGGAAGGATTTGGAGATGGTTACTCCTATTTCAAGAATTTAATTTTGATATTCATATTAAGCCAGGAAAAGAGCACTACATGGCAGATCAAGTGTCTAGGACGGCAATGAGCAAGAAGGCAATAGGTATCAATGACGAACTGGTGGATAGCAATCTCTTCCTAGTAACAATTCGGATAGGTTGGTATGAAGAAATTCTTCATGTTCTTACTACTGGAAAGATCCCAAAACACTTGACACCTGTAGAAAAAAGAAGATTGCTTTTGAAAACCAAAGCATATTCTCTTATAAATGGAAATTTATATAAATACTGTCAGGATGATATATTGAGAAGGCGTGTCTATCCAGAGGAGGTAAATCTTCTGCTAGAGGCTGCACACAGTGAAGCACATCTAAAGGGAGAGGAATTGGCTCATAGAATCATCCACAAAGGTTTATGGTGGCCTCATATTTTTAAGGATGCAATCAAGTTTGCTAAAGAATGCCACATCTGTCAGAGGTGTGCTCCCGCGCCAACCAGATTGAATCTCCAACCATTAGTCATATCTACCGGATGGCTTCCATTTGAACGATGGGGTCTTGATTTCATAGGGCCAATTAGCCCAACTGGTCAACCAAGAGGTAAAAAGTATATTTTGATGGCCACATGTTATGCCACTAAATGGATAGAGGCTAAAGCCACTGTGGACTGCACGGCTTTAACAGTAGCTAAATTTGTGTATAAACGTATTTTCTCAAGATTTGGTTGCCCACTTGAAATCACTAGTGATAGAGGCACACATTTTATAAATCACTTGCTTCAGTTTATATTTGACAGATATAAAATCTTCCATAAAAAATCTTGTGCCTACTACCCGAGGGCAAATGGCCAAGCAGAGAGTTCTAATAAGATTTTGATTGGATTGCTTCGCAAATTAGCTTTTGATCATCAAAGCTTCTGGCCACAAGCATTGATCGGTGCAATTTGGGCTTTCAGAACCACGAAGAGGGGAACCACTGGCGAAACCACATTCCGCTTAGTATATGGAAAAGAGGCATTGGCCCCATTTGAGTTCATTATCAAAAAGGAAACAGGAATCAAAATGATTGGAATCGAACCCCCCATTCAGAGACTGGTGGCATTAGAAGAGTACAGAGAGGGGGCAATGCAGAAACTTCAGGTAACACAAGAAGAGTGCAAGAGATTACATGACAGGTATCTGAGATCCAATGAAGTTCAGGAAGGGTCCATGGTTTTAGTGCATCAGGTCCCAGCAATTCAAACTAAATTGGCACCCAAATGGGCAGGACCATATAAGGTTATCAAGATATTACCACATGGCGCAGTGCATCTGGAAGATCTGTAGGGTAAAAGGATTCCCCTGGTCAACATCTCTAGGGTAAAGAAGTACCTAAACTAAGTCAACTCGGAAGGATTTCAACCACTGTACATACCACATGTCATTCAAGTTTTGGCAGTTATTTCGTTTATTCAATAAGCGGATGAGAAGGAAATTGCACCGAGGCGGTGCAAAATCCTGATGTGGGGGTCTATAGTACCCCTCCATTCTCTCTCTCTGTCGTGCTATTTTTCTCTCTTTTTCGGGGCAAGTTCATGGCATCAGTGACGAAAGCCTACACCCAGGTTGTTCTTCATGGGGGCTCATGTCATGCAAGGCTTCTGAAGGTGTGATTGGCCTTTGGAGTTGGATTTGAATTGTTGTTGATGATGGCGGTATTCGATCTCGTGCTTCCTTCTCTCTCTCTCTCTCTCTCTCTCTCTCTCTCTCTCTCTCTCCCTCTCTCTCTCTCTCTCTCTCTCTCTCTCTCTCTCTCTCTCTCTCTCTCTCTCCCCCTCCCCCTCTCCCTCCCCCGCAGCCTCTCCCTCCCCCTCCCCCGCAGCCTCTCCCTCTCCCTCCCCCGCAGCTTTCCCCTCCCCCTCCCTTGCAGCTTTCCCCTCCCCCTCCCCCGCAGCCTCTCCCTCTCCCTCCCCCGTAGCTTTCCCCTCCCCCTCCCCCACATCTTTCCCCTCCCCTGCCACCTCTCCCTCCCCCTCCCCCGCAACCTCCCTCTCTCCCTCCCCCGCGGCCTTCCCCTCCCCCTTCCCCGCCACCTCTCCCTCCCCTCTCCCTCCCCCGCGGCCTTCCCCTCCCCCTCCCCCGCCACCTCTCCCTCCCCCTCCCCTCCAGCTTTCCCCTCCCCCTCCCCTGCCACCTCTCCCTCTCCTTCCCCCGCAACTTTCTCCTCCACCTCCCCCGCAGCTTTCCCCTCCCCCGCCACCTCTCCCTCTCCTTCTCTCTCTCTCTCTCTCTCTCTCTCTCTCTCTCTCTCTCTCTCTCTCTCTCTCTCTCTCTCTCTCTCTCTCTCTCTCTCTCTCTCTCTCTCTCTCTCTCTCTCCCTCCCCCTCCCCCGCAGGCTCTCCCTCTCCCTCCCCCGCAGCCTCTCCCTCTCCCTCCCCCGCAGCCTCTCCCTCCCCCTCCCCCACAACTTTCCCCTCCCCCTTCCCCGCAACTTTCCCCTCTGACCCCTCCCGCAACCTCCCCCTCTCCCTCCCCCGCGGCCTTCCCCTCCCCTGCCACCTCTCCCTCCCCCTCCCCCGCAGCTTTCTCCTCCCCCTCCCCCGCAGCTTTCCCCTCCCCGTCCCCCGCCACTTCTCCCTTCCCCCTCCCCCGCCACTTCTCCCTTCCCCTCCCCCGCAGCTTTCCCCTCCCCCGCAACTTTCCCCTCCCCCGCAGCTTTCCCCTCCCCCTCCCCCGCAACCTCCCCCCCCCTCACACCTCCCCTCTGACCCCGCGAGCCCCTCCCTCCTCATACCTCCCCCTCCCCCGCCACTTCTCCCGCAAGCCCCCTCACCTCCCACCACCTCCCCCGCAAGCCCCCCCTCACACCTCCCACCTCCCCCGCAAGCCTCCCCTCACACCTCCCCTCTGCCCCCGCGAGCCCCTCCCTCCCCCTCCCCCGCAGCCTCTTCCTCTCCCTCCCCCTCCCCCGCAGCCACCACCTCACCCCCCCTCAACCCTCCCCCTCACACACCCACACACATACATGCACACACTCACACACAATCACACACACCCATACGTACACACACACACCCACACACGCACACACCACACATACACAACCATACATATATACACACACCCCCACACACACACTTCCACACACACACACACCCCCCACACATGCGCACACACACCGGCACACACACACAACCCCGCACACACAGGAAATCCTCCAATTGATAGAGCAATAGATCCTCTTCATCGAGTCCCTGGAATAACTGGATGGCTGAACCACCAAGTGATATCCCAACCTTTCAACAGAAGGCCATTCTCAGAAACAAAGCAATGGAAGCAATGGAAGGAGAGTGCCTGAGAAGGCTTGTGACTGAACAATCTACATTTAGAGATAGATGGTGAATTTCTGGTGTCATTAGACTCTGTTTGTTCCTTATTGCCGTGGAAAGCATGCAAGATTGAATTTGAATTCAAATTGGTGCCTTGGAAAAGACATCTACATCCCATGATGATCTCCTTTTGTAGTTCCAAAGTGTACAAGGCATTTCATTTGAATTGCCCAAGATTAAATCAGTGAGGAAATAAAACAACACAAAATGGGAATCTCAGATGGCAGATGAAAAGGTAAAAGTGAATTGTTAAAAGTAAAAGTGGATAAACAAGTGTTGCCGCCAACCATTCACGGCGACTACCTAATCTTGTGGATCCAATTCAAAATCAAGTGGAATATTGACCTACCCCTTCAATTTTGGGCAATCCACCGGCGCGTGATCAGTGGACGTGAAGCAAGGCCCTCTTGGCCTATTGGGGCCTATAAAAACAATGGATTTGTGCTCATTTGAGGTACAATTTTGAGAGATACAGTGGTTTAGATACGCGTACGTTCATGCAGAAGTCCTCTCTTGCACTTTGTGGTTTCAAGCCTATTGTAGGAGCTACTCTGTAGTGTGGATACAAAGGGTAGGCTTCTCAGTGGAGGGCCATGAGCACTATAGTGTAAGAGAGTAGCTTGGATTTTTTTTTTCCTTTTCTTTTTTTTTTTCCTTTTCTGTGAGTCAGTGTTGTTGTTAAGCTCTATTCTCTTGAGAAATTATTACCATTTGTATTGTTCAGGGTTACTTTGCATATAATTTGCCCCTTAACTTGATGGGAAGACTGTGTTGCATTGAGGTTATTAACTTTTAGGGTGGTATGTTAGCCCTAAGCTTGCACTCTTGAGCATCACTCTGCCCAACCTTGTAATCATCTGATTCGAATCAAGAACTATATGGTCTTCTGTGGTCATTTGTTGATTAATATTTCGAGAGTATGCACAACTCCTCTGTCTGCTCACAGAAATGTTAAAGGGTATACTTCCCTAAAGAGAACCCCCCTTGAGTAGGCGACGTACTCTTTATTCTCTACTGTTGATAAAAGTAGATACCCCAGTACCTCCTCTACAATTATATCATCAAGATATACACATAGGTATATGATCTCAGAGTGATTCCTCTTAATGAAGAGGGTAGGATGTACTTTGCTTACATTAAAACCTTTATCGTTCAAGTAAGTAACAAGCCTATGATTCCAAGCTCCAAAAGCTTGCCTCAAGCCATACAAGGCTTTCCTTAACCTACAGACATGTGTAGGGTATGATTGATCTTGAAAACCAAGTGGTTTAGACTTATATACCTCCTCTAATATCCAACCATTTAGAAAGACATTGTTGACATCCATTTGATACATCTTCCGATTGGAAGATGCAACTCATGAATACCATTTCAATCCAAAGGCTTTGTTCCTTTTGTGTAAGCGAAGCGAGCATTAGCCCAAGGTTTTCTCCAAGGCTTATGATAAGGTAGTGACCAAGGCATAGACCTTCGCATACCTTACCATCTCAGTCACCGAAGTCACCATTGGTGCCATTGGCTACGCACAAGGAAGGACCTCAATGATCAAGGAAGATAGAGGTTCCCGATACTTCTCGAAAGTTCACCCATCCTAGTATTGTTCCCCCTAGACCTCACTTAACTCTGGCAATCTCTTGCCACTAAGCTACACTCTTGTGGTTTCTAAAGAAGGGGAAAGACTAAGGTTAACATTACCTTGAACATGTTTTGGTCCCTCAAAGTTTCATTCTTTGCTTTCAAAGCCTGTTTTTGAAGCATTATTGGGGTGATTTTTGGAGCCATTTTGGAGTACTTTCATGCATAGGTCTCTTCACAAAGGTTCAAGAACATCAACAAGAGTGTTATTTGTACTCATCTAAAAATAAGTATTGACCCTTGAAGCCATGCTTTTAGCCACACTCGTAAAACTAAAGGTATCTTGAAAGGTTTTCTATTGTGGTGGGAGCAGCCACTGCAAATTTATGTAGGTTTTTTGAACCTACACTATAGAGTTGATAGACACTTGGAGGTGTTGTTGGCTAGTTTTGGGTTGTGCATTTAGCCTTTCAATGTCATTTTACTACATATATTGAGCACATATACACTTTGTATGCTTTTGTGGATACCGTTTATGTATGTCCATGTGGTCATTGATATAGCGGTTAGGTTTTTTGCATAAAGCCTTTTACGTTTGATAAAGAGGGTCGTGGTGAGGTTTTCTTAACTAGGAGACACCTAGATGTCGAGGTCTCTTCAGTGATGCAGGTGGAAGACTTACCCATCCTTGCCAGAGGAGATGTATGATAGTTGTTCATAGGTGCTCAATAATCTTAGTTGGCTTCTTTTGGGTAATTGATTATATGTAGTGGATTCAATGATTCACTATGCAAGTAAACATGTTAGTACTTGCAGTTTTTATGTGATTTTGACACTACTCATATGCTCATTTTGCATAGGATACTCTAGCAAATGTTTTCTACATTTTTTGGTTTTGTCAATTATAAAGTGGTCGATTTACTCCTTGATACACTTATTGGTGTGATCACATTTATTTTCACATAGGTCTTCTAGTTGGTCATCACTATTCATCAATTCATTTTTTTGGGAAGATTGTTGAATTCTCTCCAAGAATCTGATACTTGGTCATCCTTCTTTGAGCCTTAACGGTGTCTAGACTCTTCTAGCTCCATTATCATTCTATACAGTTATCTACCATCATGGCATCAGAGGTCTCACGCACAGCTGGTGGATTAGGTTCTAGTTCCATTGTTTTGAGGAGGAGCTATAACTTGCAAGGCAAAGACCATTTTGAGTTCAGAAAATTTGATGATACAAACTTTGCTCTATGGAAGAATCAGATTAAAGATGTGCTGATTCAAATGAGGCAATTGAAGCCAATAAATGGAATCTCAAAGAAGCTTGTTGGCATGAATGAAGATGATTGGGATGAGTTAGATGAATGTCCAATTCTACCATTTGATTGCACCTGATAGATAATATTTACTTTACAATATTAGACTGTGAAAGTGTAGAAGAGTTTTGGAAGAAGTTATGCAATACATATGAAAAAGAGACGGCATCAAAATAAAGTGTATCTGATGTGAAAGTTGTATTGTTGATATATTTAGGTAGTGATGTGTGTGAACACTCTAGGACCGTCGGGGCACTTTTTTCCCTCTTTAGGAGGTTTTTTTCCCCCAGCTTGTATATACGCCTATTGCCCTAATGGGATACTAATCTTTGTACATTCTCTAATAATACATTCAGTCTTGTGTGTTGTGCTCCAAGCTTCTTCTTCTTCCTTGTGCTGTTCGCGTGCTTCCGTAGACGTCTAACTCCAACAATTGGTATCAGAGCAGGTTGTCGCTTCTCCTAGGGCACCGTCCACACTCCTCCGTTTGCAGTCTCAGGTTCGCACGAAATTTGGTGAGCATACTCAGGGTGTTTCTGAGATCAAAACAGCTTCGCTATGTGGTGCCGAAATCGCGATCTCAGCTCGTTTCGGCCTTCGAATGCACTATCGTAGTGCTTGTGCAGACTATTTTGTCCTTTTGTGCCAAAGGCATATACTAGTTTCTCTTCGCCAGTTTAAGCGTCTTGAAGTCTGCAACAGGTCTAGCAGAACTCATCTGGGCAGTTCCGTCCAACTTTTTGAGATACAGTCAATTTTCTGCATCAAGGTATTTTAGTCACCGGCCATGGCTGAAAGCAGTGATGTATTCCGTATGTTGGTTGTTGAGGATAAGTTGGATGGTACCAACTACCCATTATGGGCTTATATGATGCGACATGTACTGGTTGCAAAAGGACTGTGGAACATTGTGCAGGGTGTTGAAAGACGTCCTGTTACACCTGCGACTACACGTACTACAAATACAGGTGCTGGAGGTGATAAAGATGGTTTCGAAGATGATATTCCACAGATTCCTGTTTGTGCTGTTGTTTCTGTTGCACCTACTGCAGAGCAGATTCGTTGGGATGGCAGAGATGCCCAGGCACATGCATTGATAGCTTTGTCTATCTAACGTGCCATTATTCCTCACATTCGCTCTTGCAGAACAGCAAAGGATGCTTGGGATACACTTACCACTTTGTATCAGGCTAGGAATGAGGCTCGTGTTGCTTACCTCCGAAAACAGTTGGAGAGTGAGCACATGAATGAAGGTGATTCTATGGACAGTTTTCTTACAAAGATCAAAGACCTAAAGGAACAATTGATTTCTGCCAATGAGGTTATACCAGATAGCTCACTTGTGCAGACCGTTCTGAATGGTCTTCCTGATTCATATCAGAGTTTTGCCTCTACTCTTTGGTTGATGATGAAAGGCAATCCGAATGCCTTGTCATTTGAGGAATTAGTCTCTAAACTGTTGTAGGAAGATCAGTCCAGGTAGAACAGGTCCATTATGCGTGTTGCAAATCAAGCTTTCCTGGCTAGTCAGAAGGGCAAAGGAAAATGGAGCTCTTCTACTAGTAAGCAAAAATCTACAAATGTTGCACAATCGAAGAACCAGGACAAAGATGAGAAAAAATCAGAAAAGCAGAAATTGTTTTGTAAGTACTGTAAAGGCAATGATCATATCATAAAGAACTGTCCAAAATTGGCTGCTAAAGAGGCAAAGAAGAAAGAGGTTGGAATGGTTGTTGCAAAGGCCTCTACACCAAAAACAGAGTCTGCAAATCTTGTGCAGGAAGAAGAATGGGCGGTTACTACTGTCTGCAGTTTTGACCCATCTTCTCATGATCAGTGCATGTCTGCAGTAGACTGAGATGTTTGGTACTTTGACAGTGGGGTGACCAAACATATTACCTCGCAACATAGTTTCTTCTCTTCACTTCAGCCTGCCCCTACAGGGAATATTGTCACATGCGCCAATAACTCCTCTTATCCTGTTATGGGAGTTGGTAAGATCATTTTGACTACTACTGATGGTAGTTCTTTCACTTTGTCAGATGCTTTATTTGTGCCAGGGATCAAAAAGAATCTATTATCAGTTTCTGCATTAGCCAAGATTAGCTTGGTTGTGAAATTTGTTGATGACAGGTGTACAGACCATGATCTCTCAAATGGCGATGTGATTATTGCTTTTGGCATTTTATGTCGTGGGCTATATAAGCTCATAGACTATGAAAAATCTGTGAATGATTGGGCATGTGCAGTTCATGATTCTCAGGCTATGTCACATGCAAAGCTTTGGCATGCACGCTTTGGTCATCTGAATTTTGCTAGTTTGCTACGCCTGCAGAAATCTGAAATGGTGTCCTCTTTGCCCAAACTTGAGGCTCCTGGAAAACATGTTTGTGAAGGCTGTATTTTGGGCAAAATGCAGCGTTCTTCCTTTCCAAAAGATGGTTCAGTTCGGGCTACGTAGAAATTGCAGCTTGTACATAGTGATGTCTGTGGTCCTATGCAAACACCCTCTTTTGGAAATTACCTTTACTTCGTGACTTTCATTGATGATTTTTCCAGGCATGCATGGGTATATCCACTCAAAGCAAAGTCGGAAGTGTTCATGTGCTTCAAATAGTTTTTGGTTTTGGCTGAAAATCTGTCAGCATGTAAAATGGGCACCCTCCGTTCTGATTGAGGGGGGGAATATATGTCTTCAAATTTTAATGCATTTCTGGCTGAACGTGGGATAAAACACCAATGTACAGTGCCGTATACACCTCAATAGAATGGAGTTGCTGAACGAAAGAAGAGGTCACTCATGGAGATGGCGAGGTGCATGGTCAAAAGTCAGGCTTTACCACATAGTTTCTAGCTTGAGGCTGTCATGTGTGCAGCATATGTACTGAACAGGTGTCCCACTAAAGCGTTGCAGTCTATCACTCCATATGAGGCTTGGCATGACCACAAGCCATCTGTTGCTCATCTGCGTGTTTTTGGTTGTTTGGTTAATGCATTAGTGCCTGAACAACATCGCAGAAAATTAGATGATAAGGCAGTAAAATGTATTTTTGTTGGGTACAGTTCTGAAAGTAAAGGCTATCGTCTGTATCATCCACAGACTAAACGCATTCTAGTTAGCCGTGATGGTGTCTTTGTGGAAGATGCTATTCAGCCATTGCTTTCATGTACTAAGGAGACATCTATTAGCTCCAAAGACATGTATGATAAGTGGAGAGGCTAGTGCTGGTCCTAATGAGGCAACTTCTGAGCTTCATATGATGATGAAGATCATTCCATTTCTGATGCAGATTTACATGATGCACTTGTTGATGAGAGAGCTGATATTGAGCAGGCAAAAACTATGCCAAAATGGCTGGTGCAGACTTTTCATGACAGCAAATTAGATGCACCTTTGTCATATCATACTCGTTCAGGCTCTCATAGTGCCTCCTTTGCATCAGATTGCTATGCTATGGCTGCATCTAGTCTCTGTGATGAGAATGAGCCTCTTTCTTTTGATGAAGCACAAAATTCAAAAAATTGGATTGCTGCTATGCAATTTGAATATGATGCTATAATGAAGAATGGTACATGGTCTTTATGTGACTTGCCTCCTGGCAAGAAGGCCATTGGCACTAAGTGGGTATACAAGCTGAAGCGTAAACCTGATGGTACAGTTGACAGGTATAAGGCTAGGCTTGTTGCAAAGGGTTATGCACAGGAAAGAGGCATTGATTTTGATGAGACCTTTGCACCTACATGCCGTATGACTACTGTTCGGAGCATTTGTGCACTTGCAGCCCATCATGGTTGGAATGTACATCAGGTGGACATTAAAACAGCATTTCTGAATGGTGACTTGCATGAAGAAGTGTATGTTTTTCAGCCCCGTGGCTTTGTGCAGAAAGGGCATGAAAACTAGGTTTGCAGGTTAAAGAAGGAATTATATGGTTTAAAGCAAGCACCACGTGCTTGGTATGAGAAGATACATGCCTATCTGATTGCACATGGTTTTGAGAACAGTCCAACTGAAAGCACCTTATATGTTAAATGTGCTAATGATGTGCTTCTGATCATTGTTGTCTATGTTGATGACATGCTGCTCACTAGTCCTATTGAGACACATATTGCTGATTTTAAGGCTGATTTGCATGCCTCATTTGAGATGTCTGATTTGGGGCATTTGCATCACTATTTGGGCATTCAATTTATGCAAGTTGATGGTGGAATGGCTTTGTGTCAAACGAAATATATTGACACATTATTGCAGTGTTTTGGCCTTGAAGACTGTAAGCCTATTGCCACTCCTATGGAGACAGGTTTACGATTGAGTCTTCATGATGCTGGAGATGCATTTGATGCTATTCTCTATCAGCAGGTTGTTGGATGCTTGATTTACTTCTGCATTACTTGGCTAGATATTCAGTTTGCTGTCTCAGAGATGAGCAGGTTTATGCATTGCCGAGGAGTCATGCATTGGAAAGCGGTTAAGCGCATCTTTCGCTACTTGAGTGGTACTAGGCTACCTGGGTTGTTTTATCCCAAGGGGGGATCACTACCACCAGATTTGCATGCTTTTTTTGACTCAGATTGGGTTGGTTGCTATGACACTCGTGTGTCCACCACTGGTTTTTGCTTCATGCTTGGTACCTCATGTATATCTTGGTTGAGCAAGAAGCAGCCTAGTGGGCAACTTTCACAGCGACTATTGAGTGTGTGTGGCTCAGACACCTTATGGCTGATTTGGGTGTTGGCCAGTCTTCTTCCATCACCATCTTCACTGAGAGTGAGAGCGCATTGGCAGTTGCGAGGAACCCTGTGTTCCATGCTCGCACTAAGAACATTGAGGTGCATTATCACTATGTTAGGGAGAGGTTCTCTGCTGGGGAGATCAGCTTGGCATATGTGCCCACACAGGAGAACATTGCAGACCTTTTCACGAAGGCTCTACCTAGGGAGAAGTTTGAAGCTTTCCACAAAGCTTTGGGCTTACTTCCTTTTGTGGAGTGATTTCCACATAGCTTGGCACTTCCTTATACATGAGTGCTAGCTCCTTGTTCACCGCATCACTCCCAGGGGGGATTTGTTGATATATTTAGGTAGTGATGTGTGTGAACACTCTAGGACCGCCGGGGCACTTTTTTACCTCTTTAGGAGGTTTTTTTCCCCGGGCTTGTATATAACGCCTATTGCCCTAATGGGCTACTAATCTTTGTACATTCTCTAGTAATACATTCAGTCTTGTGTGTTGTGCTCCAAGCTTCTTCTTCTTCCTTGTGCTGTTCGCGTGCTTTCGTAGACGTCTAACTCCAACATGTATGACCTTCGCATGAAGGACACTGATAGTGTTGTTGTTAATCTAGATGAGTTTGATGCTATATTCTCCCAGTTATAGCCTCAAAAAATGGATGTGGATAATGAAATGAAAGCAGTCTTGTTGTTGTGCACCTTGCCATTATCATGGGATATGTTTTGAATAGATATTAGAAATAGTGCACTAGGTGGTAAAGAGGTCTATAATGACATATGTGGAGCACTCTTGAGTGAGGAGATTCATAGAAAATCCATGGTTGGCACTCAGAGTGGAGATGCATATAATGTTCTTGATTCTTACAAAGGAAAGAATCAACAATGTGGTAGGAGCAAGAACAAGGAAAAGAATGGTCAACGAAATATGAATAGAAGTAAATCAAGGAAGAGGGATATCGAATGCCATTATTGTCATAAAAAAGGACACACGAAGAAAGACTCTTATGCATTAAAGAATGCTAAAGGTAAAGGATAGAATGTTGATCGGCATGTTAAATGGTTACCTGCACCATCTACTTTGACTATGAAGATTGACAAAATTAATGCTTTTTTTTATGATGCTGATATGTTCACACTTGATAGTACTGTGTGAATTAAGGCTCTTATGGCTGATTCTCTTTCCACACACATGGATACTAGATTCTCGTGCTTCTTTCCATGTGACACCACACAAAAAAAAGGTTCTCTAATTATGGAGCAAGTCTCTCGGTACCATGAGACTTGGTGACTCTTACTATGTGATGTTGTGGGGATTGGAGATGTGGTTGTGAAGTTCATTGATGGTTCAAAATTTACTATGCATAATGCATGCCATGTACCTCAATTATCATGTACTTTGATGTTAGTTGGTCAACTTGATGACCTTGGTTACAAGGTGGTCTTCTATGCCCAATCCTTTTGCATATCAAAGGGCAATATGGTTATTGCAAAAGGAATCAAAGTTGGCTCACTTTATCCTTTATTTGTATTTTATAGAAAGAATACTTCTTAGTTGTTATTGAATAGCCTATGGCTTATATTTGGCATGGTCATTTGGGCCATATATCTCGTAGGTGAATGGAAAATATTTCTCGTTCTCGCTACTTACCTGTGTTATCGTTCTCTAATTTTTCATTTTGTGAGCATTATCCATATGGAAAGAAAACCAAAAATGTGCATAGAACTCCCATTGACTCTTCAATTCAACCTTTAGATCTAGTTCATACAGATGTGTGTGCTCCTATGCCCACAAGATCATTAGGTGGTTCTCTTTACTTTGTCACTTTCATAAATGACGCTATTAGAAAACTTTGGGTATATCCTATCAAATGGAAGGATGAGGTATTCTCTACTTTCAAAAAATGGCTTGCTTTAGTTGAGACTGAAAAGGGAACTAAGCTCAAAGCTTTACATTCAAATAATGGAGGTGACTATACCTCACATGAATTCAACCTTTTCTACCAGTCTAGAGGAATTCATAGAGATTTTGCAGCTCCTTATACCCTAGTACAGAATGGTGTAGCTAAAAGGATGAATACCTTTCACAAGGCTTTTGGACAGAAGTAGTATTGACTGCACTTCATGTGATTAACCTTTCACCTAGTACGGCCAAAGGCCGCAAAGTGGCACAAGAGTTATGGACAGGGAAGCCACCACACTATGATCATCTTTGAGTTTTTGGGTGTGAAGCATATGTTCATATATCCAAAAAAACTTAGACAAAAGTTGGACCATAAGTCAAAGAAATGCATTTTTTTTTATATGGTCGAGAAGGACAATTTGGATATTTCTCATGGAACCTTGAAACACAGTCAGTGATCAAGAGTATTGATGCCATTTTCAATGAGTCTAAGATGCATATACATCTTGTGAGCCACTGTAAAGGAACTCCGAAATTTTGTAATATACCCTGAAAAGTCATATGCATACCAAAAGGGCGTAGCTCAATAGTTGTAACCTTTACGAATTAATGAAAGAAGAGTTGCGTGAAGTAGAGGGTGTATCACCAGATTGTTTGTCTAGGCGAGAGCTTGTAGTGAAGCAAAGCGTTTCCAAAATCCTGTGTAATCTGAGTACTTGTCAATTTTGTTGATTAAGCTTAATAAGTAATTAAGTCTTAATGAAGTATTAAAGATTAATAGGTTAACACGATACATGAAGAAGTTATACAGTTAATTGTGTGGTATTGAAGTGTTCTATAAACATATTCAAAACAGTGAATGCATTAAAGGCTGTGAAGTAATATACTTTGAGTCTATAGATTTGGGAAAATACAATAGGGCCTCTGTTTACAGACCCCTAACCATCCAAAGAACCCATATTTGAATTTGATTCTAAACAATTAGCAAGCTTAACACTAAGTTTAACACTAGCGCCGTCTATGGGAAATGGAGTAGCTAGTTGAAGAAGAAGGTTAAGGCTCCAAGAAGTATCCTTTGATATATGCCGGTAACACGCTCCGACGAATCGTACCCCAAATACCGCAGAGATCAACATCCCTGTGAAGTTCCGAACTTATTAGGAACACCCCCTGGTGGTAGAATTGTAGGACAATTAAGTTCAGTTGTAGAAGGTTCAGTTCAGCCAGCCAGTGGCAATTCTGGTGGCAATTCGGTAGCGCACAACGAGAATCTGGTGCATTCTAGTGAGAGTCTAGTCCCTTTTGAAGAAAGTATGGTGATTTGTGGTTGTATTGCAGCACGGTGCGGAGACAGTTCCGCCTCTCGATCAGAATTCGGTCACTTTTGGTGATAGGTTCGCGTTATCCAGTGAGAATGCTTCCTGTGATAGTGCAGCCTGGTCCGGTGTGAATTCCCTGATTTTCGATGAGAGTTCGGTATTACCTGGTGACAAGTCAAAGCTTTTCGATGAAATTGTGGTGTTGTTCGGTGGAAACTTATTGCGGCCACCATTTTTCAGTGCAAGTTTAGCCAACTTTGACACTAAAGTTAAGGAAGGGCTGTTAGATTTTGAACTAAGCAATCGGTTCAATGATATCTTAGGACCGGAAAGTGAGCAGGTTGACCATACAGTCCAGGAATATCAAGAGATATCTCCCCAAAATTCAGGTAACAACAACAATGCCAACAACAATAGTACCATCAGTGGCTCACAACAACAACAACAACAGCATCATCAATAACAACAACGATAGCAAGAGATTGTTCCACCACGTTCGGTGCCAGCCAGAGTCACATATACAAAATTTGGTCGTTTCCTGGGAGATGATCTCGATGTGCATGTGTGGACATTTGAAATTAATTATGCATTTTTGAATTACCTAGTAGACCCTGCTTATAAAGCCATCGGGTTCAAGTCAACTTTGGTTAATGAAGCTGCTCGCTGGTTAACGGAATACGATTTGAACCATTTCGAGCAATATGATGATGTGAAGGTTTCATTTCTACAATGATTCCGGTTAAAGAAAACCCAGCAGAAATTTTTGATTATCTGCAAAATAATAGGCAGAAGCCACACCAAAATGTACAGGATTATGCCACGCTATTCCCGACTCATTTACGGAAGTTACCACCAGTGCATGCCAATTTACCGGACGACGTTATCACTAAGTGGTTCATCAACGGATTAAAGCCCCAACTGAAATAGATCATGATCATATGGTGTGTGGGTGGAATGACTTTGGATGCCGTAATCGCTATGGCATTACAATTAGAAAATAAAGTGGGAGGACTCATTGAAGATCTAGAGTGGCTGAAAGTGTCTAGGCAATCCAACGAGGATCCTTTGAAACAAATTTACTGTACCAAATGCAAAAATCCAAGGCACAGCAGCTCAACATGCGCTCTGAATCAAATGTATTGTGCAATTTGCCATACAATAGACCACACTACGGAGACTTGTCTGTATAATGCAAAGGTACAGAGCAGAGCGGCTGTTAATGCCATCATTCAAGAACAAGGGCAACCGGCCACTCATTATGTACCACCACATATGAGAAATACCTCGTACCATGGATACAAGAATTATCGAGGAGGAAGGTCAACTAACTTTGGGCAAACTCGATGGAATGCAGGTACAGTAGGTGAAGGTGCATGTCTTCCACCACATAAATGTCATTTTTGCGATGAAATAGGGCATATCCATAGGTACTATAAGGATGCGGCTGAGTATGATAAGAAGAAAAATGAACGAAAACACACGATGGCAAATATGGTATACATGTCAGTAGTCGACACTCAAACCGCAGTAGTGCAAACGTGTTCAGGAAAGCAATTACAGCCAGCTGCAGAGATTTTTGAACCTCGAATTCATGAACAACAAAAGGTGTTTACTAAACCAAGTAAGTGGGCAACTCAGGAACAAACTATTTTCCCTCACTCAGTTCCAGTAACGCAGTAAAGCATACTGCAGACAATACTAGAAGGCAGAAACCTAACCCAAAGAGTATCAAAATCCCCACCGGACACTGTACCAGAAATAGCAAAAATTGATCCGTTGTGGGATGTCTTATCCAAAGCATCAATTACACTACCATTGGGAAAACTATTAGCTTTAGTGCTTGGTGTACGTCAACAGTTCCAGCAACAGGTCACTCCAGGACCTCCATGTGCTCCTTCAACAACCACAGTTCAGCCCGAACTTGATTCGACGGTGGATCATACGGTGCCCTTAATTACCGTCTGGTACAAGAATCATAAAATAACACAAGTTCTAATTGATGGAGGTTCTAGTGTAAACATTGCGACGGGAGCACTTTGTCAATGGATGGGATGGACACAAATTGAACCTGCCCAACTTTTTGTGGGAATGGCTGATCAATCCTGAGTTCATCCGGTGGGATGAGTACGTGATATTCCGATTACTCTTCAAGGGGCTCTATTTAAAATGACATTTGTTGTTATTGAATTACCCGAATCTAGCCTTGACTATAACCTGCTCTTTGGACGCCCATGTCTAAAGCAAGCGAAGGTAGTTCAAGATTGTTCAGCACATGAATTAGTTTTTAAAAATAACCACGGGAAATATTTTGTTCCACTGGACGACATGAAGCCTTGCAACTTGCATGCATGACCATATGTAGCCAAACCTGTACACATGCTAGATGGTGTTTTAGATGATGAAGAGGAAGCTTTTCTTAAAGCCAACACTAATCTGATGGCACTTGACACTATGGATTTACAAATGGTGGTTGATAACTGGAGTCTGACAGCCTGTACGATGGTACCACTAACCGATGAGCATGAGTCAAGTATAGCACCGACCTTGGATGATAGCATGCTCCAACAATTACTCCAGTGAGAAGACGATTTGGAGATGCCCGGGCAGTTCTACATACCAGAAGATCAATTGGTTACCAGCCACTTAGGTGATGAAACCAACCCAAGACTAGTAAAAATTAAGGTGGGACTATCCGAGACCTTCCAAGAGAACTTGTTGCAGTTTCTACATGAATTCTCTGATGTATTCACATGGGATTACTGGGATATGAAGGGGTTGGACCCGCCGATTTATCAACACAGGGTGGTGCTGAAACTAGATGCCCGACCTAATAAATAACCAAGCTATAGGATGAATCCTAACTATGCGGCCTAGGTTAAAACAAAATTGGATCGATTGCTGAAGGTTGGGTTTATTGTTTTCCGTTGACTTCATTACCTATAAGTATGATATCATCAACATAAACAAATAGGTATATTACCTCTGAATTACTTCTCTTGATGAATAGAGAAGTGTCTGCCTTGCTCATGATAAAACCTTGGTCTTGAAGATATGTGGTCAACCTGTTGTTCCATGCCCTAGGTGCTTGCTTCAATCCATAAAGAGCCTTCTTTAGCTTGCATACATGTGTTACCTTATTAGGATCCTCATAACCAGGAGGTTGTGACATGTATACCTCCTCTTAAATCCATCCATTCAAAAAGGCATTTTTAACATCTAACTAATACATGTTCCAATTCTTGGATGCAGCCACACTTACCAATACCCTGATGGTTGGCATCTTCGCTACAAGAGAGAATGTTTCTTCATAATCAATGCCTTGGGTTTGTGCAAAACCCTTGGCCATAAGTCTTGCTTTGTACCTTCTTATTGGCCCATCAAAATTTTTTCTTTTGATTGTATAGATCCATCTAGATCCAATTACCTTCATAGTCTCTTTCTTTGGTACTAGTTCCCATGTGTCACTTTCCTTGAGTGCTTCAATCTCCTCATCCATAGCTTCCTTCCATTCTGTCTTGGTCTTTGCTTCTTCATATGATCCTAGTTCTTCAATTGAAAAGTCTTTAGCAAGATAAATAGAATGTTTACTGACAAGAGAGGTGTCATAACCATATCTGATAGGTTTTTTGCTCTCCCTTTGTGATCTTCTAATTGCTTGAGTTTGAAGATTCAGGTATGTGTTCTAGTTTCTTCATCTTGAGTTTGCCTTTGGACTTCAATGCCTTGAATTCTTCAAGATTGATAATGTCTTCATCATCTAAAATGGTGTCTTCATTCTGAGTAGGTTCTTCCTTAGCAAGACTTGGAAAATCCTCCTCCAAGTCATAGGGTAGTTTAACCTTCCTACATTCATTCTCATACCAAGAGTCATTTTCATCAAACACAACATCTCTACTAACCATGAATCCCTTATTTGAACGGTTGTAGAGCCTGTACCTTTTCTAATTTAGATCATATCCAATAAAGATACACTTCTCAACCTTAGGGTCTAGCTTACCTCTTATCTGAGAAGGAATGTGTACATATGCTACACATCCAAATATCCTGCAATGATCAAGTGAGGGTCTCTTACCATGCCATGCTTCATAAGGGGTCATCCCATCAAGAGATTTAGATGGCAACCTCTTCATGAGGTAAGTGGCAGTAGATACACTCTCTGCCCATAGGTAGTTAGGTAATTTCTTTTCAATCAACATTGACCTAGCTGTTTCAACAATCAATCTATTTCTTCTCTCACCTACCCCATTCTGTTCAGGAGTATACCTTGTGGTGATTTCTCTCTTGATTCCTCTATCTTGCAAGAATGCTTCAAACTCATTGGAGAAGTACTCACCTCCTCCATCTGACCTTAGCCTCTTTAGGTTTCTTCCTGTTTGATTCTCAACAAGTGCAATATATTTTTTAAAACAATTGAACACTTCATCTTTGTGCTTCATAAAGTACAATACAATCCACCTGCTATAATCATCAATAAAAGATACATAGTACCTTGATCCTGAGATTGAGGGGTCTTTGCTTGGTCCCCATACATCTGTATGGACAAGCTCTAGGTAGTCCTCATGCATGTAGCCTTTCCTTGAGAATGGTAACCTGTGAGACTTCCCAAACTGACAAGAACCACACTTGTAGATCATATGTTGCTTGGATACATTAGGTATCCCAAGCACACATTTGTCCCTGCATATTTGCTTCAAGGTTCTTTCACCTACATGCCCTAATCGTTTATGCCAAATCTCAAGCTCTGAAAGTGTTTGATCTTTGTAATTGTAGAGTGCAATATTCTTTGTATCTTCTAGCTCAAAAGTAAAAATTCTACCTATTTTTTCTCCTTTAGCTATTCTCTTGAACCCATGCTTGGGATCCTCCACAAATGCTCCATATTGGTTGAACCTGACCTGCAAACCTTTTTCCACAATCTTTCCAACACTCATCAAATTTTTGGTAATGGTTGGTACATATAGTACCCTACTCAACAAGTTTTGATTCCCATCAGAAGTCTTAACATTTCCAACATTAACTACTGAGTGCTTGGTGTCATCACCTGTTTGTACTTGATGCTTACCTCTTGGTTCTTCAAGGTTAGATAGAAGAGCTACATTGCCTGCCACATGATTTGAGCAACCTGAGTCAATGTAGAGGGGAGGGAGAGGCTGCGGGGGAGGGAGAGGGAGAGGCTGCGGGGGAGGAAGAGGGAGAGGCTGCGGGGGAGGGGGACCGAGAGAGAGAGAGAGAGAGAGAGAGAGAGAGAGAGAGAGAGAGAGAGAGAGAGAGAGAGAGAGAGAGAGAGAGAGAGAGAGAGAGAGAGAGAGAGGGAGGGAGGGAGGGAGGGAGGGAGGGAGAGAGAGAGAGAGAGAGAGAGAGAGAGAGAGAGAGAGAGAGAGAGAGAGAGAGAGAGAGAGAGAGAGAGAGAGAGAGAGAGAGAAGGAGAGGGAGAGGTGGCGGGGGAGGGGGAGGGGAAAGCTGCGGGGGAGGGGGAGAGGAAAGCTGCGGGGGAAGGAGAGGGAGAGGTGGCGGGGGAGGGGGAGGGGAAAGCTGCAGGGGAGGGGGAGGGAGAGGTGGCGGGGGAGGGGGAGGGGAAGGCCGCGGGGGAGGGAGAGGTGGCGGGGAAGGGGGAGGGGAAGGCCGCGGGGGAGGGAGAGGGGGAGGTTGCGGGGGAGGGGGAGGGAGAGGTGGCGGGGGAGGGGAAAGCTGCGGGGGAGGGGAAAGCTGCAGGGGAGGGAGAGGGAGAGGCTGCGAGGGAGGGGGAGGGGAAAGCTGCGGGGGAGGGGGAGGGGAAAGCTGCGGGGGAGGGAGAGGGAGAGGCTGCGGGGGAGGGGGAGGGAGAGGCTGTGGGGGAGGGAGAGGGGGAGGGGGAGAGAGAGAGAGAGAGAGAGAGAGAGAGAGAGAGAGAGAGAAAGAAAAAGAGAGAAGGAAGCACGAGATCGAATACCGCCATCATCAACAACAATTCAAATCCTCCAAAGGCCAATCACACCTTCAGAAGCCTTGCATGACATGAGCCCCCATGAAGAACAACCTGGTTGTAGGCTTTCGTCACTGATGCCATGAATTTGCCCCGAAAAAGAGAGAAAAATAGCACGACAGAGAGAGAGAAAGGAGGGGTACTACAGACCCCCACATCAGGATTTTGCACCACCTCGGTGCATTTTCCTTCTCATCCGCTTATTGAATAAACGAAATAACTACCAAAACTTAAATGACATGTGGTATGTACAGTGGTTGAAATCCTTCCGAGTTGACTTAGTTTAGGTACTTCTTTACCCTGGAGATGTTGACTAGGGGAATCCTTTTACCCTCCAGATCTTCCAGATGCACTGCGCCATGTGGTAATGTCTTGATAACCTTATATGGTCCTGCCCATTTGGGTGCCAATTTAGTTTGAATTGCTGGGACCTGATGCACTAAAACCATGGACCCTTCCTGAACTTCATTGGATCTCAGATACCTGTCATGTAATCTCTTGCGCTCTTCTTGTGTTACCTGAAGTTTCTGCATTGCCCCCTCTCTGTACTCTTCTAATGCCACCAGTCTCTAAATGGGGGGTTCGATTCCAATCATTTTGATTCGTGTTTCCTTTCTGATAATGAACTCAAATGGGGCCAATGCCTCTTTTCCATATACTAAGCGGAATGGGGTTTCGCCAGTGGTTCCCCTCTTCGTGGTTCTGAAAGCCCAAATTGCACCGATCAATGCTTGTGGCCAGAAGCTTTGATGATCGAAAGCTAATTTGCGAAGCAATCTAATCAAAATCTTATTAGAACTCTCTGCTTGGCCATTTGCCCTTGGGTAGTAGGCACAAGACTTTTTATGGAAGATTTTATATCTGTCAAATATAAACTGGAGCAAGTGATTTATAAAATGTGTGCCTCTATCACTAGTGATTTCTAGTGGGCAACCAAATCTTGAGGAAAATACGTTTATACACAAATTTAGCTACTATGAAAGCCGTGCAGTCCATAGTGGCTTTAGCCTCTATCCATTTAGTGGCATAACATGTGGCCATCAAAATATACTTTTTACCTCCTGGTTGACCAGTTGGGCTAATTGGCCCTATGAAATCAAGACCCCATCGTTCAAATGGAAGCCATCCGGTAGATATGACTAATGGTTGGAAATTCAATCTGGTTGGCGCGGGAGCACACCTCTGGCAGATGTGGTATTCTTTAGCAAACTTGATTGCATCCTTGAAAATATGAGGCCACCATAAACCTTTGTGGATGATTCTATCAGCCAATTCCTCTCCCTTTAGATGTCCTTCACTGTGTGCAGCCTCTAGTAGAAGATTTA
The DNA here is from genome assembly GCA_020310875.1 of Ceratopteris richardii. Classification (NCBI taxonomy): domain Eukaryota; kingdom Viridiplantae; phylum Streptophyta; class Polypodiopsida; order Polypodiales; family Pteridaceae; genus Ceratopteris; species Ceratopteris richardii. The sequence continues at coordinate 95,107,922 of CM035442.1, read as the reverse complement.
CCTCCTCTGGATAGACACACCTTCTCAATATATCATCCTGACAGTATTTATATAAATTTCCATTTATAAGAGAATATGCTTTGGTTTTCAAAAGCAATCTTCTTTTTTCTACAAGTGTCAAGTGTTCTGGGATCTTTCCAATAGTAAGAACATGAAGAATTTCATCATACCAACCTGTCCGAATTGTTACTAGGAAGAGATTGCTATCCACCAGTTCGTCATTGATACATGTTGCCTTCTCGCTCATTGCCGTCCTAGACACTTGATCTGCCATGTAGTGCTCTTTTCATGGCTTAATATGAATATCAAAATTAAATTCTTGAAATAGGAGTAACCATCTCCAAATCCTTCCAGCTACTCTAGGCTTGTTTATCAAATACTTCAAGGGCTGATGATCAGAAATAACAATGAAATGTACACCAAGGAGATAATGTTGGAACTTCTGAAGAGCAAATACGATAGCCAAACCTTCTCTTTCCGTTGTACTATAATTTCTTTCAGCTTGGTTGAGTAGTCTGCTGGCATAAGAGATAGGTCTATCCACTTTATAAGATGATGGTTGAGCTAGAACTGCACAACAGCATGAAGACTAGCATCTGTATGCACATGAAATTCCAATGACCAATTAGGAACACTTAAAAGTGGAGCAGTACATAGCCTCAACTTTAGTTCACAAAATGCTTTGTCAGCTTCAGCACTCCATGAGAAAGGGATCTTTTTACTGGTAAGCCTTGATAAGGGCTTAGCAATTTCTGAATACATCCTAATGAATCTTCTGTGATACCCTGCATGGCCCAAGAAACTTTGCACTTCCTTTGGGCTTTGTGGAATTGGCATGGAAAGAATAGTTGTAACCTTTGCAGGGTCAACAGTTATACCTTCAACAGATACTATGTGACCAAGAAGAGTACCCTTGGTGACCAAAAAGTGACATTTATCAGGATTCAATTTCAAACCTGTTTCGAGACATTGCTCAAAAATTTCTTTTAGATTTTCCAAATGGTCATGGAAATCTTGAACTGCTGCTCTTTTATCTGTACCTGAAAATATTGAAAAAGTCATCCATAAAAATGCGTAGAAAGGTTGTTAACCATTTGCCCAATATCAGATACATCGCTCTATTAAATGAAGCTGGCGCATTCTTCAAACCAAAAGCCATGCGAGTATAGACATAAGTGCCCCAAGGAGTAACAAAGGGTGTTTTGTCCCTATCATCAGGATGAATTACTATCTGGTTGTAGCCAATAAAACCATCCAAGAAACTATACAAAAAGTGACCAGCTACTTCCTCAAGCACTTGCTCTGTGAAGGGCTGAGGAAATCCATCTTGAATAGTCACGTTATTCAAAGCACGAAAATCAACACATACTCTTATTTTTCCACTATTTTTCTTGGGTACAATAACCATAGAAGAAAGCCACCTGGAATGTTCTACTAGCACAATTATACCTGCTTCTTCTAGTTTTATAATCTCTGCTTTTACCGCCTCTGCATACTTCGGATTGAGTCGATATGGCCTACTTCTTACAGGCGCGGCTCCCTCAACTAAGGGTATCCGATGTAACCCAAGCTCTTCTGGTATCCCTGTTAGATCTTTGTAGGACCATGCGAAGACACTTTTGTAAGTAAAAAGCAAAGAAGTTACCTTCTGTAGCAAAGGAGGATAATGCCACAACCAGGATGCTAAGTGGACTACTTGAGGGTTCTCTTCATCCCCTAAATTTACTTCTTGAACCAATGTTTCAGGACTGGTCTTGTTTGAGAAATCATCTCCACTATATGCAGGAGTGGATTTTAATTTATATTCTGCAACATGTTCTTTTATCCATCCTTGAGGTATATCTGCAAAAGGAAGATCTTCTCTACTCTTAAATTCATAACCTTCTACCTCCGATACTTTTATATGGGTTGCCTCTTCAAAGCTTGCATTATCCTACAACTGCTCATCTCCAATACCTTGTGGTCTTCATTTACCTTATCTGCAACTTCTTCCTCAATTTCATTGATCTCCACTGTGCAACACTCTGCACTTCCCATCATCCAATTTAACAATGTATCATCTTCTTGGGGTAGAGAGGGCATTACCTGAGTGTCCACAGTATATCCAGTGGTTTTTCCTGAGTCGAATCCCTCTTCCAAATGTAATTGCAGTTGGCTATTGGTGTTTGTTGAAATCCAACGTTTATTTTTTCCCCAATCTTGCAAAGCTTTTGCTTGCCTCAACCAAGGTCTCCCCAGTAGCAGAGGATAGGAAGTCTCCTGTGGAAGTGCAATAACAACAAAATCCAGCACAAAGTGGCAACCCTGTACTATCATCCGTACCTTTTCAATAATGCCAAGAGGCGCAACCCGATGTTGATATGCTAGTGTAACCGTAAATGGTGCCATTTTGGTGGGGCTCAAATTCAGTTTCTTCATTGTGAAATCTGGCACCAAATTGATACCAGAGCCTCCATCTATGATCACACGTGTGAGAGCTTCATCCTTTATACAAACAGATAATCTTGAGCTTTCGTAGTCTGCTAAGGGTGGAGGGGGAAAATCAACCATGAAACCATCTATACTAGGTGATTGGACCAAGTGAGCAGAGTGTATAATCTTTAATAAATCACTTCTTATTTTTGAATCCATCCTTATAAGTTCATACAGACTAATCTTGTGATGAATACCTTTCAAGATCTGCTCAATGACTACCTTATGAGTGTCTTCTTGCAATTTTGTTGGTTGGCCCCTTAGAGAAGTAGCCATCTTTTCATAAGCTCCTTCAATTTCTGCTTGGTCCTTCCATCCAGACTTCTTTCCTTCCTCTTTATCCTGTAATCCTTGTTGTTCCTCCCTATGAAATCCTTGTTGTTCCTCCCTATGGATTGCTGCTGCTTGCCTAGCTCTAGTCATCATGGGCATTGCAGAGGATGAAACGGCATAAGATTGAGTAGTCATACCTTCTTCTTGTGGAGAGACTGCAATCATGTGGATTGGAGCAGGACGACCTCTTGGGCAATCTTTGGTATAATGATCCTTTGCCTCTGGACAATGTTGACAGGGAGGTGCATCTTCTGGGAGGGAACACCGATTTTGCATGTGGCCATACTCACCACAATGATAGCACATCAAAGGTCTATTGTATCTAGGCTTTGGAGGCCGATTCTCCTCTCTATTAGCTGTATTTGAAGTACTAGCATAATATGAATCCAAATTTTGAGGGTTACCTCTCTGCTGTGTACCCTTGAGGTAGTAGCAATCTCTGGCTTCATGACCATCTTTTCCACAAAATTGACAGCTTACCTTAATAAGGCAATTAGCATTGGAATGTCCATTGTTGTTACAGATTGTACACCAAATTTGTCTCCTTATATCTTGAGTGGTCTTCAAATCTTCTAACTCACGGCGAAGTTGGGCTACTTCATCATCAGTGCGACGCAGTGGTGGCAAAACCTTCTCTTCTTGTTGATTTTGTTGCATTTTCAATGCCTCCAATTCTCTCCTCAGTTGCCCAATAGGATCCAGGTCTGAAGCATACTTTGGTTGTGTATCCTCTTCAAAAATGTTGCCTTGCTTCTTCAATGCGTGATGCCGTTGCAACAAAATCATTGAGGGTCGCATCCAATCTAAGAGTCTCACAAAGCTTCTACTGAGATGACCTGGGCAGAGCTTTTTCTATCCATTTTTTAACCAAAAAGTCACCTGGAGCATGTGGCAGTCGTGCAACAAGTGCTTTTGTTCTAGTGTGAAGTTCATGAAAGGATTCACCTGATCTTAGCTTCAAGTTCTCTAGCTGATCTAGAGCTCTTTCCGAGGAATCACTTGGTCGGAATGTCTGTGAGAACGCCGCCTTCAGAGCCTCCCATGTAGTGAAATGGCCATCTGCATATTGACTATACCATTTATCTGCAAGACCCTCCAATGTGGATGGAAAAAGTGCCAGCATTGCATCCTCTCTATTTTGCAGACCTCGTCCACGGCATAAAGAGATTAATCTTCTCACATGATCATCAGCATCCTCATAAGCTTGTCCCTTGAAGGTAGGGAATTTGATGTTTAATCTGGAGAGTAAATGAGAGAGATCCTCCATTTGTACTGGTGTTTCTTCGGACGTATCTGAGGAGAAGTCTAGAGTTCTCCTATACCCCTCTTTTGACAATGGTGTCGCACCCAAATCAATAGATAAATTTAGGGAAGGCAGAGGGGAGGTAGGCTCACTATTCGTGGTTATGGCTAACTTGTTGTGGCTCCTCCGAACGCGTAGAGACTCCTTATCTGCTCGTGTATGGGTCATGTACCTACTTGCAAATGTAATAGGGCAAAACAACCTCTCACAGAAATGCAAAGGTCCCACCGTGCGTGCCAAACTGTAGAGGAGGTACTGGGGTATCTACTTTTATCAACAGTAGAGAATAAAGATTTAAACACATCCTGTACGTCGCCTACTCAAGGGGGGTTCTCTTTAGGGAAGTATACCCTTTAACATTTCTGTGAGCAGACAGAGGAGTTGTGCATACTCTAGAAATATTAATCAACAAATGACCACAGAACACCATATATTTCTTGATTCGAATCAGATGATTACAAGGTTGGGTAGAGTGATGCTCAAGAGTGCAAGCTTAGGGCTAACATACCACCCTAAAAGTTAATAACCTCAATGCAACAGAGTCTTCCCATCAACTTAAGGGGCCAATTATATGCAGACTAACCCAGAACAATACAAATGGTAATAATTTCTCAAGAGAATAGAGCTTAACAACAACACTGACTCACAGAAAAGGAAAAAAGAAAAGAAAGAAAAAAAAAAATAAAAAAATCCAAGCTACTCTCTTACACTATAGTGCTCATAGCCCTCCACTGAGAAGCCTACCCTCGGTATCCACACTACAGAGTAGCTCCTACAATAGGCTTGAAACCACAAAGTGCAAGAGAGGACTTCTGCACGAACGTACGCGTATCTAAACCACTGTATCTCTCAAAATTGTACCTCAAATGAGCACAAATCCATTGTTTTTATAGGCCCCAATAGGCCAAGAGGGCCTTGCTTCACGTCCACTGATCACGCACCGATGGATTGCCCAAAATTGAAGGGGTAGGTCAATATTCCACTTGATTTTGAATTCGATCCACAAGATTAGGTAGTCGCCGTGAATGGTTGGCGACAACACTTGTTTATCCACTTTTACTTTTAACAATTCACTTTTACCTTTTCATCTGCCATCTGAGATTCCCATTTTGTGTTGTTTTATTTCCTCACTGATTTAATCCTGGGCAATTCAAATGAAATGCCTTGTACACTTTGGAACTACAAAAGGAGATCATCATGGGATGTAGATGTCTTTTCCAAGGCACCCATTTGAATTCAAATTCAATCTTGCATGCTTTCCACGGCAATAAGGAACAAACAGAGTCTAATGACACCAGAAATTCACCATCTATCTCTAAATGTAGATTGTTCAGTCACAAGCCTTCTTAGGCACTCTCCTTCCATTGCTTCCATTGCTTTGTTTTTGAGAATGGCCTTCTGTTGAAAAGTTGGGATATCACTTGGTGGTTCAGCCATCAAGTTATTCCAGGGACTCGATGAAGAGGATCTATTGCTCTATCAATTGGAGGATTTCCTGTGTGTGCGGGGTTGTGTGTGTGTGCCGGTGTGTGTGCGCATGTGTGGGGGGTGTGTGTGTGTGGAAGTGTGTGTGTAGGGTGTGTGTGTGTGTGTATATGTATGGTTGTGTATGTGTGGTGTGTGTGTGTGTGTGTACGTATGGGTGTGTGTGATTGTGTGTGAGTGTGTGCGTGTATGTGTGTGGGTGTGTGAGGGGGAGGGTTGAGGGGGGGTGAGGTGGTGGCTGCGGGGGAGGGGGAGGGAGAGGGAGAGGCTGCGGGGGAGGGGGAGGGAGGGGCTCGCGGGGGCAGAGGGGAGGTGTGAGGGGGGACTTGCGGGGGAGGTGGGAGGTGTGAGGGGGGGCTTGCGGGGGAGGTGGTGGGAGGTGAGGGGGCTTGCGGGAGAAGTGGCGGGGGAGGGGGAGGTATGAGGAGAGAGGGGCTCGCGGGGTCAGAGGGGAGGTGTGAGGGGGGGAGGTTGCGGGGGAGGGGGAGGGGAAAGTTGCGGGGGAGGGGGAGGGGAAAGCTGCGGGGGAGGGGAAGGGAGAAGTTGCGGGGGAGGGGGAAGGGAGAAGTGGCGGGGGAGGGGAAAGCTACGGGGGAGGGGGAGGGGGAGGGGGAGGGGAAGGCCGCGGGGGAGGGAGAGGGGGAGGTTGCGGGAGGGGTGAGAGGGGAAAGCTGCAGGGAAGGGGGAGGGGAAAGTTGCGGGGGAGGGGGAGGGAGAGGCTGCGGGGGAGGGAGAGGGAGAGGCTGCGGGGGAGGGAGAGGGAGAGGCTGCGGGGGAGGGGAGGGAGAGAGAGAGAGAGAGAGAGAGAGAGAGAGAGAGAGAGAGAGAGAGAGAGAGAGAGAGAGAGAGAGAGAGAGAGAGAGAGAGAGAGAGAGAGAGAGAGAGAGAGAGAGAGAGAGAGAGAGAGAGAGAGAGAGAGAGAGAGAGAGAGAGAGAGAGAGAGAGAGAGAGAGAGAGAGAGAGAGAGAGAGAGAGAGAGAGAGAGAGAGAGAGAGAGAAGGAGAGGGAGAGGTGGCGGGGGAGGGGAAAGCTGCAGGGGAGGGGGAGGGGAAAGCTGCGGGGGAAGGAGAGGGAGAGGTGGCGGGGGAGGGGGAGGGGAAAGCTACAGGGGAGGGGGAGGGAGAGGTGGCGGGGGAGGGGGAGGGGAAGGCCGCGGGGGAGGGAGAGGGGAGGGAGAGGTGGCGGGGAAGGGGGAGGGGAAGGCCGCGGGGGAGGGAGAGGGGGAGGTTGCGGGGGAGGGGGAGGGAGAGGTGGCGGGGGAGGGGGAGGGGAAAGCTGCGGGGGAGGGGGAGGGGAAAGTTGCAGGGGAGGGAGAGGGAGAGGCTGCGCGGGAGGGGAAAGCTGCGGGGGAGAGGGAGGGGAAAGCTGCGGGGGAGGGAGAGGGAGAGGCTACGGGGGAGGGGGAGGGAGAGGCTGCGGGGGAGGGAGAGGGGGAGGGAGAGAGAGAGAGAGAGAGAGAGAGAGAGAGAGAGAGAGAGAGAGAGAGAGAGAGAGAGAGAGAGAGAGAGAGAGAGAGAGAGAGAGAGAGAGAGAGAGAGAGAGAGAAGAGAGAAGGAAGCACGAGATCGAATACCGCCATCATCAACAACAATCCAAATCCAACTCCAAAGGCCAATCACACCTTCAGAAGCCTTGCATGACATGAGCCCCCATGAAGAACAACCTGGTTGTAGGCTTTCGTCACTGATGCCATGAACTTGCCCCGAAAAAGAGAGAAAAATAGCACGATAGAGAGAGAGAAAGGAGGGGTACTACAATAATCATTACAAGAAATGATGCAGAAAGAATTAGATGGATTCAAGCTCAAATGAAGGAGGAGTTCAAGATTAGTGACCTTGGTTTACTCACATACTTCCTAGGTTTGGAAATGATATACATAGAAAAAGGTATGCTCCTCACACAAAGAAAATACATTGGAGATATGCTCTTCAAATTCGATATGGAAACAAAAAGGTTGTAGGTACTCCCATGGAAGTCAATTTGAAGTTAATTACTCATGAAGGCTAACTAATTGAAGATGTAACTAGCAATCAAAGTTTAGTTGGAAGCTTAAATTATGCTACTCTAACTAGAGTAGATACTTGTTATGTAGTAAGTGTGTTGATTTAGTTCATGCACACTCCAAGGAAGCCTCACATGGAAGTAGCTAAGACAATCCTAAAGTATTTGAAGGGAACAATCAAGGATTTATACTATCCATATACATCTGACATAGATGTGAAAATCTTCTCTGATGCAGATTGGGTAGGCTATAAAGATGATAGGAGAAGCCGTCTCGATATCTTACTTTTGTAGGTACAAAGTTAATTTCATGCTCTTTCAAGAAGCAACCCACAATCGCTCTTTTATCAACAAAAGCTGAGTGTAGAGGACCTGCAAATGTTACACAACAAGGTATGTGGGTTAGACCCCTATATTCTAATTTAGGGTTGAACACTTCAAGTCCACATATATTTGGAGATAACATTAGCTCATGACATCTTGATGCTAACCCAATCTATCATCCCAGGACTGGACATGTAGAAGTTCATTATCAATATGTTAGGGAGAAGATTATGAACAAAGAGATTCAAGTCTCAAATGTATAAACTCATCAACAATGTGTAGATATGATGAAAAAGAGTTTGGATGCAAGAAAATTAAACAGATTCAAATAAATAATGGGATTACAATAAATCATGAAGGATTGAATACTGAAGCATCTTAGGCTTGATGGGGAGCTGTTGGTACATTTAGCAAGACTAAGTGCATTGCTAAATCATAAGGACTTGACACATTACTTATCCTCTTACATGAAGTCATACATGTGAACCTATATATATAGCCCACACACACACACATTGAAGGGGAACTTATACCACAAAACCCTCATTGGCAATAACCCTAATTTTTGGTATTCTCTCGTATTTCGATCATAGAAGGTAAACAATTATAGCACACAGACCACACAAAAATCAACATACAAACACACACACACACACACACACACACACACACACATATACATATATATATATATATATATATATATATATATATATATATATATATATATATATATATATATATATATATATATATATATATATATATATATATATATATATATATATATAGCTTCAAACAACTTCCATGCATGAATGGGAACTCCTCAAAGTAGCCCCAACAATATTTTTTTCACAGATGCAGGTATTTCCAACTCTGCCTCCTTTTGCACAAGCCATGCTTTCCAAACGGGGTTGCTGAAAAACAAAAGATTCTTGTGAAGTTGAGGCACTTTGTTGAGGCTCAAAGATCCACCTTACATACTTCAATATAGCCCTAAAAATTACCCTATAGTTAGCCTCACAACTCGATGTTGCCACTTTACATTGCTTCTTACTTAACCAAGATATGCATGAGTTTCCAAGGACAAAGCAATTACCACTAATGGACATCATAAGAACTATCCCAATCACTATCTGTATTTGCTGCTAGGGCTATGCATGAATCGACTCAACTGGGAAACTATATATTGTATATCTGACCTTGTGTAACGTACATATAAAAGACATCACACAACCTACTAATAAATAGAAGTTTCAAATGCATCACTAGAATCCTCAATTGAGAACCTAAATCATGTCTCCATTGGTGTGGAAATCCACTTTCAATCCTCAAAGTAATAATGTTGAAGTAGTTTTTCAACATACTTTGCTTGATGCATAATCATTCTCCTCTCAGCATATACAAACTAGATGCCAAGATAGTAGCTCAAAAGAGCTAGATATGTGACATTAAAAGTATGCTTCAAATCAGCCATAATAATGTCAAGTTTTGCATCATGTGACCTAGTCAAGAGTATATCATGAACATAAAGAACAAGCACTATAAGATCAGTCCTATATTTGCGAGTAGAGTGTGCTTTCAAATGGACTACATGTGAAGCCAAGAGCAATCAAGTGCTTCTGGACTTTTTCATCCCATGCAAATGGAGCTTTCTTGAGATCATACAATGCATTATGCAAGTGACAAACCATATGCTTTTTCCCTTTCATGGAAAATCCAAGAGATTGCTTCACATAAACATCTTCTTGCAAATCATAGTTCAAGAAAGCTATTTTTATGTCCAAGTGATGTACTTTCCAACCTTGTTCGATAGTCAATGCAACCATAGTACAAATGGTGGTCATGCATGAAGTAAGTGCAAAAGTTTTCTCATAGTCAATGCCATATTTTGCGCATATCCTTTGGCAACCAATCTAGATTTGTAGCAATCAATGCTACTAGCTAATTTTCTCATAATCTTGTAAACGGACAATGATTCAACACATAGTTTGGACACATAATCACTTCCATCAAAAAGTTGTTAGAAAGGTGCTTTTGTTTAGCCATACATTGTGCCATTTCAGATAAGTTGCAATTTTCTTGTAGTGTGTGTATGAATACCTTTGGAAAAGTAGCATGATACATTTTTCCAAGGATGCAACCTTCACATGCATGATTTTCAATGGACTCAAGTATTAGGAAACCAATAATCATGTCTTTCTTTTGCAACTAAAGAAAAATATTGAAGCTCAAGTGACAAAAATGAGCATGCCAAAAATCCATTTTAGTCATGAAAGAAGTATGAGCAACCAAGGCATTTGAGGAAACCCTCTTGTATGTATCCAAGTAATTCAAACCATTACATAATGTATCAAACATAATGATAATATCACCATTGCTAAAATCATGAACCATATACTTATAATCAAGAAAGTGTACATGAAGTCGAGCTTTGGAAATGAAAGGAACTAAAACTAAGTTCTTCTTGATACCGAGTACATACAATGATTTTCTCAAAAGAATCACACCTCCATTTGTAGCCATTAGCTCAATTTCTCCTACTTCATTGATAGGATAATAGGGATTGTCTTCACACACCACATCTCCTCCTTTTGATGCATCTTTTAAAGATGAAAGAAAACTTTTGCATGAACTTATGTGCTTTGAAGCATCACTATCAAAGAACCAATCCAAATCAGCAGCACTCACAACCATACCTTTAGAACACAATGATGCATCATAATTAAATGTAACAACACATGCCCAAAAATCTTGAGCCATGTTAGCTTCATCATTGTTTGCATTTGAACTATTTTCAACAATAAACATGTCATATTCCTTCTTCTTTTCATTGCTCTTAGCAAGCTTCTGCACTCATCAATAGTAAGATGAGAATTTCGGAAATATTTGCATCTCTTCTTCTTTTGCAAATCAGAATCCTAAGAGGAAGGAGTGGAAGAGGGAGGTTGAGGCTTTCGTTTTGATGAACCCAAAGTTGAACCATACTTGCTTTTTCCTTTTTGTGAGATAACAAGTGCTTATGTTACCTCAATCAAACCACTCCTATTCACTCTCGATTGCTCTTGTTGTAAAAGAAGAGACACAATATCATCAAATGCATACTCATTGGGATTGGATTTTCCAACCAAGTGGAGTGTAGTGGCAAAGCTTTGAAAAGATTCTTGTAATCCTTTCACAAATGTAGAGATGATTCATGCATCTATAATAATCTCATCTATGGTTGCCAATTGCCCTTTCAATTCCATGATGCATGTCATATACATATCCATAGAATCATTTTCAGCTGTGCATACCTCCTGTACTTGCCTCCTCAAGTATGCAACATGTGCTTTATTACACATGACATACAAAGAAGCAAGAGTATCACATGCCTGTCTTGATGTAGAACATGACCGAATGTGTGGAGGTGTATGATGCTTCACAAAAACTGCAATCATTGCATGAGCTTGAGCATCCTCTAGATCCCATCTAAGTTGCTCTTGCATAGGTGGAGAAGGATTAACTACCATACTTGAAAAATAATATCCATCTATGGCAATAAACTATGAAGTAGAAGAACATAGAAGTTTTCAATCTACATGTGCCACTATGTTCAACTTGAAGCATGCCAAACAAGTCATCGCTACTTGTCATTTCACTAAATAACAAGAATGACAAGATCTTTACTTCAATCTAAGCTACAATAAATGCTAAACTTTTAGCTCAGAATCTATGACTCTAATGGAAATTTTGATTGCACAAATGGCTTCAAAATGAATGTAAAACTCTAGTGCAGGTAGTGGAAATGCTTCTTGTTAGCTGAGAATCACTGTTCTATGCTCTAAAGTCAATTTGCACTATTAAAAATGTGCATGCTTTGATGCGAAAAACTGAAGGATTTGAGCCTGCTCAAATACCATTCTTGGCTATGTGTAAAAGTGCAAGAGACACACACAAGAAGCACACAGGGGAACAAATGTAGAAAGACACAGAGAAGATGGATGGATAGAATAGCTCTCTTTATTGACAATGAAAAGAATTGAAGTTAGAGCTGAATGATATCCCTAAGTATGAGTGAATCATGTATGTGGTAACACGAGGAAGAACATCTAGCCAACACTAGATTAAAAAGTACCCATGTATAGGGAAAAGTTTCAAATCAAAGCTACTCGAGGAACACATAAGTGTAATAACTCTCAATTAGAGTATTGTCAAAACCGTGTGCTAACAAGTAGGCATATGTCTTTTCATACCAAGCATGAGGTTTTCGGTCTAGAACATATAATGCCTTTTTCAACCCACACAGTTTGTTTTCATGCCCTTCCTGTGCAAAACCATGGGGTTTAAATACAAAAAGATATTCATGTAAGTCACCATTCACAAAATGAAGTTTTAGTGTCCAACGGATGTACATTCAAACCATGATCAATTGCAAGTGTATGAATGCTATGGATATTGGTCTTTCAGCATGTATGATCAAAGGTCTCATCAAATTCAATGTACCTCTCTAGAGCATAACCTTTAGAACCAAGCCTATCCTTATATCTATCAATTGTTCCATGAGGCTTACATTTCATCTTGTATACCCATTTAGTGCCAATGGAATTTTTTCTTGGAGGCAAATCCCATAAAGACCAAGTAACATTCTTCATAATAACATCATATATTGATTTCATAGCAACCATCCAATTTTTTAAATTTTCTGCTTCATCAATGGAAAGAGGCTCATTCTCATCATAAAGACTAGAGGAAACCATTGCGTAGAAATCCAATGCAAGGAAGCATTATGAGAGCTTGAATGGGTACAATATGACAAAGGTGCATCTTATTTGCTATCTCTCTGTCTACCCTATCCATTCGAGCATAGTTTTAGCATCTTCCATGTCAACCCTCTCATCAACAAGTGCATCATGTAAATGTGCATTAGAAATGGAATTATTGAGACCAGAACATAGAACTTATAAACATTGAAAAATTGCCTCATTTGGACCAAAAATTGATTTTCCACCTATAAAAAGACGTAGCAAAGTTTCATACACGTCTTTCGTGCTAATTAATGTCCAATTGGTACATGAGAGTAATAGATAAGTCGCATCTTCAACAAAAGCATCATTATGACTAACCAAAATGTATTTAGATTGTGGATGATATAAAGGATGGCCTTTTGTTTCATAATTCTACCCAAAAAATTAATAAATTTCACTTCCTTATCCTCCAATTTCCTACATTGTTGTTCAAACACTCATGCATATGCCAAACAATCAAAGACATGCAAATAAGCAAAAGATGACGTTGGAGCATGCCAAGCTTGATATGGAATGATCGATAATGATGCCTTTGTGGAACACCTGTTAAGTACATATGTTGCATACATAATAGCCTCAAGCCAAAAGCTAAATGGTAAAGCCTTACTTCTGACCATAAACCTTGCCATTTCCATTAGAGACCCGATCTTTCTTTTAGCAAATCCATTTTTAATAGTGTATGCGATAGCGTACACTAATGGTTTATCCCATGTTTAGTAAAAAAGGAATTTAAATCAAAAGACATGTATTCCCCCTCAATGAGAATAGAGGGTTCCCAATTTACATGCTCATAAATTTTTAGTCATAACCAAGAACTAAAAAAAAGATAGTTCCTAAATAACGTTGTCTGCATAGGATGATAGACATCACTATGAACAAGCTACCATCTATAAGCATCTCAAAATGAACCATCTTTTGGGAAGGATGAACATTACATTTTTTCCAAAATATAGCATTCATATACATATTTACAAGGTGCCTCAAGCTTGGGTAGAGATGACTCCATTTTTTATCTCTACAAGCGAAGAAAACTAGCAAACTTTAGATGACCAATCAAAGCTTTGCATATGAGATAACGTGAGAATTATGAGCTACACATGTTGAAGCATTCATAACTTTCACATAGTCTATGAGATTATGCATCCCATGACATAAAATGCGAGAGGAAATAAGAACATCACTATTTAAGAGATCATGAGTTGTACATCTATGATCAACAAATTTGACAGCCAAGCCAATCTTGAATAATGATGAAATTGAAAACATATTCTTCTTGATCCTCGGCACATATAGAGCATCCCACAATGTGAAATAACTTACATCAAAATTAGTCAAAATGATCTTACTAACTCCCATTCTAGGATAGGAGGATTTTTTTTGCACATGTGATAGTATTCCCTATGGAGGTAGGCTCAAGTGAACAGAAGAAACTGCACTACATGGTATTATATTTGGTTGCTCCATTAGAAAAGTACCATGGGATGCTTTTTTGCTTTTAGCCATGGCTAGTGACTAAATGCCTTGGGGAAAACAAAAAATGCATATATATTTTTGACACAAGAGGAAAAACATTTACACACTCACTATGATAGTGTGTTTTGAGACCAAAATGAGCTTGGATCAAAATTTTGATGTCACATAATGAAGTTGTTTTGAACTCCTAATTGAACCAAGTATGCTAACCAATTTTCCCATGATTCTGAAACTCTAACCAGAGGGTTGTTGACGATGTCTTAGATGAATGGGAACTTGATTTGATACAAATTATTGCAGTTTGAGATCAAGAGAAGCACATGAAGAGCACAAGGACGAGAAGAATCTTAGAGCACAACATAATATACAATGTATTACCAAGTGAATGTACAAAGATGAGTGACTAAGCATACATTCAAGTCGAGGTGGGGAGACCTCCTAAAGAAGGAAAACTATGCCTGGTTGGTCCTAGTGTGTTCACCCATATCAGTGCCAAAATTTATCGAAAGGAACTAAGTTATCAACAAATGAAAATTTCCATAAGATCTTCTCATGACATGCCTGAATTGTGCCCATGTAGGTAGAACATAATAAAACAAAGAAGACACTCGATGAGGATTTAGAACAAGAAAGAATAATTATGAGTCGATCATAGCCATAAAATTTGGAAAATGACTTGAGGAGGTTTATATCATGTAGTAGAGGGCTTAAAATTAGCCCAGCCTCAAGTGAACTTGGCGATGGAAGGACCAAGAAGATGCACAAAAAAAGGGATTGAAGGTGAAAAATGTGTGGATAAAGTTGAACCAAAGGAAAGATGAAGGGTAGATTATGGGAAATGAGAAAAGTCAAAGATAGTTATGGGAATACCAAGCACGTAGATCCTTTTATGTTCATGAGAAAGCAAAGTACTACAATATTATCATTTTTATACATGTGGATGACCTTACTGTTAAATGAAATGAACAAGAGCGGAGACATGTGAAGAAGAAACTTGGTGGTGAGTTTAAGATATTAGAATTAGGTGATTTGTATTACATAAAAATGATTTGCAAATAGGAACATGTTGTATAATTATGGGTTGAAGAGGAAAACCCTTGGAATTATGAAACCCTTGGGAATGTGTGCCAATTATATTCCTTGAATTATTAACATATTTTTATTATTTGAGCTCCCAATTGAAGGGTTTTCACCTTAGGACTAATTCATCCTAAGGATCAGGGGAACCTTCTCCAAGTGGCACCTTGGGGTGTATGTGAAAGGAGAAGACTCATTTGATTAAGCATCCAAATTATACACTATGATACTATGTGGTTGGACCTTAGGCCAATTTCCACATGAGGAACACTTGGAGGTGTCCAAGTACATGCATCACCTTGGCCTAGATGTATATATATGGGTGGACCATGCCTTGTGGGTATAAATTTTGATATTTAGTCTTGTTACGTGGTTTAGATAGATTAGTTTAGATTAGTACTTGTTGTGTGTGTTGGGTCACCAAGCTTTGATTATGTTAACTTTCCCACTTCACCTATCATATGGATAGTCCTATACATGTACTTTGGGAGTAGCAATGATGTGCACATTCTTTCTTTGTATTGTTTCAATGATCACTTATTTTGTAAGGTTTAAGGTATTCACCTTCGTAAAAGGGAAAAGTAAGATGCACAAAACACATGATTTTAAAGTGGTTGAGATTTATTCTCAATCAATTAACCAAAAAGTTGGCATTACTTCAGCTTCCACCTTTTTCCTATAATATAGGAAGAAATTCCAACCATCCTCAACAAAAAGCCTCACAAGATTTTGAATTCAAATCCATGTGATTTGAGTTCTGGGAAGTTACACGAGTCTATACAATGGCTCTTAACTTTGTACAATATGAGTTGGTGATAATTGAAGCAATACATATACATTGGTGATCATCCTGATTCTTCTTTAGTATTCAAATTGAGTGCTCCTTCTTCCGCAAATGCAATAATGTTGTAGAGCTTGATTTTGTCTTTGCAGATATCCAAATTGCGTAAGTGAGCACTCACTAGAAAGATAATACTTTTTAGTATATTTTTACAAATGTGCAAGTCATTTGGTTTAGTAGATTTATATAAATCTCCAGTTTAAGTTCTTTGGATCATCTTCTATAGAGCCTTAAAAAGTCGAGGGTACACCCATTCAATGTCAAGAACAATTCTCATTCATTGGCCAATATAAATTAGGGCTTTTTATGAATTATAGCAATTCAACCATACGTATGAAATTCCAATAAAAGGAAGGCTTCCAATTGTAACTATCTCGGTGTTTGAAGTGGAAGCATCCATCCTAAAATAGAAGGGTTTTGTGAGCTAGTCAAAAGTGCAACTCCATCTGTGTTGTACTAATTTATTCTCATTGATGTTCCAAAGTACCTATTGTGTTTTATTAAACTAATCACAAGCCTAAAATTTATATTTGACATATCCAAAGAGCTAGGGTAGGTCTTGTGCTTGTTTGTTAGACCAGATTCATCACTTAGAAACTCAAGTTTCCACCTTTTCCAAGCGTCTCCAACTTCTTTCCATGGTATTCAAGAAACTTGAAGATGGGAGACAAATTTCCATCAATGATTTAGAAGCTTGATATACACAAATATGTTCTTTGGAAAATCAGAATGCAGGCCTAATTACAAGGAAGAAATATATATGGGATTGCATCACATTGTGGAAGTGATCGCAATCGGAGTGGATCAGGTCTGGTCGCAGCACACGTAGAGTGTATGAAGTAAGTGAGTGTTGGAAGGTTTATGTGATCAAAATGTGAAGGTGAAGATGAAGTTGGGTATGGAGAGGAGAGATTTGATGATTTGATTATGGGAAGGGGAACATATGAATGTAAGATAAATCCATGAACATGAATGATGAGTACAAAAGAAAACCATTCACATGAATTGATTTCCAAAGGAAGAATAGTCCAAGAAATGGAGCTTCTTATACACTTTCAAAATTTAATTCATATGCATGGGTTCTTTTTGATGGTATATATGCATGATGAAAAAAAATAAAAACCATACACATGAATTGATTTTGAGAGGAAGAATGGTCTAAAAAGGGAGCTTCTTATACACTTTCAAAATTGAAGCATATGCATGGGTGTTTGTGGATAGTATGCATGCATGTGGGTCATGATTTATGAATATATAGAAACTTATCCTCATAATTTCAATGGATAATCCTCACTTGGATCAATGCAAGATTGCAAAGCCTTCTCACACATAGAAAGAGATAAAAGGAGACATGTAAAAACATATAGGAGAGTAAAACACAAGAGACAAGAGACATGAATTAAAAGAGATCTTCATGGACTACATGTATATGAGTGTTGTGATACATCAAACTAAGTAGTCTATTGATCAAAGGTGGTCCGCATGACCCTTCCATGATGATAGTCCAATTGAATGTCACATGTGAGAGGATGGGTTCCACTTCATTGATCCTATATCTTTCTAGGAGCATAACATCTAACTAAAGAATTCTAAGACTCATAAAACCACCTCTAAAGCACTCACACACTTTATTGAGGGTGAGGAAAGATAGAGAAACCATTCGATTTATGAGCCTATCCTAGTTTGGAAGCCTCACTTAAAGTTGATTTTAGGAACTATGCTCTTACTAGCACACAGAACCTTACACACTCAACTAAGGGTGATCATCTCAAGGAAACGATGTGCTAGAAATGGCCCTATGGATGCTTAACAATTATGCTCTAAGAATTTGGAGGGGGCCTTTATAGATGTTTGAATGAATATGGGCCTTTGGATCTAGAGAAATCAACTCTCAACCTTAGGATCAAATTCTTTTGATTACAACCATTGGATTTATCAAATGGATGGTTAGGATTGGTTCTTTATATGATATCTAGGGAAAAGGGGAAAAATGGGCACCTTCATTCTCCACCATTGGATTTGGGGAAGATATGGACATCGGATCCATGTTGACATCAGTTTGAATAAGATTAGTAGCTATTTTTGGAAGTACTTTGCATTATTGATCTTTCACAATCAAAATAACCTTATCCAATGAAAAAGCTCGTGGATCCTCCTTGCTTTAAGCATTATTTCATCTCCACCCTTCAATGTGAGCTCATTGTGACCATACAACATGGTTCAATCATTGTTTCCCATGTGTTAGCCCTTCAAACCTTTAGTTTTTTTATTCTAGAAGTGTGGTGATCTTGAAAACTAGATTTTGTGCTCTTTGACCATCCAAAAATCCTTTTATGAAGATGAGAAATCTAAAGGGATATCTTTTTGAAAGGTCTGCTTTAGGAATATGTAGAAAAAACTCCCATCTGAGTCTCCCTTATACAAGTTTGACTACATTTGTAAGTTTTCAAGGTGGCATTAAGGTGCTTAGTAAGCTTTGATAGCATTGAAAATTTGTACAAATGTGTAGCCACATATGATCTTTATGCATGCGAGACCATATGGCTAATAGAATTTATTATACAAGATTATGTAGGGTCTAAGTAGAAAAAATACATTTTTACAATGCACACGGCATATCAGTGTGCTAGAAAATGCATTTACATATGAAATTTGGTGCTATAGAATGCCCTTGATAGGATTTACAAGTATAAGAATTTTGATGTCATTTAATAACAGTGAAATTTTTGCTCTAATTTCCAAAACTTGAGCAACTTTGACTACTACCCTCGATTTGCTTGATTTCTTCCAAACTTTGCATGTGAACTTCCTTTGACATCCTTGACTCGTTTTGGACTTCTCACTGAATTCTAGATACCTTCACCGAATGTGTTTCCTATGGGCCCTCATGAGTGAGAGAGGAGAGAAATTCTTGATGACATTTGCCCCCCCGCTAAACCTACGATTCCTCCGGAAGTCCCACTCTAGTCTCTCTAAAAGACAAAAGTCTCAAAGCATCAAAATATTATATAGGCAACATAAGAAACATGAAATAAAAAATTGATTATATGGATGAATGAGTAGGCAACGTGACATGAAGCAAAAATTTCATGAAAGAAAGAATTGAAACAAGCAACATGAATATGCATGAACAAATAAGCAATATATATGCAAATGAACAAGCAACATTTACATGTAAAGAAAGAAAAAAACAAGCATCAATATGAAGTGGAAGTGAATGTACTGAGTTGTTTTAGGCATCAATAGCTCTCATCTTGAAGAAACATTTTTACCTTTTTCATAAAGCAATCTACCTTAAATACGATTATAAACAAAGATTTAGGATTTTCAAGAGACATCTTTCATCTTTAGCGTATTTTAGATCAACATTTTTCCTACATAAATATGAATATGCTCTTTCTCTAATGAAAACAAGGAAAACTAACTAAACTCCACTAATGCATAAATCTGCCTATATAGCCCGTGCTTTAGCTTCCTTTGGATTAATCTTTTTTTTGTGTTTTCTTTTTTATGATGATTCAATGAATTTATGGTTACATTCACTTTTTTGGGGGTGGAAGAAGTGTAAACTTCTTGATAACATATAGTAGCTTTTTTGTAATGACGAGGAAAAATTAAACCTCGATACAAGGTACAACCATTTTTTATGACAGAGAACAATCGTTTAAACTTTGATACAAGTGTTGTGAGGTGGACTAAGGAAGTAGAAACATGCACTCGCAGTAGCTAGGACTTCAACAATTATGCTTTTGATACACGATACATATGCATGCTTATATATGAAATTCATGTAACCAAAATAAACCTCCAAATCTATATGCCCTATCTTTCCATAATCCTAGATTATAGCCTATTTCTTAGTAGATACATTATTACTTAGATGCAATGTTACACAAGTAGTAGAGAAATCATCATTTGTCCTTGTGACTCAAGTGACGTAGATATGCAATGCAAAGATTGAAAAGCAACATGCATGAAGTGAAATTGGAAACAACCAAGATGGGAAAAGAGTTGAATGAACTTGAAAAAACAAAGCAACATGAACTTTAAAAATAAATGATATTTTTAAATTTATTTTCTTTTAATTTATTATTTCTTTTTTTAATCTATTTATTTTTTTCATGGATACAGTGTTTATGAATCAGCCTTATTGTTGTCATCTTCTTCAATGTCCTCATCTAAAATGTACTCATCATTATCACGTTTCTCGAATAGGTTTATCCTTTTACCTCCAATCAAAGTTTTTAATGCAACACCATTTAATTCACAAAGAGCATATGTACCATTGTTCTTGACTTTTGATACAATGTATGACCCAAACCATCGTTGGGTGAGTTTCTTGCATGCATCATATTGATAATGTCAACATACATCCTAGGCCAATAATGTCCAACAATAAGAACCTTGTTGACACCAAAAAAAAAAAATCTATGGAAAATGTGAGACCTACATTTTCAAATCATTGAAATATTCGTTCACAATGAGAGATATGGTCAAGAACAAATTTACAACATCCACATGAATCTAAAGTAATGTCCTTTACATGTTCCTCACTCCCTTTAATTGGAATATCATCAATGAATGGCATGGTTATATGAGAGATAAAATCATGTAAGACCATATTCATAGCACTCATCATATGATCCATAGAATTAGTGGCTCCTTGTGGTAAAGTACACATTCACACTAAGCCTAAAGGAGTTTTCATTGTGGTTATGTCATGACTATCAATTGCTACTTGGAATTGGTCATACCCAAAGTATAAATCACCCATTGAAAAGATAGAATGTCCTGAAAATGATTCAACAAACTCATCTATAATGGGCCCTATTCCTAGATTCCTTATGGTGACTTTATTGATGGGTTACAGATCTTGAATAACACAAAGTTTCCCATTCTTTTTAGGCATAGTGACCATCTATTTGAGTAAGGTGCAAAAGATGTCTCTGAAAATTTCATGTTTATCTTCTCCTTAAGTAGTTTCATTAGCTCAAGTAAGTGAGCTTTTGGAATTGGTATAGGGTGAAGATTCCATGGAATGTGTGGAATAGTAAAGATTATCATGGATGCAACAAGCTTAGGGTGTGCTCAACCAATCTCATGAGGATACATAGTAAACGCTTTTCCATGGCTATGTATGACTCTCTCAAATTTATCTCTCTCTACTAGCAAAAAAAATCATCATCTATACCAATTTTTAGTTGTTTGATTCTCTCATCTGTGAATGTATGTCCTATGTTTTTCTTATCTCAAAGAATTGTATCATTTTTCACATCAAAATTTTTTACGTTACTTCCTTGGGGTAATGGTTGAGCTATGGGTTTGATTTTTTCATCTAGAGTTTTGTACTCAGTTTCAACTAAGGTATCATGTATTTGGTTAATTTGGAGCACTTTTCAACATTGAGAGCATACTCATCAAAGGAAGAAAGAAGAATAATGTGGGAATTAAAATTTTGCTAAAGACATAACTTTAACTCCTCAAGAGTAGAGAAATAATATGTCTCAATCACATGCTTAATGTTCTCATCATGTTCCATGATTTTGTTGGTTTTATAATTTTTGTGGGTTTTTCGGATAAAGGACTTGGATGCTTGAATCGTATGAAGGAAATCTAACCTAGAATGTGGGAAACAAAGTGACAAACTAGTGTACATCTTTGCTGGTTGAGAGATCTCAAACCAATGTCTACTCTTGTCCCACTCAACAATGGATTCTATCCAATCATATGTAGCTCTAAACATGAATTGAGGTGCACTATCACTACAAACATGCTCATGACCCTAAGTAAGAATAGGCTTCTTTCTAATTGACAATCGATTCCTAGGATGATTCACTCCTACCATTATGACGTGAAGTGATTGCATTCCATCCTTAGACTTAATTTTCACATAGGTAGATCCATCATCCATGGCTTTCGTTTCCATACGACTCTCACAAATAAAGGGCTGACCTAAGAGAACTTCATAGGAGCAATTAGCACAAGCTCCATACAAGGTACCTACACCAACATTTGTAGTTCTCATATGCCATCCATAATCTTTATCTATAGGCCATCAAAATTTATCATAGACTTCTCTTGAAATCACATTGATTTTGAAGCCAAAATCTATTAATGCATTTACAATGATAGCATTCTTATCATTTCCTATTTTAACATGCATCTCTAATGTACCTCTAGACCAAAATTTTCTTTTCAAGTGACTTTCAAAATTGTTTTCATGATTTGCATGGTCAGGTTGAATAGGTCCTAAAAAATTCTTACTAACATTTACTTCATCATCATCAGGGTCCTCTTCATCAGATTCATCAAAGTTCAAGGCTTCATTCATACCTTGATCTTGATTTAGAGAATCTTGCATATCAATATCTAGATTAAGCTTAAACCTCTTCATTTTAATTAGACCGATAAAGTTATCTTTAAAAACAAGCTTTGCAATAGAGAAAACTTGTTCTATAGACATAATCACTTGAGTCTTAAGAAAAATATCATCCAAAATATCCATAGGATCTATTTTTCTCTCAATTTTTGAAATCAGGATGGCTTTAGGTTTTCTCTTTGGTTTCTTTTTGTTTTTGCTCAGGATCTTGTTTTTGTTCACATTCTTGTGTTTGATCTTGAGTTTGTTTTGATTGTTCTTGTTTGTATAAAGGCGTTGGTTCCATTTTTCTTTGACTTTGTCTTCTTACCTTTTTGTCTCTCCTCTTGTTTTTGTTCATTGGGTTGTGATTCTTGTTTTTCATCTTTGGGTTGTATTGTTTCCCCTTGCTTTACGATGGTTTTTACTCCCTCTGACGTTTTGTTTTTGAGTCACTCTTCTTTCACTAGTCTCAGTTTCATCTCTTTCTCATTTTTCTTCTACATGGGATATGAGAAATAAGAGATTGATCTTGTATCGATGACTCCCAAGCCGTTATTCTCCTAATCTCATCTCGTGCTCTTACTAAAGCCTCTGTGATAAATTCAACTTCCTTTATGGGTCTACTTGATTCTCCTTCTTGTTCATCAAGAGCTTCTAGTTTCAACCCTCTAGTTCCTACATCCATTATGGTTACCATCATTTCATTCTTTCCTTACCATAATTTCCTTCCAAAGGTAGCCTAGATTGATAGTCACATATTTTCTTGTCTATGTCTATTAATAGTCATTGCTCCTTAGCGGCCTTCAATAGTTCACAATCTCTCAAAAAGTGCTCCAATGAATCACACCAAGGACACCTACGAGGACCACACACAAAACCATTTAGATTTTGAGGATTTTGAATAACTTCTGGTGGGCAATTTTGAAATTGAGGACTTTGTTGGTAAGGTATTGCTTTAATAGGCTAATTAGTATTTTCATAAGGCAATTGATGTATTTGAGGAGCTTGGGGAGCAACATGTGGTACTTAAGGTTCAAGGGGAGCTTCCATAGTATAAGGGATACATGCTTTGATACATTTGAGGATTTTGCACATGAGGATGAGGATTTTGCATTGAAGGATTATGCATTGAAGGATTATGCATAGATTTATTCAACTTTGGGTCTCAAACCCTGAGTGAGCTTGAAGTGTGCCATAAGAGGCTAGCTTATGTGACTGAAAGAACCTTGAAGGATATATACATCAAACAAATAGGTGTGATGCTTTTCAAATTGGGGAGGCACAAAGACAACCATTCAATCACAAAGGCTACATCCACAACAACATATTGGACTTAGTACATATAAATGTATGGGGGCCAAGCCAAGAACCTTGATTAGTAGGATCAAGGTATTATGTCTAATTTATTGATGACCAACATAGATG
Organism: Ceratopteris richardii; assembly: GCA_020310875.1. NCBI lineage: Eukaryota > Viridiplantae > Streptophyta > Polypodiopsida > Polypodiales > Pteridaceae > Ceratopteris > Ceratopteris richardii. The sequence goes on along the minus strand of CM035442.1, from coordinate 95,084,040 downwards.
GACTATTCTATACTTTATTAAGAGTAACAATGAAGTGTTTGATTGCTTCAAAAAGTATATAGTGCATATGGAGTGCTATGCAAATAGATCACTCAAGAAACTCATATATGATGGAGGGGGAGAATACTTCTCCAAGGAATTTGATGCATTCTTGCAGGATAAATGTATTGAGAGGGAGGTGACTACCAAGTACTCTTGTCAATTGAATGGAATTCTAGAGAGAAGAAAACATACATTGGTTGGATAATCCACAATAATGCTTGAAGAGAAGAGGTTGCCATATTATCTATGGGCAGAAGCTATTTGAACTACTATATATCTTGTCAATAGAATACCATCCAAATCACTTCAAGGTACTTATTGGATATGATTCAATTTAGATGGATTAGAGGTTCTACAATCCTTCAACCACATAATTCATTACAAGTAGGGATGTTGTGTTTGAAGAATAGAGGTCTTGATATGATGACGATGAATAAATGGTAACTTTGCCATATGATCTTGATTTTGATTTCCATCAATTAGGAAGCAAGCATGACACATAGGATCCAGGCACAAACATGTGAATTAGGTGGATCCAAATTATTAGTCCATTTCTAGGCATAACTGGTGCATATAGTTAGTAATGAAGGTGGGATTCTTATCCCTTGCAAGACTTTGAGAACTCTTGATTCACTTGGATTTGTTTTGGAGAACTTGAAGTTTGGTTGTCCCAAACATCTAACTTAGATGTTTGTTCATTGGTTTACTTTGATCCAACAGTTACTGATTTTTTCACTCGTCTAGAGGACTACTTTGTCCTAATGAGTCAAAAAATCCTATGTAAATTGTAGAAGAAAGTTTACCATCTTCTTTGAATCAACCATAGTATTACTTGACCAAGTCAAATTCAAATGAAAATTGATCAAATTAGGATACTTCTCTCAAAGAATTGAGCTAAAATTTCTTTGGGAATTGTCAATAAATTCCTAACTTCTCTATTCTAGAGTATACTAGACTCTACAAAATCATTTATGCTATAACTTGAAGCAAACTCAAATAAATAAGTCCACTTGGACTTATTATCTTTTGAAGATTGAAAAGGTTCTTGTACATAACACCTATCTATGATGTTTTAATTTAGTTATCTAATTCTAACTAGCTAACCCTGGTCTTTTGCAAAAAGGAATTAGATACCCTATCTGAGCCTATTTCCAAAAGGTTTGGAAAGCGGAAAGAAATAGCTAAAACTCAGTACAACCAATTCAAACTTCGAAGATATGTAAGCTTGCTATGAGTCAAAGTCTAGATGACTCAGGACTTTAACTTCTCAAAGATCTGTTTCAACAGGGTATTGAAGCATTTTTTTTCTATCTTTAAGAGAAATAAGCTAGATTGTCAAAAAGATTCAAAGCAAATCCAAAAACATCATCCAACCACAAGATACTAGTGTGGTAACCAACATCAGTGTGTCGACGCACTGAGGTTCTGTTGATGAGTTTTGTATTCAAATAATGCTTCACTTGAGAATAAGTTCAGGTCATATTCAATCTTTCTGACTCCTTACTAGGAATGCAATTCTTGTGCATTTCTTTGAGTCAAAAGAGTGAATTTACCAAGTTACACTAGGAACTTGATGTTTGACTTAGTCAATCAAATCCTTGGTTGAAGAGATCAAAGTCCAACTTCTTTTAGAAATTTATCAAATATTTTTGATTGACAACACTTAAGGTTGAGGTGTTCTAAGAAGATAATAGAAGTTACTTACTTCATATCTTCAATTTTGTTGATCTTGAAGTTATGTGAAAGTATCTTACGATACTACTTTCATCCTTCTTGAATTAAACTCCTTCTTTGAAGTTTTAATTTCCGTGAGGATTAAAACTAACTTCAAGATCCAAACTAGGACTAAAAGATAATCATCAACTCACGGTCCTATGTCCTATACCATCTTTCCTACATCAATCTGAGTATAAAATCTGGTGTCCCATACCACCCTATTTTATATTCACATTTACGTGTGAGTGAATATTATCCTCAAGTCTAAACATCTATTGATAGAGTACCTTCTTGCTTCAATTCTTTACAAGAATTTTGAAGTTTTAGGCATTACCTCTTACTAGATTTTCCAGGTTTTTGATCCCTTCACATGATCTTGTCACGACCTTTTGCTTTCCTTGAGGAATTTAAACCTTTTGATGGAGCATCCATCCTTCTTTGCTAGGGTTTTCAAAATGAAAACCAGTATGAATTCCAAGTACTTGAATTTTTATAGATTCAAGTTCAATTGGTTTATCCTTGACCAATTTGTAGTGACAAGAGCTTTTCACTTCTTGTCTTTAGATTCCTTTCTTATTGATGCTTTAGGTACCTACCGCGGTCGGAACTTTACAGGAATCTCTCTACTGCCTAAGTCTAAGCATCCGCTCATGCTCTCTGGATTTGTACCAAAATCCCTTTAAGGGTAGGCAAACACTTATCTTTTACCTTCTACAGACTCAAGTACCGTCCACGGTTGCAGACTACATTCTTGGAATTGCCTCACTCTGTTCAAACTTGGAACAACTTACTTTTTTCCATTGGATAAATGGAACCTGAGTGAATAATTCCCAAAAGGAACTTTATTGCCAATACTTGGGCAATCTACAAAGTAGTTCTAATCGCATGTTCTTGGGCAATCATGGCCAAGCTTGATCATTTTTAGTTGATCTTGTGACTAAAATAAAGGCTTAGTCTTTATTTTAGAGATCTCCAGATTATCAAAAAGCTTCTTTGCTTACCTGTGGGAGTTTTTTTTTAGAGATCTTTTCCCAACTTAAGTCCAGGTGATTGAACATTAATGCCTCTCAGATTCCAAAGCTAAGATTCTTTGATATTCCTTTATGTTATATCAATATTTAGACTTAATTACCAATACTAGTGGTTTGGGAGTTACTGGGAACTACTTACTATTAGAATTTTCTTGAAAGGTTCTAGTCCCATATCTAGGGAGATTTTTCTTTGAAGAACTTTAGATTCCTATCAAGGAATCGTAACACTAAGCCAATGATTCATCTCGAAATCTTTTGCTTTCCAGTCCAATGATTCAGTTTGGAATCCTTAGATTTACTGGAATCTTCTTTCTAAAAGAAATACGGACTATTGAACAAGAACAAGACTTAAGGGTTTATTGCTTGTCCAAAAGATATTCCTTTTTAACTAAGGAAATAGTTAACTAGGCTTTTTCCTTTATTGGTTTAACTTTTAGGAAGTAGCTTAATTCCTAAATATTACTTTGAAGTATCTTTTAGAAAATATATTGATTCCCAAAGATTAATTTGACTTGGGTTTCTTCTTTAAGCTCAAAATTAGCTTAAACAAAACCAAGCATACTTTATATCTTGGCAAAACATCTATATCTTAAAGAGGTTTTGCCTTCTTCATCTTTTGGCAAAACATCCATAACTAGTAGATGTTTTACTCTTATTTCTTTATACACCTTTTATCATTCGTTGGTCCTATCATATATTATGAATTTATGTGTATTTTGGGACGAGTTCATGAATCAACTAAGATCCTCTACTTGGAACATCTACCTTCCCTAAAATAAATTCATCTCGAACATGGTAGGAGAATGATCTTATGTATGGAGTAGAAGACTTGAATATTTCATTTTGGTGTTTCTCTTTTAGGAAATATCTCAAATCCTAAAAGTCACTTACCGAGGTTTCATCGTGAGATACGAATCTTGAAACCACAAAGAAACTTCTTAGAACTTTCGAACTCTTCTAAATAGGAAAGTGCTTGCAAAGTTTCCATGTTTTCATGGCCCTATGCATCATTGCAAGAGATACAAAACATGAACAAAACAAAACTATTGAACTTCAAAGTTCAATTTGTATTTAGATTCATCGAGTTAGTTGTTGAGTTCCATGGAATCTAAGAGTGCTCATGGAACTTAGAAATATAGTTGAAGTTATCATCCAATCTTGGGATGCTTGAGAAGTTACATAAATTACGTACCTAATCAACTAAAGATTATCTTCATGACTCCCTAAGTACATCCGAGACTTAGAGTCATCATACATCACAAAAGCTTTGCAAGTAATTTAAGTTTTCTTGATCATCAAGAATACTTAACTTTCTCCTAGTACCTATTTGTACCTAGCAAGACATCAAACATACTTAATTGTCATTAAGTATTTAATTTTGATAGCGAAGTATCAACTTGAGAAGGAATTGAATAATTAGTTGAGCTGCAAACTAGAACTAGTACGTCTTTGCAACTAACTAGTCCTCTGTCTTCCCTAATGTCAAGGCGCGAGCTTTATAAAGTAAGCTAAGTACTAAGAGAGCACATTTTCATATCTACTTGCAAATAGCATCCCGTACTATCATGCAAATGCATATGCCTACATGCAAATCCATATGCTCATATGCATATACATGCATGTTCTTTGCATGCCCAAAAAAATAATGCAACAATCATGCATGAGCTTGATGCATGACTTTTCCTTATACTAAGAATGTATATCATGCAATCTTGGTGCATGTATATCCTTTCCTTTGTCCTTATTGTAAGACAATAGTTACGCAATATAACACAGGAGCAATAGCAGAGAAGATAACAGATATAGGAGAATCTCAACAATTTTCTACTAGCAGCAAGTACAAAGATGATGGCATTGTCCACCCGTGCGCTCTCAAGGTAGAGCTTAAATGGTGATCTAGACAACTCTAGATAGGGAGATACAAGGTAGACCCTGGTAACTCCCTTTCCTTATAATATCTTACATGGTCCAATATGACCTTCATCCAACATTCAAGTTGGGATTCCCATCAATTGGGTAATGCACGCTTGGCTTCTCCTCATAAAGGGGGCCTTACAAAATGTGCATACAATCATTGAGGGGTAGACATTGATCATACTCTAACACCCCCCCTCAATGTTTACCGATGATAAATCAAATAGGTCTCGGTCCTATGCCCATCTGTTGAAGATGCTTGTTGAGCTGCTCTCTTCCAAGTGCTTTAGTGAATATGTCAGCACAATTTGCCTCTGTTGGGCAATATTCTAGCTCCACAATTTCATCTTCAATTAGCTCACGAATGTAATGGTACTGTACTTCTATGTGCTTGGTGCGAGCATGAAATACTGGGTTCTTTGCAATAGCCATACAACTTTGATTATCACACTTGAGTACAATTGGCATATTTGATGGAAAGCCTATATCTGCAAGAATTCTCCTTAACCAGACTGCCTCACAAGAAGCAAAACAAGCTGCTTTGTACTCTGCTTCAGTGGAGGAGAGTGCGAGAGTTGGTTGCTTCCTACTTACCCAAGAAAATATTCCTGAACCAAGTGAGAAACAATATCCAGAAACTGATTTTCTAGAATCACAATCTCCAGCCCAATCTGAATCACAATATCCTTGGAGTGTATCACCTGTGGTATACAAAATACCAAAATCCAAGGTTCCTGCAATGTACCTTAGAATTCGCATTCCAGCATTCCAGTGACTCTCCTTAGGTTTGTTGGAAAACTTGCTTAACACTCCAACAGCATAGCAAATGTCTGGTCTAGTGTTGCACAGAAAAATAAGACTTCCAACGAGCTTCCTATACTTCTTAGCATCTACATCAGGCATGTTATCATCCATAGATAGCTTATGATTTACCTCCATAGGTGTGCTAGTTGGTTTGCAGTCCATCATTCCGAATGCCTTGAGAATTTCTTTGGAATATTTTTGTTGTGAGATGAAAATGCCATCCTTCCTTTGCCATACTTCAATTCCCAGACAAAAATGGAGTAGACCTAAGTCTGTCATTTCAAACTCAGTTCCCAAGCTGATCCTAGTTTGATTGATGAGTTCCTGATGATCTCCTGTAATGATCAAATCATCTACATATACAATGACAACAACTAGCTTGCTATCCCTTTTCGTTACATACAAGTTAGCATCAGAAGTACTTCTTTCAAAACCCATATTTTTGAAAAAATGATCAATTCGTTGGTACCAAGCCCGTGGAGCTTGCTTAAGTCCATACAAAGCTTTCTTCAACCTGCAAACTTTATTTTCTGAATTGGGCACCTCAAAACCTGGTGGTTGAGATACATATACCTCCTCCTTGAGGTGACCATTCAAAAATGCAGATTTGACATCCATCTGGAAAATAGGCCAAGACTTTTGTGCAGCTACTGCAAGTACCGTCCGAATAGTTGTCATGCATGCTGTTGGTGCAAAAGTTTCTTGAACATCAAATCCTTCAATCTGTGAAAAACCCTGTGCAACTAATCGTGCCTTATACTTTTCTAATGTTCCATCAGCTTTATACTTAGCTTTCCAAATCCATTTAGTACCTATTACCTTCTTCTTTGGCGGCAAGTCGACTAGATCCCATGTATCATTTTTGAGTATACTATCATACTCAGACTGCATTGCCGCTCTCCAATCTGGATCATCAATGGCTTCTTCAATGGTGGTAGGTTCCTTTATCGAACCCATGATATCTGCCATTAGAGCCATGTTAACAATGTGTTCTGAGGCTCTTCTTTGTTCCTCTATTCTCTTTGATCTTCGTAATCCATCCAATGATGATTCTGGTGCATCTACATGTGGATTGTGATCATCAAAGAGCTGTTGTGTCCACTTCGGTAGTGGCTTACGCTGTGCAGCTACAATTGGTTGGCTTTTTATTGAGGAAATTTCTCCATCAGATGTTTCCTCCTCCTCAACTTTAACCTGTCTTTTGATAGGCACAAGGTGAGATATTTCTCCGTTTGATGAGATAGTAGATTTACCTTTATCTTCTACTAAGTGTGGTCGTTCATCAAACACCACATCTCGGCTGACAAAAATCTTCCTTGCCTCAGGATCCCATAACCTGTATGCTTTAGACTCTTCACTATATCCTAGGAAGACACACTTTTTGCTTTTTGAATCCAACTTTGATCTTGTTGAATCAGGAATATGTGCATAACAGAAACAACCAAAAATTCTGAAATGCAAAACTGAAGGCTTTTTACCAGAATATGCTTCTTGAGGAGTCATCCCCTTCAGAGCTTTTGTGTAGCTTCGATTGAGGATGTAGACTGCTGTATTGACTGCTTCTGCCCAGAATGAATCAGGCATGTCTTGAGCCTTTAACATACAACGAGACATTTCAACTACTGTCCTGTTCCTGCGCTCAACAACGCCATTTTGTTGAGGTGTATGAGCTGTGGTAAGTTGCCTTTTCACACCATGCTCCTTACAGTAATTGTTGAATTCTGTTGACAAGAATTCACCTCCTCTATCTGTTCTAAATTTCTTCAGTTTCCTTCCTGATTCACTTTCTACATACTTATGCCACGCTTTAAATTTTTCAAAAGCATCAGCCTTCTCTCGAATGAAATAAACCCACATCTTTCTACTATAATCGTCGACTAACAGCAAGAAGTAGAAAGATCCTCCTAAAGCAGGTGTAGACATTTTACCGCAGAGATCAGCATGTACCAACTCTAGAGGAGCTTGAGATCGATTGCTGGTCTCTCTTGGAAATGCCTTTCGTTGTTGCTTGCCCATCATACAAGCTTCACAAGGTTCCTGCAACTCTGAAAATGCAGGCAAATGAGCAACCATCCCTGTTCGTTGCATCTCCTTCAAAACTGCAAATCCGAGATGCCCAAATCGTTGGTGCCATAACCTGCTTACATCTTTATCTTCTGTAGCAGTTAAAGCACTTAACTCATACAAGTTATCCCGTCGTGTGCCTTTACCTACAACATTACCTGATGAATCCATGATTTCGGCACCACTCTTATTGAAGTGAACTTCGAGTCCACGATCTGTTATTGCAGAAACTGACAACAAATTTCTTTTGAGTGTAGGTACATAGAGAACATCGGATAACTTTTTCTCAACACCTGGAGAAGTGATAAAAGAGATGGTTCCAGTTCCTTCAGCTGGACACTTGGAGTCGTTTCCCACCACTACATTGATGGATTCCCGCAGAGGCACTAGGGAACTATACCAATCCTTTTTACTAGTCATATGGCGAGAAGCTCCACTATCTAAAATCCATGGCTCATCAACACGAGCTTGAGCAGATGAACATACCTCTTCAATAGCTACCCAAAGTTCCAGCTCTGTGTTGTTTGCAGACTCTTTGTTCTTCCATGATGATTTTACAGTCCCATTCCGTTCATCAGCTTGCTTCTTTCTGCAATCCTTGATGGCATGGCCTTTCTTTTCACAATAGAAGCAACTTCTTGTGAACTTTTTCTTCTTTGGCTTCTTCTTTGATCCCTCTGAAGAGCCTTTACCTTTTGCATTTGCTGAGAATGCAGCATCAGTTGTACTTTGCCGATTCTTCAGCCGCATCTCTTCTTCTAAAAGCATGGCACAAAACTCTTCAAATGTAAGAGGAGTTGGCCTTACCTGAGTGTTAAGGGCTGTTACTAATCCATCATACTTTGCTGGAAGAACACGTACAGATCTTCGAGCTAGCTCTTCTGGTGTTATAACAACACCAACTGCAGCCAATTGATCTTGAAGATGCTTTATCCGTTTGATAAAATCTTCAGCCTTTTCAGAATCAGAATGCTTTTCATTTGCCAACTGATTTTCTAAATTCTGTATCCTAGTGTGGTTCTTGGTCTCATATTGTCGAGCCAATATGCCCCAAGCCTCATGTGCTTTAGTAGTATGTTGAACTAAAGTAAGCACAGAATCACTTACACTAGTGACAATCGCACATAATGCATCAGCATTCCGCCTCTTCCAGCTCGTAGAAGATCTGGATCTGGCTGAATCATCAATCTTGAATTTGCTGGATCTTCAACTGGTATAGGCTCTGGATCCAATCCCATCGGTCCCATGACAGTGTCAAGTAATTCATAGGAGTCCAAAATTGCAGAAATTTTGAACTTCCAGAGTGTATAGTTGGTTCCATCCAGCTTCCCTTCAGTGAATGCAGGTGGACGAATTCGAATAGGTGCAGCATTAACATTAGGTGAAGCACCAAGACTAGTGTTCGACGATGAAGCCATCATGTAATCACTCGAATAATCTACTGATATTCTAGTCTGCTAGTAGGCTAAAATAATGATACTTCTCAAGCTATTCGAACCTTACAGCTCTGATACCATGTAAGACAATAGTTACGCAATATAACACAGGAGCAATAGCAGAGAAGATAACAGATATAGGAGAATCTCAACAATTTTCTACTAGCAGCAAGTACAAAGATGATGGCATTGTCCACCCGTGCGCTCTCAAGGTAGAGCTTAAATGGTGATCTAGACAACTCTAGATAGGGAGATACAAGGTAGAGGTATGCTGGCTCAACTCAATGTCTTAGGTAGTGCAGAAGTCATGTATATATAGGATCATGGGTGGCCTGCCATGGACGGCTATACATGGGCGGTAGAGCGTGGGCGGCCACCGCCCGCATAATTGCCATACACGGCTTAGACTGGTTGAACCGACCTAACAAATATAAATGATTTGTGACTCCGACAGGGAATATTCCATGGAATATTCCCTTTACCGTCGCCACAATTGGGGACCCTGGTAACTCCCTTTCCTTATAATATCTTACATGGTCCAATATGACCTTCATCCAACATTCAAGTTGGGATTCCCATCAATTGGGTAATGCACGCTTGGCTTCTCCTCATAAAGGGGGCCTTACAAAATGTGCATACAATCATTGAGGGGTAGACATTGATCATACTCTAACACTTATGCACTATGATATAAAAACATATCCTTGTGGTGCAATAGAAAACTTACTCAATGGAAAGAAAATCTAAAATTAAACTACCAAAATACATTCTTTGATGCACAATGATCCTTTTTTAAACCAAGTCTTTCCTTAATGCAAATTAATGCTTGGAATGAGAAGTTGATTGTTTCATTATCCTTATCTAGAATTAATGGATTAAAATCTTGGCTATTTCAATGTGAATCTAGGATTAAGAGTAGAATAATGAAAACAAGATAAATCAAGCATTAAAGCCAAGTAGACACTGGAAAATACTTAGCTTTGATCATAATAGCTTCGTCCATCCTATGATCCTTGCAAGGAGCTATTCACCATCCTTGTTACCTTCAAGAATCTTGTACTCATAATTCTTGATCACACCCAATGGATAGAACAAAGGCCTCTATTTGTCGGTCCAAAACTAGGAATTACATGATCATGGGTTCAAAACCCATCGGCCGTCCTTTTACATTTTTAATTGTGGTGAAGAAGCTCCAGCAGCCCATAGAGTAAACATCTTGTTTCACTCTTCTCCTTGTTATGCTTAACGAATTTAAATATATTGTTCATGTATGAAGATGACATATGCAAGGCGTTTTGGTCTGCTTGATGAGGCTTAATACTAATAGGCAGACGTCTTGGGTTCAAGACCTGTCGGCCTTGCCCTCTTTTTTTTGCTTCGTAAGGAAGAGGCTTACAGGAGGGTGAGATTGAAGCTATGATTAGGGCCGAAGAGCAGTGGATGTTCACGAAGGTTGTGGTCTCATGGTTAGAGGAGTAATGTGTTCCTCTACAAGTCACGGGATCAAGTCCCGCAGGTCGCTTTTGAGGAGAGACAAATACTTCTGTTATCTCCTCCGTTGGAGTGTAATTTTTTGTCGCCAAAACGTTGGATTAGAAGCAGTGAGCACCACCTCATTTCCAGCAACCAAATTCGCTTCGTGGTTAGAAGCAAGGGTGCATCTCTACGTGGTCATGGGTTCAAAATCTGCTAGCTACAGCCTACCGATGGCATTCCTTTCTTATTTATAGACCTACAAAACTCAATCTTCGACCTTCTTGTGCCCTATGTTCTCTGCACAACCCACGTGAAAAACTGAAATGAAGACGATGACGAAGGGCACCCGAGTATGATTAAAAGAAGCTCTACAAAATGATGAAATATCAAGCTTTCCATAGAAGCGCCAACTTGGGAACAAGATGATAATGAATCCTAATGGATTTCATGAGAACTTAAGAAAGATGATGAGCTCCCGAGGTCACCATGAGAGCTTGCCTAGTGCTCTGATACCAATTCAAGAGAACAAGGATTATGACCACCACTGGCTAGAGAGATGACCCAACCAAATGCCTCATATATAGCTCTCTCCAGGGGACTGCCTTCTTGGGCAGGTGGATACTAGCCAGCCATGTGTTAGCCATGTAACTCCATGTGCACCAAGTGTCCCAGTTAACTCAAGTTAATTCAAGTGGATGCTTCTAAAAGGCTCTAGATCTCTTTGGGCGAAATAATCTCCCCATGTTCCCCATGGGGATTGAACCCAAGACCTCCTCCTTCACATGCTTAAGACTTAACCACTAAGCTAAGTGGATCACTTGTTCACAAGAGCACAAGACCTCCTAGTAAGTCTAAACTCAAGATCTTTGGTCATACACACGGATGACCAAACGGTGTTCGATTTCAGATCCGTCTGAACTGGCCAGACCCTTCGATCATAGAATTACTTTATTACAATTCCACAATCCAAAAAGTGATTCAAATGATGACCAAGATGAAAGGGAAAAGGATTACAAGCTATGGAATTCATGAGGCAAAATAAAAATACAAGAGTGTGGAGAATGCTCCAAGAAAACACCTAGAAGGTTAACAAGAGAGAAGAAACAACCAAAAAGGTATGGATATTATTCAACATTTGTTACAAATTATTCAATCTACTTGGCAAAGAACTCAATTTAACAAGAACCCTCAACCTATGAAGAAGCAAAGGGAAACCCTAATTGGAAAAGGCTATAGAAGAAGAAATAGATGCTTTGAAGGAGATGGATACTTGGAAATTTGTTCCACTGTCATCCAATTAGAAGGTAATTGGTTGCAAGTGGGTATATAAACTTAGAATAAAATGAGATGGATCAATTTGCAGGTACAAGGAAAGGTTAGTTCCCAAAGGATGCTAAAAAATGCATGGTATAGACTATTAGGCATTCTCCCCATTTTCAAAGATTACTACAATTAGAACGTTGATAAGTTTAGTTGCTACTAGAAACTAAAGACTACTCCATCTTGATGTAAAAAATGCATTTCTTAATGGTTGATAAGTGAAGAGGTATACATGTCACAACCTCTAGGTTTTGAAAACCCTAATTATACATCTTATGTCTCCAAACTTAATAAAGCATTGTATGGATTAAAACAAGCTAGTAGAGCTGGGAATTATGTGTTGGTTACATACCTTCAAGATCAAGGGTTGATACCTAGCAACTCAGATGCTTCATTGTTCATCAAAAGGTATCATAATGAGGTTATCTATCTATGTGTATATGTAGATGACATAATTTTGACAGGTGATGACTTGAATGACATTCAATCAGTGACTTAGGTGAGCTCACATATTCCTAGGTATGTAAGTGATTTACAGAGGTGAACGGATGTATCTATCTCAGAGAAGATACATTCAAGTCCTACTCCTTAAGATAAGAATGGAGAACACCAAGATTGCAAGAACACCCATCAAAATGAATCATAAAGTAAGTGTGTGTGAAGGTGAGTAGATTGATGGTCTTCAAGAGTATCAAAGTCTAGTTGGTACCTTAACATATGATACTCACAAAAGACTAGATATATCCTGAGAGAGATCGAGACACTTCTTGAAGCCAGGTACACACATACACACATACACACATACACACACATACATATGCATACATACACATATACACACCTAGACACACACACACATACACATGGACAGACACACACATACACATGGACACACACACACATACACATGGACACACACACACATATACACACTAATTTATGTACACAGATACGCATGCATACACACACATATATACACACATAGACACATGCATACACACATAGACACACACACACACAGAAACACACACACACACATACACATACACACGCATATATACACACACACATAGACACATAGACACATACACACATACACACTTACACACACACATCGACACACATTTATAGACACACATACACATGCATACAAACACATATATATAGATACACTTGTATATACACACATAGACACACACATACACACATAGACACACACACATACACACACATACACACACATACACACACATACACATGCATGCACACATACACATACACACATACACATACACATACACACATACACATACACACATATATGTGCATACACACACGTAAATAAACATACACACACACATACACATACAATTATACATATGCATACATACATGCTTACATGCATATACACACATACACACGCATACATACATACACATACACACATATATTTGCATACACACACATGTAGAGAGACATACACATACATGCATACACATGCATACATAATGCATATGCATATGCATACATACATACTTACATGCATACACACACATACACACACATGCATATGCATACATATATGCTTACATGCATACACACACATACACATGCATACACATACACATGCACACATACACACACATATATGCATACACACACATAGAGAGACATACACACACATACACATACATGCATACATAATGCATATGCATATGCATATGCATACATACATACTTACATGCATACACATGCATATGCATACACATGCATATGCATACATAATGCACATGCATATGCATAGATACATGCATACACATACACACACATAGACACACACACATACACATACATATACACACAGATTTACACACATACACATGCATACACACACATACACACATAGACACACACAGACACATACACACACATATATGCACACACATACACACATACAAACATAGACACATACACACATAGACACATACACACATAGACACATAATGCATATGCATATGCATACATACATACTTAAATGCATACACACACATATGCATACATATGCATACATAATGCACAGGCATATCCATACATACATGCATACACATACACACACAGACACATACATACACATAGACACATACACACACATAAACACATACACACTCATAGAAACATACACACTTACAAATCCAGAAACATTTACACACACACATACACATGCACACAGACACATATATATAGATACACACGTATATACACACATAGGCACACACACACACACACACACATACACACATAGACACTCACACACATACACATACACACACATATACACACACACATAGACACACACACTTACAC
>CM035442.1:94964873-95064873 GCA_020310875.1 Ceratopteris richardii | reverse complement strand
ACGAATGCATGCAAGCATTCCTTAGCGACTACGAACATGAACTTCAAAATCTCCAAAGTAAAAGGTGAAGAAACTAGATGTAATCTCGATAATAATGAGATTACAAATATATCTTCTTTCACGGATTGGCTATATAGTCGTTTGCAACGTGCCAACGCAAATAATGAAGAAATCTCAGATGAGTAGAGATAGTTCATGATAGGTTGTGAACAAAAGGTAATTTTATTTTAATAATATTTTTTTTCATATATGTATATTAGTTTCTATTTACTAAGTTAATTTCTTTTGCAGGCTCGAATGTTCACTAATATGTGGGCTTTTGGACAACATATTAGAACGAAAGCCATTGATTCTTTACAAAAAACAGAGGATTCTAGTAATGTTGCTTCTTTCAAGCAACTATAACGTGCTAGCTCAAAACACAGGAACCTTATAGATGGCGAACTTGGTTACGTGGAAAGTGTTGTTGGTATCTAGGAGATTTCATTTCACACATTCAAACAGGTAGAAAAAAGTTTATATTTTTTATGATAGAGTTAGTTATTTTTTTAAGCACCTAATAATGGGTTTTTGTTTTTATATATTTTGATAGGTCATTTATAAGGTTGATTGGTTTCGAGCCAAGTATAAAGGTAATAATTCCACATTAAGAAAGGAATTATCTGGGTTTTGGGCAATTGATTCTTCCAAGGTAATGCGATCTACCAAAGAACCATATATTCTTCCTAGGCATATTGAACAAGTATTTTTTAATAAAAACCCAGATGTGCACCCTTGATGGCAAGTCATTCATGTTCAACCTAGAGGTAGGTCATTGTTTGAATAGTTTATTGTTAGAGAGATGGAAGAAAGTCCTCTTGGTGATTCACCGTTAGATACTGATACATCAACATCTGAAAGAGAAATTAGAATCATTATATGTGATAATGATACTAATCTATTTGATGAAGAGGATAATACTCTACATGCTGATTCTATTGATGAGGAAGAGGAATTACCAAAAGTTGATATTAATCCATCAATAGATGATGTGACTCATGAGAGCACGGATTTAACAATAGAAGAAATAAATGAAATCAATAAGGATAATGAAGATGAGACTATATTGATGTCTTACCAAAATGATGGCAATAATGAAAACATATGAGCAGATTAGATAGTAAATTGTACTCAAGATATTGATCAATAACTTGAAGCTTCTGAATGGATATCAAATAATAGATTCTTTATTCAACTTGAATAATGATGAATCCTACTAGAGAGATGAAATCATGTTCTTTCAAGTAAGAACATGAAGCTCGCGAGTATGCCTAATTATTTTATATATAGCTTTATCTTCGAGGAGCAAATTTTTATCATGTATGTATGCACATGTGTGTGTATTCATGTGTATTATATGTATACATGTGTTAGTATGCATATATATGTATTTCATGTATAAGTATGTGTGTGCGTATGTGTGATATATGTATACATGTGTTAGTCTGCATATGTGTATATATGCATATGCATTTGTGTAAAATATTCATGTATTCATGTAATATATGCAAGTGTTTATAATTGTGTATGCATGTATAAGTATACATTTGTGCATGTAGGCATGTATATGTGATGTGTACATGTATATATGTATATGTGTCTATGTGTAATACAAATATAATTAGATTAAATCACATTTATTTATATGCATATTGAATAAAAAAATTATATCAATACCTGAACAAACACCATATCCTAGAAAATCGTGAATAGCCCAAGTCACAATACCATGAATCGTAATATGTCTTTCATTGATGCTTTTCGATACATCAATGACATTAATACCTCTCCATAACTATTGGAGATTGCCAATGAGAGGAGAAAGATATATATTCATATCTTTAAGTTGCCTTTTTCCTGGGATTAAAAGTGAAAGCATTAAATGTTCCTTTTTAATGCTAAGATATGGCAGAAGATTGTAGTTTATAAATACCACTAGCTATGTTGACCATTTACTGTATTTCATGGAGAATGGATTACCCCCATCTAATGCAACTCTTAACTTTAGATTCTCTGGATTTTGTGCAAATTCAGGTCATGTAGAATCAATATGCTAAAAAGCAACACTATCATGAGGAATTCTGATTATTCCATCAGTACTTTTATGATCATGTCCCCATGTCAAAAGCTTTGATCATTCGGGGCTTTGAAACATATGTCTAATCCATGGAGCCAATGGAAAATGTCTCAATACCTTTTTTGGGATTTTACCTTCTTCGTCCTTATATCGAGGAGATTGACATTTGGGACATGTCAAAGAGTCTGCATATTCACCTCTATATAAAATACAATCGTTAGGACATGCATGTATACATTGATAATCTATACCAAGATTGTTGATTATCTTCTTCATTTCATCGTGTGAGATACAAAGCATATTATCACTTGGTAAAAACTTTTCAGATAATAACCTGTAAGTCCATAAAAAAAAGATATATTAAAAAAATAAATAAATAAAGATACATATATATATATGCATATAATATTATATATGTGTATGCTTGTGTATGTGTACGTGGATGTGTATATGCATGTGCATGCATATACATATGTGTATGTGTATATGTATATATGTATGTATATGTGTTTTATAGGTGTACATGTATATATATATATATATATATATATATATATATATATATATATATATATATATATATATATATATATATATATATATATACGTATGCATATGTGTATGCATATATGTATATGTATGTGTGTATACATGTGTATGTATGTATGTATGTGTATATATGTATGAATGTGTATGTATTTATGCATGTCTAGTTGTGTATATTTGATTTTGTTTTTAATTTTCTTTGTATATTATGGTTTGCAGATTTTCATATCTAGACCATTGAATGGTCTAGTTGTCTCTCATTTTATAGTCAATATATTACCTGTCTTGCTAAGTTGTTTACAAATATAAAGTATCAGTTAGTTATGGAGGTATTAAGTCATTAGTAAATTGGGAGGATCAAATTTATCGCAAATATTTTGAAAGATGCATGAATAGTTTTAAATGATGGGCAGACAAAAAGTATCCATTCAATGCAAGTTCTTGTTCCTACCTTAGCTAAAGTAAGAATAAAAACCTCCATTGAATGCACGCTTTTTTTTTGCCCATCCTTTAAAATTATTTTTTCATCCTTCAAAATCTTTTGGATAAATTTGGTCCTCCTATTTTACTAATGACTTAATACATTCATAGCTAACTGATACTTAATATTTGTATGCAAAAGAGTTAGCAGGATAGGTATTAGGTCGACTAAAATAGGAGAAACATGTGTCAAGAAGATCCTAAAGTTTGGGTGGACAATTCTATAAGCTAGATGGACAAAACATCTTCATTCGATATAGGTATGTATAATTTGACCTTACTCTCACAACATGTGTATGTATGTATATGTGTGTATACATTCATGTATATTATGTGTATGCTTATATATATATATATATATATATATATATATATATATATATATATATATATATATATATATATATATATATATATATATATATATATATATATATATGTGTGTGTGTGTGTGTGTTTATATATATATATATATATATATATATATATATATATATATATATATATATATATATATATATATATATATATATATATATATATATATATATATATATATATATATATATATATATATATACACCTTAATAGTACTACAACAAATACATTACTCCATCCAAAATGATTTTGAAGATTGAGAATAAGTAAGCTCACACTTAGTTGTGTCAAATGACTTCCTTCATAGTGCTGCACTATTATACCTTAATAGTGCTGCAACAAATACATTACTCCATCCAAAATGAAAGATTGAGAATAAGTAAGCTCACACTTAGTTGTGTCAAATGACTTCCTTCATATACGTGCTTTAGACATTCCTCTCGAAAATATTTCCCATTTTTAGAAATATCAATGCTCTCACTGTCATTTTGATACCAATCCTCAATAAAATCTGCCATGCCATCATCTTCATCATTGTCGCACAAATCTTGTACTTTATCTTCTTTTGAATATAGATCTCTCAACCTTGCATATTCTAGAGGATCACTTTTGTGTAGCCTCCTCATAGAAGCTTCTGATAAATGAAGTCTTACTGGCAATTGTGAATGGTGTAGAGGAATATCATCAACATCATACGTTGGAATCTACACACATGAATAAAGTTCATTAGTATTCCATAAATGAATAAAAAGTACATTTTAGACATAAAATTAAATATATAAGTTTTTAAATATGGATATAAATTTTTCATTCTCTCTAGCTAAAAGGTGCTCTTGGAGGTCTACACCATCCATAATTCACTAATAGTTCATCACCAACATGTAATGTAGTAATAACATTGACAACTATGTATCTTGATACATCTCTACTCATGTATGGTGATTCATGACTATTTTCATGCTCCTCAAATGTGTAATTAGTCCTTGAACTATTATGTAACCTTTGACTACTATTTATTAAACCCGCTATATTTCCATGCATGTAAGGTCTTCCATCAATATATAATCTTTCATTTTCTGCATGTGAAATCCTTCTACTAGTAAGGGATGCACATTCAAGCATACTCCATAAGTAGTCATGCTTTGAACATAACGTGCAAGTCGATGCCAATCTCCCCATCCATATATAGGACCACAAAATGACATAAGAGTGACTTCAGAGTTCGGAGGCACATACAAATCCTGTACAATAAAGAGACCACGATCAACATTAGTAAGAGTGGATGGAGCAATCATATAGTCATTACCCCAATAGTTCAAAACCTATCCATCTAAAGTAAGTGGTCCTCTATTCCATCCTCCATATCTTCTTCTATCATATATTTGTAATAGAAAAGAATCACGAGCTTGCAATGGATAATCTCCAGCCGTTTCAGTCTCTAAACCAGGAGGTAGAGGATTTCTATAAACCTCTGCTTGTAATTGATGAAGAGCAAGTCCATGACATGTATGAGGTATATTAACATCATCATCATCATTATCGAGCAAGTATTCCTATATATCAACAGTAATTTGATTTTGTATATGGTTTTTAAATAAAATAATGACATTAATTTATAGAAAAAATACATACCCAAGCATTATCACATTGACCAGGTGATGGTGCACACTCAAAAGTACCATACTCTGCCTCATGTTCAATACATTCCAATCATGGTCTTCGATACGTGCCATAACAAGAGTTACACCAACATATAATATGCTCTTGATAGTAAAATTCATCATAACTCCTATCGGAGGACACATGTAAAGTCGTTGCATGGATAGGAGGTGGTGGAGTGCCCTGTGATTGATGAGAATCTAATTATAATAAGAAACAAAAAAATATATAAGTTATGTATCTATCAAATATATTTAAAATTAAATTTTTGATATACTTACACTATATAGTCCTTGCACGATGAGGAGACGATGGTGGAGTTCCATCTAATTGATCAGAATCTACAAATAATGGTATTTGATATTAATAATCCGATTATTTACATACATATACATATTTACACATACACACATATTCACATATACACATTTACACATACACACATATTCACATATACACAAATACACATTATTGTGGGATAAATGCATGTATTTTGTATGAATGTGTGTATATGCATGCATGTGTATAGGTATATATATGGATATGTATATGTGTGTTTATGTTATATGTATGTGTATATGTTTGCATGTATATGTTTATGTGGATATGTGTATGTGTGTGTATATATGTGTATGCATTCTGATTTTTTTTTGTGTTTGAGATTAAATTAACAAGAGATATTTTATGGTGGAAAAAAATAAGAGGCGACCTAACATACCACCTGAGACATGACAATTTTTTCATAGATAGCTACGTCTTTAGGAGTCATTTCCTCAGCAGAGGTATACAAATTAATAGTTTACATTTATTATTTTTATATATTTTAGTAATTTTTTACATTTAATTGATGCATTTCTTTTTTCTTAAATAAACAGGCTGCTACAAAGAAGAGATTAGAGTCGGGCCATACATCGCACCTAGGCCAAATGTGCCATCATGGTTTTGTAGCTACATTTGTAAGTATATGTGTTATTGTGAGTATATTTTTTATTTTAGTTAAAATGCAAGAAACTAATCTTTTTTATTTGTTTCAATGCAACGAAAGGATTATGGCCGATATCCTACGAAACATGAGATTGAGTATGCTACACATTTTGGATATCGGTGTTTGAGCAAGTATATGCGAGATCATCTAGATGCCTTTGTGAGTATTATTAAATTTTATATAAATATTTTATTTTTATGGATATTTTAATTGTTTTACTTATTTAAAACATGTCCATCAGGCAAATATCTATGGTTTCCTTCATAAACAGTTTTACATAGTGCTTTGGAATAGCATGCTTCGAGTCGTGGTCCGCATAAGGGACAAGCATGGTAACCCGAAATTGATAAACCTAAACATTCACCATAACCAGGCCAATCATGCATCATCCACATAAGTATGCCTTGTACTCGCATGTATCCTCTTCTTATAGGTTAAGACATGTCATGCATAGTAATCCCATCCCATAAAATGCGTAGTTCTTCCACAAGTGGTGCAAGATATACATCCATGTTTTTTAACTTATACTTACCTGGTAGAATAAGAGCTAATAATAAATGACCTTTCTTTGTGGCCAGCCATGGTGGGATGTTATAATTAACCAAACATACAAGCCATGTGCTCCATGAAGAACTATGTAAACCAAATGGATTCACTCCATCCATAGCTAGGCCTAGACGTATGGATCGAGGCTCACTAGCAAACTCTGGCCACTTACTATCTATGTGCTTCCAAGCATCAAAGTCAGCAGGCACTCGCATTACACCATCTGTAGACTTGTGCTTTGTATGCCATGACATTAACTCAGCTATAGATTTTCATCTAAACATGTTCTTAATTCGTGGAATGATAGGAAAGTGGTAAAGAAGCTTTGCAGGGATTGCTTCGCCTACAAGGTCTTCTCTAAATCTATTTGCTCCACACTTTGGACATACGTGGAGATGCTCATATTCATTCCGAAAGAGAATGCAATCATTCAGACAAGCTTGAATTTTAGTATAATCCATTCCAATGGACTGTAAAAGTTTTTTTGCATCTCCATGTGTTGGAGGCATGTCATTTCCCTCTGGCAAAAATTGATCGTTAAAAAGCCTGCAATAAGCAATTAAGAAGATATTAGTAAATAAAGTTATTTTGATACAACAATGAAAGCCAATTTTTTCTCCACTTACATGAACAATTTAGTGACACTACTATCTGACCATCCATAAATGGATTGCAGATTGAGCATCATGAGTGATGCACGTAGTATAGATATCTTTGCTCCATTGTAAAGTGGTAAAGGAGCTAGTCTTCGCATGTTTTCATATTCTTCATCGACTTGTGACCGTGGAAATTCTGTTGTGTCCATGAAACTCTCCACATCTTCTCCACCATCCATGATCTTCGTCCATCTCATAAAATGCTTCGAGCATCTCTTCCATATGTTCATTCTGTGTAATATTATTAGTAATTGCTTGTACGTCCAAGTCCTTCTTTGTTCTCTTTTAAACACGAGAGGTTACCAGTGCAATGTCATTTGGGTCCATCTACTCACCTGGGGGACTGTGCGAACGGTAGCATAGTTTTTCTAGTCGACTCCTATCAAAGGATCCATACTCTCTAACATGTGTAGTACAAATACATCATTTTCGATAAATTTGATACTTGCACTGAGTGCAAGGACATGCCATTCTCTCCTCCGAATCGAGAGAAGCCATATCCTACAATATAGACATTTTAAATCGTTTGTTTTTTTTATTAAACCTAAAAATCCTACTCCTAAAGACTTAAACCTAAAATACTAAAACCCAAATACTTAAACACCTAAAAAAACCTAAAACCCTAATCTATGTAATTATCCTATTTTATCTATATATTCAGATTTTTTTCTTATTTAATCCTATTTTTATATATTTAATTATATATGTTTAATTAAATTATTTAAAACACTAGTACTTTTTATATTTATTTATCTATGTAATTATCCTATTTTTATATATATTTATTTATATATGGGCTAAAGAGCTAGTTCACTTTTGGTTGTACATTGCTAATGATGTTAAATATGCTCAATGTATCTACTTATGAAGAACCACCAATTCTCCATAGGGATCTATTTTGTACGGCTCTTGTTATGATGAGATGAAATTTGAGAGTTTTTTCAATTGTTGGTTTCTAGCTTTGAAGTTAGATGAGATGGAGAACTCGACATTTATGTCTAGATGTTTTTAGTGTAAAATATGCTCTAGGTGAGCCATGAAAGTTTGTATTAATGTATTTATTTTGAGGAGAAGAAATTCACCTCATGAGGATGCATGGTTCCCCCCTAACACCACATGTCGGGTTTTCAAGGGGCGCTTTCCCCCCTTGGAGGCCACTAGCAAGACATCCAAATGATCCAAAAGTCCATTGTGATACATCTCACCAAACACATAAAAAAGGACATGAAGTTGGCATTGTATACATCAATGAACCTCACATATCACTTACATATGGGTCGTAGACCATTATGCACATAGCAATAGACCACTACAAGGGTGGTCAAAAACCGCTATAGGGGTGGTAGAAGACCATTCCATGTGGTAGTGTAAACCAATGCATAGGTCATGACTACCCACATATTGCCATGCATGTCTATTACATGGAAGGCCACATTTGTTCATTGGACTATCTATATATGACTTTCGTAGTAGTTTAAATGCAAAGTTGTTCTAACGTGCCTCTACCTTGTAAATCCCTTCTTATAGTTTTCATCCAAATCAGCATTTAAGATCTACCTCTCGTAGCACATGAGTGGATGATGTCGCATGATGAGTGGATGCTCTCGTATCTTTGTTATAATAATAATTTTTTTAATTTGTCGCATTATCTCTTATTTTTTGGTCTTTTGGAGTAGAATTTGATGTATTTTGTCCTATTTTATTTTTTTACAGAGGTTATTCCTCAATATCTAGAATGATTTATGCGAGTGTAAGCAAGAGAAGTGAAAGAAGACAATCGAGGCTTCAGAAAGACTATATATAGAACACCTCCACAAGGCTCAAAACATTCAATTAAATAATGACTTGGCAAATTTAAAAAATGCCTCAAGTAATAGCATGAATTATCATATCCTCAAGTTGAAAGAGAGTGCACATGCGTTAGGATAAATAGATAGCTCCATTGACCATGTTCATTTAGTAGCACATACACTAGATAGGCTTAGAAATGATGACAAATGGTGGCCATTCACTACTTCAATCTATGAGAGGGTTTATTACTAGATTTTGAGAAATGAAGAAACTCATATTGACCGAAGAGATCAATCGCAATGAAGGCTAACCGATGGGCAATGAATCCCAAATCTTTTATGTAGGTAAAGGTAAAGTAAAAGAGTTGGACATAGTGGCCAAGAAAAATCTAGGGAAAGATCAAACCATGAACAAGAAGGACTAAGCCAAAGCTATGGAGCGAGGGGGAGGGGAATATCAAGATGAAGAGTAAGCCAACTTCAAGGAAAGGATTACACAAAGCAATGGTACAGTTATGGCAAACCATATCATTTTGCAAAGGGACTATTTCTCAAAGTAAAACCTAGGAAGCTACACGAGGAGTCAACATATCATCACAAACACTATAGATACATCAAAGAATGATAATATCTTATGTATGGTACGAATACATGGTAGAAAACAAGGCATAGAACACGTGGTGCATTGATAAGAATACCCAAACTAGATGCATTGTACTAGGAGCAGTTTAGTTCTATTTTATTGCTAGGTACAATACCAAGGATCGATTTCTAGACATGTTTATGAAAGTCTATGATGGAAGAAAGAAAGTTAAAGAGAAGCATTAGTATGATATTTTTAAGTTCACAGCTTGAGGGGACTGTTGAAAAGCAAGCCTTGACCTTAATTGCAAGGACAAGAGGCATCAACAAAAAGTGGGGCTATGATTTGGATTATTTAGAGTAAAAAGTTTAGGCATCCACAAGCTTCAACCATTTTTCTTTGACCAAAGATCTCGAGTTTAGACTTACTAGGAGGTCTTGTGCTCTTGTGAACAAGTGATCCACTTAGCTCAGTGGTTAAGTCTCAAGGATGTGAAGCAGGAGGTCTTGGGTTCAATCCCCATGGGGAACATGGGGAGAGTATTTTGCCCAAAGAGATCTAGAGACTTCTAGAAGCATCCACTTGAATTAACTTGAGTTGACTAGGACACTTGGCGCACATGCAATTACATGGCCGACACATGGGTGGCTAGTATCCACCTGCCCAAGAAGGAAATCCCCTTGAGAGAACTATATATAGAGGCATTTGGTTGGGAGGAGAGTCATCTCTCTAGCATGTGGTGGTTGTAATCCTCATTCTCGTGCATAAACTTTAAACATAAAATTAAATATTTAAGTTATTAAATATGGATAGAAAGCTTCCATTCTCTCTCTAACTAAAAGGTGCTCTTGGAGGTCTACACCATCCATTATTCACTAATAATTCATCACCAACATGTAATGAAGTAAGAGCATTGACAACTATGTATCTTGCTACATCTCTACTCATGTATGGTGATTCATGACTATTTTCACACTCTTCAAATGTGAAATTAGTCCTTGAACTATTATGTAACCCTTGAGTACTATGTATTAAACCTACTATATTTGCATGCATGTAAGTTCTTCCATCAATATATAATCTTTCATTTTTTGCATGTGAAATCCCTCTACTAGTAAGGGACACTACATTCAAGCATATTCCATAAGTACTCATGCTTTGAACATAATGTGCACGTTGATGCCAATCTTCCCATCCATATATAGGACCACAAGATGACATGAGTGACTTCAAGTCTATAAGCACATACAAGTCCTCTACAATAAAGAGACCACGTCCAACACTAGTAATAGTGGATGGAGCAATCATATGGCGATTACCACAAAAGTTAAAAACCTCTTCATCAAGGGAAGTGGTCCTCTATTCCATCCTCCATATCTTCTTCTATCATATCTTTGTACTAGAGAACGATCACGATCTGGCAATGGATAATCTCCAGTTGTTTTAGTCTCTAAACCAAGAGGTAGATGATCTCTAGAAACCTCTGCTTGTAATTGATGAACAACAATTCCATGACGTCTACGAGGTATATTAGCATTATAAGTATAAGAATTATTATCAAATAATTTGATTTTGTATATGGTTTTAAAAAAAAATAAAGACACTAATTTATAGAAGAAATACATACCCAAGCATTATCACGTTGACGAGGTGGTGGTGCACACTCAAAAGTACCATACCCTACCTCATGTCAATACATTCCGATCGTGGTCCGTGCCATAGCAAGACTTAAACCAACATATAATATCCTCTTCATAGTAAAATTCATCATAAATCCTATCGGAGGACACATGTGAAGTCGTTGCATGGGTAGGAGGTCGTGGAGTGCCCTTTGATTGATCAAAATTTGATTATAACAAGAAAAAGACATATATGAATTATGCATCTATCATATATATTTAAAATTAAAATTTTGATATACTTACAGTATATTGTCCTTCCACCATTAGGAGACGGTGGTGGAGTTCCATCCGATTGATTGGAATCTACAATTAATGGTATTAGATATCAATAATCTGATTATTTACATACATAAACATTCACATATACACATTTAGAGTACATACACACATATTCACATATACACAAATACACATTCTTGTGGGATAAATGCATGTATTTTGTATGAATGTGTCTATATGCATGCATGTGTATGTCTATATGTGGATATGTATATGTGTGTTTATGTTATATGTATGTATATATGTATATGTATGCATGTATGTATGTGTATATGTTTGCATGTATATGTGTATGTGCGTATGTGTATGTGTGTGTATGTATGTATGTATGTTTATGTGTTCATATATATATATATATGTGTGTGTGTGTGTGTGCGTGTGTCTGTGTATTTAGTATGTATGTATGTATGTATGTATATGTAAGTGTATGTATATGTGTATAGGCATGTTATATGTGTGTATGTATGTGTATGTATTCTCATTCTTTTTTTTGTTTGCGATTAAAATAATAGGAGATATTGTATGGTGGAAAAAAAATAAGAGCAGACCTAACATACCACCTGAGACGTGGTAGTTTTTTCGTAGACAACTACGTCTTCATGAGTCATTTCTTTAGTAGAATGTATACAAATTAATAGTTTATATTTATAATTCTCATATGTTTTATTTTTTTTTTTACTTCTAATTTATGTATTTCTTTTCTATTTAAATAATCAAGCTGTTACAAAGAAGAGAATTGAGTTGGGCCACACATCTCACTTAGGCCAAATGGGCCATCATGGTTTTGTAGATACATTTGTAAGTATATGTGTTATTGTACATATATCTTTTGTTTTAGTTAAAATGCAATAGACTAATCATTTTTATTTGTTTCAATGCAACAAAAGGATTATGGTCCATATCCTCTGAAACATGAGATTGAGTATGCTACACATTTTGGATATCAACATTTGAGTGAGTATATGCGAGATCATTCGGATGCATTTGTGAGTATTATTAAATTTCATATAATTATTTTATTTTTATCAATGTTTTGTATGTTTTACTTATTTATGTTTGTTATATGTAATACAATAGTATTATGGAGAGGCACATATGGATGAGGTGGAGAGATAAACAGAGGAGGGACGATCTCGATCATCATAGAGTGGTCACACTGCTACCCATGATGCCATGATAGATACATTAGATCATGCAGATGATCATGATGATGAGGATGAGCATGATGAGGATGAGCATGATGATGATGATGATGACGATTACGACGTTGGATAATGATGGAGAGTGTTAATCTCCAAAAGAACAAGCTATTCTTGTAGTTAGAGCACCTCTATAACAAGAATAACTTAAATCTTCACCAGTTTTAGAGGATCAATGATCAATTATGAAGATTTTGAAAAATATGTGAAGGAGATGACTACACAGAAAGTCTGCTGCACATATCTCTCTCATTTGCTTATCAATTGTGTAAAGCTTTTTATGAAACTTTGTAGAAGGTGTCGTCTACAGTTTGCGCACCTTCTCCAAGTTGAATCACTCCAAAAGATTCAATAGATCTTTAGAAATGATTTCAACAAGTTACCTATGTCTAAAACTGCTCTTCTAAAAAGTCAATTCAGACACCTATAACTTGTAACACTTGGTTCTCTCAATGTAGAACCCTTTTATACAAATTCTTTTAGGCATAGATGGCTTACCCTCTAAATTAAATTTTGACTCCTTATTAATGCAAAACTTTAACATTTCCAGTGAGAAATGATCAAATCATTAACCATCTAGATTACACCTGTTTCAGGAAACAGTGAACACTTCTTCACATATGAATATTCCTACTCAAAATTCTCACACCCTGTTTACAATTAGGCTCTCAAACTTTAACCATAGACTCATTAACTATGGACTTACACATCTACAAAAGGATTCTTGAAATGATCAAGCATAGAAGGAGAATGCATAAAAACATTGAGCGCAATTTTCTTTCATTCCTGAAGAAATTTTACAACTTAATGATGAGAGAAATTCTACTCACTTGTAAGATGTGTAATGACTCTAATTCTTCTCTATTCTTGTTCTCACACAATCTCTCACATTTGTCGAGAAATTTTTCATAGTATATATATGCAAATATTTACAAGCTCATGACTATACAAAGTATAAGTGAACTATCTCTGCATTAATGTACATATGTGTACATCTTTTCAATTTCTGAATATGCACTTCCTCCATGCTTCATAACTTGAACTTTTCTTCAGTCCTTGACTTCCAAACCTTCATTAAACTTCAATTGTTGATTGCCCTGCAGCAATAGCTCCCCCTCAATCATCAATTGAGGTTTTCTCTATCTTCTTTATACCTGCCATGTCTTTAAATCTCTGTAGCTTTGGTCCATCCAAGCTTTTGGTTAGCATATCAGCTATCTGATCTTTTGTTGAAGTATGTATAACTTCAATCTCTTTATCCATAACCTTCTCTCTTAGAAAGTGATACTGAATCTCAATATTTTTAGTCTTGGCATGAAAAACAGGGTTAGCAGCTAAATACAATGAACTCATGTTATCTCCATGAATAGTGGGTGTACTCTGAATAATGTCAAAACTCTTCATAAGAGTCTTAAGCCATATCACTTCCTTTGCAGCTTCAACCATGCCTTTATACTCAGCCTCTGTGGATGATAAAGCAACTGTGTGTTGCTTCTTTGAACACCAAGAAATTAACTTATCTCCCACATAACACAAGTATCCATAAGTTGATCTCCTATCATCAGAATTACCTGCCCAATCTGCATCACTATATATCTTGATGTTTGTATCTGATGTAAACCATAATACAAACCTTCTTTGAGTGTAACCTTAATGTACCTCAACACTCGTTGACCTGCAATCCAATGTTCTTTCCTAGGACAATGCATGAATTGAGATAATACTCCAACTGCATATGACAAGTCATGCCTAGTTAATGTAGCATAAATCAGACTACCAACCAAACTCTGATATAGTTTCATGTCCTTGAACTCTTCACCTCCATATCTACTCAATTTGTGATTCACCTCCATTGGGGTAGGTGCTACCTTGCAATCATTCATCTTAAACTTGATCAACAAGTTTCTCAAATACCTTTCTTGAGTTACATACACTCCATGTTGAGTGTATGAGATCTCCATGCCCAAGAAATATGACAAGTCTCCCAAATCACTGATTTTGAACTCTTTCTCCATTTGCTTCTTTAGGCTTTGAATGCCTTTCTCATCTGTACATGTAAGAAATATATCATCAACATGCATGTGCATGTATATGAACCCATCATCACTTGCTTTGACAAGCAAGCTACTATCTGCTTTAGATACTTGGAATCCAAGTTCTTTCAAGAACTTTACAAGTCTATAGTTCCATGCCCTTGGGGCCTGCTTCAAACCATACAAAGCTCTCTTAAGCTTACATACATGATCTGGATACCTTCCATCTCTGAATCCTTGTGGTTGCTCCATGAAAACATCATCTGAAATATAACCATTTAAAAAAGCATTCTTCACATCTAGTTGACATAACTTCCAACCTTTACATGCAGCAATAGCTATGAGTGTCCTAATAGTTGTCATCTTTGCCACAGGACTATAGATCTCATCATAATCTATACCATATGTCTGAGCAAAACCCTTCACAACAAGTCTAGCTTTATACCTAGACACACTTCCATTTGCATACCTCTTTGTTTTATAGACCCATTTGCATCCAATGATCTTCTGGCTATTTGGTTTAGGAACCAACTCCCATGTCTGATTTTCCATCAATGCATCATATTCTTCTTGCATAGCTTTCTCCCAATTTTCCTTACCTTTTGCCTCTTCATATGTAGAAGGGTCTTCATCTGCCTTTATCATATAAGCATAATCTTTGGTAGCCAAAAAAGAAGTATCATAGCTATACCTAGTAGGTTGCCATTTGTGTCTTGATGACCTTCTGAGTTCTCCACTCTTTGAGGTTTCTGGTTCATCACATTTTGGATCAAACCTTGGCACTTCTTCAACTTCAACCTGCACTTCATTGTTCTCCTCTTCATCAAATATATGAACCTTTGATTTACCTTTCTTTTGAGTCACAACTTTGTCATCACCTACATAAATATTTATTGTACCTGCATACCAAGTACCTTGCTCATCAAATGTAACATCCTTTGATACAAGGAATTGTTTTGTGGATGGACTCCACAACCTATATCCCATCTGCTTATCATCATATCCAATAAACACATATTTTTTTGCTTTAGGTTCCAATTTGTGCCTTAATTGAGATGGCACATATGCATATGCCAACCTCATATGGTGTCATACCCTGCAAAGCTTTACATGGTAACCTATTAACCAAATAAGTAGCTCTATTTACAGCCTCACCCCACAAGTAATTTGGGCAATTTTTCTCCTTCATCATTGACCTTGCAAACTCAACAAGAGTTCTATTTCTTTTCTCTGCTACACCATTTTGTTGAGGAGAGTACCTGCAAGTAATTTCCCTTTTTATACCTGCATTCCATAAGTAATCACTGAACTCATTAGAGAAATACTCTCCCCATCCATCTGACCTTAGTCTCTTCAACTTATGACCTGTAATTCTCTCTGCATACACATGATATTCCTCTACCTTTTCCACTTCCTCTTCCTCTTAGGAAGTTAGCTTGGCTAGTTGTACCTTTATCCTCATTTGTTTGTTGCTTTCCTTTGATATTCTTCTTCTTATCCTTTGAATACATTGCATGACCTGTACTCTTGTCACCTTCACCTTTGACATCCTGCTCAAAGGTTAACATATGTCCTAGCAACTGATTTAAGTCAGGAGTAAAATGATCAAGTGATAATTCAGTACACAAAATGAATGGCTTCCATTTGTCATCACCTCTCAACCCTGTGAGGATTTGCCTTAACAATTTATCCTCCTCAATGTCTTCACCAACTGCTCCTTATGCATCTGCAATGTCTTTCATCCTTGTTACATAATCTGAGATGGATCGAGAGGCCTTCTTCTTGAAAGTGGTAAATTCTACCCACAAAGATGCCTTCCTTGACTTTGTGGTGTTTTGGAAATGCTCCTCCAAAGGATTCCATAGATCACTTGCACTTTCAAGACCTCTAATATGAGGTAGCATGTAGTCATTGAATGCCATATAGATAATGCTCCTAGCTTGAGCATCTCTCTTCATTTAATTCTTCAAATTTGATAATTCCTCCCTAGTTGGAACACTAGGATCTCTGAACTCAAGCTTTTCTTCTTCACCTATATTATAAGCTATCAAGTCTTTGCCCATAAGATGAGCTTCCATCCTCATTGACCATGCTCGATAGTTCTCTCTATCCAACTTCTGTATTTGAAGAGAATCTCCCATCCTTTCTTCACCTGTATATTGAATTCTTCAAACTTTATGAGTAATAGATGTACCTTTACTTTGAATAATGTTCCATTTGTCTTCCTTGATGTCGTATGACCTCCTTCTCAAGCTTTGCCCTCAATTTTTCACCTTTTGAACCTTCAGATGTTCACTTCTTTGTAGCTATAGCAGTCGGGATCCTCCTTCCTCCAATTTTGATACTTCCTACTTTGATACCACTAATGGAGAGTGTTAATCTCCAAACGAACAAGCTATTCTTGTAGTTAAAGCACCTCTATAACAAGAATAACTTAAATCTTCACCAATTTTAGAGGATCAATTATCAATTATGAAGATTTTGAAAAATCTGTGAAGGACATGGCTACACAGAAAGTCTGCTGCACATATCTCTCTCATTAGCTTATCAATTGTGTAAAGTTTTTTATTAAACTTTGTAGAAGGTGTCAACTACAGTTTGCGCACCTTCTCTAAGTTGAATCACTCCAAAAGATTCAGTAGATCTTGAGAAATGATCTCAACAAGTTACCTATGTCTAAAACTGCTCTTCTGAAAAGTCAATTTAGACACCTATAACTTCTAACACTTGGTTCTCTCAATCTAGAACCTGTTTACACAAATGCTTTTAGCCATAGATGGCTTACCTTCTAACTTAATTTTTGAATCCTTATTCATGCAAAACTTTAACCTGTGCAGTGAGAAATGATCAAATCATTGACCATCAAGATTGCGCCTGTTTCAGGAAACAATGAACACTTCTTCACATATGAATGTTCCTACTCATAATTCTCACAGCTTGTTTACAATTAGGCTCTTAAACTTTAACCATAGACTCATTAACTATGGACTTAGACATCTACAAAATGATTCTTGAAATGACCAAGCATAGAAGGAGAATGCACGAAAACATTGGGCACAATTTTCTTTCATTCCTGAAGAAAGTTTACAACTGAATGATGAGAGAAATTCTACTCACTTCTAAGATGTCTAATGACTCTAATTCTTCTCTATTCTTGTTCTCACACAATCTCTCAATTTTGCCCCAACATTTTTCATAATATATATAGGCAAATATTTACAAGCTCATGACTATACAAAAGTATAAGTGAACTATCTCTGCATTAATGTACATATGTGTACCTCTTTTCAATTTCTGAATATGCACTTCCTCCATGCTTCATAACTTGAACTTTTCTTCAGTCCTTGACTTCCAAACCTTCATTAAACTTCAATTGTTGATTGCCCTGCTCCAACAGATAAGTATTTACATTGATATATATATATATATATATATATATATATATATATATATATATATATATATATATATATATATATATATATATATATATATATATATATATATATATATATATATATATATATATATATATATATATATATATATATTTGTTCATTCCAGCTATGTTTTGAATTGTGTGTATAGTATTAAGTAATGAAAAATCTTGTTCTATTGATTTTTATTAGTTTTTATATTGAGCATGTGTTTTATCACTTTAATTATATAATTCATTCATATTTATGTCTGCTTGTGTGTGTATAAAATGTATATATGCACATGTAGGTATATATCTATATTTGTGTAAGTGTGTCTATATGCATGTATATGTATGTAACTATGTATATATATGTGTGTGTATGTATGTGCATATGTATATGTGTATATGCATGTATCTGCATGTGCATCTGTAAGTGTATGTACGTATGTATGTGTATGTGCATGTGCATGTGTATGTTTGTACATGTATGTATGTGCATGTATATATGTAAGTGTATGTGTATATGTGTGTATATGCATCTATGTACATGTGTATGTGTGTATATGTATGCTTGTGCATGTGTATGTGTGTATGTGCATATGTGTGTGTACATATGTGCATGTATATGTGTGTATGTGTGTGTATATGTATGTATGTACATATGTATATGCATATATATATATATATATATATATATATATATATATATATATATATATATATATATATATATATATATATATATATATATATATATATATATATATATATATATATATATATATATGTGTGTGTGTGTGTGTGTGTGTATGTGTGTGTGTATGTATATATATGTATGTGTGTGTTGATGGGGGAAGTATCTCAACCCCTAAGCAACGACAAAGTGCGAATGACCTCCACAGGTATACTTCTTTGACTTCTGCACACCAAAAGTGCTATTACTCAGAGCTTATGCAGAGAACTTTAGTGAGCGTTTGTAGACCTGTAGTAGACACCAAGAGCTTTCCAACAAAACAAATTTTACTTCAAATGGATGTTTACACAAAGAGAAACAAAGTCTACAACATGAGCTAGTTGAATGCTCACAACTAATAGTCAAGCAGAGACCTCACTTCACTCCAGCAAGCTTTTCTCATAAATTATACAAAGAATGAATCTCAAACTTTGGTCAACTTTATAGCACTCTAATAGCTACCCAATGCCACCAAAATCATAGCAAATGGATAAATACAGAAGGATAACCAGCCCTTACAAGAGAGAGCAAAATATTTCCAATAGAGCCTAGACACAGAGAGAGATTTCAATCACACAACTTCACTAAAATGAATGTTGCTACCAGATTACTCAGAGAATGCTCCAGAGAATGCTCTAGAAAATTTGTGAGCATAAAATAGACTCTAATAGCTATCTAATGAGACAAGACTTACATCAAATGGATACAATATGAGGGAGAACCAATGCTAACAATTCAGGGGTAGAGAGTTGCAACACTGCCTGCACACACATAGATATGCCTACTAAAAGAAAACAAACAAGCAAGCAAGGGGCTTGCTTATCACAACTCCAGCACTTAGTGCTCACTTTACATGAGCTAAAACTTCAAGAAGATGGCCCAAAAGAAGTCGGGATACATGCTCCTTTTATAGTGAGAAGTGTGCCCCTAAAATCTAGGAACTACCTTTCCAAATTAGCCTCCTAACTTGGAGGAATTAGTTGAGATGACTTGGGGAGTGGTTGAGTGACTTTTCTTGATGGAATCTCGTATCTTTTGGCTTCCTTTTATTGCTCCACATGTCCATAAAAGATTCCCCACGAATTTGTAGCTTGAAGCTTGACTTTTAACACTCCCCCTCAAGCTTCAATTCTTCGTCCTCATCCAAGCTCCTTCATGTTGATGCATTGCTTGAATTTTGAAATCTTCATCCCATCCAAAGCCTTTGTAAACATGTCGGCAACTTGGTCATTGGTACCAATATGATGTACTGAAACTTCCTTGGATATCACCTTTTCCCTTATGAAGTGATAGTGCACTTCAATATGCTTGGTTCTAGCATGATAGACAGGATTTGATGCTAGATGAATGCTACTCATGTTGTCACAAAAAATTGGATATGTGTCAACCTGCAAATTAAGCTCCATAAATAACTTCTTAATCCACATTAGCTCACATGTGACTTGAGCCAAAGCTCTATACTCAGCCTCGGTGGAAGATAATGCCACCGTGGGTTGCTTCTTTGAAATCCATGAGATGATCTTGCTACCTAGCATGACTAGGTAACCACTTGTACATCTTCTATCCTCCTCGGAACCAACCCAATCCGCATCAGAATAAGCTTTGACCTACATATCATCATCAAATGAGTAGAACAATCCTTCATTTATAGTGGCCTTGAGATATCGTAACATTCTTCTTGCAGCTTGCAAGTGTGTAGTCCTTGGACTATGCATAAATTGTGATAACACTCCAACTCCATATGCTATGTCAGACCTAGTTATTGTGGCATAATTGAAAGAGCCTACAATAGATCGATACAAAGTTACATCCTCTAATGGCTCTCCATCAATGGAGCTTAGCTTTACATTAACTTCCATGGGATTTGAAATAGGCTTGCAATGTGGCATCCCAAACCTCTCAAGTAGGTCTAGAATATACTTCCTTTGTATGAGCATAATACATTCTTCTTTGTATACAACTTCAATTCCAAGAAAATACCTAAGATATCCAAGATCAGATATCCTAAACTCCTTTCCAAGCTTTGCCTTGATGTCCTCAATGCCGTTTGTATCATTACCTGTAATGATAAGATCATCTACATACACACACATGTAGACTACAAGTTCTCCTCTTTGTTTGATGAAGAGAGATGGATCCACCTTGCATTGATTGTAACCACATTTGATCAAATAGTCCACCAATCTTTGGTTCCAAGCCCTTGGAGCTTGCTTTAGGCCATAAAGTGCCTTCTTCAACCTACAAACATGATGTGGAAACTCTTTATGAACAAAACCTAGTGGTTGCTCCATGTATACCTCTTCTTCCAAGTCTCCATTGAGAAAGGCATTCTTGATATCCAATTGGAAAAGCTTCCATCCTTTGCTAGCAGCTATTGCAATGAGTGTCCTAATGGTGCTCATCTTTGCCACGGGGCTGAATGTCTATTCAAATTCCACTCCATAGGTTTGTGCAAAACCCTTGGCCACCAATCTTGCTTTGAACCTAGAAATAGATCCATCTGAATTCCTCTTTACTTTATACACCCACTTATTACCTATTACCTTCATGTTATCCTTCTTGGGCACTAGAGTCCATGTTTGATTTTCCTCAAGTGTGTTGATCTCTTCTTGCATTGCCTCTTTCCATTCGGTGTACCTGCTTGCATCTTCATAGCAATCGGGCTCATGATCTTCTACTACTTTGTTCATATATGCATAATGCGTTTCCATGTATGAATCATAAGTAAACCTTTGAGTTGGATACTTAACTCTAGAAGACTTTCTTTCTTCACCTTTTGGAGGAATAAACCTCCTTTGCCTTGGGAACTTGATCTCTTTCTTTGACGTGGCTTCTTTCTCCATCATGTGTCCTTCATCATCTTCAACTTCATTAACTTCTTCATCCAACTCCACCAATGTTGCTTTGCCTTTGTTGATTGATTGTGCTTGATAGCTTGATGAAGATCTCCCCCTCCATGGTGACTTCATGCTTGAACTAACTTCATTGATGGAACACCTTGGGCCGCTTAGCTCTAGGTCGATTTGTTCTTCATCATGTCCATGCTTTGCTTCTTCATAGTCCTGCATACAATCATACTTCTTATACCAAGGGAGTAGCTCATCAAATGCTACATCCCTTGATATCCTCAAGTCCTTTGTGTTTGGGTTGAAGCACCTATAACCTTTATGATCATTTGAATATCCTAGAAACACACA
This sequence comes from Ceratopteris richardii, assembly GCA_020310875.1. Taxonomy (NCBI): domain Eukaryota; kingdom Viridiplantae; phylum Streptophyta; class Polypodiopsida; order Polypodiales; family Pteridaceae; genus Ceratopteris; species Ceratopteris richardii. The sequence continues at coordinate 95,042,590 of CM035442.1, read as the reverse complement.
CTTTTCTGCCTTTGGTTGTAGCTTGTGCCTCAATTCACTTGGCACATGTACATAACAAGTACATCCAAATATCTTCAAGTGGGAAAGATCAGGTTTCTTACCATAATAGGCTTGATATGGTGTCAAGCCATGGATCCCTGAGGTAGGAGCCCTATTTGCTGCATCACTCCAAAACATGTTAGGTACATTCATCTCATTAAGCATTGTTCTAGCGATCTCGGCAATGTATCTATTCTTTCTCTCTGCTACTCCATTTTGTTGGGGTGTGTACCTGCATGTTACTTGCCTCTTGATGCCTTGATACCATTAAAAAATCAGAAAACTCATTGGATAAATATTCTCCCCCTCCATCGGACCTTAGCTTCTTGATATATGTACCTATTTCCTTCTCTACCATTGCCTTGAATGCTTTGAAACATGTAAACACATCTGATTTGCTTTTTATGAAATAAACCCAAACCATCCTTGTGCAATCATCTATAAAAGTGACAAAGTACTTGTTACCTCCAATGGATTGCTCTTTGGTTGGCCCCCACACATCTGTATGTATCAATTCCAATGGATGTTGGCTTATGTAGCCACTCTTCTTGAATGGAAGTCTCGCTTGCTTCCCTAGTTGACAAGATTCACATAAATGCTTCATACCTTGTCCTTGGAAGTTGGGAAGACCTTCAACCAGCCTCTTGAATTGCATTTCCTTCATTCTTTGTATCTTGATGTGACCTATCCTCTTGTGCCACAAGTCCAACTCTGAAATCCTCTTGTTTCCATATGTGAAGTAGACATGTTGAGTGGAATGAGAATTTACCTCCAAAGTGAAGAGTCTCCCTTGCTTCTTTCCTCTTGCTATGACCTTGTAACCTTGATTAGGGTTCTCCACAAAGCATCCACCTTTGTTGAACCTTACTTGATAGCCTCTTTCAACCATTTGCCCAACGGACACCAAGTTCTTTGTGATAGTAGGTACATGCAAGACATCCTTGAGACATCTTCCTTCCTCCTTGTCATCCAAAGCTACATCTCCAACATGGGAGATCTCATGGGCTGTATCATCACCTGTTTCTACATGTCCTTTACCTTTGGGAACATGTAGATTAGTAAACCAAGAAGCATTGCAACTCATATGGTTGCTACATCCACTATCAATATACCAAGTGTTATCTACTTTGCTTGAATTCCCATTCATGTGCATCATCAAGAGATTGTCATTTTCTGAACTTGTAGAAGCATAATTACCTTGGCCTTTGTATGAAGAACCTTGATTATAGCTCCTTTGGTTTCCTCCTTGGTAGCAATCTCTAGCATTGTGGCCAAACTTGCCACATATGTAACATCCTTCACCATCTTGATTCCTGTTTTGTTGATGTTGTCCTCCTCTTCCTCTTGTTCTTCCTCTCCCTCTTTGTGATGAGGTGCCTTGGTCATGTCCTTGATTGCTTGAGTGGCCTTGCCTTCCTCCAAACCTTCCTTTGCCCCTTCCTTGTCCTTGTCTTCCTTTGCCCCTTTGATTACCTGCATAGAAAACTTGTGCATCCTTGCTTTTAGTTGAACTTCCACCTATGTTCATTTCTTAGGTGACCATGAGAGCAACCAATTGCTCAAAATTGGGAAGATTATCCCTTACATAAACTGAAGTGGTAAAGGGTTTCCACTTCTCATCATCTCTCAAACCATTGAGAGTATAAGCCACAAGATCGTCATCATCTATATGGCTTCCAATGGATCCCAATGCATCTGATAACTCCTTGACCTTAAGTATGTAGTCATTTATGCTACTCCCTGAGCTCTTCCTAAGGTTGTTGAGCTCATTCTTGAGCTGGATCGTCCTTGCTTTGGTGCTTGTTGAATAAAGCCTTTCAAGTGTCTCCCATACCTTCATGCTTGAATCCAAGTCTTGGATATGACCGATCATGCTATTGCTAATGTGTTGGGAAAGAATAAAGATAACCCTCTTCTCTCTTTCATTCCATTCCCTAAAGGCCCTTCTCTGGTCATTGGTTGGATTCTCATCCAACCTAGGTCTTGGTTCACGTCCACTAATCAACCCCCAAAGGCCCTTGCGCATAAGATAATTGGAGACCATAAATCTCCATGGTTGATAGTTCCCTTTGTCTAGCTTTTCAATTTGAGTGTTGAAGTCTCCCATATCTAGTCTTTGATACTTGAACTAGCCCTTGGCTAATGCTCCAATGTGTGTAAAATAAAAATGAGGCTCTGAGGTTACCTCAATCCAAAGCTTTCCTTAAATGGACACCTTGTGCTCTTGAAACTTTGAGTAGAATAGCTCCCCCTTGATGTGAGCTACCTCCAAGAAGCTTTTGTTGATGCAAATCTTCAACGAGGTCTTCTTGCTTGTATATGATACCTCCAAGATGCCCAAATGCTCTGATACCACTGATGGGGGAAGTATCTCAACCCCTAAGCAACGACGAAGCACGAATGACCTCCACAGGTATCCTTCTTTGACCTCTGCACACCCAAAGTGCTCTAACTCAGAGCTTATGCAGAGACCTCCAGTGAGCTTTTGTAGACTTGTAGTAGACACAAAGAGCTTTCCAACAAACCAAATTTTACTTCAAATGGATGATTACACAAAGAGAAACAATGTCTACAACATGAGCTAGTTGAATGCTCACAACTGATAGTCAAGCAGAGATCTCACTTCACTCCAGCAAGCTTTTCTCATAGATTATACAAAGAATGAATCTGAAACTTTGGTCAACTTTGGTCAACTTTAGAGCACTCTAATAGCTATGCAATGCCACCAAAATCATAGCAAATGAATAAATAGAGAAGGAGAACCAGCCCTTACAACAGAGAGCAAAATATTTCCAATAGAGCCTAGACACAGAGAGAGATATCAATCACACAACTTCACTAAAATGAATGTTGCTCCCAGATTACTCAGAGAATGCTCTAGAGAATTTGTGAGCATAAAATAGACTTAAATAGCTATCCAATGAGACAAGACTTACATCAAATGGATACAATATGAGAGAGAACCAATGCTAACAACTCAGGGGTAGAGAGTTGCAACACTGCCTGCGCACACACATAGATATGCCTACTAAAAGAAAACAAGCAAGCAAGCAAGGGGTTAGCTTAAGCAAGGGGCTTGCTTATCACAACTCCAGCACTTAGTGCTCACTTTACATGAGCTAAAACTCCAAGAAGATGGCCCAAAAGAAGTCGGGATGCATGCTCCTTTTATAGTGAGAAGTGTGCCCCTAAAATCTATGAACTACCTTTCCAAATCAGCCTCCTAACTTGGAGGAATTAGTTGAGATGACTTGGGGAGTGGTTGAGTGACTTTTCTTGATGGAATCTTGTGGCTTTTGGCTTCCTTTGATTGCTCCACATGTGCATAAAAGATTCCCCACGAATTTGTAGCTTGAAGCTTGATTTTTAACATGTGTGTGTGTGTGTGTGTATATATATATATATATATATATATATATATATATATATATATATATATATATATATATATATATATATATATATATATATATATATATATATATATATATATATATATATATATATATATATATATGTGTGTGTGTGTGTGTGTGCATGTGCATGTGCATGTGTAAGGTTTATACTTATGAATGTGTATGTGTATGTGTATGTGCATGTATATGTGTAAGTGTATGTACATATGTATATGTGTATATGCATATGTATTTAGTAAAAACAAATCCATCAGATTACCTTTACTTCGAAAATTGAGTTAAAAAAAAAATATTAAAGTGCTTTTCATCTAATTTGATTGAACCCTCAACTCACTTTTTTTGTTTAGAGAGACTCGAACGGTTATGAGAATCTAATCATCGCATATAGTTCTCAAATTTGATTGATAGCCATCGAAGTGGAATGGAAATCTAAAGAGGGGAAATGATCACATTACGAACAAGAAAAAATTTCCAACTGATTGATGATTTTCAAAAAAAACATTACTTCGTTTTATAATAGAATCATTTGAAATGGGAGAATCAATACTATTCGAGAAAAACAATAACAAATTGAAACGCGAATAATGAATAAGTGTGTGTGCATGTGTGTCTATATGTACATATGTGCATATGTATGTGCATGTGTATAAACATATACAAGTGTATGTCTACGCATGTGTATATGTACGAAACATGCATGTGCATGTGGATGCATTTCCATTTGCATCCATGTGTATATACATGCATGCAGAGGTGCATATACATGTATTTAAGTATATGTTAATGTGTCTATGTGTATGTATATATGCAATTATGCATGGATGCAAGTGTTTTTATGTGTTTTGTAGAAATGTTTGTGCATATGCATGTATATGTGTGTGTATATGTGTATGTGTAAGTGTATGTGTAAGTGTATGTGCACATGTATGTGTGCCTATATATATGTGTGTATGTGCATGTGTATATGTGTGAACTTGCATCTTCATGTATAAGTGTATATGTGCATATCAATAAGTGTGATTATGCTAATCAATGAAAATAACACAATTCAAATGATATACAAAGAATGGAAATTGTACTTACAATAGTTAGCCATATTTTTTGTTTGGTTAACTCCTTGAATAACTTACAATAAAGAGAGAGAGGGAGAGAGAAAGAGAGATAATTCAAAGAGAGAAAGAGATAGAAAGGAGAGAAATAGAGAAAGAGAGAGACAATAAGATAAAGAATTTACAAAACGACAATGCAATAAGCGATTGTTTCGCTTATTAGCACAGCCCAATTGTGAACGTTGGAGAGCTCTTTGATCAGATGCATGTAGATGCTGATCGAGGAGCCTCCAAGGTTTTTATTTTTTGGTCAAGAAACCATTATGTAACTGATGCTAGACTGTCGTAAATCTCATCTCTAGATAGTGTAGCATAAATGATGCCAGATAGCATTGTTTATGCGATGCCGTTAGCATCGCTTATGCAATGCTTTTTTATATCATTGCTTTAGTGACACTCAATGTAACAATAGCTCCACACATAGATAAGAATGTCAAAGTTTTTGTCATTTAACCCATGTTGTGTGCTTGATGTTTGTTGTGACGCTTTATGCAATCATACAGCCATGAAATTGTGTCACATTAACCGTCACTATGCACCCATATTCCTTTTAGTGAGAGAAAAATGTAGGCAAAGATAGACATAGACTGAGAGATAGAGAACTCAAATTCTCAAATTTCCAAGAGTAATGCAAGTAGAATGTAGTGTGTCCACTCATGCACTCCCAATGTGGAACTTATATGGAGATCTAGATAGACTCTAGATGAAGCGCTTACTAGTGTGCAATGTTGTATAAAGTTGCACATGGATCATGCTTATATAGCTTTTACAAGAGGACTTCATGACAAGAAGTCCATTGTCTTGGCCCTATGGGCTGGGGGGATAGGCCCCTTGAACCCCATAGAAGGGCACAAGCCCCCCCCCCCTCTATACTCCTACATTGAGATTTTATGGAAAATTTCTATGGTGCCACAAGGCCTTTATTTTTACCTTGAATGGAAACCCAGTGGACAAAAAGTTTATGTCCTATCTAACCTAATGGTTATGATCACAAAGATCATCTATTATCATCAAGAGTCACATATAGAGCTCATTTAACTTAGAAGTTAGGGTACCACAAATGTATGGGCTCTCACAATGGCTTCCCCTCATAAGGGGTCCTTATAACTTAGAGCACCATGGATAATTTGTTGTCATTTGAGGGTGGATTATTGAGTATATCTAACATCTTCTACATTGGGTTCTACTTAAGTGACCACTTCCACTACATTAACCTAGGTGATCTTTGCTATGCTAGCAAAATTTTTGGACAATCTCTTATGAGATGGTCTTTACCATAGTGAGTTTCGTACTATCAAATGTTATTTGTTGTCTAAGTAGTGGCTAGAGGTGGTGCGTATGGGCATTTTGGATAAATTCATCACCTTGGGAATTGAGGGCCTCTTGAATCTTGAGCTCTAGGTTTCCAAAACATAATCATGGGGCTTGGAATGCTATATATTAGATTAGTATATTGGGGATCCCAATGGGCCTTTGATGGTGCACTCTCATGCTAGTACACACTTGCGTGTTTGAAGGAATCTGTGTAGTACGAAGAAATGTCATCACCATGGTTGAGTCAACACTAACTGCATTTGTGATCAGTTTTTAAAGTCAAATGCGACATATGCACAAGTTCTTGATCTCGATTCTCTTCTACAAGAGCATACTTGAGAGACTACATTCGCACGAGGATTTTGTTGTTCTTGTATTGGTTTTGGTTTTGTCCCATGTGGGGTTTTGATCTTAGGATAGGGCTAGGTTTGGTATGGCTATTGGTAGGTCTTTTGTGGTCTATAATCATGTCGTCATTGATACATGGGGTCACTAATTTTGGTAACCATGCAGTTGTGTATAGGTCCCTCTTATTGAGTGCTCATTGTAAATATAGTTAGGTGCAATTTGGTTGATGAATGTTCACTTTATGGTGTAGGATAGAGGATAGTGCTTTAAATGTGCTCATCCTTGCATGGTGAAAGCATTTGTATGTAGTTGCCTCCAAATATGGGGCAAGGCTTTAGGGTGGAAACCATTCAAGGTTATCTATCAATTCCTCCCTATAAGTTGCCATTTAGATTTTGAGCTAGTCATTTAGCTATGTCATCCACTAATGAAGAAAATTTAGAAATAAATATAGCCACGTAACTCGAAGATTTTTTAGAACTTGGATAGATCTAAATCTTCTCCTAAATTATCCTTTATGTCCACACACATTCTGATCCATTGATCTAGCGTAGTTGGAACTTTCAAGTAGACATAGGATCTACATTTTCTACTAAGGAGTCCATCTAGGGATTGTGATATCTTCTTTGCTTGAGAAGGAAGCTCTTTCCTAGGGCATTGCTCTACATTCTACTTGAATCTTTTGCTTGCAACTCCAAATGTTTCTCATAGGGTTTGTTTGATAGGAGCTATCATTAGATGACCCCTATAAGTATCTTAGTGTGCCCCTAATAGATCCAAAGACCTTTTGTCTATGGATTTGGTGGCTTTTCATATGTAAAAGCTTTTGGAAGAGGGAAAAATCGCATCCCTTGCCATGTATGTGTGGGCTTACTAAGGTTCGTTGCCAAGTAGAAGTGATATGAGTTTGCATTCAAATAGATGGTTAATTTCTCTAGAATATAGGATCCATTTACTCATATACCAACATCTCATTCTTGATACATGGAAATGAGGAAGAAAGCACTAAAAGTTCTCTTCCATATCTAGATTCACAAACGTATCGATACATTTATTGGTGTGAGATTGTTTGGTGGTTGAGGTAATGGTGGTCAAAGATTGATTTGTTTAAGGAGTACATGAGCCAACATAGCTGGGATCTACCTCAGTTGTGTGCTCTAATTGCAAATTTGGAATGACTTGTACATGGTTCTTTCTTATCTATATGAGCTTGTTCCTTGAATTTTAGCATTAATGGTCCATCCTAAAAGGATTTCGAAGCTACTTGATAGATCTTCTCACCAAATTTTTGTAAATGTGTGAAATTAGCGTATTGATATCAACTCATTCCAATTGATTCTTCTAAGTCCCTTTGGAGTTTCAAGGTAGGCAAAAAATGATCCACCTCTATGCATATCCATTTTGTAGATGGAACAAAGTCTATCGGTCTCACTTGAGTGTGACTCCACACTTGAGGGATGTGATTCTAGTGCTTTTACCATGAGCTGGTGGTTTTATTCAGACTAGCTTTAGATGTTCTAAGACTATCCTTATCTTCCTTATGTGTTTACGGGATTGCAACTTCATGAAGATTTATTCTATCATCAAATTTCCTTTATTTTCTTGATGATTTTTTTCACTTTCAATTTTATTGGATCTTTTTATTCTTTTTATTTCAATTTTGTTTGTCCACAATGTACTAGGATTAATATGGAACATGTTAAGTTTTCATGTAACAGCACCCAACCTCATCTAATCTAGAATTAGATTTCCTTGAAAGTATTAGCACTTGAGTCCTTTTATGTATCTTGATTTTTTTGTTGGGCTTCTCACCGATCGATCCTAACACTCCTGAATCAAATAAATGGAATTGACAAAGGAGCTTATTAGGTTCCAACCTCACAACTTAGAACTCTAAAGTGATCATCCTTGTTGACTTGGAAAGCATTTTCAGCTTGTAGGACCCCCAATTTATGTAGGAGATCAAGAGCACTTGAGCATCAACCAAGCTCATGACTACTTTGCAAAGGCCAAAAAACCCTCAAAATATTCATATGAGTAAGTAAACACTATTTCAATAACCCAAGTGATCCCAAACATGGTTTAAAGGCCCAAAAGACCCAACCATAGAACTGTGGGAGGAGCCCCTCCAAATGATTTGGAAAGAATCCTCTTGCATTTATGGATGACGCTTTTTTGGCCTTTAAACCATTCTATAATCCTCCCATAGAATTCTTGGATGAGATAGTTTGTCAGTATTTATGATAAAAATACAAAATGTATAAAAATAACGTAAATGTGTGAGTTTAGAAAACAACATGGAAAGAGATAATTCATGGAGTATAAGTGCCCAATTCATAATAGTCAACGTTACAGAAGCTCTCTTGTACCTAGAGTTTGATTTACAAATGTTTGTTAAGTTATCCCTAATCCTCCTAGCACATTATATGCCCTTGGATTGTGTAGTAATCCTTAGCATCGATGCATGTACATTAGGACCCTTGATCCTTAGTACTCCAAAATATCTTTGTAACTCCTCTTTAGCCAACCTTGCAAAAGGTCTTCTAGGTATCAAAAGCTCAATCACCTTTCGATAGCATCTAGTCTCTACAAATGGTCAAGTATATCTTCTTCTTTGTTGTGGTGCTCTTGCTAGAGGTGATAGAGGTCACTGTTGGAAATTTTATTGTGGTCTTGGTTGTTGGGGTCTATGATGGGATTTGAAGACCTCCTTTTTATGTTGCACATCTTGAGCTTTCTCCTTGCTCTAATTCTTGATGGTGGATTCTCTCTTTCTCTTCATCATTTGATATGGCTCCTTGATTCACTAGTCACCCTTCGCAAGTATGTTCACCCTCTGATTTGATGGTATCTATTGGTTTCCCCATGGTGTCTCAACCCAAATCTTCTCACTCGAGGCCTCTAAAGCTTGTGAAGGATTTTTATATTCTTGTGAATCATCCTTCAAGTGTTATAACTTTATCCATAGATACCATGTGTCATCATGTCATTCATGATTTCCACACTCAATATCTCTATTCACCACCTCATTTGTAATTTGGCATTTTTTTAACTTCAATATAGACCTCAATTCGGTATTCGTCTACATCAATTACAAAAAATTATATCACATAAAAATAGAATTAATATCATGGTAACAATTATGGACATATTTGGTATGTTAGATTTGTAAAATAAAACCATTGGTTATTGAGGCCTCTCCGAGTCTATGAATATATTCTTGTATTTTTTGTGAAGGGATACCTTTCTAGATGAGCTTTTCAACTACTTCTTGGATGTAGTTAAATGATAAATAGACATAAGAATAATATGTTGTAAATACAAGTAGAGTCTCATAATACTAGATACATCCTCATTGGAGCTCATGTTCTCTAGGGATACGTTGAAAAGGCATGGAAAAATATCATGCAAAATACCTTTTTCTTTGCAACATGCATCAAAAGATTTTAGAGTGCTTTCTAACCTCTAGTACTAATGCCATCTTCATCACATACCAACTACACATCTCTAGAAATGATAATATCTTGTAATTTTCTTATGAAATGTGTAATTGTTTACATCTTCATAAGGTTTCCTATTCGTGACTCCAAAATACTAACCACATTCTTGTTGGTCAAATAAGAATTCAATTACTTCAATCGATCTTCTGTTGTTAATGAAGCATTGACATCTGCAATGAATGACCATATATATTTCTTAATCCATAGATCTTGAAGCAATACTCAATGGATGAGTGGGTTTTCTTGAACTCAACTGTCTTGAAAATTGAATGTGTTCTATACAAAACATCCACCTTTGATTTTTAATTCAATATCCTATTCCATCTTGTTCAACTTTTTCTAGAAACGACTTTGATTATTCTTCTAGATTCAAATTCAAGGTTCAGAAACGTAGGAAGGAAGAACTGAAACTTTGTATAATGGATTCAACTTTTAAGGTCTTAAAGTAATTTGAGTCAAACTAGATAAGACTAGATAAATTAAAGATCTATCCTAGTGAAGGGTTTGAAGCATTCATTTTATCTTTATGAGATTAAAACTATCTCAAAATGATTCTTTTGGTAAAGTTAAACCATCATCCATCTTCCAAACTCGAGTGGTATAAAACATCAATGTATGAAGTAATGGAGTATTGTTCATGATGTTTAATTGTAACCCAAATCAATTTTTCATTCAAGTATCTTGATTACTAAGTTACTCCCTTTTACAATCTCTTGATATTCCCATGTATTATGCCTACTATAGTATATATATCTTTAAATTCAAAGGATTCATTCACCTTATTGTACTACCAACAAGGTCTTTTAGGATTAACTAATTTTAACTTTAATTATGTTGATTTCTTAGTCAATCCTTTTCATAACATCTTGACACCTCTTTAATTTAAAAGGTATAAACTTGATTTCAAGGTATTGATTTACTTAGTCATATTATCTACTAAGTACTTTATCCTACATCGACTTAGTGAGAATCACCTTGATTAAAAAGATCTTTCCAAGTTATTTCTGTTTAGAAATCTATGTAGCATTTTTCTATAAAGAAATATAAAGTCCTTAATTGGAAGTCTCATAAGTTAAATGAAACTATACTAATCTTGCTAGAAAACTTTATGAAGATCCTAGAAAGTGCTTTTTATAGTGACTTGGTACTTGAAGACTTGTCCATACAATTGACCATCATATGATCCATATTTACCTATGAAGTTTCAATTCCCATTGGAATTGAGACTAACGTCAAGTCATGAGTCAAGTCTAAAGATACCTACCATCTCAAGGTCTGATGTCCCATACTAGAATTCCTACATTCATGTGAATATAAAGTATAGGGTCACATACCACCATAGTTCATATCCAAGAGTGATGTGTGGATGATATTTATCTTAAAGTTCAAGAGTCTTTTCTAAGTATAGAATAGCTTTTACTCAAATTATTTTTTACCATAATTCGAAGAAAAGGAATTCCTTGTAAGTTTTTCATTTTTCTTAGCGTTCCAGGGCTCCCGACACAAGATCACCTTTTTGATATGATATTATCATATGTGTATGTGAGGAATAAACATTCATCCTTTGGTTTCCCTATTTTGAGAATAATTCTAAGTGCTTAGTTAGCTTTCTCAACTAACTTGTAGTGACAAGGATTTATTCTTGTATTTAGATTCGTTTCTTTATTTAAAGTTTTCAAATAGATACCATAGGGTTTTTTAAGGACCTCTTTATTGCTTAAGTCTAAGCGTCTAATAATTGTTTTGTGTTTCTCTCAAAATCCCTTTAAGGATAGGTGAATAAACGTTTCACCTTCGACAAATTTAATTAATATTGCAAAATATCTACGTGGAATTTTGAATTCTATTTTACACTTCCACTTTACTTAGAGAAGTATGGTTTTTGGCATGATCTATTAGACCTCATGGTCACAATAATATTTTCAAAGTCTTTTGTATTTTTAATGGGATCCCATTTTCCATTGACTTGAGCATGCCATGGAGTTGCTTTCTGAGCAACTCCTTATTTGCCAAATATCTTATACCCTAAAAGATGTTGTTCTATTTATTATCTACATCAATGATTCTATACTTCATGAAATCAATTGTACTAATTTTGATAAGTTTGGGAACTCCCCCCTTGAAAAGTTTTCGTCCTCACAAAATCTAGGCTTTATTCAAATATTATAGAGTCATTGCTATGACTCATGCATCCTTAGACTACATGAACCACTCTTGTATTTATGTGAGCCTTGAAATTATTTAGAAGATGTAATAGAAAGGAATTCTAGCTTTGGTATTCTATAAAAAATCTTCTAGAGGTAGTTTGGTGACCACTTGTGTTAACATATTTATGCACTTTTGCTCCATTATAGGAAAGATCATGAATTCTAGTGTTCCCAAAAATATGAGATCATTTCTATTTAGGAGAAGTGATTTTATCTTCAAGGTAAAAAGGTAAAAAGTCTAGGGAAGTATTAGAGGTACATCTTTAAGATTTGTACCTTACAATTTTTAAGATCTTCCATTAGGAACCTTTGCATTTCTAAAAGAATATATTTTTTTGCTTTCTTCTTGGGATGCAAATCTCTTGAATGTCTCAATTAAGTCAGAAGTTCTTCTAAGAGAAGAGAGTTCTCAAAGTTTCATGATGACTAGAGTAATTTTCACCATTTGTGTTGGTGAAACCAAGAATTGCTCATATTTCATTCCATGAGTGCCTTTGATGGCATCAAATTAGAGTTTTAGATCATGAACCTTTTTTAAAACTATGTTTGGGTGCCATCGCTTAGGATTGCTTATCCAAGTCTACTTTGGAACCATCTCTAAGTATCACTTATATTTAGATTTAGCATTAACTATGGTAGGTTCTCTAGTACTAATTTATATGTGAGATTGGACCCATGTCACAATGGAAAATCTTTGCACTAAAAAAATCTAGGTCATCAACTTAGATGTATTCAAGTGATCATATTTCATGTATGCATTGTTTTTGGCTAACAATCATATTAGAAAGATTTATCTCAAAAATATTTTCAAAGAAATAATATGGCATTGAAGAGCTTAGATGACTTAAGGTGATTTCCAATTCACATATGCATTTCTTTCTTCATTGATTCAACAAGGGAATGTATCCAAATTTGAAATCTATGTGCTCATACTTACTTCTATTTAAGCAATTGATAATTAATGTAAACTTTCACATGGAGTACTTGATACCTTAGGATCATTCTAGAAAGAATTTTCCAATTAATTATATTGCAAAATCTAGCTAGAAAGAATGATTTCCAAGTACTTTAGCTTCATATCTTCCTAGGCGTGTTGCTTCCATATAGAAGTCAATTCTCTATGCAAAGCTAATGCCACTTGATTGATTTCAAAATTTAGAAAAAAAAGATTGAAATTGATTGCATGTGATTTAATACATATAATATAAATGGTTGCAATAATCGATTGTGTCAATTATGCTTAGCATTCATGCACTTAGTGCTCCTTTTAGTGTGTAGACATGTGCTTCTCATGAAAAAACGCTTTGGGGTGAATTATGCATTAAAATTATCGTTTTGGTAAAAATGAAACACACGCACATCCATTGATTTTAGTGCATAGAGGCATGCAAGTGCTTGAGGTGCTTGATTTCCCTTTTCCATTATGATGTGTATGCCTATTCTTAACTTTCATTAACTATGGATGTGGATTGAATACTTACCCTAGGCTTCAATTGCATCTCTATACAAAGGATATGGAAAACGAATATGAAATTGAATCATATACTCAAATATACTTAGCTCAATGTCAATCTTCATCCTTTCTTTGCCTTGGAGAAGAGAAATTCTCCTTCTTTCCTACCTTCTCATTCGAGATCTCATTTGCTTGATGTTCTCCATCATCCTAGTATCAGACATATGTGTCTGAGAAACTTTCAAAATTGATAATATTGTTATAGGAACTCCTAGAAGGAAGCTTCTTTGTCTCCTTAGTAAGGATGAGGAAGATTGCACAAATTGAGCCATGAGGAAATGGACTATATGAAGTATTTTTGTGATGGCTCAACATGAGATATAGAAATAATCCTATAAGAAAAGCGAAGGGGCATCTTTATCCAAATCCATTGGGACCAGCTCTATGGGAATGTGAGATTGGAATTTTTTCCTTCTATAATGCTCAAGGTTTTATGAAGTATAAAAGCCCTCACTTAAAAAAAATGGAACTGCACCTTTTTGTGAGCCTTTGAAGGCCATTGTGAGAGCCCATACATTTGTGGTACCCTAAGCTCCAAGTTAGATGAGGTCTATATGTGACTCTTGATGGTAGTAGATGATCTTTGTGATCCTACCCATTAAGTTACATAGGACATAAATGTTTGGGCCAATGGGTTGCCACTCAAGGTGAAAATCAAGTCCTTGTGGCACCACACAACTTCCTCATAGAGCCTTAATACAAGACTGCAGAGGGCTGCTTGCCCCCCTCTGCAAGGTTCAAGAGGCCTATCCCCCTAGCTCATACGGCGAAGATGGTGGATTTTTGGTCATGTGGATATTTTTGGATTGTAAATTTTGCGAACTATTTTTCTGCTGACTATGCTTATCTATACTAGGTCCCCTTGTAAAAATTGTATAAGCATGTCACATGTGCAGCTTTATAGATTATTGTGCATTAGTAAGCCCTTCATCTAGAGTGTCTCTAGATCTCCATCTAAGCTCACTATTGGGAGTGCATGGGTGGAGAGCACCATCACTCTACCTGCATTACTCTTGGTAGTTTGAGAATTTGAGTTCTCTATCTCTCAATCTATGTCCATCTTTGCCTGCATATTTCTCTCAACTCTATCTACTAGTCTATTCCATTGTGGTGTTATTTCTTACAAAAGAAAAAACCCATGTACAAGTGGTTGCCTATCCTTAGGCATTAAAACAACCAAAAGTGACTAATCTTACTAATTCCTAGACCAAAGAATAAATGAACCTTTAGGTGAGACAAAAAACCCACACAAGAAAAAAGATTAGAACATCAAGAGATAAGTAGGTTAAGAAGCTCACACAACATAAAACTAGCCTTGAAGAATCTCAATGGATACATAAAACATCATTAGCACCAAACTATGATGACTTAATTTCTGCATATCATACACATACACATTAATGTAACTTCTCCATGAACATTTCCATTAATGTGTTTTTACATGGGACATGCTCCTTTTTGTTCAATGATGGAACATGTGACTGGCCATTCACGTTTATTTTTATTTTATGAAGTGAGCTCAGTTCCTTTTCCAACTAAGGGGCATGTTATCAACTATGGAATGTGTTGGATAAAAGAATTATTGGAGTGATATTTATTATTTTATTAATGTATTTTGGTGTTTTGATATAGAAGTTGAATGTTCATGAGGATGTGAAAGGTGTGAAAGGGCATGGACATTTTCAAACACAAATAATTAGATTTATATTTTGTAAATAATACCACAGAGGGTTAAATGTGCTATCTCTTGCATAGGGAGCCAAAAGAATCCCTACCATAGAAAGGTTGGAGAAGGGCTTGCAAATTTTACACATTTTTGTGGTAGTGCTTTTCTTTTGCTTTCCTTTTCCATGTAGGCACATTATAAGAAATATGGGCTCATAACATGGATGTTTGAAGCAGATTTTGTGCATCACAATGACTCAGGCACGAGAATTTCCATATGGTGTCTATTTGAACCATTTGGGTGCACAAACTTAAGTAGTATGAGTCAATAAACAGTGATCCTAGACATGGTTTAAAGGCCTAAAAACGTCCAACCATAGAACTTTTGGATGATCCCCTCCAAATGATTCGGAAAGAATCCTCTTGCATTTATGGATGGGATGTTTTTGGCCTTTAAGCCATGCTACAATGCTCCCATAGAATTCTTGGATGAGACAGCTTCTTAGAATGTACCAAAATGTACCAAAATAACATAAATGTGCGAGTTTACAAAACAACATATAAAGAGATAATAAACAACATCATGGAGTAGAAGGGCAAAAATGTACCAAAATAACATAAATGTGTGAGTTTACAAAACAACATATAAAGAGATAATAAACAGCATCATGGAGTAGAAGGGCAAAAGTTTCGCTCATAATAGTCAAAGTTATAGAAACTCTCTTGTACTAAGAGTTTGATTACAAATGTTAGCTAAGTCATCCCTAGTCCTCCTAGCCAATTGTATGTCCTTGGCTTGTGTAGTAATCCTTAGCATGGATCATGTAGATCAGGATCCTTGATCCTTAATACCACAAAATATCTTTGTAGATCCTCTTTAGCCACACTTGCAAAAGGTCTTCTAGGTATCAAAAGATCAATCATCTTTCAATAGCATCTAGTCTCTGAAAATGCTCATGTATATCTTCTTCTTTGTTGTAGTGCTCTTGATAAAGGTGCTAGTTGTGATTGATTTGAAGTCTATTGGAAAGTCACTTTTTATGTAACTTCTTCTTCATGAGAGTGCTTGATTCATGAGTAATTTTCACCACTTATATAATGATGGGATGTGGAGTCTGATTCATTTTGTGGTCTTTTATGGGGATTGATCCATGGTGGTTGCAATGCACCTTGAATGAAACTAGGAAAGTTAATGGGATGCTTCATAGCACTTTTCTTTATTCATCCCATCCTCTATAGTCCTATAATGTTGAAATGTGAGAATGAACCTCATCTTATAAAGTTTCGCTTAAAAAGGTTCTTTTTTTTTTTTACATTTGGATGAACAAAAATAGTTAAAAATTTGAATATTTCATTAAAAACTACAAAACAAAAGAGAGTGTATTGGGAACCCTATGACTTATCATAAAATACTATAAACGGATTACAAAATTTCACATCCAAGCCAAAACCTTTCGTATTCTTGTAGACCACCATTGAGCATGATGTATAGTTCTTAACATTGTTTTCCATTCTTTACTAGCCATGTGTATAAACAATTCTTCAACTTTTGTTATATGTCACTCCTTGGCTCATTTGATAGCATAATTCCTTGAAAATGTATTATGTTAAAACCAGTTAAACATCTCTCCCATTTAGTTTGATTGCATTTTGCCATCACCATATTACACATTTTTTAGTAAACACCTCTAGCCTAGTATTGTGCCTTTTACATTCCTTTTGAACTAAAAATCTCCAACATGATAAATTATCCATGTGCATATTAGTTATGTTGAAACTTTTTTATTACATATAACAAACTCTTTTCAACAAATAATTTGAAAGATTAAGAAAGATTACAATGTAATATGTGTAATTTTTCTCTCTTTCCAAGATAGTATGAGATACTTTATGAGCTCCATTAATTTATATTGAAACAATTGACATTGATTATCATTAGAGCTAGTAAGAATCTTTAAGCCTACAACCTTATCTAAGCATGACCAAACCGTCTTTCCCTTATTACCAATGTTAATTTGAGAATCATTATCTATTTAAATCATGCATAGGAATTTCCATATTTACCAGCACCCATTGTTTTAGAACTAATAATACTTCTAAAAAATTGTATTTGCCTCCTTCCCTATCTTGGATACTTGTTGCAACTATCTTGGGATACACCAAGTTTTTTGAAACTTGAGTTTGATTCTCATCGTGACAACTGATTGAATTATGATTCTCCTCCATTTTTTTATTAGCTTATACAAATTTATTAAATGGCTTCATGGGAAATTTTTAGTCTATATGGAGCTTCAATTATCTATCGAAAGTTCTCATCAAGCCATGAAACATGCAACAGTGAACATTAACTAATGAAAATGGAGTATAGGGATTCCAATATTTATCTTATATGTCATCATTAGGTTTTTCTAATATAGGACACCTTAATAAAGCTATTTTCCATTCCCTAAAAGTAAGTGTGTCCATGTATTCATCTAAATCATATATACTCTTTTGTTGTTTCTTTTATTTGCAACCTAACATGCATACGATGGTCTTTGAATCCCCACCCAAGTGCATGCCCATCTCAAAATCACATACTTTTGCTACATTGAGTTTTGCACCATGAACTTAAGAATTTATTACCTTATTGCTCCATGGTTCCTACTAAACATCCATGAAACAACATCACTTGGATTTTTTTACATATTTCAATAGCACTTAACCACAATATATATATCTCCAATCAAACATTATATGTAAAGTTAGGGCTAGTGTTATTAATTTATCCATAGATGGCAAGTGTCATAGCTTCATTCATGATTGTCACACTCAATATCTCTATTCACCATCCATTCGTGATTTGGTATTTTTCTAACTTCAATATAGACCTAAATTTCGTATTTGAGCACATAAATTACCAAAATTGATATCACATCAAAAGACAATGAATATCATGGTAAAAATAATGGAAATACGTGGTATGCTAGATTTGTAAAATCAATCCATTGGTTATTGAATTTTCTCCATGTCTATCAATATGTTCTTAGATTTTGTGTTAGGGGATCCCTTTCTAGTTGAGCTTTTCCATTGCTTGTTGTGATGGAGACCTTCCAATCTCCAATGTCAAGTCTACCTTGGCTTAAGAACACTTATATGAAATATATAAACAATACTTTATCCAATTACTTCAAAACTTTTCAAGTCCAAGACTAAAACTTACTCCCTTATTCAATTTTTGCACTATTGCTCTTCTTCAATAGTCTACTTCAAGATTCAAGTTCGTTACCTACAAATGTCGTGGATTTTAAAACTCCAAATTATATAAGAACCTTTATATTATCCTTGTGCAACCTTTAGGTACAATAAAAATATGATTAAACTGATTAAACCTCTGATTAATCACTAAGATCAAAAGTATGTCTCAAACTCATGTTAAAAAATGGCGACTTTGACATAAGTGACTTCAAACTTTGATTTCTCACAAAGTAAAACCCATTTTACAAAATGCTTTTAGCATTAGCTTACTTATCCCTCAACTAAGATGAATCCTTAAACACTAAAAACATTACACAAATCACTAAGATCTAAGCAAACCATTGATCGATGAGATGCACCATTTTTAGTCTGCACTTAAAAGAGTTGACATATGAATGTTCCCATGAACCATTCACACACTATGAAAAGATTTGACTTATGAAACTTTACCCACAGCTTGATTAGCTCTTGAGTTAGATCTATGTACAAGGATTTCTGATCCCTGTGATCATCCTGAGTGAAATGTGAAATAGAATGACATCTTAATCTACACATTTCCCTCAACACTTGTACTTCATCTATGATAATGACCTCTCTTGATTTCTACAGTTATAATTGATTTATATATCCATGAATTTGTAAGTGGATCACTACCAATACATTTTTATTGACTTGATTTATTAGTAATCTAACTATAATACACTAACTAGGATCCTCTTGAACTGAATATATGCTCAATCATGTTTCACACTTTCTGTCCATTGCTTCCTTCATTATAATTGATCTTTATCTATACCAAACTTCTCTTTATCTTTTTTTATGCTTTTGCTTGACTTCATTACCCTTCATAAGCACCAATTTGTGATTGATATGCACCAACAACTCCCTCTCAATCACTATTTATGATCATTCTGTGAAATTGATTATGAGGCTTTCTTCTTGAAGGTTGTGAATTCTACTCATAGTGAGGCCTTCTTGAACATGGTTGTATTTTAAAAATGTTCCTCCAAAGCATTCCAAATATCATTTGAAATTTCTAGCCCTCTAATGTGTAACAAGAGATATTCATTGATTGCCATGTAAATAATGCTCTTTGCTTGAGCATCTTTCTTCACCCAAGCTTTTAAATTTGCAAGCTCTTCCCTAGTTGGAAGACTAAAGTCTTTAAACTCTAGCTTTTCTTCTTCCCTTTGATGTATCCCATCAAATCTTTACCCATAACATGAGCTTCCATTCTCATAGACCATGCTAGATAGTTTTCTTTATCAAGTTTCTCTATTTGGATGCTTTCTCCCATCCCTTTGTTGCCTGTGTTTGGAAATAAGTCTTCAATAGTAAGAGGGTTATACCTTTGACTTGATTCTTTTGTTTTTCTGATCTTTTCTAATATCCTTTGTATCAATCTAAAGTTCTTTTGCAAAATTTTAGCCTTCCAATTCTCTCTTCAACTCCCATTTGAAACGTAATTGAAACTTTCTTCTTCAGTCTTTTGGCTTAATCTTCTTCTCTAGCTATGATATCACTGACGGAGACCTTGAAATCTCCAATGTCAAGTCTACATTGACTTAAGAACACTTCTATGACAAGTATACACAAGACTTTATATGCTTACTTAAAAACGTTTCAAGTCTAAGACTAAAGCAAATTTCCTTCTTAAATTTTTACACTTTTACTGTTCTTCAACAGTTTACTTTAAGATTCAAGTTCATTTCCTCATATGTCATGGATTTTAATACTCCAAATTATATAAAATCTTCATATGATCCTTACACAACCTTGAGGTACAATAAACCTTTTATTAAACTAATTAAAACTTTGATTAATCACTAAGATCAAAAGTATGTATGAAATTGATGTTAAAAAATGGCAACTTTGACATAGGTGACGTCAAACTCTAATTTCTCACAAAGTAAATTTCCTTTCACAAAATACTTTTAGCCATAGCTTCCTTATCTGTCAACTCAGATTTTGAATGCTTAAATACTAAAAAATTTACACAAATCATTGAGATCCAAGCAAAACATTGATCGACAAGGTCCACCATTTTTAGTCTCACTTTAGAGAGTTGACAAATGAATGTTCCTATGAACCATTCACACACTATGAAAAGAATTGGACTATGAAACTTTAACCATAGCTTGGTTAGATCTTGAATTAGATCTTTGTACGAGGATTTCTAATCCACATGATCCTCCTTATAGAAATGTGAAATAGAATGACATCTAAATCTACAGATTTCCCTCAACACTTCTACTTCATTTAAGATAATGAACTCTCGATTTCTATAGTCATTATTTACTTGTATATCCACAAATTTGTAAGTGGATCATGACTAGTACATTGCTATTTACTTGCTTTATTATTAATAATTATAATACACTAATTAGGATCCTCCTTAAGTGAATATATGATGAGTCATGTCTCACACTTTCTATCCATTGCTTCCTTCATTCTAATTTATTTGCACCAAACTTCTCTTTATCTTCCTCCATGCTCTTGCCTGACTTCATTATCCTTCATAAGCACTAATTTGTGATTGTTCTCCACCAACATAATGGATGTAACCAAAAGATAAATAGACATAGGCATAATATCTTCTACATAGAAGTAGAGTCTGAGAATACTAGATACATCCTCATTCGAGTTTGTCTTCTTTAGGGATACATTGTAAGGTCATGGAAAAATATCATGTAAGATATATTTTTCTTTTTAACATGCATTCAAAGATATTACAATGCACTCTAACCTCTAGTACTAATGCCATCTTCATCACATACCATCTACACGTCTCTAAGAATGCTAATATCTTGTAAACTACTTATAAAATCTTTAATCACTTGCATCTTCATAAGGTTTCCTATTGGTGCCTCCTAGATGCTAACCACAATCTTGTCATTCAAAAAAGAATTCAATAACTTGAATCAATCTTTTGTTGTTAATTAAGTGTCACATGGAGTATCCTATATGAATAGTATTTAGAGGTATGACCCTCCTCTTATTCATATAGAGTATGATGCTCACATGAGTGCCAAGTGGCACTCATGAGAGGAACCTTGACCATTGACCCATTTTGGGTGTAGAGAGAGAGAGGGTAATTATTGATCATCACGCGGCTGGGCGGAAAAACGATTCTCTTCGATCTCCGTGCGAACATCTCTGTCAGAGAGTAATCGATCGGCGTGCAGGAGCAGTCCCAAAATTGGAGGAGCTCATCGGAGCAGGCACCTGACATTGGTATCAGAGCCAGACGGCGAACGTGACAACGATCATCAAGAACCGACGGACGGCCCACAGCACATTAAACGAGGCAATCGCCGCCCGCGATCAGAGAAGGCCCACAGGCGCACAGAGTCACGCAGGAGCCCGCAGGCGTCCGCCAGCCCACGAGGGGGAGCTTTGCTCCTCCCTCCCCACTCCAAGGTGGAAATGAGCATCTTATGCTCTTGGCTATATAGAGACTTCCTCCGCCTGTTGCGCGCACATATGGGATATCAAGCTCCATCGACATCAACTCTGAATTTTTTTCGAAAAGGGCATTAGGTAAAGCTTCTGTTGAGAAAATTTCGAGTTTTTTCCCAAACTTTGGAGCTACAAATCTATGATCTAGATCAAGATTTTGTAAGAATCATGAGGGATATATGTATTATGGGCTGTGGTTATGGGATGGGGGTGTTGGTTTGGTGAAAGAAGCTTTCATTCCTCAGTTTTGAGCTTTCCAAACCCATCTATTCATGAAGATAAAGCTTTTCACTTCCCACCGGTGACATACCTCACTTCTCCGGACCATATCTTCTTCATACCATATCGGATTTCAAAAATCTTGGTCACGTTTCGAAGCTACGCTTTCAAGCTTCGCTCAGAGACCATCGGTGTTGGATTTGGAAGAGATTTGCCCTACCAAAATCTCTCTGCAGCGCTTCAGCAGGAACTAGGCGGCCACTCCCGGGCCTAGTTTTTCTTCATCCGGACTCCAAATCCAATTTTTTCACTTGGCATTGTCTCAAATTCTTGAAGTGCAGGTGCTGGGCAACAATTTGTGGACTAGCGAGGATTGGAAAATTTCTGAAATTGTTCAGTTGCATTCAGTTTGCCCGTTTGAGGCTTTTCCTACGCACTTTTGGTGTTGTTTTGGATGGTTTATGGTGTCTAGAACCTCCCCGGACCAAGCGGACATTTCCAATTTTCTTTTGGGACTGGCGAGGAATCAAAATCAGCGGCTTGAAGCATCAAGGACCACTTGGATTTAGCTTCCGCAACTCTAATTTGTATCAGGGAAGTGTTCTTGTGTTATATCTCTCTTCTTCTTGCATATTTAAACTCTACTTCCATTCATTTTCATACTCTCTAGTTAGCAAACGGGGGAAGGGTACTTAAAGGCAAACAAGTAATTGAGACCACTTCTCCACCTAGAGAGCAACTAGAGGATCAGGATGCTAAGATGGAAGAAGTAGAGTTAGGACAAGAAATAGAAGAGAATATAGAAGAAAAAGAGCCTTCACAGCAAGAGTATACTTATGAAGAGCTTATAGATGAATTTGTCACTCGTGACCAATTCATTGACTTGAAAGAGCAAACCCTCAAGTTAGAGAAAGATTTGGGTAGCATTACATCTCTTATACAACAACTTAAGTCTCAAATGATCTCTCTTGAGACTAGTGTCACCTCTTTCCTAGCTAGGAAGGAAAGAGAGACTCCTACCATTCCTCTAGAGATTACTAGGAAAGAGACTTCTCTTCCTAGTAAATATAAAGGAGAGAGCTCTAGGGAAGCTCCCCTCCTGAAAGACTTAAAGCCACCAACCTTCACGGGGGATGACCGAGACAGGAATAAGGATGCAATCTACACTTTTTTACAAAAGTGGCAAGATTTGCATCAATTGAAGGGCACCCCACCTGAGTATCGTGTGCTAGAGGCGAGTCTTTCCCTCGGCCCACGTGCTTATAAGTGGTGGATGAGTCTTAAGGAGGCGAACTCTATCCCTAGTGACTGGACTCAGTTTGAAACTCTTTTCCTAAAAGAGTTTCTTCCTGAAAATGAAGAGGAGAGGAATTGGGATGAGTGGGATAGAATTACTCAAAGAGGCAGGCCTCTTTCAGTTTATCTATCTCACTATAGAGAGATCACTTTGAAGCTTAAGGGTCTAGATGATTTTCAGAAGACTAGAGGGTTTGTTAGGGGCTTGGATAAAGCCATAAAGAGGGAAGTCAGGAGGAATGCGCCTAAGACGTTTGAGGAGGCGATCAAATATGCACAGATATATGAGGACCATAACCGTCCTCAGTATACTCCTATGGAGACGGATCAGCCCCTTAAACCTCTTAGCACCACTAAATTTAAGAAAAAGTTGCCTTTTGGGAAAAACAAGGTTTTTATTAAAAAACAAAGATCACAAGGGCCTAAGCTATCCACAGACCAGTTTGAGAAGGCCAAAAGAGAGAACCTGTGTTTTAGGTGCCTATCCCCTAGCCACTCACAGTGGAACTGTCCACTCAAGAAGGGGGAAGAAAAGAAGAAAGGACCAGAGTCTAGTACGGCTCCTGAAAGGGGCAAAAAGGCGGTCCACCTAGTGCAGACCCTTCCCATTCATGGCAGCTCTAGCTGCAAGGGAGTGGAGGTGATGCACGAGGATATAGAGCACACGTGTTGTTTGACTCAGTCATTGTGATCACCGCAGTTTGGACCACATGACTTGGTCAAGCTACATGGTAGTGTATACGGGACCAGGGTGCGAGTCATGATAGATGATTCTGCTACTCATAACTTCATAAACTATGCTTTGGTCAAGAAATTGAAGATTCCCCAACAGCCTAGTGCACATAAATACATTGTATCTATGATGCAAGGGCAAGATAAAAGAATATGGGATACTATGGTATCCAATTTGGAAGTCAAGATGCAGGATTATACAGATCATATGGACTTCCAAATTATGAATATGGAGAGGACAGATCTAGTCTTAGGAAGAGAGTGGCTATGAGGGTTGGGAGATACACTTAAACGCAGCTATCAAAATAACACACTCGAGTTTGAAAAGAATGGAAGTACAGTTTATATTCAGGGAGAGAGAGATGTACCTAGTGCACCTCTCATCTCATCATTAGAGTTGTATAGTCTCTGTTGTTCACAGCATGTACAGGATATCTTTTTATTGTATAGTCATGATATGGAGCATTGTATAGACAGCTCATCTGATGTATATTTTCATGCTTTGAATGTAAATATGAATAGGACTTTCTACTATTCTTTTTTGCAAGAGTGTGTAGTTAAAAGTTTTAAGGATCTTATGTTTGATTACAGAGATGTTTTTCCCACTGACTTACCTAGAGGGCTACCACCTGAGAGAGGGGACATTGACCATGCCATAGAGGTTGTTACTAACACTAACCCTATTTGTAGACCTCCTTATAGGCTTAGTGTTTCTCAGCATGAGGAGGTTGAGAAGCAATTGCAGGATTATTTCGATAAAGGCTTCATCAAACCTAGTAACTCACCATGGGCATCGCCAATGCTCCTAGTTAAAAAGAAAGATGGCTCTATGAGACTATGTATAGATTATAGAGCACTTAATAAGGTAACTATCAAAAATAGATTTCCAATGCCTAGGTTGGAAGATCTATTTGATCAGTTACATCAAGCTCGGTATTTTACCAAGCTTGACCTTAGATCAGGATATCATCAGATCAGGATTAGGGCAGAAGATAGTCCCTAAAACTGCATTTAGGACTAGATATGGGCACTATGAGTTTTTGGTGATGCCTTTTGGTCTCACCAATGCTCCTGCCACTTTCATGAAACTCATGAATAGTGTTCTACGGCCTTATCTAGGACACTTTGTAGTAGATTTTTTAGATGACATTCTGATCTATAGTACATCAGAACAGGAACACTTGGAACACTTGAGAAAAGTATTTCAAGTGCTAAGGGAAAATTCGCTCTTTGCTAAGGAGTCAAAGTGTGAATTTTTCAAGACACAGGTTAGGTACCTTGGGCATATAGTCTCCCAAGATGGAATCCAGATGGATCCTGAAAAAGTAAGGGCTATTATGGAATGGCCACATCCACGGAACCTGGAGGAGCTGCAGATCTTCCTAGGTTTATCAGGTTTCTATCGAAGATTCATTAAGAACTATGCCAAAACTGCTGTCCCGATGACGGAACAGCTTAAAGGGAAAGGGAAAGCCTTTCATTGGGGAGACGAACAGAAGCAAAGTATGGAAAAGTTGAAGGTAGCAATTGCTACAGCTCCACTTTTACATATAGCAGATCCCAATAAACCATTTGTGGTTGAGACTGACGCGAGTGATTTTGCTATAGGAGCGGTTTTAGTACAGGATGGTCGACCATTAGCTTTTGAGAGCAAGAAACTAGAACCGGCTCAAAAGAATTACTCCGTCTATGAGAAGGAGTTGTATGCAATAGTCCATGCTTTGAAGAAGTGGCGTCATTATTTATATGGTGCCAAAGTTACGATAGTGTTTGATCAAGAGAGCATTAAGTGGCTCTCTAATCAAACAGACCTTAAAGGTCGTAAGGCCCGATGGGTAGAGACCCTTCAAGAGTTTGACTATGAGCTTAGGTATAGGAAGGGAAAGTATAATGTAGTGGCTGATTCACTTAGCCGCATGCCTATGCTCAATGGACTGAGTTTTACTCAGATCACTAGTGAGCTACTTGAGTCTATTAGAGGGAAATGTAGGCTTGATCCTGCATATTCCGAGATTTGGGAAGCCATAGAGAATGGGGATCGTGATATACGGGTTTCCAATGAGGATGAAGTATCGACGGGTACTCAAGAAGGATTCAAGTGGAAGAATTACAGTGTCCATGATGGATATCTGTTATATAAAGGTAAGGTGTGTGTCCCTAGAGATACTGAGATGAGACGGCATATTTTATATGAGTGTCATGACACACCTAGTGCGGGACACCCAGGAGTTAACAAGACTTATGATCTTGTTAAGAGGCAGTTTTATTGGCCTGGACTTCATAAGGACGTCCTAGAATATGTGCTTAAGTGCAATAAATGCCAGGTCAACAAAGCTGAGAGGTTGAGGATTGGAGGACTACTCCACCCATTGGATATTCCTAATGGGAAGTGGGAGAGTATCTCCATGGACTTTATAGTCGGTTTACCTAAGACACAGAGAGGGCACGACTCGGTCTGGGTAATTGTGGATAGGTTAACCAAAATGGCTAGGTTTATTCCAACACATATTACAGTGAAGACACCTGAGTTAGCTAGACTCTTTGTAGAGAACCTATACCGGTTATATGGTCTTCCTTTAGACATAGTTTCTGATCGGGATAAGAAGTTTACTAGCCACTTTTGGAGAGCGGTCTTCAAAAGGTTGGATACAAAGCTTAGCATGAGTACGGCCGAGCATCCACAGTCGGATGGGCAAACAGAAAGGGTTAACCAAATCCTAGAGGATATGCTTCGAGCATATGTGAATGAAAGGCAAACTAATTAGGAAGAGTACTTACCTATAGTAGAGTTTGCATATAATAGTGCCAAGCACTCTTCCACTGGGCATAGTCCATTTATGCTTATGTATGGGTTTCAGCCAAGGGCTCCTTATGCAGTTGGCTTGCAGAATGAAAAAGTTCAAGCTGCAAAGGACTTCTTGGAAGAAATGAATGATATGCTTAGACTTGCTAAGGACAACATTAGGAAAGCTCAGGATAGGGCTAGAGCCTATGCTGACCCTCAAAGAAGAGATATCAACTTTGAGGTAGGAGAGCAAGTCTATCTTAGAGTTCCATCTAGGTCTGAAACCATGAAGACGGGACCTTGTCCAAAATTATCTCCTAGGTATTGTGGACCTTTCCAAATACTTAAGAGAATAGGAAAGATGGCTTACCAGCTCCAACTTCCAGAGAATAGTCAAATCCATCCAGTTTTTCATGTTAGCCGGCTTAAGAAAAGGCTGGGTGAATCTGACAACCTCATTCCAGATAGTGAGGTAGTAGAGCCTATTTCTGTTCAATCTATTCCACATGAGCCAGAGAGCATACTACGCACTCGAGAGAAACGGACGAGGAGTCACTTGTATAAAGAGTGTCTAGTAAAGTGGAAAGATAGTTCAGAAGATAGTGCCACATGGGAGCGGGTTAGCACCCTTCAGAGACGGTTTCCCAGTTTTAGTTTACCTTCCCAAGAGTTTTCTTAAGGGGAAGGATATGGGGAAACAACACGGAGACAGGACCATGTATTTTTATACATGGGGATATAGTGGGAGTGGTGGTTCTATTATTTCTCTCTTTCTTTTAGACCTTCCAATACCATTTTGAGGACAAAATGGAAGTAAGGGGAAGGAAATGTCACATGGAGTATCCTATATGAATAGTATTTAGAGGTATGACCCTCCTCTTATTCATATAGAGTATGATGCTCACATGAGTGCCAAGTGGCACTCATGAGAGGAACCTTGACCATTGACCCATTTTGGGTGTAGAGAGAGAGAGGGTAATTATTGATCATCACGCGGCTGGGCGGAAAAACGATTCTCTTCGATCTCCGTGCGAACATCTCTGTCAGAGAGTAATCGATCGGCGTGCAAGAGCAGTCCCAAAATTGGAGGAGCTCATCGGAGCAGGCACCTGACATTAAGCATTGTTGTCAATTAAGCATTGTTGTTAATGAAGCATTGACATTTGCAATGAATGACCTACACATTATCAAAATGAATATGAAAAGACTCATAACAAAATAAACAAGAGAAATACAAATCTTATTGCAAAAATATGTCGGTTTCATGCTCCATCACCAATTGAAAAAGCATCAAAGAATGTTAATGATCATTTCCTATATCACATAGCAAGGGGAGTCTCTTTCAACTATTGGAGATTGATTTTTAACTTCTCAATTGTGCTCTTCTTTTCTTCCATACCAATTCTGTTCTTCTTAAACTAACAACTAACTAGACTATCCTAGGATGAGGGATTCTCATATCCACCCAACTAAATCCACCTATATATATACCTCAAGACCAAGGGAGGAGTGTGAGGAATTCATCACAAATCACATGGCTCTCACATGGACTCTTAAAGGATACCTCCCAAGCTTGTATGTACAAGTCCAAAGGCTTGAGAGGCCTCCCCAAGGGTTATAAACCATATCCTTAGGAAATATCAATCCTCAAGGTCAAAACTCTTGAATTGGGAGTAAATAAATCCAATTAGCTCAAGGATTCAAACCATAGTATTGGGGACACTTTTCCAAGGGTTTCTCTATAAACTCCAAGGGTTCTCCAAGTGCTTTTAATCCTCAAAACCCATGTCTTGTGCTATGTGGACACATAATTATACAATATTCTTCCCCCTTTTAACATTTTTTCTCTCGAAAACATGTGTAGGTATAATGTGTGGAGTAATCCTCTCTCACCCATGATTGATCTCATCGATCATCGTCTTCATCTCTATGATTTGCCTCTTTATCAGAAGGAGATTCTATCCTAGATTGGATATTAAAAAGTGGGAACCCATGTGTGGGCTAATCCCTACCCCAATCAATCTAAACACTGCCTAACTTTGTAGAGGAAACATTAAATCAAGTGAAAAGTATGGAAAGAATTGTCAAGGTGCATTAAAACATCCCTACATAATTCCATGTTTCATTATGTGCGAAGTAGGAATCCATGTGACAAACATATGTAGGTGGATTCTAAGATTCTCCAACTAATTTGCCATGTAGGCCCATTTCTATGCGCAACTTGTGCATGCAGCTAACAGAATAGATGGATCTTTGCCTAGCTCAAGAGTTTGAGATGTCTCCTTAAGTTTGAGGTTGTCCAAAACATCCCTCTTAGATGTTTTGACTATGTCCCACTTCTAACCAACATATAATGATCTCTTTGTCCATTTACAAGACTAGCAAGTCCTATTGGGGTTTAAAATAAAATGTAGAATGCAAGAAGTGTTTCATTTACTTCTTCCATCAATCTTTTTTTACAAATAAATCAAAATGGTTTTCCTCACAGATTTTAATTGTTTGGAACTATAGGAACTACAAATATTTCCTTACTCTTTTCTCTTCAAAAGTTTTACTCAAACTGTTTAAGAAAATTTTAGATATTTCTTCATCCATAGGTCTTGAAGCAATACTCAATGGATTTGTGAGTTTTCTTGAATTCAAAGTGTCTTGAAAAAGTGAATAGGTTCTGTACAAAACATCCACCTTTGATTTTTAATTCGATTACCTATTCCATCTAGTTGAAGCTGGCCTAGAAACGACTTTGATTATTCTTTCACACTCAAAATCAAGGTTCAAAAAAGTCGGATGGAAGAACTCAAACTTTGTATAATCGATTCAACTTCTAAGTTGCTAAAGTAATTTGAGTTAAACTAGATGAGAGTGTATAATTCAAAGATTTATTCTAGTGAAGGGCCTCAAGCATTTTTTTTTATCTTTATGAGATTAAACCAATCTCACAAGAATTCTTTGAGTAAGCTTAAACCATCATCCATCTTCCCAAATCTTGTGGTATGAAACATCGATGTATCAAGTAACGTAGTATTGTTCATGATGTTTAACTCTACTCTTAAACAATTGTTCATTCAACTATCTTGATTACTAAGTTAATCCCTTTTCTAATCTCGTGAGGTTCCCATATATAATGCCTATTCTAGTATATATATCTTAAAATTCAAAGGATTGATTCACTTGATTGTGCTACCAACAAGGTGTTTTAGGATTAACTAATTTTAACTTTAATTATGTTTGATTTCTTAGTCAATCCTTTTCATAGTTTCTTGACACCTCTTTATATTAGAAGGCATAAATTCGATTTCAAGTTATTGATTTGCTTATTCATATTATCTACTCAGTGCTTTATCCTGTATTGACTTAGTAAAACTCACCTTGATTAAAAAGATCTTTCAAAGTTATTTCTCTTTCAAAATCTATGTAACATTTTTTTTGAAGAACTATAAAATCCTTACTTGGAAGTCTCATAACTTAAATGAGACTATACTAGTGTTACTAGAAAACTTTATGAAGATCCTAGAAAGTGCTTTCAACTTGATGATCATTGAAATTTATAGTGATTTGGTACTTGAATACTTGTTCATACTCTTGACCATCATCTGATTCATCTTTATCTAGGAATGTAAATTCCCATTGGAATTGAGACTCACTTCAAATCATGAGTCAAGTCTAAAGATACCTGCCATCTCAAGCTTTGATGTTCCCTACCATCAGTCCTACATTAATGTGAATATCAAGTATAGGGTCCCATACCACCATAATTCATATCCAACACTGATGTGTGGATGATATTTATCTTAAAGTCCAAGAGTCGTTTTTTATTATAGAATATCTTTTACTTAAATTCTTTTTACCATAATTCAAAGCAAAGGAATTTCTTGTAAGTTCTTCATTTTCTTAGCATTCTAGGGCTTCTAAGACAAGATCACCCTTATCATATGATATTATCATATGCTTATCTTGGAAGCTTCAAACCTTCTGACGGATTAAACATTCATCCTTTGTTTTCCCTTTACTGAGTGTAATTCTAAGTGCCTAGTTAGGTGTTTCTCAAGTAACTTGTAGTGAGAAGGGTTTATTCTTGTCTTTAGATTCCTTTCTTTATATGAAGATTTCACATAGATACCCTAGGGTTTTTTAAGGAGTATCTATATTTCTTAAGTCTAAGCATCTAATAATTCTCTTGGATTTCTCTCAAAATCCCTTTAAGGATAGGTGAATAAAAGTTTCACCTTCCATAGGCTTACTTTTTATTGCACAATATCTCCTTGGAATTTTAAATTCTATTCAACACTTCCACTTCACTTAAAGAAGTATGGCTTTCGGCATGCTCTATTTAACCTCATGGTTGCAATCATCTTATCAAAATATTTTGTGATCTTGATGGAATCCTATTTTCCATTGAGTTGAGCATGCCATGGAGTTGCTTTTTGAGCAACTCTTTCTTTGTGAGATATCTTATATCCTTAAACATGTTCTTCTATTTATCATCTACATCAATGACTCTATAATTCATGAAATCACTTGCACTAATTTTGATAAGTTTGGGAACCCCCTCCCCCCTTTTGAAAAGTTTTTGTCATCGCAAATTGTAGGCCTTATTAAAAAATTCTAGTCATTGCTATCATTCATGCATCCTTAAACTACATGAACCACTTTTATATTTGTGGGAGCCTTGATATTATCTAGAAGGTGTACTAGAAAGGAATTCTAGCTTTGGTATTATATAAATCATCTTCTAGAGGTAGCTTGGTGACCATTTGTGCTAACATATTGATGAACTTTTTCTCCATTATGGGAAAGGTCATCATTCCAATGTTCCACAAAATATGATTTCATGTCTATTTAGGAGAAGTGGCTTTATCTTCAAGGTATAAAAGTACATATTCTAGGGAAGTTAAAGAGGTACATCTTTAAGGTTTGTACCTTAAGATTTTTAAGTTCCTCCATTAGGAGCCTTTGCATTTATAAAAGAAAACTTTTTTTTTGGCTTTATTCTTGAGATGCGAATCTCTCGAATGTTTGAATTAAGTCCTAAGTTCTTGTAGCAGAAGAGATTTCGCAAAGTTTCATGATGACTTGAGTGCTTTCCACCAATTTTTGTTGGTAAAAGCAAGCTTTTCTCATATTTTATTTCCACGGGTTCCTTTGAGGGCTTCAAATTAGAGCTCTACATCATGAATATTTTTTAAAACTATGTTCGGGTACCATCTTACTAAGGATTGCTTATCCAAGACTACTTTGGATCCATCTCTAAGTATCACTTATATCTAGATTAAGAAAATTTGAACTCTATGCGCTTATTGTTACTTCTATTTAAGCAATTCATAATTAATGTAAACTTTAAATTAAGTACTTCATACCTTAGGATAATTTTGGAAAGAGTTTTCCAATCACTTATGTTGCAAAATTTAGCTAGCATGATTTGCAAGTACTTTAGCTTCATACCTTCCAAAGTGTCTTGTTTCCATATAAAAGTAAATTCTCTACTCAAAGCTATTGCCACTTATCTGATTTGACAATTTAGAAAACGAGAGATTGAATTGGATTGCATGTGCTTTCATACATACAATATAAATGGTTGCAGCAATCCATTGTTTCAATGATGCTAAGCATTCATGCACTTTGTGCTCCTTATAGTGTGTAGACATGTGCTTCTGATGAAAAGAGAGCTTTGGGGTGAAACTTGTGCATTGCTCTAAAACCCCCCTAAATTTTCCTAGAACCTTCAACGAAAGCAGAATGAGGAGACATTCCTTTGGATCCACAAACCTTTTTTGTGTAACTATGTAAGATGGAAAAGCTGGTTATGGAGCCTTCACTTACTATCTTTGTATTATCTTCTAGTGCAATACTCATCTTGGAAGGTAGTATCTTCTTAAATATCTTAGCTCTAAAGACTTGCCTAAATTTTGCCACATGATCGTAAGGCTCTCCTATACCATCAAACTAATTCTTCATGGATGGCTTCCTCATGAGAGGTGCATCCATACAACTAATGAACTCCACTCATATATATACCTTAACATCAAGCGCGAAAATGTGAGGAGAGCCTGCCAGATCTCCCCTTTACATGGATTCTTACCGAAAGCCTTTTAACCTTGGCATGACATCACATGGCTCTCACATGGATTCTAAAAGGATTACTCCCAAGCTTGTATGTACAAGTCCAAAGGCTTGAGAGGCCTCCCCAAGGGTTAAATAGCATACCCTCAAGAGATATCAATCCTAGGGGGTGAATTGAGAGTTAATAAATCCAATTAGCTCAATGGCCTTAACCATAGTCATCAAGACACTTTTCCAATGGTTTCTCAATAAACTTCTAGGGTTCTCCAAGTGAGTTTTGGACGCTCAACCACCATGCCTTTGAATGTTCCTTGAGAGAATGATCATTTCATGTTTTGAGTTTGCATTCACATCCTCTTTCTTCTTTCATCTTTTGTTTCTTTTTCTGGTCATGTATCACCAGTTGAGGCTCTAAAACCTCTCTAAATTTTCCTAGAACCTTCAATGAAAGCAGAATTAGGAGACATTCCTTTGGATCCACAAACCTTTTTTGTGTAACTATGTAAGATGGAAAAGCTGGTTATGGAGCCTTCACTTACTATCTTTGTATTATCTTCTAGTGCAATACTCATCTTGGAAGGTAGTATCTTCTTAAATATCCTAGCTCTAAAGACTTGCCTAAATTTTGCCACATGATCGTAAGGCTCTCCTATACCATCAAACTAATTCTTCATGGACTTAGCAAATTGTGTAAGCCTCAAGATCTTAGAGTGTTCTCAAGGCCTTGGCAGATGAAATTCGTTTGCATTTCTTTTATTCCTTTGGGGCTTCTTTGCCTCTTGTTTTCCATTCTACCCATTCTTGTTCTCGTTCTTTCTTTTCTCATTGGGTTAGCAAAGGTTACCTCGAGTCTATCTCTACTCCTGTCCCTCTAAGCTCCATGAGCTTGGAATGTCCCATCTCCTTCGTGACCATAAGAGACATCAAAAACTTCTTGGGGAAAACCAAATTCACCCTTCCAAATGTAGCCATGCCTACCAAGTTTTGTTACCATGAACACTCTGTCTTATGTGTTGTCTAAGTAGACCACTTTACCTAGACTAATAAGACCAAATTCA
The DNA here is from genome assembly GCA_020310875.1 of Ceratopteris richardii. Taxonomy (NCBI): domain Eukaryota; kingdom Viridiplantae; phylum Streptophyta; class Polypodiopsida; order Polypodiales; family Pteridaceae; genus Ceratopteris; species Ceratopteris richardii. Next base: position 95,008,633 of record CM035442.1, on the reverse strand, counting down.
TATATTATCATGTTTCCTAATTCACTAGGTTCATTGGTCTTAAACCTACTAAAAGCTTAATCTGTCTCCCTATCTAGAATAATTCTACACTTTTTTTATCATTAAAAATCCATTCTGATGTGCGTATTTTGGTTTTTTCGTATCTCCTTAACCATCTGTATTCTCTACTTGTGTATACTAGACCCTTAAGATATTCCAAACAGCCAATTTCTATGCCCAAAGAGGTTCTCGTCCTCTCCTTAGATTTTCCCTTTTATTATTGAGTTTTTGCGGTTTTCCTGTCAATCAATCAAAGTAGGATCCATGGACTTTGATTGATTGACAGGAAATGTTTTTTAGTCAAATTGCTTGAAGACATTGGAGGTGGAGTTGTCATAGGTCTCAAAAACCACTACCATGGAAGATAAATTTTCTTGAGGATCCACATGCTGAACGCGCTTTCCTATTTGACCATGAGTATTAAGAAGATTCTTAAATACTACATCTCGTTCCATATTTCTTCGTCTTTCATACCAATCTTGAACTTCTTCGGCAGTTCTTTGCTTAGGTCGGCTTCCATAGAGACAAGCCCATGTCACCCTGCATAAAAAAAGTAATCAGAACCCTTGTAGATGCAACCCTCATGATACAAGGGGAATTGCATTGATTTGGATTGGTTCGCGGAGATGTTCAGAGATCACTTTAAAAGCCATATAAAGAGATGACGAACTTGCCAAATGCCAAAATTAAAAACTTAAAAAACAAGCCACATATCATTCTTGGGTAGAAATTAACATTTATGGACTGGAATTTGTCTTGAAAACCATTTCTTCACCAAAATTACCGAAATTTGAGAGCTTTAAGAGTACACCAAGGGCTAATCAGCTAGCTGATGAGGTATGTACATATGATCTCTTCTTGAATCTTGATGATCTTGATGCTAGGTGAAGAAATCAAGATTGGTAGAACACAAGAAAGCAGGGCAGTGGCCTTGATGCTCGAGCCCCCATAGGCCTGACGAACATAGCTCACATTGATTGGGGGAATAGCCATGTGCAAAAATATCTATCTTGGATCGATTATTTCATAATGATCTTCCAAAGCATTTAGTGTGTTTTATTGCACTAATTTGAAGCTTATAAGGTGTATTGGACCAAACTTCTTCATCTTCAACCATGGTTATACCAACTTGCTCATGTGCTGATTAAGTAGACCAAACTTCTTCATCTTGAACCACAAATTCCTACTATCTTCAACTCTCCAAGCATTCTTGGGGGGGGGGGGGGTAGCCATGCCCACAAGCGATCACAAAAAGCTCACTGAGATAAGAACTAAGCAATGAGTGACTCACTTGAAAGAGAACCAATTTGACTGAATAAGCCATTCAGTACACTACAAACACATAACTCAAAATTGCCAACGAGTCAAAAGGCAAGCAATAACAAATCTCAAAGCACATCTTGCCACAATAATGAGCCCCCAATGGTCGCAACCGAGCGTAAAGTCATACGCTCACGTATACGCTCGAGTTACCTTCGCCTTTAAATTCGATCACAATCCTCCGCGTGTTCGTTGAGAGAGCAAATTTCATTTCCTGTAAACAGCGAAGATGAAGTGGCTATATGGTCTGGCAGTTGCTACAGCGACGGCACCCATTTTGGTGCCGGCTGCGGTGTATGCCGCAGGCTTTACGTCCGCTGGCATAGCGGCAGGCTCGCTTGGTGCCACGTTGATGAGCACCTATGGGGGAGCTGTTCCCGCAGGCTCTCTCTGTGCAGTCCTTCAAAGCATTGGTGCGGCCGGACTTGCCGCAAACACAATAGGTCTCGTAGAGGGCGTGGCTGTTGGATTGGGCTTGGCTGGATTCGCTGCTGGTCGTAAGAGAAAACCTCCGCCGCCTGACGAGTGTGATATTTCGCCATCTGACGAGTGTGAAGTTTCTCCATCTGACGAGTAAGTTTCATATGTGTCCTCCCATAAATTCTCTGAATCGTGATGCAATGGAAGAAATCAGAAATCCATTTTACACAAAATTGCTCTTTCGTACACATTATTTCCTATCGGTATTTTAAATCTCTTGATGTAGTATGGTTCTCCGCTGTACTTCAGCATAGAGACCCGTTGTATTGGAGATTGTAGTCGAAGTATATATCTGTCTAATTCTGTGTTTCATATTACGACCTTGCCATCTTTACGTCTCTTCGCTTCTCCGCGTTATATATCTGTAGTCGAAGTATATATCTGTGTTTCACTGTATGCCTACGCGTTATCTTCAGCTTCTCGCAGAATGTAAGCGGTGATGCAATCAGGCGAGGTCATCGTATCAAAGCACTTCCAGCTTATGTCTTCTTATTCTACATTGTTTGTGCATGCCTGTGATCTGTCGACAGTCTTCCGCAGGAACGAGGGTCTTAGTTCTAGTTTTCAGTTCTGATACCAAATATGGAGATTAACAGCAACGCGCCCCCCGATCACTCTTTTAATGAGTGGTCACTCACTCTGAGGTCCTTTGGGTGCTTATTCTACTTGGCGAATTCACGAATAGCTGACGATGTTAAAATGCTCTGCAAGAGAGTGACCTCCAGCCCTTTAACAGATTAGGGATTAATTGGCTTAATGGATGTGAAAGCTGAAAGTAGTCATGACTAGTAGTTCATCTAGTTGAAACTCTGCATTAGAGTGATTTCCGAACCTTTGACGATGTAGAGAAACCTGTGTACCCAATTGTAGCAATTTCATCACATTTGCATCGTAACCTTCTGTATTTGTTTTCTGTAAATTCTCGCTTACGTAGAGAAGTCAGAGATTTCATGGCATCTCTCAACAAACCCATTGCACACCGTGTTATGTGCACGGTTATTCGCTTCTGCCTTCACAATTCGATGTTCTGCAAGGTAACCTTCAATATGTCTTGCTTGAGTTGATGATGCCTATGAACAGAACCACTGCGCATCCTGGCATTCATTCAATCGTCACACTTATCCGAACTTGAAAAATGCTTCTCCATTCGAGTGTTAATTGGATCGTTATGAACAAGAAAATTTCGTTTTTCAGGATAGTAGGTAAACTACATTGGTGAATGCTTATAGCAATGGTAGTACTAGCAACATTGGTTCGCATTTTAGAAATGCTTCTCCATTCGATTGTAACTGAATCGTTATGAGCAAGCAAATCTTCCTGTTCAGGATGTTAGGAAAACTGTTAGATTCTCATGTAGTATAACAGTACAAGCAAAATTCGTTTGGTTGATGGTAAATGCACACTTCATCATGTGTAAGTGATGAAATTACTGTATTTGTCATGCCATCGAGCAAAGAAGCTCACAGAGTATTGTGAATTTATTAAAGAGTTCTATGTGTTCAAGATCTATATGGTAGTTGCGAAACTTCAGCATACTTGTTATCATTTTATATTTTCGTATTTTCATGAAGATGGCACCATGTATGCTCATACTCAATTTTGTGATATCTATCATTTTGTCATCCATAAATTGAATGGTATCCATGTTAGTCTTTCTTGTACCAACGATTCGTCAAGTGGTACAAATGGATTTCATTGTCGTGATCAATAAAACGATTTGTGGTACAAATGATTTTCATGTAATTTAGTTAAATGGCAAGTGAGTTCAGTGAAGTGCATGTCCATGAAAGCACAAAGAGGAGACGTCCCTTTCGATCTACAAACCTTCTTCGTAAAACTGTCTAGGATTAGAGAGCTGATAATGGAGCCCTCACTTACTATATTTTTAGTTCTTTTGCTAGTCGAGTTCTCATCTTGGAAGGCCGTATCTTCATAACCATTTGTATCCTCTACTAGTCTATACCAAAATCCTAGGACACTCCAAAAGATCAATTTCTATCTCCAAAGTCATGCCCTTGATATCTAGATTTGCCTTTTTATTCTTGAGCTTAAAATTTCCTTTTTATTGTTTAGGTTTTGAGGGTTTTCCATTTGCTATTTTTTTTTGGGTGAAGTGAAGGCATTTTCTTAAAAGGTAGGATCCATGGACTTTGATTGATTGACAAGAAGGTTTTAAGTCAAATTGCTTGAAGTCGCAGGAGGTGGAGTAAAGGGTCTCAAAAACCACTACCATGGGAGAGAAATTTTCTTGAGGATCTACATGCTGAACTCCTTTCCTATTTGATCATGAGTATGAGAATGGAGATAGGTGCTTGAGAAGATTTATAAATAATACATCTTGTTCCATATTTGTTTGTCTTCCATACATTATACCGATCTTGAGCTTTTTTGGGTTTTTTTTTGCTTGGGTACACTTCCATGGAGATAAACCCTATCACCTTCTATTAGAAAAGCAAAAGTACCCTTGTAAATGCAACTGTTGCCCTTGGAAGCCATCAAATCATTTAAAGGGGACAAACATTTGTTTATAAGTCTTTGTATCTGTTAATGCTTTTGGATTTCAGTCGTGAATAAAAGTTTCAATTTCCATAGACTTAATTTATTGTTGCAGAATGTCTACTAGGAATTTGAATTCTATTTTATACTTCCACTTAAAACATTATGCCGCTTTGCTACTTAACTTCATGGTTGTGATTCTTTTCTAACTCTTTTGTGACATTGGTGGGACATTCTTCCACAATAATGATCCCCCAATTAAGTAAGAAACGAAGGCGGTAAAATACACATGCTACAATTTTGCGAAGAAATAAAGGCATTTATATAGCATGTAATAAGGGTGTTGAGGTGATGCAAAGCCTAAAAGAGAGGAAAAAATATTAAAGCAATGTGGTGCAGGACGAGAGGAGTTAATTGTAACACTAACTCCCTTTGTATACGGTGGAAGAGCTTGTTGAGGCCATTGAAAGAAGCTCCCAACACCATCTTTCGAAAGATGAATTTAGATCAATGGAATACTTTCTTTGTAGCACCAATTTACACTTATATAGAAGGAATTATGTAAATAGTGTGAGGATAACATAAAGTCCTAACTAATTTACACTTATATAGAAGGAATATTATAAATATTGTGAGGATAATATAAAGACCTAAAGGCCTTAAAAGTAATATGTGATGCCATTGGTTGATCGTGTTTGATTTTGAGATGAGATCAAATGTTGTCTGTATAGTTTCACATCAATGAATATGTTAATATTATTCTAATAGACCTCATAGTGACATCTTTTTTCATACCATTATTTATCATGGTGACATCTTTCTTCGTACCATTATTTTTATTACGTATTTGCATATTTTTAACAAAAACGAGAGTTGGTATGAAATGGATTTTTGATGGCTTTCAAACCTAGTCTCCTTATGCTCATCAATGTTGTGTCACCTCAGGCAATGTACTATTAAGTTTTCATAGCTCCTTTACGAGATAACAGAGGTTCCAAGGGCAATATGCCAATTCAGTTCTATAATTATGCTATTAGTTAATTCAAGCAAGGGAAAGTAGGCTCTACCTAGCTTTCTCTTTACACAAAATTTATAGGGAAGATTTCACGCCTTGTAAGTGATTTGATAAAGTTTTGGTCTCTTGAGGCGGAGATTCAATGCAATCCCTAGATCTAATTGTCTCGGGCCATTATAACCCAGCCTACCAATTATAACTCAGTCTAACGTCTGCTTTGTGAGATAGGAGGGCCCCAACCAATTATAACTCGGTCTAACGTCTGCTTTGTGAGATAGGAGGGCCCCATGAAAGTTAATTTCGGATTAGGCTCGTTCCAAACCTCCTTAAACAAAAAAAAATCAAAAGCAAAACAGGAAAAATTATAAATCAGGTTTCATGCCCGTGATCTCAAACAAGCGTTAAGTCATAGTCAATGTTACGCAGTGATCGTAAGAGAGCGCAAAATCATATGCTCACGTATTATGCTCGAGTTCGCTTCGCCTTTGAATGCATCAATACGTTTCCATCACAATCCTTTGTGTGTTCCCCATTCAGAGAGGGAATTTCGTATCCTCTAGACAACAAAGATGAAGTGGCTATATTGTTTGGCAACTGCTAGGGCGACGGCACCCATTTTGGTGCCGGCCGTGGTGTTTTTTGCAGGCTTCAGCCTCAGTAGCGGGAGGTTCATTGTTGTGGCGTTGATGAGCACCTATGAGGGGTTGTTCCCGTAGGCTCTCTCTGTGCTATCGTTCAAAGCATTTCTGCGGCTGGACTTGCCGCAAAGACTGTAGTCCTGGTAGAGGGCGTGGCCGTTGGATTGGGCTTGGCGTAAGAGTGAACAGTCGCCATCTGACGAGTGAACATTTTGCAAAAAACATAGATTGCAGATACAAGCTGATGATAAAGACTCGTTAACACAAGAACGTATGTTTCATTATTGAGTTAACGATACACGTGTGAACACACCCCCTTAACTATAGCACGTGGTTCAGACGAATTATGGTGTCATATTACGAAGCCCAAAATGTTTTCGACATTGGGCAAATTTATCTGCAGGCAACGGTTTAGTGAGCATATCAGCCTACATAAGATGTGGATGTGTACATCAGCTGGATTTTCTTTTTCTCACTCTACTCACGTATAAGATGGTACTTCAGATCCACATGATTTGTTTTCTCTGAGTGCTTTTTATTACTTGCAAAGTGGATACATGATTGATTGTCACACGAAATTTCTAGTGGAACGGATATCGTGGGTAGCTATTGAAGTAGTGCTTGAATCCATAAACCTTCTTTGGCAGTAATTGCGAGAGTTGTAAATTCAGCTTCTAGAGAAGAAAGTGCTACTGAATTTTGTTTCTTGGAAAACCATGCGACTGCTCCACCTGCTAGCACAAACCAGTGTGGTTAGCAACGGGATGGCAACGTCGTAGGCAACGCGTTAGCAACGCGTTAGCAACGTGATGAAGTTGCGAACCTAAAGTTGCGATAAAGTTGCCTATAATTCAATTTTTTTTATCAATTTTTAATTATTTTTTTAGATTTTCAATACCCTAACTGTATAAATCCTCTTATAAATGCTTTATTATATGCAAAAACACACATAAGCATTATATATCAACGTTTAAACATTTCATATATAGATCATTTGACGTCGACACTTGACCTGCATTTCAACTTAGAAATTTGATCACAATGTGAATGCACATTAACTTTTAATATAGATCACATTTCAAACTTCATAGGAATACTCAATAAATTCACAAATCACCCTTAAAACTCAAATACTCAAGTGACAAGAATGGAGATGGAACTTGGAAGTGAGCAATGAGCACATGCCACAAAATACAATAATCAATTATAATTCAAAATCTAGGTACATGAGTCATCTCAAAAAGTCAAAATAAAAGTCAAGAGTCAAGACAATCATACTATCATCTAAATGTCTGATGTCATAAATACATATCCAATGTCCATAACCACTGATGACTGATCAATGACTCATCAGTCATGAGTCATGACTCATGTGACATGTCCAAATAAATATACAAATATAAGTCAGTCCAAGAGTCAATCATCAGAATCTGACTCAGTATCTGATGAAAACTCATCCTCATCAGGCTCATCCTCATCCTCATCCTCATCCTCATCCTCTCTACCATGTGGAGCGGAACTAGTAGAGGCCCCTGCAAATGCTACGGCTCGTGATCGAGTACGTCTCTGGGAGCGAGTATGATGCTGTGGCTCGGTCAACTCCTGATATAACATGCTGTAAAGGTCCAACTCCTCTGAAGGTATAGTAGGCATCTCATGGACCTTCTCTATGTCAATGTGGTCAATGTTGACCTGTCGCACATCTGCTGTATGACCTCCGCTCTCCAAAAGGCGCAAGTTGCAGTGGCAATATACTAGCCGCTCCAACTGTGCAGTAGATAAGCGATTCCTCTTCTTTGTGTGGAAGAGGGCCCAAGTGCTCCAATTTCTTTCACATGGACTAGCGCTACAGTCCTGTGAAAGAACGCGGATGGCAACTGATCTCTGCATGTTCCATAAAAAGTATGCATTATTTGCTTGAATTATGAGTTCAAAATTATGAATTAAAATTTAAATGAAACTTAGAAGTTTGTACTTACTACTTACCAACTCAGGTGCAGATAGGCCATATTTCTCCCACCAAGACACAGGTGACAACTGACTAGACCGGAGCATGGCGGTATCTTTCCCAAAACTACCCCCATAGTTCCGGAATAGTAGGAGCTGATCCTCAAGTGTCAAGCGCATATCAATATCATCAGGATATAATCTACCTATGTATGAAGTCCATGCACTATCAAGCTCATGATCCAACATCTGCCTCTCAGTTCTCCATAATGGGTGTAGAATGTGAGCCATACCATGAATCGGTCGATGGAACCAACCCCATCTATCCCTCCATATAGATCTAATCTCATCAAGCCTATTTATCCAAGAGTCAAGAATCAAGAATCAATGTGAATGCAGGTGACATGTCATTGATGATTGGTAATATAAATAAGAATAATAAAATTTGAATGTAACATTATCAAAATGCATATGGCATACCTGTCTGAAGAAATAGAAGTGCATCGACCAAGGGACTCCCCAACACGGTCCATATACTCGTAAACGAGGCCTATAGTACTCCCCTCCATGTCAACAATGCGTAGCATGGAGTATAGAGGCTGCATCACTCCCACCAAAGCCTCTACCTCTCTCCAAAAACTGTCACTCAAACATGTAATGCGTACTGACTCTGCTTTACTGCATGTATGGCCACTCCATGCAAGCCACTCCTGAGAAACAACTGTCTGCATAAGTGATTGCCTCACTCGAAGCAATCTCTCCATCACAATGCACATATAAGCAAATCTAGTCTTTGCTGGCCTAAGAAGCTCCAAATCACTGTATGATCTGAAAATGGAAAGCAACTTTGGCCTCTTCGTGAACAAGGTGACCACTCTCTGACATGTGGAAAAAATATCATGTATCCAAGGGACCTTCCCAACATCCTCAATCAATAAGTCTATGCTATGAGCTGCACATGGAGTCCATACAATGGATGGGAACTCCTGCTCTAACATCCGCCCCATGGAAACACAATTACTTCCGTTGTCCGTTATGACTTGGACAACATTCTGCACTCCAATCTTCAAGACTGCCTGTCTGATATGTCCAAAAATGTACTCCCCTGTGATGGATAGGCCTGGAGTAGATGCATCAATGGCACGTAGGAACATGGTACCTTTGCAACAATGAACAAGTATATTATATACATTTCTTTTCCTAATGTCTGTCCATCCATCACACATCAAAGTGCAGCCATATTTCTTCCAGGTCTCCGCCATAGGCTCCAATTGCTTTTGCACAATTTCTTTTGTTCTTCTCAGCTCACTTCCTCTTAGCTCTTCATAAGAAGGCCCTTCCCACTCAACCCCAAGCCTACTCACCATTTTCATGGCCTCTTTCCATGCGGGAGTGCGCACCACATTAAAACTTAAACCACATTTAATGAAGAGCCTCATAATACCTTGGGTGGCCTCCTGCTTCCCTTGCTTTTGCAAACTAGCCCGTATGGATGATGCATGTAGGCTGCCACGACCTGTAGCAATGCTCTGACTCTCCCGTGGTCTCTTTTGCTGCTGCCCTGATGCATGTGCTACCTCCTCTGTCTCCAAGTCCTCAACAAGAGGGGCTGAAGGAAACTCCCCTTGAGATGCATGGGATGAATGTCCTTGAGGAATAGAGCTCTGTGCACTACTAAGTGTTTCTGTTGATGCTCTAACCCCTCTTCTCATTTCCCGTGCTGCAACCCATTCCAAAAGCTCTTCTTTCATCTTCTCTGGCATTGGTTTAGAGCAAGGACCAACTCCTATACCTCCAAACCGTGCTAAATGTGCTTTTATTCTACCTGCCCCTCCTGTCCCTTTGTACCCACACAAATTGCAGGTCCATCTCTCACTACCTCCTGTTCCAAACTTTCCTTGGCTCGTGACATATTGCCAACAGCCTTGTTTAGCTCTAGGCATGATGGTTGAAAGTTCTTGACTGCTGTAAACTCTCTCTCTCTCTCTCTCTCTCTCTCTCTCTCTCTCTCGACTTGTCTCTGCCTGCGCTAATTGCTCTGAAGACTGAGTGCTCACTGCTCTGGAAGATTGGAATGAAATGAGAAAGGGCCCTCCAGCGGGCCGTTTTCGGCCCGCTGGAAGGGCCCTTTTTTTTTAAATATATACGCAACGCGTTGCGAACGCGTACGCAACGCGGCGTTGCGTTGCGTACGTTGCGAAGGTTCGCAACGCGTTGCGTATGCAACACTGGCACAAACACACCCCTGCAGTAGACTTATGAGTGTCCCCCCCCCCCCCGCAACGAGTCAGAATCCGACCATCCCAACAGACTGAGGGAGAGTCAAGATTGTGAGTATGCTGAAATCTGAGGCCATAGGACTTAGTGTATTGTAGGTAGCGAATGCATCTTTTAGGTGAATGCCAATGTGTCAATGTAGGATTTTGCACAAAACGGGACAGATAATTAATTACAGAGCATAAAACAATGCGGGAACAAGATACTAAATAGAAAAATTTGTCCAAAAGTGGATGCACAAGAGTGAGGACATGTTGTTGAGGCGGATCAGTTTGGTGATCAGGTGGAGAGTTAAGTATGAAATGTTTGACCTTGAGTGGGAGAGGCATGGTGACAGGCGTAACATTGTCATATCCAAAGGAATGTAGAAGATCGGTGCTCTACTTAGTTTGATGAATAATGAGGCTTTCTATGCGCAATCACGTAGAATTTGAAGGCCAAGAAAAAAGGTGAGTGGTCCTAAATCTGTAGTAGTAAATTCTGACCGAAGCTCTTGTTTAGCGTGATCAACCAAAGATTAAGTAGATGCCAGAATAGCTATATCATCCACGTAAAGTGCCACAATGAGTAGATGGGGATTACCATGATGTATGTATATATTAGGCTCAGCAAGGAGGCGAATGTAGCCTTTGGATAACATGAGAGAGTTGAAGTGTTGAAACCACAATCGAGGAGATTGTTGCAGCCCATACAAGGAGAGATGGAGGTGACAAACCCAACCAGGATGACTAGAGGATTGAAAGAACTCAGGCTCAATCATGAATAGTTCTTCAAGTAAATCATCATGCAAAAATGTAGTTTTGATGTCCATGTGAGCAATTTCTAGGTCGTAGTGGGCGTTGATAGCAAAGAGAATATGAAGGGAAGTGAGGCGTATGACTGAGGAGAAAGTGTTAGTCAAATCCACATCGGGAATTCGGGAATAGCCACGAGCGACCAGTCGGGCTATGTGGCAGGCAACCGAACCATCAGGGGTATATTTTTTACGAAGAAGCCGTCGGCATGTAATAGGCGTACGTTCAGGTGGTTGGGGCGTGTGTACATGTGCGGTTACATTGTAAAGAGTCAAATTCTTCAGTGATTACTTTCTGCCATGCCGTGGCATCAAGGCTAGAAAGAGCACTAGACGCAAAAAGTAGGGCATCACTCTCAGCAAATAGATCATAAGGTGCACAACAATCGATGAGCAGTGCTTCATTAGGACTTCACAGATTTGGATTTTCATTATACATGTCTTGTAAATCTGTGAATGATAATGGTGTGGAGTTAGCAGGTGATAATGTCGAGCTAGTAGGAGGGCCAGGAGTCTCAAGGGAATTGGAATCATTATGGAAACTAGCAGATCGAGGGACTCTAGTAGATCGTTTGCCAAACGTGCCCCAATGCAGAGGAGGGCTATCAGAGGGACACAACAATGATTGATCTGCGACCTCAAAGTCCAAGGATTGTGTTTATGTATGCAAGCGTACAGTTGATGCTAGGGGAACAGTTGGTAGAGGTGTATTAGATGCACCAGCACGAGTGGGTATGGGAGGGACTATAAGAGGCTGTACCAACTAAGCAGGGATTTGCAAATCAAGAGTGGTTTTAAAGGACTCGCCATGTGAATGATCATCAAGAGTACTAGTTGATAATAAAGTTGGGGTTAAAGCTGGGTTGAGTGCAGGGCGACCAAGAAGGGAGCCTTCATCAAGTATGGCAGTGTGAGAAGAAAAATGGTGGGTTTTGTATTATACAAATGATAAACTTTCACAATAGCACGTTATGAACTCAATCACTCGATTCATGTTTCATGGATGTGAAAGTTGAAGTTTAATGTCCGAGGATTACGCCTGATATGAAGCGGTACATGAATATTTATTTACCAGCAGAAGTCGTTTTACTGCACGCGTCGTTTCTCCGACTCCGAATCTCTCTCCTGTGTTATCTCTGTGTAAATCCTCTGCAGATTATGTCAGCAAACTAATGCAGATTATTTCAGCAAACTAATAGCATTCTCTCTTTTCGTTTTGGGCATGTACTTGCTGCAAGATCGACACTTGTACTTGACGGGGAGATAGTTGAGGAGAAGTAAAAAGGCTTCAACTTCAAGTCCGACTTTCTTACTTTAAGTTTTAAGATAGAATTGTCAACCATGATTTGCCATAAGTCAGTTGCATTACGCATGATTTGCCATAAGTTAGTTGCGTACTCCATGCTTGTATTGCATTACGCATATATATTTGCCCCATTGAATAAAACAAATTCCACATCATCCTCTGTATGAAGTCATTTCAGCTTAGGGGGGAGTGTTGAGGGGGGAGTGTTGGAACGTTTAATCTGAAATGTCCGCTAAATATGTAAGTCTGATGCCTGATATGAAGTGGTATATGAATATCTATATATCTATTGTACTCGTGAATAATCAGTAGAATTATTTTTATTACGCGCATCGTCTTCTCTGTCTCCGGATCTCTCTCCTTCTCTCTTTTCTCTGCGTAGATCCTCTGCAGATAATGTTTCAGCAAATGCTTGATTAGTTGATCTAGTTGACACTCTGCAATAGAGACACTTCCGAGCCTTTGGCGAAGTAGAGAAACCTATGTACCCAATTGTAACGATTTCATCACATCTTTCTGCAACCTAAGCTCTTGTATGTGTTTTCTATAAATTGTCACTTATGTATAGAAGTTTAGAGTTTTCATGGCATCTCTCAACAGACCCATTGCGCACCGTCTCATGTGCACTATTATTCGTTTCTATCTTCTATTCGTAACTTTCTGCAACCTAACCTTCAATATGTATTGCTTTCCTCGCTTACGACATAGAAGAGTAGATATTTGATGATGCCTATCAACAGACCCATTACGCATCCTTGCATTCGTTTAATCGTCACAACTGTCCGTATTTGAGAAATGTTTCTCCATTCGAGTGCAATTGAATCCTAAGTGATGAAAGTACTGTATTTGGCATTCTATTTCATGAGCTATCTAATCAATTAATCATCGTACCATTCGTGCATTCAGTTAGTTATCGTACTTGTTCGTATTTTGAGAAATGCTTTTCCATTCGATTCTAATTGAATGGGTATGAGCAAACAAATCCTCTACCTTGTTCATGATGTTAGAAAAACTATATTGTTAGATACTTATAGTAGTTGATGATAACTGCACACTTTATGAAGTGTAAGTGATGAAACTATTGTATTTGGCATGCTATGTCGTGAGCTATCTAAGTTCATAGAACAAAGTCAATTTATTAATTATTCTGCATGTGTAGCCCAAGATCTAAATGGTATCTCGGATGAAAAACTCCAGCATACACGTTTTATCATTTAAATTTGTGTATTTTTTACGCTTGCAAGTTTTTGATATTGGCCTACTCTTTTCTAAACTTGTAAGCATGAGTATAAAGGTTTTTTTCAATAATATGTAATTGTTATAGTTTATAGAATCATGGAAAGTTAAATGGATTTTTAATGTTTTAAATATCCAAACGGTTTTAATCTCGTTGTTTTTGATCTACCAAGTGGAGAGGCATGAGGGTGTGAATACAACAGGATGTGCGTAAATAAATAAATTCAAAGTATAAATCGAAGACTTCTAGAATAGTTATATGTAGGTTTACTTTGTTGTAAAAGTAGTGGTTTGCTTTAGAAAGCGACATCTTTTGTAAGTAAAGTAATTTTTCCTTAAAGATGCTCTTCAAAGCGACGGCCTTCATATAACTTCTATTTTCAAGACGAAATAGAAATAAACCTATAAAGACATATATATTGAGAGATTTGTCCATAAGAGTACATGGGGGAGATTGCACCCAATAGCGCCTCGATTATTTCTCTCGCGTCGATTATTTCTCTATTTTTAATTCCTATTTTATATTCTTTCTACCTCTGTGTGTGCGTGCACTAAAGGACCTAATAATAGTGGTATTAGAGCTTGACACATCACTTTGGAGGGGTTTGTTTGTGTTTATTTCTGCAATTGATTCCTGTTTGCATTCTCTGCTTGTGATCCGAATCCAAATTCACGTTCGCCTCTTCGTTCGCTTTTGCTTTGGCTTTTATCTCTATTCTGGTTCCAATTTCTATTTTTATTTTAGTTCCATAATTAGAACCTATGTTTATACCTACGTTTATACCTACGTCCTTCTACTTACTCCAAGACATCGACTAAGACAAAGAACTTAGGTAATACTTAGGCAACATTAGCACCCAAGGCTCCCATGGTGACTGTTGGCAATCGTTGGCTATAGGCGAGGCAATTTTAATTTTGAGTGGCATTATAGAGTTCTAGATTCCTTAAGGTTGGAGGATTTGAAGCCAAAACCTTCTACTTACAAGGGAAGTACTTTAAGCACTACTCCATCTCTTTGAGTTATCACTCTATCTTCCTTTTTTCATATTTACATCAACTTTCACCTTCCTTTTCCTTTTACAATTTCTAAGATGATCTCTCACGTGGAAGTGCCCGTCAATTTTCCAAAAGAGTGCATCAAAGAATAAGACATAATGTACAATATATAACTCGGATTTTAGCATATGATATATCGTTAAATCACTTGAATTGGAAATACTTTATGGAAAAAAATGATTAGGCCTTGTTATCATATTGTGCATGATTGGTCCGTTGTGCCGACAAAGCAATTTTAGATATGGACCCTGCAAAAATAGAGGATTTTAGTCATTCATCTTTACCTAGGATCTCACTTGAGCAATAATTAGAGCTTATGCAACAAGAACTTCAATCAACTCAATGAGCTGTACAAGAATGTGATGCTATGCTCGAGCAAGTATGAAGTGATGATCGTCTCTTAATCCAAGTGATGAAAGCGATTGTCACTCCACAAGAAGAAGGTGCAAGTTCGAAGATAGGTGCTAAGAACTTTCAAATCTTTAGATTCGATGGATGAAAGGATGGTCAATTTGCTTTATCATGGATCTATCAATTCGATGGTTTTTATTCTGATGAACCATATTCAGATAGTGAGAAAGTCAAGTTTGCTACCAATTATTTGGTAGGAAGAGCTTAGCTATGGTGGAATATTTTATGGAATAGTAGCAACCGTCCCAACCATGGGATGTATTTCAAGGAAAAGTTAAGGATTTTTCCTTCTTTCATAGTTTCATCTACATGCGCATCGTGCATGGATAACTTTTGGATGGAGAGGAGATAATGTATCCATCCATACTGAACGTTTTTGGCAATGTCTTATATTACTCTGATCACTTGAGTAGGTTCCTAAAGCAAGTTTGCAATGAAAATATGAAGATATCCTCTGACCTACAATCTTGTACGAAGCTATTTTTTTCGTGCATGATGCTCAAAAAGAGTTCCAATTTATCACCAAAGCACTTTGCTCATAACAAATTCGTCAACGTCAATCATCTATCAAAGCCAATTTTCTTCTTAAGCGTCCTTTTACTATGTTCGCTTCAGCTAATTTCCAATGTCCTCCTCAATCCCATTTAGAAACCATCCAACAAATCAACCCTTGGTCAACCTCACAAACCTACCACTCTTCAAAATACGACGATGAATGCTCAATAAAAATGACATCATATAACTTCTTAGAATTATGGAAAGATTGGTGATACCAAAGCTGCCTATAGGATGAGACCTACTAATAGGCAACCCATTGAAGCTCAAATACACAACATGGAGGTTTCTTGCTCACATTGAACCTAACTGGTCTAAACAAGTATTAGAGCAGGAAGTAAGTACCCTAGGTAACGGAATTTCTAACCATTCTCTACTTCGTATGCATGCCACCATTAATGGCCTAGTACTAAATGTTTTACACGACGATGGTGGCTCTCATGATTTTATTTCTCATAAGCTATTTAAAAATCTTAACCTTACTACTCATCCTTCTATGTATAAGGTTAAGGTTGCGTTTATAAGGAATAGGTATAATGTTACGAATGAGGTGCATAATGTTCAAATTTGTATAGACTCATACGTAGATGAACGTTCATTTTTAATTGCTCCGTTGCGGTCATATGATATTATAGTTGGCATGCCATTTTGACATAATTATAACCCCTACATTGATTATGATACACACATGATTACTTCCAAATTTCGATATAAAGATGTTTCACTGTCTTCGATGCATGATTTTCAATCCTTCCTATTCATTAGTCATACGCAAGTAAAGGTGATAACTCATGTATTGTCTTTATGAATAATATAATTGACTATACACACTTCCAAGTGCACATAAGTCATTTATGGACTCGTATAAGGATTGTTTTATGGCTGATTTTCTTTCTACAATACCATCTTCTAGGGGATCTCTTGACCATAGGATTGATTTAATTCTAGGTAGCTCTCCTCTTCATAAAGCACCTTATAAGCATGGACCTTTACACCAAAATGAAATAGCTAGACAAGTTAAAGATTTACTCAACAAAGGACTAATACGGTCTAGCTCTTCTCCTTTTGGAACCCCTCTTCTTTTAGTTGAAAAGAAGAACAAGATATATAGAATATGCATTGATTATAGAGCACTTAATAAAATTACCATTAAGAATAAGTATCTTATCCCTAGGATAGATGGCTTGCTAGATAAACTTCGTGGAGCTTGTGTCTTCAATAAAATTGACCTCAAATCTGGGTATCATCAGATAAGAATGACATTCCATGACAGTTATAAAACTCCCTTTAGAATTCAACATGGACATTTTGAATTCATGGTAATGCCTTTTGGACTTACCAATGTACCCACCACTTTTGCCTATATGATGAATAATATTTTCCTTGAATACCAAGATTTCATTCTTGTCTTCTTTGATGATAACTTATTTATAGTAGGAATGACAATGAACATGATACTCATTTAGTAACAGTCTTTGATTTGTTACGTAAAAAGAAACTTTATACTAATTCTGAAAAGAGTTGTTTCTTCCAAAATGAGATAGAGTATCTTGGACATATCATCTCTAGTCAAGGCTTACATGTAGATCCCAAGAAGATTAAAGTAATTGAATAATGGCCTAAACCTCAATCCGTGAATGATGTCCATTCGTTTTTAGGATTAGCTAGCTTTTATTGAAATTTTGTAAAGGGATTTTCTTATATAGCCCTTTTCCTTACCTTATTATTGAAGAAAAATCTAAAATTTATATGGGGAGTAGCCCAACAACAATCTTTTGATAAACTTAAGTATGCATTTTCCCATGCACCTGTTCTACAATTACCTGATTTTGCACAACCATTTCACGTAGGTACAAATGCTAGTGGTTCTAGTATAGATGCTATTTTAATGCAAAATGACCATCCTCTTGCATTTGAAAGTAGGAAACTCAAACCTTCTGAATGCAATTATAGCACATATGATAAGGAACTATTAGTTGTTGTGCATGCATTGAAAATTTGGAAACATTATCTTATGGGTTTGGAAATTCTAATTAAAACTGACCAACAAGCTATTAAGCATTTATTACATCAACCATTGATTTTTGATAGACATATTAAATGGGCTTCATTTTATACAAAACTTTCAACCTCTGATTCAATATCACCCACGAAAAGCTAATGTTGTAGCTGATGCTTTAAGTCGTCTCCCATCCCCACAAACAACTACTATTTCAATTAATAATATTTCTACTATTAAGATTCATTCATTTTATGATATGATTTCCACTTATGCATGTGACCTGTATTTTTCACAAGCATGGATTGCTTTCAATAATTCCACATCACATCATGAGGATCATTACACATTTCATAATGGATTCTTGTATTTTGAATACAAGTTATGCATTACACAAGTATTCAAAAGAGTTTGTTATGAAAGAGATGCATGAACCATCATATTTCTTCTTTTGGCATAACATGGAAAAAGATGTTGCACAGTATGTTTCTCACTACATTGTCTGTTAGTGTGTAAAATGACATCATGGTAAACCATTGAGATTATTAATGCACTTCCCATACCTGATGGACCATGGAAACAAATTTCCATGGATTTGATTACTGTTCTTTGTACAACTACATCTCATAATGATATGATTTGGACAATTGTTGATAGGTTTAGTAAACATGCATACTTCATTCCTTCTAAAAAGGACTTTAACTGCACCTCAAATTGCTAAGTCATTTATTAAATGTATTTTTCCACATCATGGTTTTCCTAAAGTTATTCTTTCAGATTGAGATGTTCGTTTTTGTAACCATTTTTGGGTGGCATTATTTCAACATCTAGGATAAAAAATAGACTTTAGTTCTGCATTTCATCTTGAAAGTAATTGTCAAAGTGAAGCTACAAATAGCACTATTTTGGATTTATTACATGGTTACTCTTTAGATAATACAAGTAATTGGGATGAAAAAATCCCTTTACTTCAGTTTGCATATAATAGCACTCCACACACTACTACTGGTCGTGCACCATATGAAATTGTTTATGGAAGAAAGCTTCCTACTTCGATGAGTCTCACTCAGATTAACATTCCTATGGCTGATTCTTTTGCACAAGATTATATTTCTACACTTGCTGACATGCATGAGCATATTAGGAAGATTCAAGAACGTTACATGTGTAGTATTAATAAGAAGTGCATAGCCAAACAATTTAATGAAAATGATTTAGTATGGTTACGCATCATTAAAAGGCGTTTAAAAAATATTTCTCAACATCTTAAGGTAAAACTTTCCCCACGGTATTGTGGACCTTTTTGCATTATTGAGAAAATAAATGAAAATTCCTTCTGATTATGTATACCTTCTCATTGGGGTATGTTGATATATTACGCATCATTAAAAGGCGTTTAAAAAATATTTCTCAACATCTTAAGGTAAAACTTTCCCCACGGTATTGTGGACCTTTTTGCATTATTGAGAAAATAAATGAAAATTCCTTCTGATTATGTATACCTTCTCATTGGGGTATGTTGATATATTTAGGTAGTGATGTGTGTGAACACTCTAGGACCATCGGGCACTTTCTTCCCTCTTTAGGAGGTTTTTTTCCCTCGGCTTGTATATATGCCTATTGCCCTAATAAGCTACTTATCTTTGTACATTCTCTAAATATACATTCAGTATTGTGTTGTGCTCCAAGCTTCTTATTCTTCCTTGTGCTATTCGCATGCTTCCGTAGACCTTTAACTCCAATAATTAATATCACAGTACGTTGTCGCTTCATCTAGGGCACCATCGACACTCCCCCGTCTACAGTCTCAGATTCGCACGAAAGTTGGTGAGCATACTCAGGGTGTTTCAAAGATAAAAAATGCTTCGCTCTATGGTGCCAAAATTAGGATCTGAGCTCGTTTCAGCCTTCCAACACACTATCACAGTGTTTGTGCAGGCTACATCTTTTTGTTCCAAAGGTACATACCAGTATCTATTCGCCAGTATAAGCATCTCGAAGTCTGCTATAGGTTTAGCAAAATTTGTTTGGGCAGTTCTGTTCAACTTTTTGAGATACAATCAATTTTTTGCATCAAGGTATTTTAGTCACTAGGCATAGCTGAAAGCAGTGATGTATTCCGTATATTGTATATTTACGATAAGTTGGATGGTACCAACTACCCATTATGGGCTTATATGATGCGACATGCGTTGGTTGCAAAAGGACCGTGGAACATTGTGTAGGGTGTCAAAAAGTGTCCTATCACACCTACAACTATTACAACTGTAGGTACTGAAGCTGATGCAAAAGGTGTCGAAAATGATGGTATTTTGCATATTCCTGTTCGTGCTTCAATTTTTGCTGCACCTACTACAGAGCAGATTCATTGGGATGGCAGAGAGGCCCAGGCACATGCATTGATAGCTTTGTCTATCAAACATGCCATTATTCCTCATATTCGCTCTTGCAGAACAACTAAGGATGCTAGGGATATACTTACTACATGGTACTAAGCTAGGAATGAGGCTCGTGTTGCTTACCTCCAAAAATAGTTGGAGAGTGAGCACATGAATGAAGGTGATTCTATGGAGAGTTTCCTAATAAAGATCAAAGACTCGAAGGAACAGTTGATTTTTGATGATGAGGCTATACTAGATAGCTCACTTGTGCAGACTGTTCTGAATGGTCTTCCCGATTCATATCAGAGTTTTCCTTCTACTCTTCAGTTGATGATGAAGGCAATCCAAATGCCTTGTCATTTGAGGAGATAGTCTCTGTTATGTTGCAGGAAGATCAATCCAAGCAGAACAGGTCCATTATGCGTGTTGTAGATCAAGCTTTGCTGGCTAGTCAGAAGGGCAACAGAAAATGGAGCTCTTCTACTAGTAAGAAAAAATCTGCAAGTGCTGCACATAGGAAAAACCAAGACAAAGATGAGAGAAAATGAGAAAAATAGAAATTGTTTTGTAAGTACTCTAATGTGAATGATCATATCATAAAGAACTGTCCAAAATTGGCTACAAAAGAGGCAAAGAAGAAAGAGGCTCGAATGGTTGTTGCATAAGCCTCTATACCAAAAATGGAGTCTGTTAATCTTGTGCAGGAAGAAGAATGAGCGTTTACTACTGTTTGCAGTTTTGAACCATCTTCTCATGAGCAGTGCATGTTTGCAGTAGACTCAGATGTTTGGTACTTTGAGAGTGGGGCGACCAAACATATTACCTCGCAACGCACTTTCTTCTCTTCACTCGAGCCGTCCCCTATAGGGAATACTGTTACATGCACCAACAACTCCTCTTATCTTGTTTTCGGAGTTGGTAAGATCATTTTGACTACTGCTGATGGTAGTTCTTTCACTTTGTCAGATGCTTTATTTGTGCCAGGGATCAAGAAGAACATGTTATCAGTTTCTGCATTAGCCAAGATTGGCTTGGTTGTGAAATTTATTGATGACATGTGTACAATTCATGATCTGTCATATGGTGATGTGATTATTGCTTCTGGCATTTTATGTCATGGGCTGTATAAGCTCATAGACTATGAAAGATCTGTAAATGATTTGGCATGTGCAGTAAATGATTCTCAGGCTTTGTCAGATGCAAAGCTTTGGCATGCACGCTTCGGTCATCTGAATTTTGCTAGTTTGCTACACCTACAGAAATCTAAAATGGTATCCTCTTTGCCCAAACTTGAGGCACCTAGAAAACATGTTTGTGAAGGCTGTATTTTGGGCAAAATGCAGCGTTCGTCCTTTCCAAAAGATGGTTCAGTTCCGGCTACTCAGAAATTGCAACTTGTATATAGTGATGTTTGTGCTCCTATGCAGACACCTTCTTTTGGGAATTATCTTTACTTGGTGAGTTTCATCCATGGTTTCTCCAGGCATGCATGGGTATATCCATTGAAGAAAAAGTCCAAAGTGTTCATGTGCTTCAAACAGTTTTTTGTTTTGGCTAAAAATTTGTCAACATGTAAAATGGACACCCTCCGTTCAGATCGAGGGGGGGAATATATGTCTTCTGATTTTAATGCATTTCTGGCTGAACGTGGGATGAAAGACTAGTGTACACTACTGTATACACCTCAATAGAATGGAGTTGCTGAACGAAAGAACAGGTCACTCATGGAGATGGTGAGGTGTATGGTCAAGCGTCAGGCTTTACCACATAGTTTCTGGCTTGAGGCTGTCATGTGTGCAACATATGTATTGAACAGGTGTCCCACTAAAGCACTATAGTCTATCACTCCATATGAGGCTTGGCATGACCGCAAGCCATCTCTTGCTCATTTGCTTGTTTTTGGTTGTTTGCCATATGCATTAGTGCCTGAATAGCATCGTAGAAAATTGGACGATAAAGCAATAAAATGTATTTTTGTTGGGCATAGTTTTGAAAGTAAAGGCTATCATCTATATCATCCACATACTAAACCCATTCTGGTTAGCCATGATGTTGTTTTTCTGGAAGATGCTATTCAACCATTGCTTTCATGTACTAAGGATACATCTGTTAGCTCAAAACACATGTATGATACTTTGCTGCCTCTTTTTACAGGTGGATAGTCTAGTGCTGGTCCCAATGAGGAAACTTCTCAGCCTTTGCAGGTTTCATGTGATGATGCACATAATTTCATTTTTGATGCAGATGTACATGATGCACTTATTAATGAGAGAGCTGATATTGAGCAGGCAAGGACTATGCCAAAATGGTTGGTGTAGACCTTGCGTGATATTAAATTAGATGCACCTTTGTCATATCGTACTCGATGAGGCTCTCATAGTGCCTATTTTGCATCAGATTGCTATGCTATGGCTGCATCTAGTCTCTGTGATGCAAATGAGCTTGTTTCGTTTGATGAAGCACATAATTCAGAAAATTGGATGGCTGTTATGCAATTTGAATATGATTACATAATGAAGAATGGTACTTGGTCTTTATGTGACGCCTCCTGGCAAGAAGGCCATCGGCACTAAGTTGGTATACAAGCTGAAAGCATAAACCTGATGGTACAATTGACAGGTATAAGGCTAGGCTTGTTGCAAAGGGTTATGCATAGGAAAGAGGTGTTGATTTTGATGAGACCTTTGCACCTACATGGCGTATGAGTACTCTTCAGAGCATTTGTACACTTGCAGCCCATCATGGTTGGAATGCATATCAGTTGGACATTAAAACAACATTTCTGAATGGTGACTTGCATGAAGAAGTGTATGTTTTTCAGCCCCGTGGCTTTGTGCAAAAAGGGCATGAAAACTAGGTGTGCAGGTTAAAGAAGGCATTATATGGTTTAAAGCAAGCACGACGTGCTTGGTATGAGAAGATACATGCCTATCTGATTGCACATGGTTTTGAGAATAGTCCAACTGAAAGAACCTTATATGTTAAGTGTGCTAATGATGTGCTTCTAATCATTGTTTTTTATGTTGACGACATGATGCTCACTTGGTCTATTGAGAAGCATATTGCTGATTTTAAGGCTGATTTGCATGCCTCATTTGAGATGTTTGATTTTGGGCATTTGCATCACTATTTGGGCATTCAATTTATGCAAGTTGATGGTGGAATGGCTTTGTGTCAAACAAAATATATTGATACAATATTGCAACGTTTTGGCCTTGAAGACTGTAAGCCTATTGCCACTCCTACAGAGACATGTTTACGATTGAGTCTTCATGATGCTGGAGATGTATTTGATGTTGTTCTCTATCAGCAGGCTGTTGAGTGCTTGATTTACTTATGCATTACTCAACCAAATATTCAGTTTGTTGTCTCACATATGAGCAGGTTTATGCGTTGCCCAGGAGTCAAGCATTGGCAGTCGGTTAAGCTCATCTTTCGCTACTCGAGTGGTACTCGGCTACTTGGGTTGTTTTATCCCAAGGGGGGGATCACTACACAGTCAGAGCGCATTGGCAGTTGCGAGGAACCCTGGGTTCCATGAGCACACTAAGCACATTGAGGTGCATTATCATTATGTCAGGGAGAGGTTTTCGACTGGGGAGATTAGCTTGGCATATGTGCCCATGCAGGAGAACATTGCAGATCTTTTCACGAAGGCTCTGCCTACGGAGAAGTTTGAAGCTTTCCTCAAAGCTTTGGGCATACTTCCTTTTGTGGAGTGACTGCCATGTAGCTTGGCATTTCCTTATACATGAGTGCCAGCTACTTGTTCACCGCATCACTCCCAGGTGGATTTGTTGATATATTTAGGTAGTGATGTGTGTGAACACTCTAGGACCGCCGATGCACTTTTTTCCCTCTTAAGGAGGGTTTTTTCCCCCGGCTTGTATATACGCCTATTGCCCTAATGAGCTACTTATCTTTTTACATTCTCTAGTAATACATTCAATGTTGGGTGTTGTGCTCCAAGCTTCTTCTTCTTACTTGTGTTGTTCACACGCTTCCGCAGACGTCTAACTCCAACAGGGTATACATAATTCTTTCCATATCTTTTCAAGGTACTTAATCACTCACGCCTATTTTAGATGATCCTCCTTTACTTGAAGAGGATGCGGAAATATTGCTGCCCAGTAAAGTAATAGATTATTACGTTACCACTACACGAACTGGTAAGCAATATCATAGGTATTTAGTAAAATAAAAAAATCACTCACTTGTGGAATCACAATGGATACATAAAACCTCCTTATCACCTCACTATGATCATTTAATTTTTGCATATCATTCCCAATTACATTAAACTTTCAGGTTTCTAATTCCATGCATGTCTTTTACATGGTTCATGCTTAATATTGTTTAGTGATGGGACATGCGACTGATCATCCATGTCTATTTTTATATTTATCAATTGAGGTCAGTTGCTTGTTAACTGGGAGTCATGTTGTAGTTTATGGAATCATGGAAGGTTAAATGGATTTTTAATGTTTTAAATGTCCAGAAGGTTTTAATGTGGTTGTTTTTGATCTTGTAGGTGAAGAAGCATGAGGGCGTGGATACAAGTGGATGCGCATAAATAAATAAATAAATTCAAAGACTAAATCGAAGACTTCTAAAATAGTTATATTTAGGTTTATCTTGTTGTAAAAGTAGTGGTTCTCTTTAGAAAGTGACACCTTTTGTAAATAAAGTAGTTTTTCCTAAAAGACACTTCTAAAAGCGATGGCCCTAATGTAACTTCTATTTTCAGGACGTAATAGAAATAAACCTATAAATACATGTACTTTGAGAGACCCGTCCATCAACGTACATGGGGGGAGATTGCACCCACTATCACGTCGATTGTTTCTCTGTTTTTGATTCATGTTTCATCTTCTTTCTGCCTCTGTGTGTACGTGCGCTGAAGGACTTGCAGATAACAGTAACATTTTCATTAAAGTAGATTCAATAGCAGTATTTTCAGATATAGTCATCGAACTTCAAAGGAAAATCTAAGAGCTACAAATCATTGTAAATTAATCCTCTCCAAGTATCCCCATGGCAAGCAATATGAAGAAAAGTCCAAAGGTGAACATGCCTAAGACATTTGATGGGAGAAGATCAAAGTTGCGAGGATTTTGCAACAAGTGAAACTATTCATAAGAATTCTACTAGATAGGTCCATACATGATGCTTCTCAAGTAGCACTCATAGGAACTCTATGTGACTGCCTTGTTCTTTCATGATTGGTTCATGTCCTTGAGACGGATATGGATATTTTGTAGGAGGTCAATTCCTTTGTTTGAGACTTAATATCGTTGTACAAAGATACCCATTGTTCACATGGTGTAGATTTGTGATCTCACAAGGCATATATTAACCAATCTTGATGGGCCTTATGTGATGATGTTAAGGAAATCATGCTGACCATGCTCAATTTAAGCACTTTGAATGAACTCATGAATCAATCAATTTAGTGTGAAAATAGGTTGTTTAAGAGAAATGAGGACAAGAAGGCTTTTGTTAGAGATCAAGCTTACAAATTTACCTCTATTCCTTAACATGTGCTCTATGAAATACAAATAGAACCCATGCATTTGGATAATGCGAGGGTGAGGTGACTTACAACAAAGGAAAGACAACATCAAAAGGATATTGGATTATGCTTTTATTATTGAGATGATGACCACATGGTATTCAAATGTCCTAAGAAGAAGAAAGAAGTTGGGTTTAGGACTCTCCAATCACCATTCCACATGAAAAGGGTCATCATTAGAGTCCAAAGAGGAATAATGGCCATCATGAGACTCATGCCCTTGATTGCGTACCTAGATATAATCCAAATTCTTTACAAGTTCATCATGGATATCCATCATCCTCGTGTTTCCACTTATTGAGAATTGTACAAAGATAAAGAGTTATAAAGATTTAAGTCCCAAAATATTTCTAATCAAACAATTGGTTCTGATGGAATTGTTGCTTGAGGGGGAGGTAATGTCACGGACAAGGAAACCATTCTAAACCTCAAATTGCATGGGAGTTTCTATATCTCATTATTGGTTTAGAATTTGGAGAAAATAATTCTTCCATTGCATGAGGAACATAACAAGATCCCAATATTAACTATCTAATTGCTAGATTTTGATATTTTGGAGGTTCTTGTTTTGGATTGCTGACATCATTAGTTTGTAACTAACTTTGTTTACTACCCTTGAACACCTGTATAAGGAGGGTTTGACCATGTATATGGGCACTTTTTCCAACGAAAGTCTTGGGAATTCAAGGATTTATGATCTCGAAGTAAGTACCACTAAGTTCCAGTTCGAGTTCTAGTCATGTTCTTTGTTCTAATTTTGTGTAGTCTAGTATTTTGGACATCTTATCTTATCTTGTTGTAATCTCATTGTACAAGATCGTGTCAAGTTATTCTTGTATCCAATCCATCTTCCTCAAGGGATTTCATGTAATTCAAATATCGTGTTTCATACATATAGTCTTGGGTTGTGGCATTTGTTATACTCCATCTAGTCTAGTCATCCGCACCTATCTGGGTTGTGGGACTTCTTGTACTAGCTACATATTCTTGTATTATATTCCTTAAGTTCATGATATTGTAATCAAAAGGGTGCTTAGCCTAGTCAAAGGGCACAATCTAGTGCTCCCCTGACTAATGTATGCCTCAATTGAACTCACTTGTAGCTTCATGTCTTGACAAAATGAATATCTTATGGAACTAGTGGCTGCTCAAAAATTAATTAGGACCCTAATCATCTTCACTATGGTACGTTCTAGCTCTATCAAAATAAATGCTCTTATATCCAATATGATAGGGGAGTTCTTGCTCTTGTTTTGGCACATTGCCATGTGAATATAGGGGCATCTCGCTAGGAATTAACAATTATGAGCTGGAGCTCTTCAACATTTGCATTGTTGTGATGACCTAAGCCCTATCATCTAAGCTTCATGCATTTAATACATTTGAAGGCTCATCATGGGGTTCTTGTCTTTTTCCTTTCTCTTCCTCTTTAAGCATATCTTCCACCAACGGCTCTTGATAAAGCTTGACTCTACATCCATCGATGTAATTTGGCATTATATCTCCTTACAAAGTTGCTAATTGTACTGCATCACTAGTTGAAAGTCTAATGATAATCATAGATCCACAACCATATTTTTCTAGTTTTCGGGCATGTTTCAAAGTATACACCAACACTAAATCACCAAATCCAAGCCTATCTTTCATGTTCAAACTCAAATGAGCCTTTTTGTCTTTTCTTTTCCACATATGCGGGCGTTGGTGCTCTCAATCTAGTCCTTCCTAGACATTATAAATCATTATCCATGAAGATAGCTCTTGGCCTATCTATTGATGCTCTTGTGCTACTCTTAGCATGGTACCATGAAATGTAATGGTAACACAAAGTTTTGGCCAAATATCGTCTTAAAGATATTTGCATTGAGTATCATTTTGTAGGCCATTCAAAATGTCCAAACATGTAGTTTTTTGTCCCAATTGAAGTGTTTATTATCCATGAGCTTTTTTATTATCTATGAGCTTTTTCAAATTGCATTACATAAAATCCTGGTTGTACTTTAGGCTTGGTTTTTTGCTTGTTAGTGATATGGTGTTGATTTCTTATGGATCACCATGTGATCTTGTAGTAGATATTCAATCACTTCATTCAATAAGTGGGTTCCTCTATCATTACCTAGTTCTATAGGAAGCCCCATATCTCAAAAAAACATTTTCAAACAAAAACTTGGCCATCATTCGTGCATTGTTTTTTCTAGTGGCTCATATTTCTACCCATTTGATAAGATATTTTGTGCTATAATGATGTATTTTGAATGCAAGCTTCTAGCTAGAGGGTTAATAGGATCTACCTAGTCTATGCCCCACTTGGAGAATGCATGTCCCACCATGGGTCTCAATGTCATCTCATCCTTACATATAGGATATTGAGCATTTTGACATGTGCCACAATGTTTCACATAGGTATCTCCATCCATGTGAAGGGTGTCCAACCAAAGACCTAAAGTTAGAATGGCTTTTATCACCCGATCAGGTCCAAAGTGTCCATATGGAATACCATTGTGGGTAGTTTATAATATTTTTAGATAGCTGCTTTCATGTATAAATAACATGAAATATCCATGTCTTCCACATTTGTTTTGGCTATCACCAATGATTGCATAAGCTTTTGCTTCATATTCTATACTCCTTTGTCGCGCTTATTTCATGACCTAAGAAAATCTTCATATGCAAGAAGTCAACCTAGTGATTACGGTTTTGCCACTCGTTTTCAAGTTAATGTCATGAGCTGAGGAAAAGTCTTCGTTTTCAAGATAACATTACAGTTTTGACATTCATTTTGTTCGTGGATTGCTCTTGCCTAGATTCTAAATTTGAATGCTAAAATTAGGCATGATGACTTCTCCTTGGGTTTGATCTCGTAGGTGCTTTCTAAAATATTTTTCAAGTGATGATGACGTGAATGTGTCCTTGTTAATAATGTTTTTTCGAAGCTCTAAGCTCTCTTATGGTTTATTTCTCCCAACGAAAAAAATTTCCAACTTGAATCATCGTCCATGATGCTAAATACCTTGCTCTGGTGTGACACAACTTATCAGAAAATACCATACCTCTCTACATAGCCATGAAGCTAATGAATTACCTCCCAAAATGACAAGGTTATAGATGATTGCATTGTTGTAGAGAATTTTTCTAAATCAATCAAATTTAGGTAGTGATACGTTACATCTACATTTCCAAAAATTTATGGGTTTTTAAAAATGTTTATTGGATTATCCATAAATATTCATAAAAAGCTTGAAGGCTAGGCTAAAACTTCCGTTTTGCTATCAAGATATGCCACAATAGTAAAAAAATTCTATTAAACAATTTGTGTATGAAAGCAAGGGGCTCAATTAATTTCAAGAAGTACTATTTAGATTTGGAAGAAAAACTTCTATACGTTCTCTACAAAGAAACTTGAAGTGGGATGACTTCTATGGATTCAAAAAAAGCCCATATAATTCAAGGCTAGAAGAACCAATAGAAATCGATCTTATTTTAGAGAGAATTCCTCTTAGTTCCAAATCAACCGTTCAATCTTTGGGTATTGATGTTTTGTCTTGCACAATTCATCTCCTAAGGGCTATATATTTCTCTCTACTCATCCCTTTGCATATAAATTCCCCTTTCACTTTGAATGCAAAGGGATAAGAAGGGGATCTTTTAGAATTAGAAATTTCACAATAACAGCTTTCCTTTTAAGCAATAAGAACATGAAAATAATGTCATATGGGCATATAAATGATGTCAGCAACTTCAATAAGTCTAGGTAGTTCTGTAATGCTATTAGGATCACCTATGGTACAATGCTATTTAGATCATCTATGATACCTAGATTGATTTCATTCTATTTACTTTGACTTAAGATTACGTGAGTAGATAATATGGATTAGATCCCATCTTAAATGTTCCCCTTTGTTTTTATGTAACTCTATTTTAAAACTTTCTAAGGGAGTCTCAAAAGCTATTAATCTCCCTAGTTGGGATGCACTATAAGAGTTCTCAACTTGGCTACAATAGCCAATTTGATGCCATCAACTTCAATAATTCTAGGCATTCCTACAAGCATGTAGGTCTCTAAATGCTTTTAGGATCATCTATGGTTTCTAGGTTGATTTCATTCTATTTATTTCAATTAAGATAACCTAAGTAGAGTATATGGATTATATCCCATCTTAAATGTTCCCTTTTGTTGTTATCGAAATCCATTTCGGAAATCTTCTAAAGGAATCTCAAAAGCTATCAATCTCTTTACTTGGGATGCAGTAGAAGAGTTCTCAACTTGCCTATAATAGCCAGTTTGATTAGGAAAACCAAGATGACCTAATAGACCAAGCTTACCCACTAGAACATGATAACCTTTTGGTCCAAGGTAACTCATTAGAACAATTTGGACCATTGGACCAACTTGATCATTGGATTAAGTTGATAACAAAAAGTTGTGAGTGACAAGAGGTAGAGATACTAGTCATGGGTTTATCATTTCCATGAGTCCACTATGAAATACTTTGATTCTTTCATCATCATTTGTAGTGGGGATTCACCCTTATGGATTATGGTTGGATATTCACATTGTAGATATAATAGTGTATCACTGGAAGAAATTGGGTTTCTTTTTTTGTTTCTCAATTTTTAGCTCTAAGAGGAGGTTGAGGCGCTTTCTTGCTCGTGGTGTGAAGATAACATGTGGATTGGATAGCCATTTCAAAAATAAATGTGTCTTAAAAAGGGGAATTAAGCTTGAATAGGTCCCATGGGGCTAAATCAAAGGCTTATAAACGAAATTTTTGGTATTAGTGAGTCTTTTTGAATTGATTAATGAAGAGGGTTTCTAAATTTTTGAAGCTGAAATTATATATCCCTGATTTTCTTCACATTGCAGGTCGTGAGAGGTTGAAAGGGTAATGTGTAGTTCTCCATGTTAATGTTGATGCTTTGAAAGATATTTGATCCTTGTGACATGTTACATTTAGTTAGATACATACATATGTACATACATACATACACACACACACACATATACACACACACACACACACACACACACACACATATATATATATATATATATATATATATATATATATATATATATATATATATATATATACATACACACATATACACACACACACATTTTTTAATTACATTTTAATTACATTTTTTTTTATCAATTAGATTTTCATGTAATATATGTTTTGTCAATAGCTTAAGATTATCGAAAAATCAAAATAATTGCATTAAGTATCTTCTTATGTAAAGTTTTTTGAGAAAAAATATTTTCAAAATAAATCTTTTATATTAAAAGAATCCATTTATCGAAATATTTTTATCTAAATCTTCTGGATCTAAAGCGTTTAGATGTAATTCTTTTAGATTCAAATATTTATTATCCAAAGGCTTTCTCATTCAAATATTTTAGCTAGTTCAAGGTTTCTCAAATTGGCTAATGTAGTTTCAAATATTTTCTTTCAATATTATAGGGTCTACAAGTAATTGGCTAGTGTCCATAAATTAGAGAAATCTCAAATAAGAAAATAATCACTAGAACAGATCGGGCGTATACCGAGGTTTTTTTAAGGGAAATGAACAGGCGTATTTTTGCTCCGAGGTCGGTATAGGTGCCAGTATGTGTGTCGATATTAAAGTGTCGGTATGGGCATCGGTATAAGCGTCGGTATGGCTTTTGGTATAAGCATCAACATTACTGATGGCCATAACGATGCCCATATCGACGCCTGTGCTGGGTGTACTATCGCGTATAGTAGCACCCGTTGGGTATAGTGATGCTTATTCCGATGACATTAGTGGGAGTACCGCTCGCTTTTATCGACGACCATATTTGCAAATTTTTTTTTGGGCAGAGTGTGTTGTCTTTTGCTATAGCAACATTACCATGATGTTGCTTAGAAAAAGACATTACAATCTACCCAAAAAACACCGAGTAGATGTGATGTGTACTCTAATGTCAACCAAAATATGATTTTATAAAACAAAATATTATTGTACACAAAAGAGATAATCAGAATTAACGATGAACCATGTATAAAAAGAGTTATATATTTCATAAATGAAGCATGTACAAGAGTGTTACAAACCACTATCATATATGACACTTTTACAAAATGTGGCAAAGCAATGCATTGCCATATAAAAATCAAATACAAAGTTTTGGTGTGCCCCATACACATGCAAAGGACATTCCATATCAAGAATCCTGCAACAAAGAACGTTAATGAAATGATATAAATTCACATGAAATTTACAAACAACAAGTAAAAACCAAGTTTATAAATTAATCATCTCATCGCAAATGCTCCCATGAAACGACTGCACCGCATCCCTCCGAGTCCTCCAATAGTGTAGTCAATCCATGACGATATCCATAAGCCTCTTCCATTCGTGTTGGAGGACGAACCATCGACAGCTCCTGCAATAAGTATACAAAACATTAGACGAACATAAATGAGAAACTTAACACAAAAAAAATCAATAAAACAAATGGACTTACAAACTCATGACGCATCGTGTCATATCCGTTGCAGCCCAAATGTGACGGTCCAACTGTATCTAAATGTGTGGTTGCGGCATCTCGTTGCTGGCTATATCGATCGTCGCAAATTGTATCCCACTCCCCAGCATCTAACCATACATGCTTTGGTAAGCCTACTCTGAAAGCATCACAAGCGTCGGATCCTGGATGGGACATAACTTCATGTGCGGTGTGTAGAATCCACTCTGAAGTGACAAGATAGAGTGTCCAAAATATATGGAGCAAAGTTGTTATATACGTGCACGCATTGCTTTCCTAGTTGCATCCATCACGAGAGCTCCATCTCGAATACTATACACCTTGGAGTCATCATGGTCATGAGCACCCCAAGGTGTACATGGTGTTCCACGTGCTATACCGTGTGGCGTACCTACATCTGAGGTACTCATCCTAGGAGTAGAAGCGGGTGACTCAACGTTCGTTGCACTGCATCCACAATAGCCACCTCCTCTAGACCTACCTATAGATCCACTCCTATAACCTCCTGCTCCAGAGCGTGACCTTGACCTACGAGACGGGCTAGAATCTCTCACGTTGAGGTGTCGAACGCACATATCTACTACTAGACCCAGTAGGGGATGGTTGAAAAGAGGGTTGTGGTGGAGTCATAAAGCTAGGAGACATACCTCTTGCAGGAGGAGCACCACCTGCAGGAGTGACACCAGTAAGAGCGACACTCGTGGGAGTGAGGCCGGCATGAGTGAGGTCGGCAGGAGTGAGGCCACTAGTAGTGAGGTCGGGAAGAGTTCTACCATGAGCAATCCAATATCATGATGCAGTGGTCATATACGCGGAGGTACCTGAGAGATGAACTCTAAAAACTACTCCTCTATCATATGTGGAGTGACTGGAGGACTGTCTCCCATCGTGCTCTGTAACAAAAGAACTCAAATAATTAGCATGTGATAATAAAGGTAATATAGAGAATTGATAGTATACAAAAAAACCTAGCAAAATAAATAAACAAAAATTAGTACGTACAAGTGTTTGATTAAAAAATCCTCTAGTCTAGCATCCTCTCGGAGATCCAATGCATCGAGAATATCTATCTCTATATTGATGCCTTCTAAATTGCTTGCTATGCTGGCTTCTTCTTGATCATCATCTATTGCTTCCTCTTCTTGAACAATGACCTCTTCTTCTTGAACAATGATCTCTTCCTCCTCGACTATCGAATGAATCTCTGAGTTAACCACAGATGGACTTTCTTCTACATCTATGTTCTCACAAATTTATCTACTACGTGGGACAACTTATAAAACAAATAGCCACTCTAGTTCTTTTGAATTTTGTATAAAGAAAACTTGCTCAGAGTGCTTGGGAAGTATAAATATATCCCTTTCATCCATCCATAATTTTGTGGAGTCCACTTGAAGCAAACCGCTTTTATCCTGCCTCACTGTTGCGTTTCTTCCAGAGGCTACTACTTTGAACCATTTCACATAAAAAACAAAGTAATCAAACTTCCTAAAAGATAGTTTCAAGATATCTTGGATCACACCACAATAATCTAGTTGGCCTTCTTAAGCATTATCATCTCTTGCACTCGCTCTACTTTTTTGCAAAAAGTTCACCATCACCCCACTATCAAAAGTAGAGCTATTTTTATCGATTCGTGCGATGTGAAAGTGTCATCCATGAGACCATAGTGCACCGTATTTAGTATACTCCCAATCATATCCCTTTGTGAGTTCTTCTTCTTCTTTAGAGATATCTTCACCCGTTGGCTTTGCTTGTGAAACTGCTGTATCTAGCCATCTGCTCGTTGGAAAAGGTGGAAGAGATTGAAGACTTTTTGGAAGAGGCAAAAATCGAGTGGAACGATTTCTTCGAAACTAAGGTCTTTCCTTTGCGTCGGTTTCCTTGGCAAGCTCATACTTTTCTAACGACTTCTGCATAGGCTCAGAGTTAACTATGCAAAACTTCATTGCCTTCTCTCTGAAAGCTGCATCCATTTTTCTTTGCAATCCTTTACCTTGTTGTTCATTGCATATGAGACAAACATCTTCATCATCGCTCCATAAGCAAGGCATTTCAGAATTTGACATACGTAGAAACTCAGTTATGAATATAAAAGACTCTTGTACAAGCCATCCCTCTGCCATGCTACCCTCTAGAGGTGCTCTCTATCGAACAAACCCTTTTAATGTCTTCATAAAGCGCTCTAAGAACATCCATCGACTATGGACAGTTCCTGCTATTGCAACTTCATCTACCACATGAACCAGGAAATGAAGTTGAATAGTGAGAATACTTGTGGGAAAGTATCTCTCTACCATACAAATAGCCTTGATAGCATTGATTTTTGCACTCTCTATGGTACCTTTATTTATCTCTTTAGAAGAGATCCACCATACTAAAGAACTAATTTTATAAATGGTTCTCCGTACATCCTCCAAAGATGATTATTTAGGGTGAGAAGGAGCACAAATTGTAAAAACTTATGCCAATCATGCGACTTGAGCCCTCCAAGATCATCGTTTCATGTGAAAGCAGTCTTTAGACACCTCATGCATCCAGTAGATTGTTTTCTTCACTTGTTGCTCTTCCATCCTACGAAGCACCTAAGGAGCTCTAGGTAACTACTATCTTTCAAATAAAGTTATTTTGATACAACAATGAAAGTTTATTTCAAATAAACTCACCTGAACAATTCAGTGACACTTCTATGTGACCATCCATAAATGGATTGCAGATTGAGCATCGCGAGTGACACATGTATTGTAAAGTAGTAAATGAGCTAGTCTTTGCATGTTTTCATATTCTTCATCAAATTTTGATCGTGGAAATTCTATTGTGTCCATGAAACTCTCGACATCTTCTCCACCATCATGATCTTTGTCCATCTCATAAAATGCTTCGAGCATCTCATCCATATGTTCATTCTGTGTAATGTTATTAGTACTTGCTTGTACGTCTAAGTCCTTTTTTGTTCTATTTTGTCCATGAGAGGTTACCGGTGCAATGTCGTTTGGGTCCATCTGCTCACTTGGGGGACCATGTGAGTGGTAGCGTAGGTTTTTTAGTCGACTTTTATCAAAGGATCCATACTCTCTAACATGTTTAGTACAAATCCATTGTTTTTTATAAATTTGATACTTGCACTAAGTGCAAGGACATGCCATTCTCTCCTCGGGATCCAAACTAACCATGTGATACAATATGGATATTTTAGACCATTTGTATTTTTACTAAACCTAAATATCATACTTCTAAAGACTTAAACCTGAAATACTAAAACCTAAATACTTAAACACCTAAAAAAACCTAAAACCCTAATCTATATAATTATCCTATTTTATCTATATATTCATATTTTTTCTTAATTAATTCTATTTATATATATATATATATATATATTTAAGTGAATTATTTAAAACACTAGCTCTTTTTATATTTAGTTATCTATATAATTATCCTATTTTATATATATATATTTATATATTCAGATTTTTTGCTTAATTTTTTTCTATATTTTCTCTTTATATAAATTTAATTGAGTTATATGTATGCCCTAACCCTGAAATCCTAATTTTAAAGATCTAGACCTAAAATATGTATATTTCTATATGCATGTGTATATACATGTATATATGTATTGTATGTGTATGTGTATGTGTGTATATATTTTATGTAGGTGTTAAAACCCTAAAACCCTAATAAAAAATACCTAGACCTAAAACATGTATATATGTGTATGCATGTGTATATATATGAGTACGTGTATATATATGTGTATATAAATAGGTGTATAAGTATATGTGTGTATGTGTATGTGTATGTATATTTACATTGATTAAAATGATTAAACTTAAACCTATTTTTATATATTTAATCTATATATTTAAAACCTATTTTAAAACACTAGTTCTTAAAATTAAGCCTTTTTTTCTATATGTAATTTATTTATGTAAAACACTAGTTCTTGTCATATTTATTTATCTATATAATTATCCTATTATATATGTATATATTTATTTATATATTTAGATTTTTTTCTTAATTAATCCTATTTTAATATATTTAATTAAATTATTTAAAACACTAGTTCTTTTTATATTTATTTATCGATATAGTTATCTTATATATATATATATATATATATATATATATATATATATATATATATATATATATATATATATATATATATATATATATATATATATATATATATATATATATATTTATATATTGAGATTTGTTCCTTAAATTTTTTCTATATTTTATCTTTATATAAATTTAATTGAGTTATATGTATGCCTAAACCCTAAAACCCTAATCTTAAAGATCTAGACCTAAAATATGTATATTTCCGTATGCATGTGTATATACATGTATATATGGATTATATGTGTATGTGTATGTGTATGTGTGTATATATGTTATGTAGGTGTTAAAACCCTAAAACCCTAATCAGAAAGACTTAGACTTAAACCTAAAATACTAAAACTTAAAGACTTAAACCTAAAATACTAAAATCTAAATACTTAAACACCTAAAAAAACCTAAACCCCTTATCCTATTTTATATATATGTTTATTTATATATTCAGATTTTTTTCTTATTTTTTTCTATAGTTTTTCTTAATATAAATGTAATTGAATTATATGTATGCCTAAACCCTAAAAGCCTAATCTTAAATATCTAGACCTAAAATATGTATATTTCTATATGCATGGGTATATACATGTATATATGTATTATATGTATATATGTATTATATGTATATGTGTATGTGTATGTGTGCATATATCTTATGCATGTGTAAAAACCCTAAAACCCTAACCAGAAAGACTTAGACCTAAAACATGTGTGTATGTGTATGCATGTGTATATATATATGTGTATGTGTATATATATGTGTATAAGTATATGTGTATGTATGTGTAAATAGCCTAAAAACCCTAATCCTATTTTTATATATTTGATGTAAAAAAACTTCAAGATCAAAATTTTATATATTTAATTAAAACACTAGCTTATGTGTGTGTATATGTGTGCATGTGTGTATGCATGTGTGTGTGTTTGAATTTATGCATGTGTGTATATGTGTATGTGTGTCTATATATGCATGTGTGAGTATATGTGTATGTATGCATGTGTGTGTATGCATTCATGTGTGTGTGCATGCATGCGTGTATGTATGTGTGTGTGCATGTGAGTGTATGCATGCATGTGTGTATATGTGTGTGTATGTATCCATGCATGTGTGTATATGTGTGAATGTATGCATGTGTGTACATATGTGTGTATGTATGCATGTGTGCATGTCTGTGTGTATGTATGCATGTGTGTATATGTGTATGTGTGTGTATGTATGCATGCATGTGTGTATATGTGTATGTGTGTGTATGTATGCATGCATGTGTGTATGTATGTGTGTATGCATATGTGTATATGTGTGTGTGTGTATGTCTGTGTATATGCATGTGTGTATATGTATGCATGTGTGTATATGTGTATATGTGTGTATGCATGCATGTGTGTGTATGTATGCATGCATGTTTGTATATGTGTGTGTATGTGTGTGTGTATATATGTGTGTATGTATGTGTGTATGCATGTGTGTATGTGTATGTATGAATATGTGTATATATGTGTGTGTATGTATGTGTGTATGTATGCATGTGTGTATATTTGTATGTGTGTATATGCATGCATGTGTGTATATGTGTGTGTATGTAAGCATGTATGTGTGTATATGTGTGTGTATGTAAGCATGCATGTGTGTACATCCTCTCTTTCATCTCCTTTTATCTCTCACTCTCTCTCTCTCTTTATCTCTCTATCTCTCTATCTCTCTATCTCTCTATCTCTCTATCTCTCTATCTCTCTATCTCTCTCTCTCTCTCTTTCTCTCTCTTTCTCTCTCTTTCTCTCTCTCTCTCTCTCTCTCTCTCCATGAGGTGAGCTAATTGAAGATGTAACAAGGTTTCAGAGTTTAGTTGGAAGCTTAAAGT
This sequence comes from Ceratopteris richardii, assembly GCA_020310875.1. Taxonomy (NCBI): domain Eukaryota; kingdom Viridiplantae; phylum Streptophyta; class Polypodiopsida; order Polypodiales; family Pteridaceae; genus Ceratopteris; species Ceratopteris richardii. The sequence goes on along the minus strand of CM035442.1, from coordinate 94,970,617 downwards.
ATGCTATACTAACTAGAGTCGATATATGTTATGGAGTAAGTGTGATGAGTCAGTTCATGCATACTCTAAGGGAACCTCATATGGAAGCAACAAAGAGAATCCTCAAGTATTTGAGGGGAACAATCAATGAAGAACTCTACTATCCATACACATCTAATATAGATCTCAAACTCTTCATTGATGTAGATTGGGTAGGATCTAAAGATGATAGGAGGAGCATGTTTGAATATCTTACTTTTGTAGGTAAAAAATTGATTTCATGGTCTTGAAAGAAGCAACCTAGTGTAGCACTCTCATCAACAAAGTCTAAGTATAGAAGACTTGCAAATGCTATGCAAGAGATAATGTGGATTAGAACTCTATATTTTGATTTAGGGTCAAAGGGCTTCCATTCCACATATATTTGGAGATAATATTAGTTAGTTACATCTTGCTGCTAACCTAATCTACCATGCCAGGACTAGACACATAGAATTAGATTATCATTATGTCAGGGTGAAGATTATAAGCAAGAAAATTCAACTTTCATATGTGTCAACTCATCAACAATGTGCAGATATAATGACGAAAGCATTGGATGGAAGACAGCTAAATAGGTTCAAATAAATGATTGAATTGCAAGAAATTTTGAAGGATTGAAGACTCAATCTTGCTAGGCTTGAGGGCGAGTTGTTGCTGCAATTAGAAAGCCTAAGAGCATTATTAAGCTTTGAGATCTAGACACAAAAAATTACTTCAACTAGAGAGACTCACATGAGAGCTCATGCTTGTTAATCTCATTGTAGTTATCTTGGATAAATGTAAAAGCTAAAGGAGAGAAGAAGGAATCCCTTGATATTAGGGAGCTCATTCCACAACTCTACATTGCAAACATTGGAGAGTGTCCCATAGTCTCTGCAATCTTTTTTCTCTTATTCACCAAAAAGCATAAAGAATGATTTATGCTTGTTTTTTGCATTTGGATTACCTAAAAGCTATCTATTTATTGAAAATATTCTAAATGTAAGGGCTTGTTGCTCCATATGATGTTTACTTCTTGCAAACTATGTGCATCCCAAACCTTCCACATTAATCAACCATGTGGATTGTGTCACTTATTGGACATCGCAACCTTCTTTGATTACTCTTCCTTAGTATAGGAGTCATTAAAGTTTATGTTTTAGCATGAGAGAATTCATCTAGAATATGAAGAACTCACCTCCATCTAGAGTATACTATTATGCCATAACAATGGCTAGTATTCTTTGCAAACTAGGGATAAGGATGGTGAATAATTTATTTAACGGGAACTCAATAGGATTGGATGATGGTTCAAAGATGAGATTAATTGAGAGCAAGGAAGATGAAGGAGACTAATGTCAAAGGAGAAGGGGAGCGAGGTGGAAGGTTGTAAGAAATGGGAAAGGAAGAAGGAGAATGTGGTGGTGGGCGAGGCAGAGGTGATGGTGTTGGTAGGCGAGCCTGATTGAGACATGTGGAGGTTCCCATGGAGGTCGCACTAAGGGAATCAATGGTTATGACTAAGACAAGTGTGTGGCCATCATGAGGTGGGTACATGTCCATGGTGGTGTGATGACTAGTTTGTGGGAATGTGATGGTTAGGGAAGGGGATAGGGGTGTCAAAAGAAGTTTATTGAAAGGTTTCATAGATTATGTACATGCCGTTTGTTTTCCTTCAAAGGCTTGGCTTAAATTTCTTGCTAGTTTTTTACATTGGAAAAAGAACTTGAAACGTAAGCCATATAGAAAGATGACAAGTTGAAGGGAGTGATAGGGGTAAGAAACTAACCTTGAAAGAACATTCCTCCAAAATTCATGGGTGTGTTAAGTTGAATTGCATATTCCTTCCCATCATATGAGTCAATGGTGGTGACAGATTGGGTGGGGTGTATTGTCTCATTTGTCAAGCAATTTCTATTCCTCCGATAGCTTCACTCAAAATTCCAAGTGACTCCAAATAATTGTTATCTAGTCCAGGCTTTTCAAAAGTTGCTTGATAACTATTTTATCTATACCCTATTTTTTTGTGCTCCTTTGATCTTTGATCCAATAGTTTTGGATTATCTTCTATATGCCTCCAAATACAATGGATGTTCTTGTTCTTCATATTGCTCTTGCTCTTCATATTTCTTTTTTTCCTACGGACAATGTTTCCTTGTATTTTCTACTCATGGGAGAGCCAAATGATTCAAAGGTAGGATCGATTGTGTGATACTTGGATGTATCCCTACCACCTGGTGGTTTGAGGAAACCTAATGGTTCACCTTGTTCTTATTATCACTTCATGAGAGTCTCTAATGACAGTTTTTGTGTTCTTTGAGCGTGAGTAATGAGTTTCTTGTGTGTTTCCCTCAACAAGAAGAGTGGAACTTGGTATGGATAGTTAGATCAATGGGAGTCATTGAGGTATGAGATATGGAAATCACACATGTGTGGTACTACCTTGAGGAGCATTAGAACATGGCATGATGATCTAATGTGCTTTCTTAAGGGCCCTTCTTGTGCCCTATCTTCACGTAGAGTCCATATGTCCTCAATGTTGGGGCCACACTCAATGGTTACCTAGAATGCAAGGCACATATAAATAATTTTGACAATTTCTTAGGATCCATTCAACACATGGTTCCTCATTCAATGTGTTGAGGCTAGCTATATTTTCTCTATGATCCAAAAAATACAATCCTACTTGCAGTCTATGTTCCTAAACCACAGAGAGGTTGAATCGAGCTGAGTAGGGAACCAATGCTATATGCAAAACTTGGATCGGGTGAATCACTAGGTGTGATAATCACCATCTATTATACCTTTAATAATTCTGTGCTTTCATGGTTTCTTTATTCAGATGGATATATCTCTCGAGCGTTCTTAGTGCTCTTTGAATTACCTTATGAGTAAATTTGAAATTCTTTGGTGAAGCATCTTCTCTTCATGCAGGGACAACAAAAGTGAAAATCAGCTCTTTTTCTTTTTTTTCACATGAGGGTGTATATCAAATCATGAGGATAATCAAATTTAGTGTTTGGTATAGAAGCTCCAAAATATTTTGAGCCTTGCTTATGTCCATAGTAGTTTTATGTCCTTAAAATTATGCAAACCCTCAATTTTTTCTAATTATTACCTAAAACTAACACCACCTATGAGCATATTTGGTAAATCATTTGAAATTGTCCGCATGCATACCAACACTTATACCGACAATCATACCAACGCAGTGTTTTAACCGGACCCAAGAGCAAAAATTCAAGATTCATCACGTTTTGAAACAAAACCTATTACTGTCGAGTTTGCGTGCGTGAGCTACATCTCTCTTTCTCTCTCTCTCTATGCACACCTCTCTATTTCTCTAGATCTAAAATTTTGGTAAGTATTCCACATACTATAGCTCCCTCTTCTCTTTCTTTATGTTTTCCCATTTCTAATTTCTCTTCTCTTTAGTTTTGCAAGAGATTTCGGCATCAGGCCTTTGGAATTCGACGAAGGGCAACATTAAGTCGACTTTGACGACAACGATCCAAACAATTACATCAATTTGAGTGATTGTTTTGTTTTCGATTGACATAGAGAGAGAGAGAGCGATGAAAGAAAGAGAGAGATCTAGAGAAACATAAAGAGAGAGAGAGAGAGAGATGAAAGAAAGAGAGAGATCTAGAGAAACATAAAGAGAGAGAGAGAGAAAGAGAAAGACATACACATATACATACACACTCACATATGTATACACACACATATGTGCATACACACATGCATATGCATACATACATACACACACATATGCATACATACATACACACACATATGCATATACATACACACATGCATATACATACATACATACACACATGCATATGGATACTTACATACATACACATGCATATACAAACACACATGCATATGCATACATACATACACACACATGTTCCATATACATACATTCACACATGCATATGCATATACATACATACATACATACATACACACATGCATATACATACACACACATGTATACATACATACACACACATATGCAAATACATACACACATGCATATACATACACACATACACACATACACATGCATATGCATACACACATACACACATGCATATCCATACACACATACATACATGCACATGCCTACATACATACACACACAAGCTGCATATACATACACACATGCATATACATACATACATACACACATGCATATGCATATACATACATACATATATACACACATGCATATACATACACACATGTATACATACATACATACACACATATGCATATACATACACACATGTATATGGATACACACACATGTATACATGCATGCATACAATTACACACAAAGTGATACATACATACATACATGCATATGCATACACATACACACATGCATATGCATACACACATACACACATGCATATGCATACACACATGCATATACATACACACATGCATATATATATATACACACATGCATATACATACACAGATGCATATACATACGTACATGCATATGCATACATACATACATACATACACACATGCATATACATAAACACATGCATATACATACACACATGCATATACATACACACATGCATATATGTACACACATGCATATACATACACACATACATACATACATACATACATACATACATACATACATACATACATACATACATACACACATGCATATACATACACACACATGTATACATACATACATACACATATGTATAAACATACACACATGCATATACATACACACATATGTTCATACACGCATGCATACACATACATACATACACACATGCATATGCCTACACACATACAGACATGCATACGCCTACACACATACACACATATGCATACATACACACACATGTATATATACATGCATATGCATACATACATACACACACATATGCATATACATACACACATATGTGCACACACACATGCATATGCATACACACATGCATATACATACACACATGCATATACATACACACATGCATATACATACACACATGCATATACATACACACATGCATATACATACACACATGCATATACATACACACATGCATATGCATACACACATACACACACATATGCATACATACACACACATGTATACATGCATACATACATGTATACACATGTATATATACACACATCCATATGCATACACACATACACACATGCATATGCATACATACATACAAACACAAGTTGCCTATACATACACACACATGTATACATACACAAAAATAGGATTTTTGTGTTTCTACACAAAAATAGAATTAATATATCAAGAATAGGCTTTTTAAGTTTTTACACACACACATACATAGAAACATACACACATACATACATACATTTTTATGAAACATTAGAGAAAACTCTAAATTTATAAACTATAAATAAATATCTAAAAAATAGATAGTCAAATTTTTTAGGCTTTATATATATATATATATATCAAAAATAGGATTTTTGAGTTTTTACACACACACACACATACATACATACATTTGTATGAAATATGAGAGAAAAATCTAAATATAATAAATATAGATAATTAAATATCTAAAAAAAATATCTTTAAATTCTAAGGGTTTATATATATATATATATATATATATATATATATATATATATACACACACACACACACACACACACACACACATATATATATATATATATATATATATATATATATATATATA
>CM035442.1:94822373-94959873 GCA_020310875.1 Ceratopteris richardii | reverse complement strand
AAAGGCTGAAAAGTTTCCTCATTAGGACCAGCACTAGACTATCCACCTGCAGAAAGAGGCAACAAAGTATCATACATGTATTTTGAGCTAACAGATGTCTCCTTAGTACATGAAAGTAATGCTTGAATAGAATATTCCACAAGAACAACATCAAAGCTAACTAGAATGTATTTTGTCTCTGGATGATATAAACAATAGCCTTTGCTTTCAAAATTGTACCAAAAAAAAATACATTTTACTACTTTATCATCGAATTTTTTGTGATGTTGTTCAGGCACTAATGCATATGCCAAACAAACAAAAACACATAGATGAGCAACAAATGGCTTTGGACCATGCCAAGCCTCATATGGAGTGATAAAAAACAATGCTTTAGTGCTACACTTGTTAAGTACATATTCTACACACATAAGAACCTCAAGCTAGAAACTATGTGGTAAGGCCTAGCTCTTGACCATACATCTCATCATCTGCATGAGTGACATGTTATTTGGTTCATCAACTCCATTCTATTGAGGTGTATACGACACTGTACACTGATGCTTTATCCCACGTTCAGCCAAAAATGCATTAAAGTCAAAAGACATGTATTCCCCCCTCGATTAGAATAGAGGGTACCCATTTTACATGCGGACAAATTTTCGGCCAAAACCAGAAACTCTATGAAGCACATAAACACTTTAGAATTTTCTTTAAATGGATATACCCATGCATACTTGGAAAAGTCATCAATGAAAGGCACAAAATAGATATAATTTCCAAAAGAGGGAGTCTACATAGGACCAGAGACATCACTGTGAACATAATGCAATTTTTGTGTAGCTCAAATAGAACCATCTTTTGGGAATGAGGATCGTTCTATTTTGCCCAAAATGTAGCTTCACATACATGTTTACTAGGTGCCTTAAGTTTGGGCAAAGAGGTCACCATTTGAGATATCTATAGGCATAGCAAACTAGTAATATTCAGATGACCAAAGCATTGTTGGAGGGATTTCCAAATCCATATCAACACTTAGAAAAATAGAAACTTTTGGATTTTAAGATGAAGAGCTTTTATCTCTCTCAAATTATTTTGGTACATTTCTTTGACTAATCTCTCTTAGTACCTGTAGACAACAAATCTGTGAAGAGCTAGACTAAGAAAAGATCTCATATTAATGAAGTCCTAAGTAGTTGATTGCAAACAACTCTTATGAGTATCCATATGTTAATCATGAACATGTTTGTGTGCATGGGTATGAATGTATTGCAATAATTATGGGTCTTTATGTTTATGTTTATGCATACGTGATTTCATGTAGATGAGAAGATATGTATATGGTTAGTCTCTGATGTGCTTCAGAAGTTGTAAATATTTATGTGAATATATAATCTATAAATGTTTAAGTGTTTTATGATTAAGGATAGAGGTATGAACCGAAGTCCATGTGTGGATTCAACCCTTTAAATTTATCTACTTGAGAGTACAAGGAACCCTTAATGTGTTGTGTAAGTTTCACCCTAAGTACTTGCTTACATGTAATTGTAGGAACCCCTAGTGTATGTGAAATGTGGGATTAACCCTCAATGTATACCTATGCAAGTTTATGTATAGGCATGTGAAAGTAATCAAGAATACCTATATAACCATATGTATGGGTATGGGGTGTTTTAACCTTTATCAATCATCATATAAATACTAAAGTGTATGGATCCATAAGGATATATGATGTCTTGCATTATTATAGCATATATGTTCGTACATTTTAACGTTAAGCATATGTGGATACTTCTAAATATCTATATACATGTGTCAATTATAAGAAATAATTTATCTAATTATTAATGGATTTAATTAATATATATTAGTAACACTATAAGATAGGTAATATGATTTAACTAATAATTAATATGTCATTATTATATATTAGTTATATTATATATTAGGTCATAGATAACTTAATTAATATCCAATGTATGTAATGTACTATCTATTAGTTTATATGGATATTTAGTTAATTCATATTAATAATTAAATAAAAAACAAAAATATATACATAAGTATATTGAAGTATAAGTTAGTATTAGTCTATCTCTAAGTGTACATAAGTTAGAATAAGGAATGTATGAATTAGTATTTGTTGTGTATTAGTTAAGTAGAGGCATGCATGAGCTAGTATTTACTCTCTAGAATATGATCATTGCTTATCTAGACTTTTATCTTGGATTTCAATCCTAATACCTAGATCGAAAAATAGTGAAGATTTGTTTCCTCCAACCTTAAATAGAAATACTCATCCCCAGCAAACAAAAAATGTTGTAGTTGAAATCATTAAAGATAAAATAACTGATGAAGAATTAATCTTACCCTCATATCGTGATGTTGTTTCTAGGTATAGTATAGAGCTGCACTTGTCTATGGACCTTAAATTTATAGGATAAACTTAAATAGAGTATAACACTATAGCTAATAACTCCTTACACACCCAAAACACATCCTTGTTCCTAAAGCACACAAAGAAACACCCAGCGTGTAGCCACATAGAGAGGCTAGCAGGAGTCAGTTCTGATGAGTAGTTATCCTTTCACACCCCTTGATAGAATTGGTGAACTTGATGTGAAAGTGATGCTAGTGTGCTTAGGGTTTTTGGTTGTGTTTTCAATATTAATTAAAAAAATTAATCTTTATTTCTTCTTGTATGCAGGTAAGTGGAGGAAGAAGTTACAAAGACAAGTGAAGATCTTTTTGCCACCTACTCTTTTCCCTCATTGTTGAGGGTTGTTCCTTAGGGAATTGAGTGCCTCCATAGGAAGAAGGGTTTTCAAGATGGAGGAGACTCATCACTTCATTCCCCACCACCCCTCAATCAATATACAAGAAGACCATTCATACACGATCACTTTAGTTTTGTACTTAGTTTTGATTTATTAAGAAATTTCATAAAGAATTATCATAGTGCACATTAGAACCTTCTGCATCGAGTAACTTCAGGTAAAAAGTTTGTTTAGGTTCTTTCAATTTCGTACAATCACATCACTAAAAAAGAAGGATTGTTTTTCATGTGCACTAGAAATTAGTCACATTACACTTGCATTTATAAGGCATTGAAACATCATTGCATTAAGAAAGACTAGTTTTGTTAAGCATTGTAAGCAGTTTTATATTATATATAAGGATAGTTTTATAAAGTACTTGAAAAGATTTATTTTATTGCACAAAAACAAAGGTTTTATTCTAAAACGAAAAGATTTATTTTTAGGAGAAACACTTGTTTTATTGCACAAAAAAGAGTTTTATTATTAAAAGAGATAGGTTTAGATTTTTAATTTAAGTAGTTGCTATTCTTTCTTTCCTACTCCATTAAAATCCAAAATTATATCAAGAAAATTTATTTAAGTATTTGGTAGTATTTCTTGTTTTTTCCTACTATATTAAAAATCCAAATAATTCAATCTAAGAAAATTTATTTAAAACTGATAAAAGCTATCTAAACATATTCCTTTTCATTAGAGTAACCTTTGGAATTAAAAATTCAAAGCATTGAAAATTAAAAGTAAATTTTGAAATTAAAAACTCACAAACTAAAAAGACATAAAATTATAAACCCAAAATATCAAGTTTATAGATATTACAAGCTTAGATTAAGTCAGGTTAAAGTAAAAATATTTTGTATCGACTCCTTTTCCTTGATGCTCCAAATTACATAGTGCATTTGTTTGCTCTATCACATGCCTATAAGGTCTATTTGAGTCTCCAAAAGCTCATGGGCTGGTCTTGTGCTATTTGGCTGGATGCTAGTGTGATTGTGAGTTATGAGAGTGTGAGCTTTTGAGAGAGCAAAGTGAGATTTGAGAGTAAAGGAGAGGGAAAAAAGAGAGTGAGTTTGAGGGTCATTCTAGGACCTCTAATATTAGTATGTATTTGCTTTGTTACTTTTTCATTGGTCATACTATTGTTGGAAGTGAGGTAGGCCCTTAGCTCATGTCATAGGTCCATGGTTCCATAGTTCCAGTCATGTACAACATTAATTCCAGCAATCTTCCATATTGACAAAACATGAACATACCACAACTTAATCATACAGATGATGAGACAAAGATAGAGAAAGAATAGACGACATGTGTAAGGTGTTACGTAAGCCATCGCTTACTCATAGTATCATATATACCAATGTTCAATGTACAATGTGGGAGCAAAATTCTCAACCATTCTATGTGATGAGAAATAGATGAGTGAGTGAATGTACAATGTAACAAACATATTCAGATGTATGGACAGTAATCTGAATATACATGAGATGTGTGACCTTATAGGTTATAGAAGAGTGAATATGAGTGACTGAATGAGGAAGGATCAGTGTGAAACTGATGGTCAACAAACCTACATCTAAACTTAGGCTATGGAAGACCCTAAGTTAGATACGTGTGTGAAAAGATCACATACTTATAAAGTAGCATAGAATGCTAACAAGATTGTTGCCGGAAATCCTCAAACTCATGTGAACACATCTTCTCAAACACCTCATAAAAATATGCATAAAGCATATAAGTACTGATTCTCTTGTACCTATGCCGAATAGGACTCCTTCTGATATGAACGCCACAGCCTCCATAAACTTCAAGTAGTACCTGTGTGCATAAAGAGAATATGTACCTGAATACTTAACATAAGATGTGAATCTTATGTTAATCTCCATCTAATGTCTTTGAAGTAGCCCGACATCTTCTTGTAGAAGACAATCTTCAACCTAATATCTTCCTGTAGAAGATAATCTTCAAAATCATGTAGATGGTCGATCCTCACCATCAAGCTGCTAATGACCAAGTCTTCTTGCCATGAACAAGAGATAACCTCCTCTCCATGAGGTAGAGTGTGAGCACACCCTTCATCTTCTCCAAGAAGAATCACCAAGAAGAATCACCAAGAAGAACTCCATAGCTGCTCCTCAACATGCTTCAAGTTAGCACCATGGCTGCCCCATGTGCTAGAAGAAACACCACCTCTACTAAGGTCCAAGCTCTAGAAAGCTTGTGTTGATCCTAGGTGAAGGATGAATACAAGTGAACCAAGCACTTGTTTATATAGTATTCTTGTTCCCTTGAAAAGCTTATCCAAAAGCCATAATAAAATAGCGATCGCTCTCTCAATAAAGCACAAAACTTGCGTAAGCTGAAAAGCAATTGTGATCGGTTTTAATCTTGTGTCGTCGGACGTTTAGTAAAGCAAAAGCACATACAGAAAAAAACTTTGATTTGCGTTTTTCCCGTTGCTGCGTCGTCCAGGTATTGAACCGTGGTCGTTTGCATGGGAGCGTGCCCTCGTAGCCAAGGCGCTCAGCCCGTTTTCATGTATAAGGAATATAAAAATAAGTTATACATCCTGAGCGCGCCCGTGCTGTTTATAGAAGGACACACGTTGGATCACTTGATTAGTTTGAACTATGAATGAACCAATGAGACATTGTTTCCATGTTTTCCAACAATCCCCCCTGCAATGTCATATTGGTATAACCTGAACTGGATCTGCAAACTTTATAATCTGCAAATTACCACAAGCTTCAAATAGCCCGCTCAAGCTTCAAGCTTGTACTTCCGACACTTCAGAACTTTTCTTCAAAAGTCTTCTTCAAAACTGAATTTGACTTTCCTTCAAAAATTTGAACTTGCTGAATATAATACTTGAGAAAATATGCAAACTAGATATCCAATAGCGTACCCATCAAGCAATTACTGCTTGACAACAAATATAGCATGAACTGCCTCTGAACTTGCTATCTCCTGTCTTCAAAAACCTGAAAACATACACTAGGATCCATATATTTGCATTTACCTTCCAAAAAGGTTTCTCAACGTACTTCTGCTGTGTCATGTAAATACACTAAACAAAATCAGGAACTGAATCCTGGAACCTATGACTGACAACTCACAACTTAGTGCATTATGAACACTGCTGGTTCATCTCTGACTGTACTCAAGTTATGTCAAGTCATCTCAATTGAAATCAACTAAAATATGAGTAAAAATCTATGATGTCATCATGTCTTCATCCTTTAAATCCTTCATACCTCTTTCCTTCAGAACTTGGTATAAACATATATGTGCGCACTTCTAAAATATACCTTTCTGAAATATCAAGCTTCTCTTCAATAGAATTTTGGAACCTTCTCCTGAACACGAACATCCTAACAGGAACTTTCTCCAAACATTCTTCTTCTTCCTTCTTCTTTCAAAGCTAGAATATAAAGAGAACCTGACAAAGGAAATGTAGGAATACCTGAAATAGGAATACCTGTAGGTATGACTCTGCATTCTTTTACATATGGCTGAAAATAAGTCTTCATGTTTCATCACCCCCCTGGATGATTTAACAATAGTATCCAGTATTCTTCAAATATTTCAGACTTTATGAAATGTGGAACGTCTTCCTTCATAAATCTGATGTTCAGTTATCAATACCTGTATCTGAAACAAAATCTCTGAACCCTTTTTACTAGCATTGTGCACATGCCAATAGCTTTCCATGTCATTCCTCAGCTTTCCAAAATCTAGAATAAGGTTGGCTGATCCTAACATAACAAAACCTTGCTGAAAGCTTTATAGGATTCATAACCTTCTGTAACATAACAAGTATCTTCTATCTCTTTGCAACATAAATCTGATAGAATCTGAATCTTTGACTTACTTCTTCCAATGTTAAGAATCTTCACAAACAAAGGATAGACAACTGAATCATAAATACTCAAGATCATACAAGATCATACAAGATCAATGATCTCTCCTGTGTAGAATCTGCTGTCATCAAATCTTCATGACTGAATGTTTGATTTACTTCATGAATGTCTCGAAGTGTCCATGCTTCTCAAAAAGTTGTAAAACTTTTCTTCAAACAAATCCTTCAAGGAATCTGCAATTCCTACTTGAAACATAAGTGGACAAACTTCTCACCTTGAGAACTCCAAAAGCTGCAAGTTGATACTTCATAGCTTTCATATTTTACCCGGGTGAAATGTGATAGTACCTGCTGGATTTTCTTTTGGCTAACTCCACTTTTCAATCAAGTGATAGGATATGATGGAACAGCTTTTTGAATACAAGCATGTATCCAAAAAACTAGACAATCATAAAAAGTAGATTCTTCAACTGGCTGGTACATCAACAAGATTCTGAATGTTCTGAAGTTTCTGAAAATACTGAATATGAGGTAACCTTTTCCAAACATAAAACCTCAACCCAAGTCTTCAACATCTGCTACAAAAAACTCTTTTACCTCAAGAGTTAGATAAAGAAGAAATATACTTCTCTGCAACTTGTCATATATCAAGTAGCTCTGTATTGACATTCCAAGAATTCTTTGAGGGAACATATAAGCTGCCTGCTCAAAAGCTTCAACATAACTCATACACATATGAGTGCTTTTGTTTCTCTCAATGCAATTCTTTGTCAAATCTACTAAATCATGACCAAGTGTAATGCAAAACAAGAAACTGCTTCTTCTTTAAGCAAGATGTTCTCGTAGACTTGTCTTTGGGTGTAGAGGATAATATAGGAAAAGTATATGGAAAATATATGAGAAAAGGAAGTCTTACTTTTCTTTTGGAAATGATGAACTTTCTTCTTCTGCATCTTTCTTCCACCTGATGATGTCAACATTTTCAAATTTCTCTTCCATACCTTTTGTTCTCTTCATCTTGAAGTAGCAAGCACTCTTGACTTCTTCAAACGAACTTTTCTCTTCCTCTAATGTAAGAGTAAGAGATAAAACAAATATGGTATACAAATGGAAGTGAATATAGAATCATGTTTTATCATCTCCTCATGTCTCTGAATCAAAATGTTGTTTCAAATGTTTGAAACGACTAAATTCACCAATCTTTTGTCTGAATGATGAATTGCCCTTCTAGAGTTACCTTCTCTAGATACATTTGTACCTTGAAATCCAACCAACTTACAATAGAAAATTGGCTGAATTTCTTCAAATCTCTTCATAACTGCTCTTCTAAGACATGACCTGCAAATGATAATCTGATAGTAGAAACTGATACGTGTGATTTGATGTTGATCTGATTTCTTCATCTTCTCTAAACCATTGTTCTTCCTTGAATTTGAAGTAGTCTTCTCTTCATCAAGTCTGGGTCTTCAAACAATACTTTTGTAAAGTATTTGCATACTCTTCAAAAATATTCGGCTGCTAACAGATCATCAACTTCATACTCCACACTGATGAATGTAACTGAAGTGTCTAATTCTCAAATCTCTACTCATCTAGATTAAGTGTGTATGTCAAATGTCAAATATTAGAAGATGCTTTCAAATCATATGTTGTAAAACTGGAAGTCTGGGAACCTGGGATTATGAATGAGCCTTACTGCATTGATGCCAAAGATCTAAAGTTCTGAAACCAAAACCTTAATGCTCTGATACCAAATGTTGGAAGTGAGGTAGGCCCTTAGCTCATGTCATAGGTCCATGGTTCCATAGTTCCAGTCATGTACAACATTAATTCCAGCAATCTTCCATATTGACAAAACATGAACATACCACAACTTAATCATACAGATGATGAGACAAAGATAGAGAAAGAATAGACGACATGTGTAAGGTGTTACGTAAGCCATCGCTTACTCATAGTATCATATATACCAATGTTCAATCTACAATGTGGGAGCAATCTTCTCAACCATTCTATGTGATGAGAAATAGATGAGTGAGTGAATGTACAATGTAACAAACATATTCAGATGTATGGACAGTAATCTGAATATACATGAGATGTGTGACCTTATAGGTTATAGAAGAGTGAATATGAGTGACTGAATGAGGAAGGATCAGTGTGAAACTGATGGTCAACAAACCTACATCTAAACTTAGGCTATGGAAGACCCTAAGTTAGATACGTGTGTGAAAAGATCACATACTTATAAAGTAGCATAGAATGCTAACAAGATTGTTGCCGGAAATCCTCAAACTCATGTGAACACATCTTCTCAAACACCTCATAAAAATATGCATAAAGCATATAAGTACTGATTCTCTTGTACCTATGCCGAATAGGACTCCTTCTGATATGAACGCCACAGCCTCCATAAACTTCAAGTAGTACCTGTGTGCATAAAGAGAATATGTACCTGAATACTTAACATAAGATGTGAATCTTATGTTAATCTCCATCTAATGTCTTTGAAGTAGCCCGACATCTTCTTGTAGAAGACAATCTTCAACCTAATATCTTCCTATAGAAGATAATCTTCAAAATCATGTAGATGGTCGATCCTCACCATCAAGCTGCTAATGACCAAGTCTTCTTGCCATGAACAAGAGATAACCTCCTCTCCATGAGGTAGAGTGTGAGCACACCCTTCATCTTCTCCAAGAAGAATCACCAAGAAGAACTCCATAGCTGCTCCTCAACATGCTTCAAGTTAGCACCATGGCTGCCCCATGTGCTAGAAGAAACACCACCTCTACTGAGGTCCAAGCTCTAGAAAGCTTGTGTTGATCCTAGGTGAAGGATGAATACAAGTGAACCAAGCACTTGTTTATATAGTATTCTTGTTCCCTTGAAAAGCTTATCCAAAAGCCATAATAAAATAGCGATCGCTCTCTCAATAAAGCACAAAACTTGCGTAAGCTGAAAAGCAATTGTGATCGGTTTTAATCTTGTGTCGTCGGACGTTTAGTAAAGCAAAAGCACATACAGAAAAAAACTTTGATTTGCATTTTTCCCGCTGCTGCGCCGTCCAGGTATTGAACCGTGGTCGTTTGCATGGGAGCGTGCCCTCGTAGCCAAGGCGCTCAACCCGTTTTCATGTATAAGGAATATAAAAATAAGTTATACATCCTGAGCACGCCCGTGCTGTTTATAGAAGGACACACGTTGGATCACTTGATTAGTTTGAACTATGAATGAACCAATGAGACATTGTTTCCATGTTTTCCAACAACTATTACTTAAATTTTTTTAATTTTAAATGAGGTTAGCATAAAATTTTTCTTGAATTTTTACAATTCGAATGGAAGACATCATTGAAATTTGAAAAACATTTTATAAATATAGTATGATAGTTAGGTGGTCTTAATTTTTTCCCTGATGCAGGCAAGAGTAGGTGAAGGGTTGATTCTCTAGAAAGAATTTTAATAGCAAGCAGAGAAGCTTCATTGTTTTCCACCTTATCACATGGAAAAGAAAACGAAATTCTATTGTTTCAAGAAAGATGAGGATGATAAACATAACTTGTATGTCGAAAAATACAAAGAGAAATTTTTGCATTTTCATAAGTATACACTATAAGTTTTTGGAAATGCCCTAAAGAGAAAATTTATTCAAGTTTTTGGGAAGAGATTGGATATTAAGTGAAGGGGTCCAGATGTGTGATGCATTTGCAAGAGAAAAGAACTTCTAGAAGATGGAGAACTTCACAATGAAAAGGGCATCCAAATCAAGTTTTATCTCAATAGGAGATCTGACCTCAAGGACTATTGCAACAAATCATAATGAACAGAGATCTACTCATTCTAATAATGCGAAAGGAGGAAAGACTAAGACGAAGTAGATTGATATGCCTAAGATGCAAGAACCTATGCATTGGCAACACAATTCTGATCTCTTAGAGTGGGCTTAAAGATTGGTACTTGGATGTGGCAAAGATGGACATGGCACTTTTGAATGTCCAAACAAGGCCATAAACCATTCTATGCATGCCAAGATAGCAGATCTTCAAGACAAAAACACAACTATTGAGGAAGCTCATGATCAAGGTAAGTGTTGTAATCCTATTCTTAAATGCATAACAACTTCTTCTCATTCAATGGAATTGATGTATAGGATTATGGGGGAGATATCTCCACATAAGGTAAGTTTCTTTATTGATTTGTGTAGTACAAATTTTTTGTTTTCATATAAATTGGTAGAGGCTTTACAATTGTATTGATATGTAGATCAAATGACTTGTACAGATGACTAGTGGTAGGATACATTGTACTTGAGGTTGTACTCATACTCTTGATTTCATGTTAGGTGAAAATACGTTTTTGGGTACCTTCCATGTAATTGACGTGAGAGAATAAGTGATTGCTAAAGTGGAATCCTTACTTTGAAAATAGAGGAAGAACATGGTCTTAAAGGTGAGTGTAATTCAAGTTTTTCTCCTATTTGTGCAAACTCAAGGTTGTGAGACATATTTGGTTTATGCAAATGAAATTCATGGGAAGAAGAAAGAAGAAATTCTAGAATATGTCTAAAATCTTTTAGATGGGTATGTAGATGTATTTTCTGATGATCTACGAGGCATGCTCCCTCCTAGGAAAATTGATTGTGCTATAAATTTGTATGTAGGAAGTGAAACTTATTCCAAAGCAGCTTATGGGGTTCAATATTGATGAATTGAAAGAACTAAAGCTCCAACGAGATGATCTATTAAAGAAGGGATTGTTTTTTGCAATGACCACTTTGACCTTTGACGAGTTCAATAGTTTCCCACCACCTAATGAGCTCTCCATCCCGGAGAGCTATGAGCCAAACCTTGAGAAATTATGCACCATCCCCACACAAGAATGGGTGAAACCACGAACAAAACATCTGAACAACCCAACAAAAGAATAGAAACCATTGAACACCAGAGCAGTGAAATAGAGGAAGAAGTAGCATATAAGAGGAGTACGAAGGAAAGGTTAGGGAGGGTTGAGGGGTGAATGAGGAAAAGGCAAGGAGGATGGAGGGTTAGGGTTGGGTTTAGGTCTAAAAGAAGGGGCATGTGGGTATGATGTAGTGCAAATGAGAATGAAAAAATATTGAAACCTAGGAGGGACATGTGAGGCATGTGAAAAATAAGAAACAAGTGGTAAAATAAGGAGGGAATAGGCCATGTGGACCAAATGTAGGATAAAAAGGCACATGTTAAAGTATGCAAATCATAGGTGTTTTGACCAAAATTTTGAGCTAGAGTTGGCTTTCGATCAAACTAATGCAAAAAATGAGTCTAGTGGTGTTAGAAAACATGAAAATGATCCTAACCTTGAAAATAATGGCTGTTTGAGGTGCAATCTAGAGCCAAAAGGATTTTGAACTAAAAAAAAAAGAGGTTTTGACCATAGGATAAATAGGTCTTGTGGTGAAGCAAGGGTGAGAGAGAAAAAGACAGAGAGAGAGGAGAAAGTAAGAGAAGAGAGGTAGAGAGAGACTAGAGAGAGAATAAGATAAAAAGAGAGAGAAATAAGAGAAAGGTAGAGAGGGGATAGAGAGAGAGTACAAAGATTTTGTTTTCAATAATGAAACAACTAGAAGGTTGATTTTTTTGAAAATATACCAATATAAGGAAAAAATCATTTTAAGATGCAATAAAAAAACCCAAAAATATCCCAAAAAATCAAAAAAATGTGTCAAAAAATCATTTCTTCTAGAAAACTTGATCCAATCAAAACCTAAAAGAGCTTCCATTTTTTGTCTATTTCAACCAAAAAAAATTGAAAAAAGAAAAATAATTTCAAAAGAACTCCTAAAAAAACAAAAAAAAAAAAATCCAACAATGTTCTCATGAGCTAGGCAATAAAATGACATCCAAACTACATAAAATATTTTAAGAAAAACTTGATAATTGATGAAACTAAGAAACTGAGCAAAAGAATGGTGGTATGAAAATAAACTTTACAGTTTAGGTGATCCTCAAGAATTAGAGTTGTTTTTGATGATAGATCTTGAGCCTAGATATGTTGACCAGGGGTAGCACCTCTCCATTTAGATAAGGTAACTCCAATGCACCCCATTGAAGCCATGTTTAATCTTGTAAGGGCCTTGTCAATGAGGGAGCCATTTTCCATGTATTTGTGATTGCAGCCAAGGTTTATGTAAAAGGACCAACATACCCTTCTTTAAGTTATTAGCTCACAGATTTCTATCATTATCCTCTTTCCTTCCCATTTGAGTTTCCTTCAATTGTTTTGGAGCATGGAAGGGAGTCTATTCCACTTTGTTTAGTGCAACAAGCCTAGCAAAGACAACAAGATCTTTCCTTTCCTACACACTCTGAGTTCTAAGTGAAAACTTTGAAAAAAATGCAACAATTTCTATGGGTATTACTCCATAAAACAATTGAAATGGGGAGTATCCTATCGCTTCCTTGCATGCCAACCTATATGCCCATAGAGTACCAAGACAAGTGCCCCATGTAGTGGACTGCAACATCCATTCTTTCCTTAACATAGCAATCAATACTTTATTTGTTGATTCGGCTTGTCCATTTGACCTTGGATAGTAGGCATAAGAAGTCGTATGAAAAACCTTGTACCTGTTAAAAATTTCATACAAAATGTTTTTCACAAGGTGTGTCCCTATATTTCTGAAAATTTCAAGAGGTCAAGCAAATCGACAAAAGATGTTGCTATATAAGCAATCTATGACTTTTTGGGCTATACAATTAGGAGAAGCCATAGCCTCAACCCACTCTGTTGCATAGTCAGTGTCAATCAACATCTTGGAACACTAAAGTACTTCTTGGGAATAGAGGTAATCTATGCACACAATGGCATCTTCTTGATTCAAAGAAAATACTTGTTGGATGTGCTATACAGGTTTGGTATGAGTGGTTGTAAGCCATTTTCTCAGCCCATGGAGCCCAATACAAAGTTGGTTGCAGGTCAAGGAGAGGCTATACAAGATATTACACTATATAGAAGCATAATTGGTTCATTAATTTATGCTACATTCACTAGAACTGATCTTGCATATGTAGTAGGTGTTCTCTCTCGATTTTTGCATGCACCTACTCATGATCATCTTATGGCGGCAAGAAAGGTGCTTCGTTACATCAAGCACACCATCAACCAAGGTCTATTTTACTCATATGATGCTGATCTAAAAGTCAAAGGATATAGTGATGCTGATTGGGCAGGTAGCAAGGATGATCAAAGGAGTACATCGGGTTATGTTTTCATGATAGGTACAAAAGCGATCTCTTGGAGGTCTAAGAAGCAACCCACTGTTGCTCTTTCATCCACAGAGGCTGAGTACAGAGGTTTAGCATTGGCTACATGTGAGCTATTATGGCTTAAGAAGCTACTTAAGGACTTGGAAGTGGAAGTGGAGGAGTTTCCTCTTTATGGAGACAACATTTCAAGCATCTATCTAGCTAACAATCCCATGTTTCATGCAAGGAGCAAGCACATATAGGTTCATTACCACTTCGTTAGAGAAAAGGTGATGGCAAAAGAGCTAGATATAAGGTATGTGAACACTAAAATGCAGGTTGCAGACATGATGACAAAGTTTCTTGAAGGTACAAAGCTTGGAGGATTCAAGGAAGCTATCAACATAAGAGACATAGGCTGAAGCAACAAAGGAAAAGACTTGAGCTTGAGGGGGAGTGTTGAAAGTTTTTCAAGCTCAAGAGTGTGGGAACATGCCCCAAATTGAACCTTCCACATCGTCCACAATCAAAGGAGGCTGATTTCCACAAGTTGGAGGCATCCAATTATGCCCATAATGGAAAGAAGTTGATTAGAGAAGATTTAGCTCACCTCTTGATGTGATTGGACCTCACTTTTGACATGTATATGTTTTTGATTCGTTAAAGAGGTTAGTAGGTGGTCTTTGAAACCTCTAATGAGTTGTATTATGACTTAGAGTCGTGGAAATACGTGCCCAAGATGCCCCCTTGCTTTAGCACACCCCCTACTAGCTATTCTCTGTATATTTTGCAGAAATTTCACTTTTACACACTCTATCTATCTAGATGTTTTTGGCAGACCCCCCGGTTTTGTAATTGTTGTTTCTCCTTCATCCGGAATCCATTTGCAATGATTTTTGTCTTGTTGGAAAGCTTATAAGTTCTACTTTGTTTCCTATAAGTCTCAGGTTCATTGCCTGCACATGTGTAGAGAAATGTCCAGAACAGTGTCTGTCTAGTTAGCTCATACTCTATGAAGAGATCAAGTTATCTGTTTTGTTGCACATGGTTGAGGCATCATCCAGTGTCGAAATAGAGAGATTTTACTCTCATTTTGAAAGATATTAGAGTCTACTTTAAGTCTGCAAAATTTCATTTTGAGTCTCCGCATGTACTCAGAGAAACTCAGAAAATACACAGCCTATGTCTGAAAAATTTCAGGATCCTAGGAGGGTTCATTTGCTTTTGTTGTGCACATAGGAGTGTTTATCCTCCAACAATAAGCATATGATAATATCATATCATAAGCATGATCTTGTCTTAGAAGCCCTAGAATGCAAAGAAAAATGAAAAACTTACAAGGAATTCCTTTGCTTTGAATTATGGTAAAATGATTTTGAGTACAAGGTAGTCTATAATAAAAAAATTGTTGATGTGTAAAACACCACAAGAAATGAATTAATGTGACACTAGAAGACCTCTATGGTCACCATTAACTCATTGCCACTCCAAACTTTGAGAAATGATAGCCAAAACCAAGAACTTTACTTCTTCAGATTTTTCCAATCACTAAAATGACATACCTTCAGTATTTTGCTAATTTCTCTTAGCTCAAATATTATTTCTCCAAGATCTTTTGGTGCATGAAACTAGAAGAGAGAGCTTTCCAACAAGCTATCATATGCAAGAAACGGATCTCTAGAACTCAAGTTATGGCCTTCATAAGAGCACCCTGTATGACTTTCCAAAACTAGAAATTTTGCCTGTTTTAGTAAATCTTACTATCTAAAAATGAAAATTCGATGCCTAGCATCGACTTGCAACCAAAAGTCAAGACCAAACATGGACTTTATGCTTTTTTCAGCTATTTTTTGTTCCTGAAATAGGCACGTTAACTACAAGTGTGAAGGAAACCACTTTTATGTGGGAAGTCCATGCCAGGCATCGAGTTGCTCCACAAATATCATCTTTTCAAGAAGATTTAGCAGGAGTTAGAACTCAGACAATAAAACACAGGCTTATCAGCACAAACTCGATGCCACCCATCGAGTTGCTTGGAAAGGTTGAACTTTTGAAATCACAGTAGACAAGCATGGAAATGATGGAGAGAGTCTCATACACAGAACTTTAACTATTTCTTCTCATAGCTATGAAAACTCAGAAGTTTTACACATGCTTTCTCACTGAGAGAAGCCCGAGTATACTCAGTCATACAAAATGAACTCCTTCTCACATTCTATCACTCTCTTCCACTTCTTCTCTCACGCGTCAGTTGATACAAACTAACTTACATAGATTTTCTCATTCTCGTGATTTTTAAAAAACTTCAAGAACTAAAGTGAACTAACTATACAAATATAATACACTTGTGAATTTGTCCCTTCACATAGGCATGTGGTTCTCTTCTAAAGCTTTGACCTTCAAATATATGTCCAATTAGTGATTGTTTCTCCAATAGTTCCCCCTCAACCACTATTTGACATTCTCTCTTTCTTCATATCATCTTCTTTTCTTTTACTCCTGCCATGCTTTTGAATTTGCTGGTCTTCACACCATCCAAGCTCTTTGTCATTATGTCTGCTATCTGATCCTTTGTAGAAATGTACTCCACTTCAATTTCTTTCTCCATTACCTTTTCTCTCAGAATGATAATGTATCTCTATATTTGTTGTTCTTGCATGAAATACTGGATTTGCTGCAAGATAAAGTGAACTCATATTATCTCCATGTATTGTAGGTATACCTTGATCAATGCCCAAGCTTTTGAACAATGTCTGCATCCATATAACCTCCTTAGCTGCTTCCACAAGTCCTTTGTCCTGAGCTTCAGTTGATGATAATGCTATTGTATGTTGCCATCCAATGTGAATCCTTTGGACAATGCATGAATTGTGATAGAACTCCCACTGCATAACTAAGATCAGGTCTTGTTAGTGTAGCATAAATCAAACTACCCACAAGAGATTGATACTTCCTTATATCTTTGTATTCTGCACCATCATATTTACTGAGCTTGTGATTAACTTCAAGTGGAGTTGAAGCTTCTCTGCAATTTTCCATATCAAACTTCTTCAATAGATTCAGAAGATACCTTTCTTGTGATACATATATGCCATGATCTGTATAGGTGACTTCCATACCAAGAAAGTATGATAACTTTCCTAGATCATTGATCTTGAATTCTTTTTCAAGTAATCTCTTTACCTCCTTGATTCCTTCATCTCAAGTACCTATGATTCTAATGACATCTACATAAATACAAATGTAGATTGTACCTTCCTCTCCTCTTTTGATGAGTAGAATTGGATCTGCTTTTGAGCTTTGATATCCAAGGTCATTGAGATATTTCACCAGTCTATAGTTCCATGCTCTTGGAGCTTGCTTCAATCCATACAATGCTCTTCTCAACCTGCAAACAAAATTTGGATACCTGGAATCTATAAACCCTTGTGGTTGTTCCATATATACCTCATCTGATATGTATCCATTCAAGAATGCATTCTTTATATCCAATTGACTTAGGGTCCATCCTTTTGAAGCTGCAATAACAATGATTGTCCTTATTGTTGACATCTTAGCTACAGGACTGAATGTCTCATCATAATCTATGCCATAAGTTTGGGCATAGCCTTTCACCACTAATCTAGCTTTGTATTTGGCTATACTTCCATCTGCAAGATTCTTCACTTTATAAACCCATTTATTTCCAATTACTTTCTTACCATTTGGTTTAGGAACAAGTTCCCATGTCTTGTTCTCCTCCAGTGCATTGAATTCTTCCTTCATGGCTTCTTCCCATTGCTTCTTACCTTTAGCTTCATCATAGTTCTGAGGTTCTTCATCATCTTTGACCATGTAAGCATAATTCTTCTGAGTTATGTAAGAAGTATCACAAGAATACCTTTCTGGTTGTCTTCTAGTCCTACTTGACCTTCTTGTTTCACATTCTTCATAAGTGTCTGGATACACTTCTTCATCAAATATAGGAGCTTCTTCATTTCTTCTTGCTAATCCACTTCTGGATGTACTTGCTTGCATATAATCTTCATGTCTATTTACCTGCACAATTGATTTTCCTTTCTCACATCTTCTTACCTCTTCTTCAAATTCTTTAGCTGTATGACCTTGATCTGCATACCAACTTTTCTGTTCATCAAATGTAACATCTCTAGAAACAATAAATTGTTTGGTTAGAGGATTCCACAATTTGTAACCCATCTGGTTTTCATCATAACCAATGAACACATATTTTTTTGCCTTTGGTTCAAGTTTATGTCTAAGTTGTGATGGAATATAAGCATATGCAATTGATCCAAACACTTTACAATGATCTAGTGTTGGTTTCTTACCCCACCAAGCTTCATATGGAGTCATTCCATTGAGAGCTGCACATGGTAATCTATTCACAAGATATGTAGCTGTATTTACAGCCTTAGCCCAAAGATAATTTGGACAATTCTTCTCCTTCAGCATAGCTCTAGCAAACTCAACCAAAGTCCTGTTCCTTCTTTTTGCTACACCATTTTGTTGTGGTGTATACCTGCAAGTTATTTCTCTCTTTATACCTGCATTCCAAAGATAATCATTGAACTCTTGGGAGAAGTATTCTCCCCCTCCATCAGACCTCAGTCTTTTAAGCTTCTGACCTATGACTCTCTCTGCATATGCATGAAAATGCTTGAAAGCTCCAAACTCTTCTGATCTTTCCTTCAAAACATATAAAGTTATCCATCTTGTGGCATCATCAATGAAAAGAACATAATACCTTGAGCCACTAATAGATCCTTCTTTTGTTGGTCCCCATACATCTGTATGAATGAGCTCTAGTAATCCATCATGTTTGAATCCTTTCTTCTGAAATGGTAACCTGTGTGCTTTTCCCATTTGATATGCTTGACATTCTTAAACCATATGTTGATTTTGCACATTTGGTAATCCTAGTACAGAGTGATTACCAACCATAGCTTTAATTCCTCTTTCATTGAAATGACCTAATCTCTTATGCTAGAGATCAAGTTCTGTAATCACTCCTTCACCATGTGTGAGCAAAGCTTGACCAATATTCCCTTGTACTCTTAAAGTAAAGAGTCTACCTTCTTTCTTACCACAAACAATCTGATTATATCCATTCTCTAGATCTTCAACAACTCCTTCATTTGTAAACCTGACTTGAAAACCTTTTTCAACTATCTATCCCACACTAATCAAGTTTTTAGGTACTGTGGGAACATACAAAACATTGGTTAGCAAATCTGCTCCACTCTTGCATTTCACTTTTCCAATTGAATGTACACTATGTCTGGTATTATCACCAGTTTGAACTGTATGACTAGAAATACCTTTTTCCGATTCTGACATCAATTCTATGTTTCCTGACAAATGATTAGAACATCCAGAGTCAATGTAAAATACCTTTAGATCTTCTTTATCTAATGTGCTGATTGAATTCATCATCAATGATGTATGACTTTCATTTTGTGTGTCGTTTGCATAATTGTAGTAGGTGGTGTTGTAGGATTGATTCTGCCCTCAACTTCTTCCTCCACCTCTACCATAGCCTCCTCTTTGATTTTTTCTACCTCTTTGAAAATTACTTTGATATCATCCACCTCGGCCTCTGCTATTGTTATTCAGATTTTGATTTGATCCTTCTTGATTGTCCCAACAATCATGAGCCAAATGATTACTCAATCCACAGATCCAGCAAGCCTCCTTGTTGTTATTCTGACTACCTCTTACTCTTCCAAAAACTCTTGTTCTTCCTCTGCCAGTGCCTTTACCTCTTGCATAATAAACTTGAGAAGTTGACTCTTCTTCATCCTTTGCTTTACCTTTATCTCCCTTCTTCTTGTTCTTCATACATTGCAGAACTTTGTCATTTATCTCCATCTCCCTTCAAGTCTTGCTCAAATGTGAGCATCAAACCAAGAAACTAGTTCAAGTCTGGAACATAATGGTTTAATGAAAGTTCTGTTGATAAGACAAAAGGTTTCCACCTTTCATCCCTTCTCAAACATGTAAGTAATTGAGCAATCAACTTATGATCCTCAATATCTTCATCTATGGATCCAAGACTATCTGCTAGGTCCTTCATCTTAGTGACATAATCACTAATGGTTTGACTTGGCTTCTTCCTAAATGTTGTAAACTCTGACCATAGACTTGCTTTCCTTGCTTTGGTAGTACTTTGGAAATGATATTCCAATGCATTCCATATATCTTCAGATGATTCCAATCCTCTGATGTGTGGTAGCAAATGATATGAGATTGTATTGTAGATGTAAGTTTTTGCACTTGCATCCTTCTTTTGCCAATGCTTTAAAGCATCAAGTTCCGCTTTCTTTGGTCGGCTTTCATCTTCAAATACTGGCTTCTCTTCTTCACCTGTTACATATATCATGAGATCCTTACTCATAAGTAAGGCTTCTATTCTCATTACCCATGCGGGGTAATTATCTCTATCCAGTTTGTCAATGGAGATATGATCTTCCATACTCCTTTCCTTCTGCTTCAACATGTGAGGTTAAAGGATAAAGGATAATACCTTTTGAAGTTCTTTGTGTATGAAGATACTTTTGAAGTAACCTTTTGATGCCTTGTGTCTTCAAATGCTTCACCTTTCAACCTTTAATGAAAATCTTTTCAAAACTTCTCATACCTTTGCCGCCTGCTGATCTTCAGGACCTTTCTGCTCTGTACCACTTGTTGATGTGAAAAACACCACAAGAAATGAATTAATGTGACACTAGAACACCTCTATGGTCACCATTGACTCATTTCCACTCCAAACTTTGAGAAATGATAGCCAAAACAAAGAACTTTACTTCTTTAGATTTTTCCAATAACTAAAATGACATACCTTCAGTATTTTGCTAATTTCTCCTAGTTCAAATATTATTTCTCCAAGAGCTTTTGGTGGATAAAACAAGAAGAGTAGAGCTTTCCAACAAGCTATCATATGCAAGAAATGGATCTGTAGAACTCAAATTATGGCCTTCACAAGATCACCCTGTATGACTTTCCAAAACTAGAAATTTTGCCTATTTTAGTAAATCTTACTGTATAAAAATGAAAATTCGATGCCTAGCATCGACTTGCAACCAAAAGTCAATGCCAGGCATCGACTTTGTGCTTTTTTTTTCTACTTTTTGTTCATGAAATAGGCGCGTGAACCACAGGTGTGAAGGAAACCACTTTTATGTGGGAAGTCGATGCCAGGCATTGACTTTATGCTAAAACTCGATGTCAGGCATCGAGTTGCTCCACAACATCATCTTTTGAAGAAGATTTAGCAAGAGTTAGGACTCAGAGAATAAAACACCGACTTATCAGCACAAACTCGATGCCAGACATCGAGTTGCTTAGAAAAGTTGAACTTTTGAAATCATTTCACAGTAGACAAGCATGGAAATGATGGAGAGAGTCTCATACACAGAACTTTAACTATTTCTTCTCATAGCTATGAAAAACTTAGAAGTTTTACGGATGCTTTCTCACTCAGAGAAGCCTGACTATACTCAGTCATACAAATGAACTCCTTCTCACATTCTATCACTCTCTTCCACTTCTTCTCTAATGCATCAGTTGATACAAACTAACTTATATAGATTTTCTCATTCTCGTGATTTTTAAAAAACTTTTAGAACTAAAGTGAACTAACTTTACAAATATAATACACTTGTGAATTTGTCCCTTCACATAGGCATGTGGTTTTCTTCTAAAGCTTTGACCTTCAAATATATGTCAAATTAGTGATTGTTTCTCCAACAAAAATGACTATTGGAATCTAAGATAAGTATCATCCACACATCACTGTTGGATATGAATTATGGTGGTATGGGACCTTATACTTTATATTCACATTAATGTAGGACTGATGGTATGGAACATCAGACCTTGAGATGGTAGGTATCTTTAGACATGGCTCATGATTTGAATTGACTTTCAATTCCAATGGGAATTGAAACTTTATAGATAAAGATGAATCAAAATGATGGTCAATAGTATGACCACGTCTTCAAGTACCAAATCACTATAAATTTCAAAGATCATCAAGTTGAAAGCACTTTCTAAGATCTTCCTAAAGTTTTCTAGTAAGACTAGTATAGTCTCATTTAAGTTAGAAGACTTCCAACTAAGGATTTTATAATTCTTCATAAAAAATGCCACATAGATTTCGAAAGGGAAATAACTTCGAAAGATCTTTTTAATCAAGGTTACTTTTACTAAGTGAATATAGGATAAAGCACTTAGTAGATAATATGAATAAGAAAATCAATCACTTGAAATCGAATTTATGCCTTCTAATATAAAGAGGTGTCAAGAAACTATGAAAAGTATTGACTAAGAAATCAAGATAATTAAAGTTAAAATTAGTTACTCCTAAAACACCTTAATGGTAGCACAATCAAGTGAATCAATCCTTTGAATTTAAATCTATATATACTAGAACAGGCATTATATATGGGAATCTCAAGAGATTGGAAAAGGGATTAACTTAGTAATCAAGATAGTTGAATGAAAAATCGTTTAAGAGTACAGTTAGACATCATGAACAATACTATGTTACTTGATACATTGATGTTTCATACCACTAGATTTTGGAAGATGGATGATGGTTTAAGCTTATTTAAAGAATTCTTTTGAGATAGGTTTAATCTCATAAAGATAAAAACAATGCTTCAAGCCCTTCACTAGAATAGATCTTTGAATTATTCAGTCGTATCTAGTTTAACTCAAATTACTTTAGCACCTTAGAAGCTGAATTGGTTATACAAAGTTTTAGTTCTTCCATTTGACTTTTTTGAACCTTGAATTTGAGTATGAAAGAAAAATCAAAGTTGTTTCTAGACCAACTTCACCTAGATGGAATAGGTAATGGAATAAAAAATCAAAGGTGGATGTTTTGTATAGAACATATTCAATTTTTCAAGACACTTGAATTCAAGAAAACTCACAAATCCATTGAGTATTGCTTCAAAACCTAGGGATGAGGAAATATCTAAAATTTTCTTAAACAGTTTGAGTAAAATGTTTAAAGAGAAAAGAGTAAGGGAACATTTGTAGTTCCTATAGTTCCAAACAATTAAAATCTGTGAGGAAAACCATTTTGATTTATTAGTAAAAAAATATTGATCTAAGAAGTAAGTGAAACACTTCTTGCATTCTACATTTGATTTTAAACCCCAATAGCACCTCGTAGTCTTGTAAATCGAAAAAGAGATCATTAGATGTTGGTTAGAAGTGGGACATAGTCAAAACATCTAAGAGGGATGTTTTTGGACAACCTTCAACTTAAGGAGACATCTCAAACTCTTGAGCTAGGCACAGATCCATCTATTTTGTCAGCTCCATGCACAAGTCGTGCATAGAAATGGACCTACATGGCAAATTACTTGGAGAATCTTAGAATCCACCTACATATGTTTGTTGTACGGATGCCTAGTTTGCACATAATGAAACATGGAGTTATGTAGGGATGTTTTAATGCACCTTGATGATTCTTTCCATAATTTTCACTTGATTTAATGTTTCCTCTATAAAGTTAGGTAGTGTTTAGAATAATTGGGGTAGGGATTAGCCCACATATGGATTCCAATTTTCTCATATCAAATCTGTTGGAGATAGACGTCTGCGGAAGCACGCGAACAACACAAGGAAGAAGAAGAAGCTTGGAGCACAAACACACAATACTGAATGTATTACTAGAGAATGTACAAAAGATAAGTAGCCCATTAGGGCAATAGGCATATATACAAGCCGGGGGAAAAAAACCTCCTAAAGAGGGAAAAAAGTGCCCTGGCGGTCCTAGAGTGTTCACACACATCACTACCTAAATATATCAACAAATCCCCCCTGGGAGTGATGCGGTGAACAAGGAGCTGGCACTCATGTATAAGGAAGTGCCAAGCTATGTGGAAATCACTCCACAAAAGGAAGTAAGCCCAAAGCTTTGTGGAAAGCTTCAAACTTCTCCCTAGGCAGAGCCTTCGTGAAAAGGTCTGCAATGTTCTCCTGCATGGGCACATATGCCAAGCTGATCTCCCCAGCAGAGAACCTCTCCCTGACATAGTGATAATGCACCTCAATGTGCTTAGTGCGAGCATGGAACACAGGGTTCCTCGCAACTGCCAATGCGCTCTGACTGTCAGTGAAGATGGTGGTGGTAGAAGACTGGCCAACACCCAAATCAGCCATAAGGCGTCTGAGCCACACACACTCAACAGTCGCTGTGAAAGTTGCCCTATACTGAGCCTCACAACTGGAAGTGGCCACAGTAGGCTGCTTCTTGCTCAACCAAGACATACATGAGGTACCAAGCATGAAGCAAAAACCACTAGTGGATACACGAGTGTCATAGCAACCAGCCCAATCTGAGTCAGAAAAAGCATGCAAATCTGGCGGTAGTGATCCCCCCTTGGGATAAAACAACCCAAGTAGCCTAGTACCACTCAAGTAGCGAAAGATGCGCTTAACCGCTTTCCAATGCGTGACTCCTGGGCAATGCATAAACCTTCTCATCTGTGAGACAACAAACTGAATATCTGGCCGAGTAATACATAAGTAAATCAAGCATCCAACAGCCTGCTGATAGAGAACAACATCAAATGCATCTCCAACATCATGAAGACTCAATCGTAAACCTGTCTCCATAGGAGTGGCAATAGGCTTAGAGTCTTCAAGGCCAAAACGCTGCAATAATGTGTCAATATATTTCGTTTAACACAAAGCCATTCCACCATCAACGTGCATAAACTGAATGCCCAAATAGTGATGCAAATGCCCCAAATCAGGCATCTCAAATGAGGCATGCAAATCAGCCTTAAAATCAGCAATATGTGTCTCAATAGGACCAGTGACCAGCATGTCATCAACATAGACAACAATGATCAGAAGCACATCATTAGCACGTTTAACATATAAGGTGCTTTCAGTTGGACCGTTCTCAAAACCATGTGCAATCAGATAGGCATGTATCTTCTCATACCAAGCACGTGGTGCTTGCTTTAAACCATATAATGCCTTCTTTAACCTGCAAACCTGGTTTTCATGCCCTTTCTGCACAAAGCCACGAGGCTGAAAAACATACACTTCTTCATGCAAGTCACCATTCAGAAATGCTGTTTTAATGTCCAACTGATGTACATTCCAACCATGATGGGCTGCAAGTGCACAAATGCTCCGAACACTATTCATACGGGATGTAGGTGCAAAGGTCTCATCAAAATCAATGCCTCTTTCCTGTGCATAACCCTTTGCAACAAGCCTAGCCTTATACCTGTCAACTGTACCATCAGGTTTACACTTCAGCTTGTATACCCACTTAGTGCCAATGGCCTTCTTGCCGGGAGGCAAGTCACATAAAGACCATGTACCATTCTTCATTATAACATCATATTCAGATTGCATAGCAACCATCATTCTGAATTTTCTGCTTCATCAAAAGAAACAGGCTCATTCTCATCACAGAGACTAGATGCAGCCATAGCATAGCAATCTGATGCAAAGGAGGCACTATGAGAGCCTGAACGAGTACGATATGACAAAGGTGCATCTAATTTGCTGTCACGCAAAGTCTGCACCAGCCATTTTGGCATAGTTTTTGCCTGCTCAATATCATATCTCTCATCAATAAGTGCATCATGTAAATCTGCATTAGAAATGGAATGATCTGCATCATCATATGAAACCTGCAAAGGCTGAGAAGTTGCCTCATTAGGACCAGCACTAGCCTGTCCACCTGTAAAAAGAGGCATCAAAGTATCATACATGTCTTTGGAGCTAACAGTTGTCTCCTTAGTACATGAAAGCAATGGTTGAATAGCATCTTCCACAAAGACAACATCACGGCTAACCAGAATGCGTTTAGTCTGTGGATGATACAGACGATAACCTTACTTTCAGAACTGTACCCAACAAAAATACATTTTACTGCCTTATCATCCAATGTTCTGCGATATTGTTCAGGCACTAATGCATATGCCAAACAACCAAAAACACGCAGATGAGCAACAGATGGCTTGTGGTCATGCCAAGCCTCATATGGAGTGATAGACTACAACGCTTTAGTGGGACACCTGTTCAATACATATGTTGCACACATGACAGCCTCAAGCCAGAAACTATGTGGTAAAGCCTGACTTTTGACCATGCACCTCGCCATCTCCATGAGTGACCTGTTCTTTCGTTTAGAAACTCCATTCTGTTGAGGTGTATACGGCACTGTACATTGGTGTTTTATCCCACGTTCAGCCAGAAATGCATTAAAATCTGAAGACATATATTCCCCCCCTCGATCAGAACGGAGGGTGCCCATTTTACATGCTGACAGATTTTCAGCCAAAACCAAAATATGTTTGAAGCACATGAACACTTCGGACTTTGCTTTGAGTGGATATACCCATGCATGCCTGGAAAAATCATCAATGAAAGTCACGAAGTAAAGGTAATTTCCAAAAGAGGGTGTCTGCATAGGACCACAGACATCACTATGTACAAGCTGCAATTTTTGCGTAGCCCGAACTGAACCATCTTTTGGAAAGGAAGAACGCTGCATTTTGCCCAAAATACAGCCTTCACAAACATGTTTTCCAGGAGCCTCAAGTTTGGGCAAAGAGGACACCATTTCAGATTTCTGCAGGCGTAGCAAACTAGCAAAATTCAGATGACCAAAGCGTGCATGCCAAAGCTTTGCATCTGACATAGCCTGAGAATCATGAACTGCACATGCCGAATCATTCACAGATCTTTCATAGTCTATGAGCTTATACAGCCCACGACATAAGATGCCAGAAGCAATAATCACATCACCATTTGAGAGATCATGGACTGTACACCTGTCATCAACGAATTTCACAACCAAGCCAATCTTGGCTAATGCAAAAATTGATAACAGGTTCGTTTTGATCCCTAGCATAAATAAAGCATCTCACAAAGTGAAAGAACTACCATCAGCAGTAGTCAGAATGATCTTACCAACTCCCATAACAGGATAAGAGGAGTTATTGGCCGATGTGACAGTATTCCCTATAGGGGCAGGCTCGAGTGAAGAGAAGAAACTACGCTGCGAGGTAATATGTTTGGTCGCCCCACTGTCAAAGTACCAAACATCTGAGTCTACTACAGACATGCACTGATCATGAGAAGATGGGTCAAAACTGCAGACAGTAGTAAACGCCCATTCTTCTTCTTGCACAAGATTTGCAGACTCTGTTTTTGGTGTAGAGGCCTCTGCAACAACCATTCCAGCCTCTTTCTTCTTTGCCTCTTTAGCAGCCAATTTTGGATAGTTCTTTATAATATGATCATTTCCTTTACAGTACTTGCAGAACAATTTCTGCTTTTCTGATTTCTTCTCATCTTTATCTTGGTTCTTCGATTGTAGAGCATTTGCAGATTTCTGCTTACTAGTAGAAGAGCTCCATTTTCCTTTGCCCTTCTAACTAGCCAGGAAAGCTTGATCTGCAACACGCATAATGGACCTGTTCTGCCTAGACTGATCTTCCTGCAACAGAACAGAGACTAATTCCTCAAATGACAAGGCATTCGGATTGCCTTTCATCATCAACCGAAGAGTAGAGGCAAAAATCTGATATGAATCAAGAAGACCATTCAGAACAGTCTGCATAAGTGAGCTATCTGGTATAACCTCATCAGCAGAAATCAATTGTTCCTTCAGGTCTTTGATCTTTGTAAGAAAATTGTCCATAGAATCACCTTCATTCATGTGCTCACTCTCCAACTGTTTTCGGAGGTAAGCAATACGAGCCTCATTCCTAGCCTGGTACAAAGTGGTAAGTGTATCCCAAGCATCCTTTGCTCTTCTGCAAGAGCGAATGTGAGGAATAATGGCACGTTTGACAAACAAAGCTATCAATGCATGTGCCTGGGCATCTCTGCCATCCCAACGAATCTGCTCTGCAATAGGTGCAACAGGAACAGCAGCACGAACATGAATCTGTGGAATATCATCTTCGACACCATCTTCATCAGCTCCATCACCTCCAGCACCTATATTTGTAGTATTTGTAGTCGCAGGTGTAACAGGACGTCTTTCAACACCCTGCACAATGTTCCAGAGTCCTTTTGCAACCAGTACATGTCGCATCATATAAGCCCATAATGGGTAGTTGGTACCATCCAACTTATCCTCAACAGCCAACATATGAAATACATCAGTGCTTTCAGCCATGGCCGTTGACTAAAATACCTTGATGCAGAAAATTGACTGTATCTCAAAAATTTGAACGGAACTGCCCAGACGAGTTCTGCTAGACCTGTAGCAGACTTGGAGATGCTTAAACTGGCGAGCAAAAACTGGTATATACCTTTGGCACAAAAGGACGAAATAGCCTGCACAAGCACTCCGATAGTGCGTTCGAAGGCCGAAACGAGCTCAGATCGCGATTTTGGCACCACAAAGCGAAGCGGTTTTGATCTCGGAAACACCCTGAGTATGCTCACCAAATTTCATGCGAATCTGAGACTGCAAACGGAGGAGTGTCGACGGTGCCCTAGAAGAAGCGACGACCTGCTTTGATACCAATTGTTGGAGATAGACGTCTGCGGAAGCACGCGAACAACACAAGGAAGAAGAAGAAGCTTGGAGCACAAACACACAATACTGAATGTATTACTAGAGAATTTACAAGAGATAAGTAGCCCATTAGGGCAATAGGCATATATACAAGCCGGGGGAAAAAAACCTCCTAAAGAGGGAAAAAAGTGCCCCGGCGGTCCTAGAGTGTTCACACACATCACTACCTAAATATATCAACAAAATCTAGGATAGAATCTCCTTCTGATAAAAAGGCAAATCACAGAGATCAAGATGATGATCGATGAGATCAATCATGGGTGAGAGGGGATTAATCCACACATTATACCTAAACATGTTTTTGAGAGAAGAAATGTTAAGGAAGAATGTTGTATAATTATGTGTCCACATGGCACAATACATGGGTTTTGAGGATCAAAATCACTTGGAGAACCCTTCAAGTTTCTTCATAAACCCTTGGAAAAGCGTCCCCAAAACTATGGTTTGAAACCTTGAGCTAATTGGATTTATTTACTCCGGATTGAAGAGTTTTGACATTGAGGATTGATATTTCTTAAGGATATGGTTTTTAACCCTTGCGGTGTCGTAGAGATTCTCATCTCTACTCTCGCTTCTTCTTGCCTCAAATCAGATCATTGTTCCGAACAAAGGTTCAGGATACGATTGTGAATGTCGGAGAGATTTACTCTCCCCACTTGGAAAGGAATCTTAGATACTAGAAGTTAGTGATCTGAATGTCGTTGATGTAAAAGGTTTTATGGATTTATCAAGAGATCAATGCCAAAAGAATAAATATGCCACTCGATTTAGAGTTAATAATACGCTTACTCAAAGGATTATTATTCTTGGGCAGAGGATCCCGTAAATGAAACTTATCTATAATGTTTCTGAGCGGGAGAAGTTTATGAAATTGAGAATTGTTCATTTTTTAGCACAAATAAAAATAGCAAAAGGATGGCAAGAAGTACAACAAGAAAAGGAGAGGTTTCAAAGTGTGTGCTTTCAAAGTACGCACGATGGTGAAAACAAAAAAGCTAAAAAAGGAACGGTGGTCACTTCATGCGGGAAAAGAAGGAGAAAACATATGCTTATTTTTGGGTGGATATTTTTCATGGGAGGACAGATCTAGGCAGGCTACCATCCGGAAGGGATATATCATGTTTGGTATCTGCCGCAAAGCATCTCTCTGAGGGAAAGAAGCGTCAGATAAGGGAGAGAGGTACGGGTAGTTTGGAGAGAGGACGGCCATAACCTTAGCGGACTACAACATTCAGAGGTAATCAACGCTTCATCTCGTGCTTCGTCTTCGTGGTGGCCAGTAGGGGTTTGATCTGTGTGCCTGGAGGGGCTGAATCGTTTCCAAGTGCTGAGGAGGTACATAGTGCTGTTGCGCTAAGGCTTTAATCATCTCAAGAGCACTAGCAGATTGGTGATGATGGAAGAGAGGTTGCTGTTTTGAAGAAGGGTATTCATCGGGCATATTTGGTCATAGAATCTAAGGAGGATATACAGAAGTACAGAAGGATGGATTTATAGAGAGAGTTGCGATTCAAAAAAAAAACAAAGAGCTTCATGCTGAAAAGGAGGACAAGGGCATCTCCGGGTGAAGGAACCACTGTGCATCTTATGATCAAATCTAAGTATTGTACATCTCATATGATTGACACACTACAGATCGGAGAGTCAAGAAGGGATGTGCATGATCTGACGAGCAAGGAGAAACTGGATGGAGCTACAGAGGATGGAGATTTCAGAGTTCTCAGAGTGAAGCACTAGTCTGAGCTTTTGATAAAACAAGGAATTTATCATAGTACTTATGTTCGGCGAAGAATGTGATCAAGGACACACGAAAGAAGGAGAGGATGACTGAAAATTGACTCTGAAGAATTAAATGATGCAGATCAATTAACTCTCTGAAGAGGAGCGCTGGAGACAGAGGCAAAGGAGGCCAATTCATGTGTTTCAGATGATGGCTGGAAGAGTTTTAAGTTACGCTCTGATCGATGTTGTGATCTGCCAAATTTCACAACCAAGAAACTTTTACTTTCAAGCCTTTCGGTGAGGAGATCTCTCTGCTCTCAAATTCTTAAAAAAAACATTGTTTTCCCAAGTTTTTAATCTCCACATTTCATTGTACTGATGATAATTATGATATGACGTATCCATAATCAAAGATCATCTATTCCGACGCCTAGAATCCAATTTTTTATGCTTAAATACAAATCATTTCCATCCGATGATTTCTGACATTAATTGTGACATACGTTTTGAAACATCCGACATTTCTAGTTCTCTGACGTGCTCTGAAACCATTATTCAGACATAAATAAGCTTCTGCTTGGACTGAATGCGATCTATTTTTGACATCCTAATCTTAACGATCTTCAGACTATATAATGATTGTGATCAATATAATAATCATATATTGATCTTCCGTCCATATATTGACCTATGATAAGCTAAGTTGACCTCATAACACCACACTTCGGATGACAACCTCACATCCGCGTTGCCTATGATTGATGCCACTACCTTTGTTTGTCTTTTTATGCCTTCAAACATCTGATAGTATTTGTATTTGGAATAAAACGTTGAATTCGTTCTGTATAGGATCAATGGTGAAATTGCAGATTATATGACTTGAACTGTTAAAAGTATAATTAAAATCTATTGTTCTAATTTTCATTGGCATTAATGATGCATATTTTCAATCGATATTGTCTGGCCACATACGATCTATGCATATGATAAAATTTCTGTAACTTATGCTAAAGTATTATTCTGATTGACATGAAAGCTTTGACGTACCTACAGGGACATAGGGATCATATAAAATCTCTATGCATTTTAATGTTTTACAGTCCAGGACAAATGTACATTGAAGCATGAATATGTCAACCGTGGAAGGTAGATTGCCTCCGTCATCGCTATTTTGAGTTTGAAAAATGCTTCAAGTAATTTTCTTGGAAGTTACATTAAAAGTAATTAAAGATTGATCACTTAGATACGTATTCACATGTTTAATTTCTTTGTTAGCAAAGAAAAACTCAATTCAAGACTTCTATTACAACTTTGACTTGACGGGTCTAATTATCTTCTTTTGAATATTGAAGATGATGTTACGAATTAAACATGAATGTTATGTTAATTAAGATAATCAATCCTCTTGAGTTTTCATGTATTGAAGCCCATTCACTTTCAAGTCCCTTGATACCTGAGATTGCTCCAAGCACCCGGCGTGCGCCGTATTTTTTGGCGGTTGCCCTGATCCACTGACCGTCGTTTTCGCTTCTATACTATCCGTAGTTTCTTTTAAAGAAGCAATATAGAGTAGTTCTAGTGTATATTTGAACATAAAATTGATAATTCATTTTAGGCTTTCTCAGGAATTAAATAAAACCCTAGCTCTCCCTCCTTGTCTCGAATAGCAACGACATAACTAGTGAACCCGATGGCATGAGAGAAAGTTCAATTCTAACTAATTGTTTCCAAGTGTGGCTTTATTGCGAGACGCAATCTAATTGAACCTGAGATTGCTCCAAGCACCCTGGGTGCGCCGTTATTTTTGGCGGTCGCCCTGATCCACCGACCGTCGCTTTTCGCGGCGACATTTTGGTGAACCCGACATGAAGAAGCGGCATAGCAGCTCAGGGACGTCTGATACAAAGAATATGTGTCTAGTATATATATACCTTGTGACATAGTTTTGAGTGATCAATAGATAGAGCTTTCATCATGGACCCTTACCTCATAGAGAAAAGAGTATGGAAATTGATTGATGACCTCAAAATAGAGAAGAAAGAGTTTTGTGGTAAAGATGTTACTAGGTATATCAAGGAGTATGAAAGTTTAGCGTATCAATATGGCATACCTAGGGATAGTTGGGTTTCCACCTTTAGGCGTATATCAAATGGAGATACCCGAGATAGAATAAGCCTTAGGTTGGGCTTGTCCACTATACCTTGAGATATTTTTGAGACTCAATTGCGGACAAGAATTTTGTTTCGAGGATTCAACAAAAAGAAATCATGAAACGTTTCAAGCTTGGGTAAATACATCTAAACCAAAAAAGAACTTAATTGAGAGTTTTCAAGAGTTTGAAGAACAATTTAGTGACTTACCGGAGCAAGAACAAGTTTATCTTGAGCCTTATAAAGTTATAGATTTTTTAACTCTCCTTGATTACTCAATTTGAAAAGACCTAGAGCCTCTTTTAGAAGAACACAATACCTCAAATGGCCTGACCAATGATTGGACATATGTGCAAAAGCAAGTTCATCGACTTGCTCTTAGATATGAACGCCAAAACCTCAAATATTTTCCTCTTTCTAAAAGCAACGATTTAGATTGTACTTATCAAAAGATAAATGAAGAAAACAAATTTGAAATTACAAACAATGAATTAGATGATGCTACACCAATGATGAATGATGAAAACCAAATTACAATTTCAGAACACAAAACATTAAACAAACATGAGTGTGAACATGAGAAACCTTTGTTTGATTCTTCTAAAAGTCTTCCCAAATTATTCATTGAAGAAGTGAGTGATGTAAGTGGTAAAGAAATCCCACTCATCACAATAGCTTCTCCTAAAATTATTACTCACATTGATTCTCCATATAAGGAAGAACAATATGAGAAAATTATAAACAATGATACTTATACATTTGAAAAATATGAATTGAAGGGTTTCAATATAAATGAACACTTGTTTTGTCTTAAAATATTGGTTTTTCTAATCAATTTTTTGAGTGGTTTGATACAGGTCAAGCAAGAATGGAGGATTTAATATTTCAGTGGAATATCATGAAAGCTACAAAGTTTGATTTAATATTGCTTTGGTTTTTACAGATGGACTATCGAGAAGTATTATCTTGGATTGCTACCTTTTGTATAAGTTTGCTAATAATTATGTTTCTCACAAGAATTTTGAGTTGAGTTATTTTTCAGGATTAGCATGAAGATTGGGAGCTGATTGATGAACTAAGATTTTCTTCAAAAATAGACTATGAGTAATTTTTAGTTCCATTTTTGCACCATTTTTCTTTAAGCTTGCATTTAAAGTATGCATCAAACTATGTAAAAACACATATTGAGTTTTGCTCTTAGGTGCACGACCAGTTGCACAACAAACAGAATTGTAATCGCATGATGTTATCAAATGAGTTTATATGGTGAGTGGAACGCCTCTACATCGACAACCAATTACCCTATCTATGCACCATTTATTTTTTTTAATGCATCAAAAGTATGCATAGTAGGGTCACACTACATGACCATGTATTTAGGCACAGACTGAGTATTACCCTTGCACATAAGAGTGATTGTAAGGATTTATGTAATTTCACATTGTTATGTATGTGAGTGAGAGCACCAACCTCACCATTAGAAGCCATTTTCTTTATTGATTGCACCATTAATTTTATACATGCATTTTCAAAGTGTGCATATAAATAGGGCTAATTACGTAGCCGTGCATAAGGCACTTTGACTTTAAAACCCATGCACATATTCTGCTATGGAATTGATTTTATTATTAAGCAGAAAGCAGGTTCTCAGGTTGGCGCATCCGGAGGATGCACAGGTTTGGTGGGGGTGAGTGTCGTAGAGATTCTCATCTCTACTCTCGCTTCTTCTTGCCTCAAATCAGATCATTATTCCGAACAAAGGTTCAGGATACGATTGTGAATGTCGGAGAGATTTACTCTCCCCACTTGGAAAGGAATCTTAGATATTAGAAGTTAGTGATCTGAATGTCGTTGATGTAAAAGGTTTTTTGGATTTATCAAGAGATCAATGCCTAAAGAATAAATATGGCACTCGATTTAGAGTTAATAATACGCTTACTCAAAGGATTATTATTCTTGGGCAGAGGATCCCGTAAATGAAACTTATCTATAATGTTTCTGAGCGGGAGAAGTTTATGAAATTGAGAATTGTTCATTTTTTAGCACAAATAAAAATAGCAAAAGGATGGCAAGAAGTACAACAAGAAAAGGAGAGGTTTCAAAGTGTGTGCTTTCAAAGTACGCACGATGGTGAAAACAAAAAAGCTAAAAAAGGAACGGTGGTCACTTCATGCGGGAAAAGAAGGAGAAAACGTATGCTTATTTTTGGGTGGATATTTTTCATGGGAGGACAGATCTAGGCAGGCTACCATCCGGAAGGGATACATCATGTTTGGTATCTGCCGCAAAGCATCTCTCTGAGGGAAAGAGCGTCAGATAAGGGAGAGAGGTACGGGTAGTTTGGAGAGAGGACGGCCGTAACCTTAGTGGACTACAACATTCAGAGGTAATCAATGCTTCATCTTGTGGTTCATCTTCGTGGTGGCCAGTAGGGGTTTGATCTATGTGCCTGGAGGGGCTGAATCGTTTCCAAGTGCTGAGGAGGTACATAGTGCTGTTGCGCTAAGGCTTTAATCATCTCAAGAGCACTAGCAGATTGGTGATGATGGAAGAGAGGCTGTTGTTCTGAAGAAGGGTATTCATCGGGCATATTTGGTCATAGAATCTAAGGAGGATATACAGAAGTACAGAAGGATGGATTTATAGAGAGAGCTGCGATTCAAAAAAAAACAAAAAAGAGCTTCATGCTGAAAAGGAGGACAAGGGCATCTCCGGGTGAAGGAACCACTGTGCATCTTATGATCAAATCTAAGTATTGTACATCTCGTATGATTGACACACTACAGATCGGAGAGTCAAGAAGGGATGCGCATGATCTGACGAGCAAGGAGAAACTGGATGGAGCTACACAGGACGGAGATTTCAGAGTTCTCAGAGTCAAGCACTAGTCTGAGCTTTTGATAAAACAAGGAATTTATCATAGTAACTATGTTCGGCGAAGAATGTGATCAAGGACACACGAAAGAAGGAGAGGATGACTGAAAATTGACTCTGAAGAATTAAATGATGCAGATCAATTAACTCTCTGAAGAGGAGCGCTGGAGATAGAGGCAAAGGAGGCCAATTCATGTGTTTCAAATGATGGCTGGAAGAGTTTTAAGTTACGCTCTGATCGATGTTGTGATCTGCCAAATTTCACAACCAAGAAACTTTTACTTTCAAGCCTTTCGGTGAGGAGATCTCTCTGCTCTCAAATTCTAAAAAAAAACATTGTTTTCGCAAGTTTTTAATCTCCACATTTCATTGTACTGATGATAATTATGATATGACGTATCCATAATCAAAGATCATCTATTCCGACGCCTAGAATCCAATTTTTTATGCTTAAATACAAATCATTTCCATCCGATGATTTCTGACACCAATTGTGACATACGTTTTGAAACATCCGACATTTCTAGTTCTCTGACGTGCTCTGAAACCATTATTCAGACATAAATAAGCTTCTGCTTGGACTGAATGCGATCT
Source organism: Ceratopteris richardii (assembly GCA_020310875.1). Lineage (NCBI taxonomy): Eukaryota > Viridiplantae > Streptophyta > Polypodiopsida > Polypodiales > Pteridaceae > Ceratopteris > Ceratopteris richardii. The sequence goes on along the minus strand of CM035442.1, from coordinate 94,924,079 downwards.
ATTTTTGACATCCTAATCTTAAGGATCTTCGGACTATATAATGATTGTCATCAATATAATAATCATATATTGATCTTCCGTCCATATATTGACCTATGATAAGCTAAGTTGACCTCATAACACCACACTTCGGATGACAACCTCACATCCGTGTTGCCTATGATTGATGCCACTACCTTTGTTTGTCTTTTTATGCCTTCAAACATCTGATAGTATTTGTATTTGGAATAAAACGTTGAATTCGTTCTGTATAGGATCGATGGTGAAATTGCAGATTATATGACTTGAACTGTTAAAAGTATAATTAAAATCTATTGTTCTAACTTTCATTGGCATTAATGATGCATATTTTCAATCGATATTGTCTGGCCACATACGATCTATGCATACGATAAAATTTCTGTAACTTATGCTAAAGTATTATTCTGATTGACATGAAAGCTTTGACGTACCTACAGGGACATAGGGATCATATAAAATCTCTATGCATTTTAATGTTTTACAGTCCAGGACAAATGTACATTGAAGCATGAATATGTCAACCGTGGAAGGTAGATTGCCTCCGTCATCGCTATTTTGAGTTTGAAAAATGCTTCAAGTAATTCTCTTGGAAGTTAAATTAAAAGTAATTAAAGATTGATCACTTAGATACGTTTTCACATGTTTAATTTCTTTGTTAGCAAAGAAAAACTCAATTCAAGACTTCTATTACAGCTTTGACTTGACGGGTCTAATTATCTTCTTTTGAATATTGAAGATGATGTTACGAATTAAACATGAATGTTGTGTTAATTAAGATAATCAATCCTCTTGAGTTTTCATGTATTGAAGCCCATTCACTTTTAAGTCCCTTGATACCTGAGATTGCTCCAAGCACCCGGCATGCGCCGTATTTTTTGGCGGTTGCCCTGATCCACTGACCGTCGTTTTCGCTTCTATACCATCCATAGTTTCTTTTAAAGAAGCAATATAGAGTAGTTCTAGTGTATATTTGAACATAAAATTGATAATTCATTTTAGGCTTTCTCAGGAATTAAATAAAACCCTAGCTCTCCCTCCTTGTCTCGAATAGCAACGACATAACTGGTGAACCGGATGGCATGAGAGAAAGTTCAATTCTAACTAATTGTTTCCAAGTGTGGCTTTATTGCGAGACGCAATCTAATTGAACCTGAGATTGCTCCAAGCACCCTGGGTGCGCCGTTATTTTTGGTAGTCGCCCTGATCCACCGACCGTCACTTTCGCACCGACAGCGGAGGCCTCTCAAGCCTTTGGACTTGTATATACAAGCTTGGGACTATACTTTTAGAATCCATGCCAAATCCATGTGTTTTTTGACGACTTCCTCACCTTCCCCCCTTGGCCTTGAGGTATATATATAGGTGGATTTAGTTGGGTGGATATGAGCATCTCTCATCCTAGGCTAGGATAGTTAGTTCATTAGTTTAAGAAGACAACAACTGGTATGGAAGAAAAGGAGACCACAATTGAGAAGTTAAAAGTCAATCTCCAATAGTTGAAAGAGACTCCCCTTGCTATGCGATATAGGAAATGATCATTAACATTCTTTGATGCTCTTTCAATTGGTGATGGAGCATGAAACCGACATATTTTTGCAATAAGATTTGTCTTTCTCTTGTTTTAAATTTTGTTATGAGTTTTTTCATATTCATTTTGATAATGTGTAGGTCATTCATTGCAGATGTCAATGCTTCATTAACAATAGAAGATTGATTGAAGTTATTGAATTCTTTTTTGAATGACAAGAATGTGGTTAGTATCTAGGAGGCATCAATAGGAAACCTTATGAACATGCAAGCAATTAAAGATTTTATAAGTAATTTACAAGATATTAGCATTCTTAGAGACGTGTAGATGGTATGTGATGAAGATGGCATTAGTACTAGAGGTTAGAGCGCATTGTAATATCTTTGAATGCATGTTACAAAGAAAAAGCTGTCTTCCATGATATTTTTCCATGCCCTTACAACGATGCCCTAAAGAAGACAAACTCCAATGAGGATGTATCTAGTATTCTCAGCCTCTACTTCTATGTAGAAGATATTATCCCTATGTCTATTTATCTTTTTGCTACATCCATTATGTTGGTGCTGAACAATCACAAATTAGTGCTTATGAAGGATAATGAAGTCAAGCAAGAGCATGGACGAAGATAAAGATAAGTTTGGTGCAAATAAAGACCAATTAGAATGAAGGAAGCAATGGATAGAAAGTGTGAGACATGAATCAACATATATTCACTTAAGGAGGATCCTAATTAGTGTATTATAATTATTAGAGTACTAATAAAGTAGGTGAATAACAATCTATTGTTCATGATCCACTTACAAATTTGTGGATATACAAGTAAATAATGACAGTAGAAATCGAGAGTTCATTATCATAGATGAAGTAGAAGTGTCGAGGTAAATCTGTAGATTTAGATGTCATTCTATTTCACATTTCTATAAATACGATCATGTGGATCAGAAATCCTTGTACACATATCTTATTCAAGATCTAACCAAGCTATGGTTAAAGTTTCGTAGTCCAATTCTTTTCATAGTGTGTGAATGGTTCATAGGAACATTCATATGTCAACTCTCTGAAGTGAGACTAAAAATGGTCCATCTCATTGATCAATGTTTTGCTTAGATCTAAGTGATTTATGTAAATTTTTTTTTTGTGAGAAATCAGAGTTTGAAGTCACCTATGCCAAAGTAAAGTTTCCATTCTTAAACATTAATTTTAGACATACTTTTGATCTTAGTGATTAATTAGAGGTTTAATTAGTTTAATCAAATGTTTATTGTACCTCAAGGTTGTGTAAGGATCATGTGAAGATTTTATATACTTTGAAGTATTAAAATCCATGACATATGAGGAAATGAACTTGAATCTTAAAGTAGACTGTTGAAGAACAATAGAAGTGTAAAAATTGAAGAAGGAAATATGCTTTAGTCTTGGACTTGAAAAATTTTTAAGTAACTAGATAAAGTCTTGTCTATACTTTTCATAGAAGTGTTCTTAAGTCAAGATAGACATGACTTTGGAGATTTCAAGGTCTCCATCAGTGATATCAGAGCTACAGAAGAAGATTAATCCAAAAGACTGAAGAAGAAACTCTCGATCACTATATATTTTCGAATGGGAGTTGAAGAAAGAACTGGAAGGCTAAAATTTTACAAAAGAACTTAAGATTGATACAAAGAATATTAAAAAAGATCAGAAAAACTAAAGAATCAAATCGAAAGGTATAACCCTCTTACTATTGAAGACTTATTTCCAAACACACACAACAAAGGGATGGTACAAAGCATCCAAATAAAGAAACTTGATAAAGAAAACTATCCAGCATGGTTTATGAGAATGCAAGCTCATTAGTCACCTCTCTAACTCACTGAAATACTGAAAGTGTCTGTTGCGATACCACTTACAACAGTTTTTAGTAAATCAAGGATTTCCCCCAGCTCCGAACTCCGAATATAGTCAATAGTGGACTCGTTTCGAAGCTCTCAACGAAACGCAAGGGTTTCACTTGATTCTGACAATCGTGCTTCAAATTATGGCCAAAATAGTGAGTGGTGGGAAACACCCACACTCACTCCACAACTCCTACAAGCTCACACACACACTACAGTAGCTCAAAAACAGTGGGGAGGGATAGACAACAGTCCTACACACACATTTCAAGCATTACACACACATAGAAGATAAAAAAGAAGATGAAAATCTGCATGAAAGAAGCAACTTCGAAAATCAAGAGCTCTCTTTATTCACAATGGCAAAAAGTATGTACAAAGTGACTTATATACATGTGCCCTAAATTTGGTCCTTTCATACAAGAGACCGGCACTTTATTACAAAAAAGGTGGATTTCCTTCTAATTTACAAGAAATATGTTACAATGAGTTGGGATTATGCATCTAGAGGACTCCTCTAGTGCATTAACATGGCTTGAGGGAATTTCCTAAGATTTCGAAGAAGAAAAATATGCCTATTAATTTGAAAATTTTGGGGCTCTCCTTTCTCGTGCCACTTTGCTTTGCAACACTCTCTCCCTCTTTGTCTCTGTCGTCCCTTGACAGACTTTTGCTTCTTGTTTGTAGTTCTTCTAAGACTTCTGAATACATGCACCCAGTGGTCGAAGCGACAACAAGGACTGTTAGAGAATTTGTTATTTTATCCATTGTATGTCCTTTGCTTCTGTTTGCCCCTTGGTATTCCTTATATCACAAATCTGGGTTGCTATATTCAGGCGGGCTGCCACACACGCCACCAGTGACTAAGAATGTGCTGTTCTTAGTCACCCACTTCAACTTTTTAGCCTCTGCCTCTTTCTAACTTTTGGTCTTCTGATTTGTCTTTGTCTTCACACATCTGATCCTGTTCCATTACTTTAAGCCTCTTTATTTTGTTTCCAACGCACGCTACCAGTGGAAGGATTATTAGCTGCCAAATATCTTCTTGCACTTCTTCATGGGTACTTCCTGGCCCTGGTCCGTCCTTCCCATGAAATGTCCTCGTTCTGATTGTTATTTAATTCCACTCCTCAAGACCTGGGTGTTTGGCGTTGTTGCCTGATGCGTGCCCCTGCGGGGCTTTGGGCAGAGGGTGGATCTTTTGCTTTGTGGTCTTCATTCTTTATTGAATAGTTTTGGTCTTTGATTTTCTTCTTCTTCTCTTCTTACTCGATTCCCCTTCCACACATCCCTCCTCCTAAACTCTATCATCCCCGACACGCTTTTTGTGGCGACGTGAGTACGTTTGAATGGCAGTTTGCTCTCTTTGATTAAGCAGGTTGGCATGACATATCATAAATTCTTTTCACTGTGTTGACTTCACTCCATCCTCTGGTGCTTGTCGATGATCCAAAGAAAATCTTGTTTTATAGGCCACCAATCTTGCATTAAGATTTGAAGTCATCTTTACAAAAATTTCTGAATCAATTTCAAAGAAGCCAGTGAAAAATGCTTCTTCAAATGTTTGCATATATGTGGTCGGCAAAAACATAAGTCCTGAATAGTAGGCCATGAGTGTTAAGTGGCTCAAGATGGTGAAAAGATAAAAATTGAGTGCTTTCAAGCCCTGTGTAATGCCGATGAAGTTCAAAAATGTATATTTTGCGTGTTGGAAGAATTTAATTACTGTCAGGAGCATGCAAAAAATTTTATTTGTCATTTTGCCTCCTAAATCTGGTACCGTTGCATATCGAGCCATCCAAAATTCCATGGTTTTTACCATGTATTCTTCTGTTGGGAGGTAATTATGCGGTGGACTTGGTAATAGCGGATAATTCAGCCATTGATTATTAATGCTTCCCTGGCGTTGTCCTTCCCAAAATTGCGACTAGGGGCGTTTGCGGGGTACTCGACAAAAAGATGGGTTTACCTGAAGCACATATGGTGATGCTTCCCACTGTACCCTCAGTGTAGGGTTTTTTTCCAAAAGCTTCCGCCTCCTGATAGGATCAGCCTTCTCGAATTCCTCTTGAGTATAATTGAAAGTATTATTGTTGAACTGGAGGTTGTTGTCCGGCTCTTTATTTGTCATTGTCCTTATTTTTTGCCACGTTTGCTCTTTCAGGAGGCCATATGGTACATTAAAAGGCTTGAAAATCTATTCCAAGTTTTTGCTTTCAATTTGAGCTTCCTTCATTATCTTAATGATCTTCCTTCATTACCAGAAGTGCCCTCTCATCTCGGCTCAGTTCTCAATCTCCTCAATAGCCATTGGGGATTTTGGAACTACTAGTGTCCCCTCAATTGCCTGGTGTGCTAGTTGATCCTGTACTTGCTTTATCATTTCCTTCTTTTGCTTAATTTCTTCCTGAGCCTGCAAAATTGTTTCCTTATTCTTTTGGTTTTCTTCTGCCACTTCAGTGAGTTGATTTCTGTCTTCTTTACATTGCAATAGATATCTATTCTCAGCCTTTTTCCATTTTGCCCTTAAAGCTGCGGTATCATCCATGTACCTCTTTTCCCATTCAGCAATGACTGCCTGCTCCTGCTTGAGTTGATCTTCATACTTAGCTATCTTGTCCTCCATTTCCTTGATGTCTTTTTCCAGTCTTCCCTGAACTTCTACGGGCTGATCACTTAGAAGAGCTGTCATTAGCTCTTTGTTTTTGTTCCTTAGGTTTTTTGCCTCCTCTATATATACGTTTATTTGTGATTCTAGTATTTTACCTCTTGCATGCATCCTAGTCTTCTCAGCCTTGCTAAGCTCATATTTCTTCTGTAATTCCTGTAGTTGTTCTTTTAATGTGGCATTTTCTGTTTGCAAAGTTTTGCACTGGTTCTTGGCTTTGTGAACTTCATTTTCTTTATGTACTACTTGCTCTCTTGCTAACTTTAATTATGCCGAAAGATTCTTACCCCTTTCTTGAAGTTTATGCTTGTCCTGCATCGCTTGATCATAATCCTTATCAGCCTCAAGCATTATTGTTGTGTGTCCATTGCGGTTCTGATCATGTCTTGCACTACGGACTTGAGCTGAGCGATGTCAAAATTTAACCATGTTCTCGGTATGCTTGGAGCTTCTCCAGTTTGTACATCTTTTTCGTGCTCCACATGGATAGTCTCGTTGTGTGGTTGTCTGATTTGTAGTTGAATTGATAGTTCTTTTCGTTCTTCATCAAGATCCATGACTTTAGTGGCACTCCCTTGAAATGTAACATCCATGGGGGAGGGTTCTGCCACAACCCTTATCGGAGTGAAGGGTTCCGATTCTTCCACTGTCACTTCTCTTGGTTCTTCTTTTGGATTCTTGAGGGATTCCTTCTCTTTAGTCATTGTCTCTTTGATTTGAATTTTTGTAGTATCATTGAGTTGGAGAACACATATACCTTATTGGTTTGCTTCCTTGCTTGCGGTGTCTTGATGGGGGTGGATGGTGTTTTCATTCACCTTTATGCTCCCTTCTGCTTCAGTGTAGTTGACTGCATTAAGCTCCTCCCATTGTCCATCATCCTTTGATTCACTTTGAATATCCACATTTAATAAGGATGTTTCGGGTTCTTCTTGTGCATCCAAAGATGAGCTAGAATTATCTAACCCTAATTCTCGCTATCTATGTACTTTGGTGAGCTTCTTTTTTACATCCATATCTTGGTGGGCCTGCTGGTAATGGTGCCCTTGCACAGGTAGATTAACCTGTCCTTCTGTATATTGGTGTGTATCCTCTAGGGCTTTAGTTAAGTCTTCTTCTGTAATAGGTCTTTGTTCTTCAATCCTGGTCTTTGGAAGTATGTGTGCCCTTTTTATGGTTGGAACTTCTTCTTCGACTTGTTTTACCTCCCTTAGTCTCTTTGTACCTCTCATTTTTTATTGAGAGCTGGTTTCTACTTCTTCAACACTCCCTTTTTCTTTCTTGGTACTGTTGCAACTTTGACATACTTAGCTCTAGCTGTCGATGATGGCATTTCTTGGAGGTGCTCTCGAATGCCTAAAGCATGATAGATCAAAATTGTCAGAGCTACACTGCCATTGAGGAACTTCTTGCTGTTCCATTACTTCTTTTCCTCGAATAGCCTTTCCTGTATGTATGGAGTCAGATTAATTTGATTGCCAATCTATTTGATAGCATGAGATAGCAGTTGGACAATTATCTTCTCAAGGGGCCGTGTATCGATGCATGTTTGGGAAGCAAAAATGCTAATGAATGAGCCTGACTTCCTCTTCTATGTCAACTCTCTTGATGTCAGTGAATGTTCTGGTCTTTGCCCCTCGACTCTCTTCTTTCAACACCGTGTTGCCATCTTTTTCCCACCCAAAAGCTTCCTTATTCAAGTCATGTGTGAATTGAATAACTACCCATTCACTTGCTCTGTCCATGACTCTGGCCTCTGGCACCAATGGGTCAGGTAATGCAGGCTGTAATGTATTCATGACTTGTGTGCACCTTTGAAAGTCGGGCTTGTAGATCAGCAGTTCGAAGTATTTGTGTAGACCCGCTTTCTTCATGATAGCAATTGTCAATGGGAGCTCATGCACCACTTTAAAATCTTGGGACATAATCGGGAACTGATGATCCGTATCGACCATGATTTTGATATTCACTAGGAAGAGGTACTCCCCGGCCGGTTGATCTTCTCTAAACCAATGTCTCTTTGCTTTGGTTATACTGTGGAGAGTAAATTCCAATACTTCCTTCTGAATTGTTGCTTCAGAATCTTAAGAAGCCATCTGCACTTGTAATGAAAGGTGCATTAGCTTCAATTGAAAACATAGCAATTGTGTGGTGCATTGCATTGATGTGTTTTCGTTTCGTTGCTCCATTTCCCTAGATCTTTAAGTGAGATCTCTTACCACATCTTTTTATTTCTTTTTTGAAAGAAAACAAGCATTACTATAGCCAAAGCATTTATTTATTTACATAGTATGTCGATTCCTAAGGAAGTTGAAGCTATGACCTAATCCCCATTGGAGAATGTGCACCACTAATTTTATTATGTACATCAAGTGCCAAATGCTTGGTCTTGTAATGTGGCGCTATTATGCATACTTTAGGTGCATTCGATACTTCATGAGTGCAATTGGAATCTTCGTTGCTCTTGTGGTCCGTTCCTCGCAATTGCTTTAGTTTCCAAATCCATTTCATGGTCGCATGGATAGGCCGTGTCTTCTCTTTGGTCCTTCCAGCTTCATATGTTCCTTTTGTTTCTTCTAATGTCCTAGTGATAGAGGTTTTTCTCTTCATGTTTCTATGGTGAGTTTGTCTTGGCGTTGTTGTCCGAATGTCTCGATGTAATGTATCCTCCTGTTTGCTTATCTCTTGCTTGGCTGCTTGTCAGATATTCTTGAGAATCCATATCAGTTTTCGTGCCTTCTGAGCTTCAATCAAAGGCTTAGGGAGCCATACTTACAAGAGTCTTTTTGGTTCTGATTTCGGTGAAGCTGACTTCTTATTCTCATTTTTCTCCTCATGAGTTGGTGCAACGTTCTCTCGTTTCTGCACTTGATCCTTGAGTATCCATTTGAATCTGACCTTTCGTGGATGAGGGTGTTTAATTGTGGTTTTCCAAATTGGTGATTCTTTTGTCGTGTGAAAAACTCTTAGAGTGTTCGTTTCCCTAATGTTTGGCCATTCACCAATTGAATAGGATGAATTCACTTCTTCCTTGGACATATTAGGGTTCGAACTTCCTGCTTCTGCCAAACGTTCTTATGAGGGATTGGGGCTGGAATCATGTTGTATAAGCTCTTCCTTGAGGTCTTCTACACTCTTGATGGCTTCTGGTTTCGGTGAAGGCTTCTCCCCTAGTAGACTAGAAACTTCCTTGTGTCCTATGTTGTCTGAAATGTAGCCTTGAGCTAGGTGGATGCTTACTTCGTTTTCGATGATCCAATCCTGTCCTAGGATTAAGTCTTCTATTAAGTCTTCATCCTTACATAGTAAGACTCATTGTTCCATGGAGGAATTTCCTAGGTGGAGGGATACGGTAGTTTCTCCCATGCATTCTATGATTTGACCTCCGATACCTATCATATGAACTTTCGTGGGAGTCATAATCGTTTGAAGATCTCGTATGACTATATCACGTATGCAACTAAGTCTTGCTCCTGAGTCTATCAAGGCATCTATCAATTTGTACTCTGTTTTGTCAACCCCTAGGTTTAGGTAGGGTTATGACATGTCGGCATTGGTTGTGTTAGAATTATGAACTTGGTAATTGGCCATGGGAATAGGCTCTTCTCCTTGGAGATACCATTCATCTCTTTGCCTAATCCACTCTTTTTGTCTTTTAATGTGTTCTAGGGCTTCCTGTCGTGTGTCTTCTCTAGTCCGTTCTTCCTCTCTCTTCCTATTTTGCGCACCTACGAGGCATGCTAACATTTGGTCTGTCAATGGCTCCATGAATCGTTTCACTCTACATCCGCTTATGTAGTTAGGAAGAATGTCTCCAATACAAAGTGGCTAGATTAACTGCTCCACTTGTCGAGATCCTATTAATGATTAGAGGTCCATATCGGCGCTTTTGTAACTTCTTGGCATGTTGTTTCACGGTGTAGACCAGGATTAGGCCTCCTTCTTTTAGTCCTTTTTCTTTTATGTGAGCATCATAGTATGCCTTTTGTCTTCTTTTTGCTGCATAGATTCCAGCAACAGCCTGTAACCTAGTTTCATGCAGCTTTTCAATTTGGTCTAATTGTTGGGATAACTGATGCCCTGTCCATTCATACTGTGGGGCTACTCTCAAAGTGGGTATCAAAAAATCAATTGGTAGGATCACATTCTGCCCGTATACTAGATTGAATGGGGTAGTTCGAATGGCAGTCTTGTACGCAACTCCAAAGGCCCAAATTGCATGATGCAATTGTTTTTCCCAGTCAGACCTCCCATTATTGACAATCTTTGTCAATACTGTGCATAACACCTTATTGGAACTTTCTGCTTGACCATTGGCTTGAGGGTGGTATGGGGCTGATTTTTTTTGGATCACTAAAAATTCATTCATTAGAGACTTTATCACTTCATTAATGAAGTGCGTTCCTCGATCACTCACAATTTCAATTGGTAACCCGAATCGAGTGAATATATGTTCAAAAAGAAACTTAGCCATGGTTTGAGCATCGTTCTTTCTAGTAGCCTTTGCCTCTACCCATTTAATCAAGTAATCGGTGGCTACTATGATATATTCAGCATGTGTCCCTTTGGCCGGTGGGTTAATGGGCCCTATGAAGTCAATACCCCATTTAGAAAATGCTCTAGCACAAACCATAGGTCTCAATGGCATGTCATCTCTCTGAATTGGGTATTTAGCCCTTTGGCATGTTTCATAGCTTCGTACATAGGTGTCCGCATCCATATGTAAAGTTGGCCACCACAAGCCCGTGAAGAGGATCATTTTTATGGTTCTCTCAGCTGAAAAATGACCTCCTCCCGCACTTGCATGTGCCATCTCTAATACTGGTAAATATTCTCATTCATGTACACATAGTCGTAATTGGTTGTCTTTTCCTCTCTTAAACAAGTTTCTTCCTATGAGTACATAATCCTTGCTCATCTCTTCTAGGAATTGTTTTCTTGCCAAGCTAACTCCTTCCTTGTGCTCTCTTGTCTTTAGGAAACTTATCAATGTTTTGCTCCAATTGGGTGCTATTGTTGAGAAAGGTATGGATGTATGATCCTCGGGGATGGTCTCCTGGCATTCTACACAGTTACTCACATAGCCATGGACATCTTTAGGCATGTATGGCCAGTATACTCCTAATCGCTTTAATTCCCTAATGGTTTCATGAGTTCCTTTGTGTGTCCTCCATTTGTTCACATGAGCTTCCTTGATCAGCTTCAATTGTTTGTCTTCCTCCACACATCTTAGCAATACTCCATTGGGTTCCTTGTAGTATACACTTCCTGCAATAATGTGCAAATTCTTCAATTGTAAGATTTTCTTTTTACTCTCTTTATTGATTGAGTGTTGTGGGCCATGAGTGGGTATCAGGATTAGTTTCTGTGCCCACTTTGGACACACTTCCAAATTAAACAAATAAGTGTCTCGAAGGTCATCGGGTACTCCACTTGGTGGTTCTCCGTGTGTTAACCTAGAAAGATGATCTTCTCTTACATGAGTATTTCCCTTTTTCACTATCACTTCAAAGTCGAACTCCATCAATAGTAGAAACCATCTTACCAATCTTCCTGTGTTACAAGGCTTATTGACTAGGTACAATAAAGCCTGATGGTCTATGAAGAACTTGAATTTTTTGGCTAAGAGATAATGTCTAAATTTCTTCACTGCATAGACCATTCCTAATCCCTCACGTTCCGTAGTTGTATAGTTCCTCTCAGCTTGGTTCAATTATCTACTTGCGTAGGCAATTGGGTGATCTAACTTTCCTTCATCTACTGGTTGGGCTAAGATACATCCTATTGCATAATTAGAGGCGTCCACATGGATATAAAAAGGCTTGTCCCAATTCGGTGTTTTCAAAATTGGAGTTGTGCTAATCTGCTTCTTTAACTTAGTGAATGCCTTCTTGCATTCCTCTCTCCAAGTGAATTGAGTTAAGAGTCCATACAGGGGTTTGGCGATTATGGCATACATGTGGATAAATCGACAGTAGTATCCACAATGCCCCATAAATGCTTGCACCTCTTTCGTATTCTTAGGTCTAGGAAGCTCTAAAATGACCTTAATCTTGTCTTCATCCGTGGAGATTCCATTTCTAGAGACTATGTGTCCTAAGATCTTCCCTTGTCTTACCATGAAGACACACTTCTCTAGGTTTAGGCAGACTCTATATTATCAACATTTATTAAATATGTTCCGCAATTCAGGAATGTGGTCTTGCCTTTGATTTGAATATGTACATAGGTCATCTACATACACTTCCATGCTCTTCTTTAGGAACTCTTTGAAAACATGACACATCAATCGTTGGAAAGTAGCAGGCACATTAGTTAGTCCAAAAGGCATCACTCGGAAAGCATAGACTCCCCACTCAGTTGCGAATGCGGTCTTATGTTGATCCTCAGTAGCAATAGCCACTTGGTTGTATCCAGAGAATCCATCTAAGAAGCTATATACTTCTTTTCCTACAACTCTTTCCAATAGATGGTCAATGATGGGTAATGGGTAGCTGTCACGTATGGTGGCTGCATTGACCTTTTTCAAGTTAATGCAAACTCTGAGTTTTCCGTTTTTCTTAGGCACAACTACTAATGGCGATACCCAGTCGGTGTGTTCTATTTCATATATGAATCCTGTTGCTAGTAGCTTATCTATTTCTTCTTTAATTTTAGCAGCATAGACCTCATTGTATGTATAAGGACGTTGTTTTGATGGTTTTGCCTTTGCCGTCATTGGTATTCTATGGGAACAAATCAAGGGTTACACACCATTGAGATCCTTATATATCCATACGAACACATCTCAATATTCTCGGATCAATTGTATTAATTCTTCTTCCTCCTCCATTGACACATCTTTACCTATGTATGTACATCTTTCTTCTCCATCCTCCACTATCACTATGATCTTCTTTGTTTCTTCTTTGTTGTCGTACGCCTCTCCTTCTCGTGGCTCTCTCTTAGGCATTTGAATGGCTATCTTTCGCTCTTCTACTTCGTACATTTTAAAATGCTCCTGGACTTCAAATAGGTCAGGATTTGGTCCGATTTTACTCATGTTTTCCTCTTGCTCTTGTATAATGGGGGCGGCTTCTATTGCCAAAATCTTGGTTGGTTTCTGCTTCTCTTTGGTTCGAATGGTATCTAGATAGCTCTCTTCTGAATAAAATTCAGGTTCCATTTCTATACTCTCGTATTCCTCCTACCACTCTTTTCCAAGATTTCCCCTACTTCTACTTCTTGAAGGACAACCATGTACAAATTTACATCATAGCCTGCCTCATCTATGCACTCGTTCATAGTTAGGACTTCCTCATTCACACATACATCTAAGGTTGCTAAACTTTTTGTCCATCCATGGGGTTCAAAGGTTTCATCAGGAAAGATTTGAGGCATGTACCTTGGATCTTCTACCGGTCAGTAGTTAGGATGTCCTAATGGCCACAACTGCGTTTTATTATCCTCCTTCTTGGCTTCTTTACACATCCATAACTGAGCATCCTCATGCATCCATGATTGATCACTTGATCCAACGCTATGAATAGATAAGTCATCTTCCTCCTTGTGTATGGGGTTCCATTGTAGTGGAGGGACATCTCGATATGCAAATGTATGCAAGTTTATCTTGGTAGTGTTTCCTTGATGTTGCAGGTATATTGAATCTCTTCCCCAATCTTGCACTACCCTCATTTGTCTCATGAAAGGTCATCCTAATATCATTTTGTAATTGTTAGCCTTTTCAAACTTACAAATGGCTAATGTGTGTTAAAATTCAATTCCACACGTGGTTAATTTGATTCTTTCCAATATTCCTAAGGGTTTCTCCACATGACCGTCTGCTAATTGGAGCTTCATGCATGTGGGCCGTAAGGCAAGCTTTCCCCATTTCTCCCAAATCTCCTTGGTGGCAATTCCTACTCCTGCTCCTGTGTCTAGTATAGCCTTGGTCATGTACCGATTGTAAGTAACAGGTAGACATGTATTACCTTTGTATCCTTCACTAAACTCTCCCACCTTATCAATTGGGATTTGTATTGTAGATGGACTTTCTTTTTCCTTGTTTTCCTTTTCATCCTTCTCTTGCACTAATTCCAATTGACTCGCTAATTGCTTCCATAGTTGCGGTTTAACCAAAAGTAATTCTTCCACAGTCAGTTTGCATTGTAATTTCGTGTTCTTAAGTTCCATTAGATTGTGTGAATTCTTTTCTGAGTTTTCCTTTCCTTTTCCATGTACTGTGGGTGCTCGGATTATCATGGATTCCTTTTCGTATTCTCCCATGTAACTTGGTAAGGTTGAAATGGTTGAGCTTCTTCTCTATTTCTGTCTACTCTTGATACTTCCTCATATACTTCTTCCATGCTGGGATTTGCTTGATAAACTTCTACATCTAATTCCTCAAAGTGAGGCTTAGTCTCTCCATTTTTCTTCCATTGTTCTTCTCGGATTCTATTCCATAACTCCTTTGGCCAATCAGCTTCTAAGTCAGGTATTGTTGACATCGGTTCATCTTGAGTTTTCACTCGTTCACATTTGTCATCCTTCCTTCTAAGTTCTTTATCCTTGGCTTTGACACACTCCTTGTATTATTCCTCTGCTATTCTTGTCTCTGGTAGGGCTGGGATAGTCTTTTCTAGCGTTACTTGTGCTACGTCTATAAGTTTTCTGCATATAGCAAGCCTCTCCTTTTCTAATTCTCCTTGTGGATAAAGCTTTTCGTGTTGTTCCACATTCGGTCCAGTCTTAATTCTAGCTTGGTAAGCTTTCAGCCACATGTCTAAGTCGTCCGATTTTGGGTCAGCTAGAATTGATCCTAGTTTCTCTATTTCTTGGATAAGCGGTGAAATGGGAACCTCTTCCCGAATCTCTGGTTCTTTATGCTCTTTCTTACTTCTGGTTTGTTTCTTATTGTCTTGAATCTTGTTTTTCATCCATTTATCTTTGAGCTTTTCTCTTCTTTCCTTCCATTTTTTAGCTTTTATGTTCTAGGGACTCTCACGTGGGTCCTCTGAATCCTCTACTATTTGAATTTTGGGACTTATTGTTCTATTGCTCTCTCGTTCTTGTTCTAGTTGTGTTCCTTTTTTTTCTTTCGTTTGAGCTCTTGTAATGACCTTTAAAGACACAGTGTATTCCTTATCACCTCCAGGTGCTTCTATCACTTCAATTACATTAATGCGTGCAGTGTCTTGGACTTTGGTTGGATTCTTAGGGAAATCTCTGAAAAGATGTTCTTTTCCACAATCATTGCAGTATCCTTCCGAAGTCCTAGGAGGTGGTGGATTGTAAGGTCGAGGACATTCTCTAATAAAATGGTCTCCTCCGCATTGTTGGGAGAGATGGTAGGATGCACTCAAGAGATTGAGTTGAAGCTGCTAAACCTGCTTTGCTCCAGCCCTTCTTGCCTCCAGATATGCTTAGTACACTTGATTAGCTTCCAAATGATACCAAGAAAGCATATATGTACTTTGCAATTGATATGTGTAATGATCAAATCAAAACACACTACTTGAGACTTCAGAAATTCTAGAAAACTTGCTATTTCTGTAATGACACCTACTCAGTCTTTTACTCAGTGTGACCAGCATACTTACAATTGATCTAATTCCTTCTGGACATATTAAATTAGCTTATCAAGCTATCATTTGCAAGTAAAATGAGAAGAAATGATAAACTACTCACTGAGAAATCACTTTAGCAAAATTGTAGTTACCCCCGATATTTTAGGAACTCTGCAGACACAGACCAGTGTGCACTTCGAGCGAGATTTCTCCGAGATGGCTAATCCAATTGACTTGAAACTTTGTAGGTGTATAGTAGACTTTGAGCTGAATCCAATGTGCTTTGAATCACTTGATTTGGTTCAGTAGATCCTGAGATATGCTCCTCAGAAGTTGACAGACTTGGAGATGATGACACAGAGAAAACAGAGATTATAAATGTGTATACTTCTATTGATTAATGTAGTTGTACAATCTCATTAGCATGACAAGCATAGCTAAATGAGGTGTTGTGGTGTAGGCTATGAAGTAGCACTAACACACACTGAGTTACAATAATAAAATGCCTCGGGGAGTGAGCTGAAGTGAGTGACGCCCCCGCGACTTTTTTACTTCATCTTTTATAGAGGTTTAGTGATCATTTGAATTTGAAATTCAAATCTAAGCTCCCTAGAATCTCTCCTCTAAAATTAGGGAGATATTCTCTCCAATTACTCCATCCAAATTCCACGACTCTAGTCAAGTAGGTGTGATCATTTTACATGCCAAGTCATTTAGACTTTTACAAGAGATAAAATGGTAATAACACATAGGCAAGTGTTCCTATGGTTCTAGCTTCTCATAGTGATATCCTTCAAGGGTTCCAAGCTAATCTTCCAAGGTTCCAAGCCAAGTGTGAAGGCTTGAAATGCACCAACAGCTCCCCCTCAAGCCAAGCACTTTGGCTTAGGTCTTCATCTTTAGTCTTCAATCACATCCTGCAATCCAATCATGGATTTGAATCTGCATAGCTTGTTTCCATCCAATGCTTTAGTGAGTAAATCTGCACATTGCATATTAGTAGACACATAAGTCAATTGAATCTCTTTGCTAAGCAACTTCTCTCTCACATAGTGGTAATGAACCTCTATGTGCTTGGTTCTAGCATGATATATTGGATTAGCTGCAAGGTGAAGAGAGCTAGTGTTATCTCCAAAGATAATTGGAGGTCTAGTGTATAGACCTAACTCTGTATATAAAAGCTTCAACCAGATAGCTTCTTGAGTGGCATTGGCAAGCCCTCTATACTCTGCTTCAGTGGATGACAATGCCACTGTAGGTTGTTTCTTGGCTGACCAAGAAATAGGCTTATCTCCTGCAAAACAAATGTATCTTGATGTGCTTCTCCTATCATCCTTGCAACATGCCCAATCTGCATCTGAATATACTTTGATGTCAATATCTGATGTATAAAGAAAGTACAAACCATGGTTCTGAGTTCCCTTCAAATACTTCAAGATCTTCTTTACTTCCTCTAGGTGAGGTACCCTTGGTTTGTGCATGAATTGACTAAGCACACTAACTCCATATGCTATGTCAATTCTTGTCAAGGTAGCATAATTCAAACTACCTACCATGCTTTGATATCCTGTGATGTCTTGGACTTCTTCCCCTTCATGAGCACTTAGCTTTAGGTTGACTTCCATTGGAGTAGTTGAGACTTTAGCATCCTGCAAGCCAAACTTCTTGACCATATCCTGTACATACTTCTTTTGAGTGATATATATACCTGAGTTGGTGTAGACTAACTCAAGACCTAAAAATTACTTCAATAATCCAAGATCATTAATCTTGAATTCCTTCATCATCTGTCCTTTGATGTGTCTAATCCCATTGACATCATTGCCTGTAATGATGATGTCATCAACATAAACACACAAGTAGATTACCTCTCTTCTACTTCTCTTTATGAACAGAGAAGTGTCTGCTTTACTCATCACAAATCCTTGGTCTTGGAGATAGGTTGTCAACCTGTAATTCCATGCTCTAGGTGCCTGTTTCAATCCATATAGAGCCTTCTTCAATTTACAAACATAATTTACCTTCTTGGGATCTTCATAGCCAGGTGGTTGTGACATGTAGACTTCTTCAGATATCCATCCATTCAAGAAAGCATTCTTGACATCTAATTGGTACATGTTCCAATTCTTGGATGCAGCTACACTCACCAATATTCTGATAGTTGGCATCTTAGCCACAGGAGAAAATGTCTCCTCATAATCAATGCCTTGGGTTTGTGCAAAACCCTTGGCAACCAACCTAGCTTTGTACCTGTTTATTGTTCCATCAGAATTCCTCTTTAGCTTGTAGATCCACCTGGATCCTATCACCTTCATAGAGTCCTTCTTGGGTACCAAGTCCCAAGTATCACTCTCCTTGAGAGCTTCCATTTCTTCATCCATAGATCCTTTCCATTCTGGTTTGGTGATTGCTTCTTCATAGGTACCTGGTTCTTCATTCAACAAATCCTTTGCAAGATATACATAATGTTTAGTTACAAGTGATGTGTCATACCCAAATCTGATTGGTTTCTTTTTTTCTCTCTGAGATCTCCTCATTGCTTGAGTTGAGGATTCTGGTGTATCCTCTAGCTTCTTCATCTTCATCTTTCCTTTGGACTTCCATGCCTTGAATTCCTCAAGGTTTATTGTATCATCATCATCTGAGCTTGATTCATCTTTCTAGATTGGTTCCTCCCTGGTGAGCTTTGGGAAATCCTCTTCCATATCATAGGGTAGACTAACCTTCCTGCATTCATTCTCATACCAAGAGTCATTCTCATCAAAGATGACATCTCTGCTTACCTTGAAGCCTTTGTTTGTTGGGTTGTAGAATCTGTATCCCTTTTGGTTCAAATCATAACCAATGAAGATACATTTTTCAGCTTTAGGGTCTAGCTTTCCCCTTACCTGTGAGGGAATATGCACATATGCTACACAACCAAAGATTTTGCAATGATCCAGAGAAGGTCTCTTACCATGCCAAGCTTCATATGGTGTCATGCCATCAAGTGATTTGGATGGCAACCTATTGATGAGATAGGTGGTAGTAGATACACTTTCTGCCCAAAGATAATTTGGCAATTTCTTTTCATTTAGCATAGACCTAGCTGTTTCTACAATGAGTCTATTCCTTCTTTCAGCTACTCCATTTTGCTCAGGTGAGTACCTTGTAGTTATTTCCCTTTTGATGCCTCTTTCCTGCAAGAAGTCTTCAAACTCATTTGAGAAGTATTCTCCTCCTCCATCTGACCTTAGCCTCTTCAAGTTTCTTCTTGTTTGGTTTTCAACAAGTGCAAGATACCTCTTGAAACAATTAAACACTTCATCTTTATGCTTCATAAAGTATAAAATGGTCCACCTGCTATAGTCGTCAATAAAGGACACATAATACCTTGAACCTGAAATGGAAGGGTCCTTGCTAGGTCCCCAAACATCTGTGTGCACCAAGTCTAGGTAGTCTTCATGCATGAAACCTTTCCTTGAATATGGCAATCTGTGAGACTTACCAAACTGACATGCTCCACACTTGTAAATCATGTGTTGCTTGGATACATTAGGTATCCCAAGCACACATTGATCCCTGCACATTTGCTTTAGGGTTCTTTCACCTATGTGCCCTAACCTCTTGTGCCATATTTCTAACTCTGAAAGTGTTTGATCCTTGTAATTATATAAAGCAATGTTCTTGGTGTCTTCTAGCTCAAAAGTAAACAATCTACCTGATTTTTCTCCCTTGGCTATCCTTCTGAATCCATATCTTGGGTCCTCCACATATGCTCCATGTTGTGTGAATCTGACCTGCAAACCTTTCTCCACAATCTGACCAACACTCATTAGATTCTTGGTGATGGTTGGTACATAGAGTACCCTGCTCAATAGATTCTGGTTACCATCACATGTCTTTACATTTCCAATCTTTACAACAGAGTGTTTAGTATCATCACCTGTCTGTACATGATGTTTGCCCTTGGGTTCTTCCAAATCAGAGAGTAGTGCCACATTGCCAGCTACATGGTTAGAATATCCTGAGTCAATATAAAATAAATGATCATCATTTGTACCTGCCTTGGAGGTCATATTCATGATCAATAGAGAGTCATCTTGCTCCTCTGTGTAATTGTTGTAATCCCTTCTATTTCTGAATCCACCTTGGTAGTTACCATTGTGGTTGTGGTTGTAATTGTTGTTGTATCCATTGTAGCCTTGGTGTTGGTTGAATCTGCCTCTACCTTGAGAGTATCCACCTCTTGAGTAGCCTCTTCCTCTCTGATTCTTGTAGTTCTTGTAGCATTCATCTGTGGTATGATTGGACAGTCCACAAATGTTGCATGGTGATGAGTTGTAGGGTCTCCCCCTACCTGACTTACCTCCTCTGCCTCTTCCTCTTGAAGATCTACCTCTCCCTGCATAATTCGCTTGGGAGGTAGAGCCTTCTTCTTCCTGCTTCTTCCCTTTACTTTTATCCTTAACTTTCTTATCAGTATATAGAGCAGAGGGGTTGTTACCTTTTGAATGATCTCCTGCCTTTGTAAACTTTGCTTCATGTGTGAATAGTTGGCCCATGAGTGTTGTGAGATCTGGGGTATGCATGTCCATGTAGAGGTCCATTGCAGTGGTGAAGCTTTCCCACTTATCATCTGCCTTGAGTCCATTTGTTACTTGCCTGACTATTTGCTCCTCTTCAATCTCCTCTCCAATGCTTGCTAATTGGTCTACCACATCTTTAATCTTTGTCACATACTCTGAGACTGATTGCTTGGGCTGCTTCCTAAGGGTTGTGAATTCAATCCACAGTTGATTCTTCCTGGCCCTTGTGTTGGAAGAGAAATATGTTGACAAGGTTTCCCAAGTCTCTTGGGAAGTCTTACAGTTCCTTATATGTGGTAAAAGGAAATCAGATATAGAGTTAAGAAGGTAAGACCTTGCCAAAGCATCCTTTGCACACCATTGGTTGAGTCTCTCTTGTTCATCATTGGTGGGTAGTCCTCTAGCTTTGAATGAGGGCAATTCCTCATCTCCTGATATGAATCCAAACAAGATTCTTCCTTGTAGATAGGTCTTCATCCTTAGAGACCAAGCTTGGTAATTGTTCCTGTCCAATTTGTCAATGAATGAAGGAAAACCATCTCCCATGTTTACCTTATTTGCTCTGATACCACTGTTGGGAGAGATGGTAGGATGCACTCAAGAGATTGAGTTGAAGCTGCTAAACCTGCTTTGCTCTAGCCCTCCTTGCCTCCAGATATGCTTAGTACACTTGATTAGCTTCCAAATGATACCAAGAAAGCATATATGTACTTTGCATTTGATATGTGTAATGATCAAATCAAAACAGACTACTTGAGACTTCAGAAATTCTAGAAAACTTGCTATTTCTGTAATGACACCTGCTCAGTCTTTTACTGAGTGTGACCAGCACACTTACAATTGATCTCATTACTTCTGGACATATTAAATTAGCTTATCAAGCTATCATTTGCAAGTGGAATGAGAAGAAATGATAAACTACTCACTGCGAAATCACTTTAGCAAAATTGTAGTTACCCCCGATATTTTAGGAACTCTGCAGACACAGACCATTGTGTACTTCGAGCAAGCTTTCTCCGAGATGGCTAATCCAATTGACTTGAAACTTTGTAGGTGTATAGTAGACTTTGAGCTGAATCCAATGTGCTTTGAATCACTTGATTTGGCTCAGTAGATCCTGAGATATGCTCCTCAGAAGTTGACAGACTTGGAGATGATGACACAGAGAAAACAGAGATTATAAATGTGTATACTTCTATTGATTAATGTAGTTGTACAATCTCATTAGCATGACAAGCATAGCTAAATGAGGTGTTGTGGTGTAGGCTATGAAGTAGCACTAACACACACTGAGTTACAATAATAAAATGCCTCGGGGAGTGAGCTAAAGTGAGTGACACACCCGTGACTTTTTTACTTCATCTTTTATAGAGGTTTAGTGATCATTTGAATTTGAAATTCAAATCTAAGCTCCCTAGAATCTCTCCTCTAAAAGTAGGGAGATATTCTCTCCAATTACTCCATCCGAATTCCACGACTCTAGTCAAGTAGGTGTGATCATTTTACATGCCAAGTCATTTAGACTTTTACAAGAGATAAAATGGTAATAACACATAGGCAAGTGTTCCTATGGTTCTAGCTTCTCATAGTGATATCCTTCAAGGGTTCCAAGCTAATCTTCCAAGGTTCCAAGCCAAGTGTGAAGGCTTGAAATGCACCAACACACATCTATAACATGGTCCTCTCGGCACAACCGATCTAATGGGTGGTCTTCCTGGTTGTTGTGCTTTAAGTGCAGTATACATTAAAGTTGCTACCTCCGTTCCATAAGCGTGATCATAACCTTCATATCCATCATAAGTCGAATCATATGCTGGTTTGTACTCTAATATGTTGGCTTCGTAGGGATAGTAACCTTCTGAGGTAGCTCATATCCAGGGTTTGTTGATTCTACAGTGGTCATCGTTGAGGCTGGCACTATGGATCTTTCCAAATTTTCTTCTGGCTAGGCATACTTTAACAGTACCACTTGTTGTGGTTGTGACAATTGTGGTCCTAACACTAGTTGGGGTGGTGGATATGGTACTTGCTCGTATGGCCTCGGTGCTCCTGCTGGTGTTGGGTAGGGATTGTACTTGGGCATCTCTCTGCCTGGCTCTCTAGGTGGATATCCATATGGTCGGTACTAAGGTGGTTGTAAAGGTCCTACCTGCCTATTGAATGGACAACTTTCCATGGTGTGGTTGGTGTATTTTTGTTCTATGTGGCAATTCAAGGCAGTTCCTTGATGAAGTTGTCTGTTGTAAGGATATGTCTGAGGTATACCAGTTGCTCCTCACACACACGTGTGTAGGGTGATCTCCTCCACATAGACTACATCTTCATAGCATAGGCACTCTTAAGGCTAGGTGTTGGTAATTTCTCTATCCTTGGACTCCCAGTTTCTTTGCTACCAGCTCTACTAATTCCTCCACATTACTGGAGTTGGAAGTAATAGTACTCCGCGAGTCCTCTGATTTAGTGGGGCTGGGCATGCTCTTGAGATCCTCAGCTAGATTGTCCTCTAGGTCAATACACTCTTGAAGAAACTCACTTAGGGTTTGTAACCTCTTCACGTAAACTAGTGTTCTTAGGGTTCCATTTGTGAGTCGATCAAAAAATAATGAAATCATTTTTTGTTGAGTGGATCTCTCTGCAGTTAGACATCTATCAACATACTGGTTGAATCTTCTAGCAGCCATTTTCACAGTTTCATTAGAGTTCTGTTTAAAGCTATGGATTATAGACGAAGAATTGTGTTTAATCCCTCTCTTAGTGAATTCCCCAATGAATTCTTGAAAAAATTGCTCCATATTTCCAAATTGGTTGGGGTCTAATGGCTGGAACCAAGTCAGAGCCATTCCTGTGAGGGTGAGTCTGAAAGACTCACACTACACGAAGAAGTCGTCTACTTGTTCCACTATTAGAACTTGTTTAAATTCAGCAATGTGATCATAAGGTTCTCCCAATCCGTCGTAATGATTCCTTATGCATTTGGCCACCTGCATATGCCTCAATCTTCTCATTGGTTCTGGCGGTCTAGGCATTACAAGGAAGGCAGGAACTACTCGTCTAAGTGGGGGTATTCCATGTTGTACTCCTATTGGTGGTCGTGGTCTTACCGGTGGTTGGTATTGATTACCTACTCTAGTGTGGGTCTGATTGTGAGCTTGCACTCGTGGAGTCACAAATTGCACATGAGTACGGTTTGGGACACTCTGTTGGCTCGTTTGTCCTGACATGGTGTGCTCTACCTCTTGTTGGGTTCCAAAGGGGTTCTAAGAGGTGATTGCATGCTCTCTTTGAGGGAATACACGCAAACCCATGTATTTCAGTTGAGCCCTGTCTATGGCATCAACCAACCAATATCTTCTCTGATTTTTATCTAGGTATGTTATTCTAGTCTCGTCTTCTGGATCCTTTAACTCATAAAATGTCATCGGGATTTCTTCTCTTCCTTGGGCCGGTGAGTCTGTTTGAAGCAACAAGTCCATTCCATGGATCAAATATACTTCCAATAGGTAGTCGTCTTGAGGTATCAAGTCTCCTCTCAAGACTCGCGTCACTTGGGACTTGCCTCTAGGAGTAGTCACTAACTCCTCGGGGTTTGGTCTCCATGAGTTTTCTCGTCCCACTAGCTCTCCCCTTTCATTGATCAAATCTGGGAACTCTGTCACTTTGTATATGTGACCTGTCTTGTCCATGTATGTTCCTCCCTCATACTTAACAGTCGGTCTGGGCACAATTGTTGCATCCATTGAAGTCACCATCCGAGCCACAGATCTGTTTAAGCTATCCAGGTAGATGGGAATCTTTTGGGCATTAGTAGAAACATAATGTAGGGAAGTGCGATACTCTCCTTCTATCATGGTCATGAAGTTTCTATTTGGAGCGGGACCCTGCATGTCTTCTAAAGCCATGGGTATCTCCTCCTCCGAGTCACTAAAGGTGTCTGAATAGACGGAGCCGTGACTGACATGAGCGGCACTTCCAACAGAAGATATGACACTTCTACGGCTAGTTAGCACCCTTCTTGACCTCAAGTTCATTCACCCTCTTGGAGCTCTCTAGGTCTTTGAAACTCTCCCTAAGTGGCTCTCAAAAAGCCTCGCGTTTGCCCTTCAAAAAAGCTTTAAATGCTCTGGCCCATATCACTTTTGGCGATACTGCTTTAGGTGATACCAAACCATCCACAATACGATACCACACAAGCTCACGATATGATACCTGAAGACTAGACGATACGATACTGTCGCAACAGGCGATACGATACTACTGTTGGGCACGATACGATACTGGCTATCCTGGAGATATGATACCTCCAGAGTAGACGATACGATACCAAGCCTTGTCACAATACGATACCTATGGGTTGCACGATACAATACCAAAAAATTGGGTGATACGATACTTATGCTCTAGCCGATACGATACCAGGTACTTTCGTGATACGATACTCGAAATCAAGACGATACGATACCACGTTTTGGACGACACGATACCAAAATGGTATCGTGATACGACACCGGAATGAGGGATGATACAATACTTAGGGCTGTACGATACAATACTACTGCAGGTGGTGATACGATACCACCGACCTGAGCGATACGATACTAGATGCTTTGGCCATATGATACCAGAGTAGGGGACGATACGATACTAGCAGTTATGTGATACGATACCACATAACAACACGATACGATATCACTACAAGTGGCAATACGATACCACATAACAGCACAATATGATATGACTGCAAGTGGTGATACGATACCACCGACTTGAGCGATACGATACTAGTATGGTATCGCGATAGTAAACTAGACGGCACGATATGATACCACAAGTGGACCGCGATATGATACCACTTTGGTAAAGTGCAATCACGATACCAACGCGACGATACGATACCATAAGTTGTATCACGATACCAAGGCTGGTAGTCAACGATACGATACTTCGACGAGTATCGCGATATAAGGAAATTTTTCGTATTGCGATACCAAAAACTCAACCGATCGCGATACTCAAGCCAAAATATCTCCAAATTCAAAAATTTTTGTTGCTCCTTACTCTTCTCTCAGCCCTCTTCACTCCTAGCCTAAGCACAAAAAACACTCTGTCCCTCCCTGCGATACTGGTTGTGCAAATAATCACGTTTTTGTGCCCTTATAAAGTGTTTTTGTCAGTGAAATCTTATGGAGTCTTATCTCTGTGATGTCTGGCTTGCACCTTGGACTCAATATCTAGCTTTGATAGCCTAGAAAGCAGGATACCAAGTCCACGATACTGATCGCTGCTCTCTAACGATACTACCTCTCTGACTAGTGAGAAATGAACTAAAATTTTTGGTTTTTATACTTTTTGGTGACAGAAACTGAACTACACCAAATTGTCAAATTTTTTGGGATTTTCCTTGGTGATCTTGGCTTACTCCTACTTTACTCCTCTTCTCCTCTTCTCCTTACCTAACCCTAACCTAAAAACTCATTACACACACCTCCAGGATATGAAGTAACAAGTGCTGAAGTGGTTGACTACTTGCCACTAAACGAATTCACTTCTACAAGTACGATTTCATCACTCTCAAGCTATAACTATCACAAAGGCACCTTGGCTGAGTGTTCCCCAGCAACGGTGCCAAAAACATATGTACCTAAGTCAAGAAGACTTTAGGACTTGTGCCAAAGAGACTAAACCTCATTTGCCACACAAGTGCGTGTAGTGGGAAATTGACACACGCTTATTTGTCAATCCGATCAAACGACCTAAGCAAGTGTATGAGGAAATGTGCACACATGATGGAAAATGAAGTGTTTCAGCTTATATGCATGAGAAAAAACTAATCCACCTCTCTAACTCACTGAAATACTGAAAGTGTCTGTCGCGATACCACATTACAACAATTTTCAGTAAATCGAGGATTTCTCCTAGCTCGGAACTCTGAATATAGTCAATAGTGGACTCTTTTCAAAGCTCTCGACGAGACGCATCTATTGGAGTGGTTTCACTCGATTTTGACAACTATGCTTCAAGTTATGACCAAAATAGTGAGTACCGGGAAACACCCACACTCACTCCACAACTCCTACAAGCTCACACACACACTACAGTAGCTCAAAAACAGTGGGGAGGGGTAGATAACAGTCCTACACACACATTTCAAGCATTACACACACATAGAAGATCAAAGAGAATATGAAAATCTGCATGAAAGAAGCAACTTCGAAAATCAGGAGCTATCCTTCTTCACAATGGCAAAAAGTCTCTACAAAGAGTCACAAAGTGACTTATATACATGTGCCCTAAATTTGATCCTTTCACACAAGAGACCGGCACTTTATTACAAAAAAGGTGGATTTACTTACAAGAGATATGTTACAATGAGTTGGGATTATGCATCTAGAGGACTCCTCTAGTGCATTTACTTGGCTTGAGGGAATTTCATAGGATTTCGAAGAAGAAAAATATGCCCCTTAATTTGAAAATTTTGGGGCTCTCCTTTCTCATGCCACATGTTCATATACCTTTACAAGAAAAGCCAAACTTTTCTCTTTAAGAGAAATATCAACAACTTCTAAAAACATGTTTCCTTTTGGACATATAACCATGACATTAATCAATGGTTTCTTTTGACAACTTGTCCATCCATCCAATGCTATTGTGCATCCATACATGGGTACATAATCAAGTATTGTTTGCTTTAAAATAGCTTCAATACTTTTTTTCACTTTATCCACATACTCTGTTCGCATTTTGTTATAATGTGGCATGGCAAAACCTTTTCGTGCAGTTGACATCAAAGCATCTTTGAAAATGGGATTACAAATAACATTGAAAGGAATCCCACATGCTAAGAATTCTTGAGTCCATTTAAGATGAAGCTCGAGACAATCTTGCTCTTCAAACGCTACATGTATAGTATTTTGTGATTTATTGCAGACAAAGCATGGTGACAAAGTATTAGATCCACCATTTTTACTACATTCACCAACTCCACTCTTTTTTGATGTAGTTGGAGAAAATGGAGTACATGTATCTTGGCTATTCTCAAAAACAGTTTGGGAGACTTGAGTAGAAATATCTTGATGATCCTCTACTATCATCGACGCATCTGCTCGTTCTTGCTCTACACTTGGGCTACTTCGAAAGTGTTGTGAACTACTCATGGTTTTGAATCTTTTTGATGTGATACCTTGAGATTTACATTTGTTTGCATAACTTGCAAAATGTACCCATATATCACTATCTAGATTAGAGCATCCTGCCACATTATTACCTGTACTAAAGAGATGCTCTATCATTCGAGTTGCATTTCCTACATAACGATGCCCACAACATTTGAATTGTATTGTGGATATTGTTTTACCCTCTTGATGAACAATCACATATGACCATTCTTTTTCCTTTCCCACAGTGCTTGCAAATTGCTTTATGAAGACTATACCTACAAAAAAAAACAATATAAATCAATATCAAACAAGATATTTCGATCGACGTTGAGTCAAACGATTACAATAGACTTTAATTCTCAATCATACATCCATATACAAATTATAATTACACATACTATTGTGAAGTAAAAATCATTGTTGAGTTAAACAATCACAATAGATTTTAATTTTCATTCATACACACATATACATTTACACATACATATACTTACACATAATATTGTGAAATACGAATCAATATTAAGTCAAACAATCATAATATTTTTTAAATTCTTGATCATGTGCACATACACTTACACATACTATTGTGAAGTAAGAATCAATATTGAGTCAAACAATCAAATTAGATTTTTCATTCACAATTATACACTCATATGCATACACATACTCATACACACACATACATATAATATTATGAAGTAAAAATCATTATTGAGTCAAACATAATCTACCTACATCTTTCAATAATAAATTTACTGTATCACAATAGATTTTAAATTCTTAATGATATGCATATACACTTACACATATCCTGATGAAGTAAGAATCAATGATGTATCAGACAATAACAATAGATTTTAAATTCCTAATCATATGCACATACATTTACACATATTATTGTGAAGTAAGAATCAATATTGAGTCAAACAATCACAATAGTTTAAATTATTTAATCTCTATAGCAAAAAATTATACCTTGTTCTCTCTACGACACTTTATGTTCGTAAAGAACAAAGTAGCTTATATGAAAAATGAGAAAGAACCTCTACAACACTTTAAGTTCGTAAAGAACAAAGTAGCTTTTATGAAAACATGAGTATAGTTCAACTACTTTATAAAATATTATTCGATCAAATATTTTTCGAGCGAAAATTTTTTGGATTGAAAGCTTTTCGATCATAATCACTTTCAATAAAAAAATTATCGATCGAAAATGTTAGAGTCAAATTTTCGTGAAAAAACTATTTTGGCGTGTCCGAATAAGCTGACATGTCACCGAATAATTCGGTCGAATAATAAGAGCTTTCTGTAAAATTCCATATTTTTATCAAAAATGTTGAGAAGCTATCTCATCCAAGAATTCTATGGGAGCATTCTAGCATGGTGTAAACGTCAAAAAAGGCCTATCCATAAATGCAAGAGGACTCTTTGCAAATCATTTGGAGGGGATCCTCCCATAGCTCTATGGTTGGGCGTTGTTAGGCCTTTAAACCATGTCTGGGACCACTTGGGGTATTGAAATAGTGTTTATTGACTCATATTACTTAATTTTGTGCACCCAAATGGTTCAAGTAGAAACCATATGGAGATTCTTGTGCCTGAGTCATTGTAATGCACAAAATATGCTTCATACATCCATGTGATGAGCCCATATTTCTTATAATGTGCCTACATGGAAAAGGAAGACAAAAGAAAAGGACTACAACAAAAAAAATAAAATTTGCAAGCCCTTCTCCAGCCTTTCTATGGTAGGGATTCTTTTGGCTCCCTATGCCACAGATAGCACATTTAGTGTGATATACATACAAATCATGGGTGAAAATGCTTCATGTGACTAAAACGATCTACAAAACCTTGAAATATGATATACACATAATAATTTCTAGAGACAATGAGAAATATAATTGAGTAGTGTATTGTTTCATTAATTTATTCTGTTACATCATTTGGCTTTGAGATTCTCAAAGAGTCTCTTTGAGCACTCTTAAGCCATACATAGGTTGTAAGTAAAAAAAGAGTTTCCTATATCATCACTATTTTTCACCCCTATCCCTAGAGATATACCGATTTGATCTAATACTTTTTGCAAAAGTTGGAATTAAGAAGAAAAACTTGGTCCCCTATGTAATGGTTGTTAAACGAAAAAAAAAAATACTCAAGGCCTTTAGAAACCATGTCATGAAGTGCCCTTGAGGACTATAAACTTTATGGATAAATATAAAATGTCATTTCAAAGAAGTTTCCCAATGTAGATTGCAAGTAAATTTGATCTAATACTTTTTGCAAAAGTTGGAATTAAGAAGAAAAACTTGGTCCCCTATGTCATGGTTGTTAACGAAAAAAAAATACTCAAGGCCTTTAGAAAGCATGTCATGAAGTGCCCTTGAGGACTATAAACTCTATGGATAAATATAAAATGTCATTTCAAAGAAGTTTCCCAATGTAGATTGCAAGTAAAGATCTTCCGCTCCACTCCTCGCTACAAACTTCATAGCTTCAATCACCTCCTACATGATGTCATGAGATTAGTGTCTACATGAGGTCGTAAGAATGAATGACATCGATTGGAAATACTTACATCTTGAACTTGTATTTCTCTTCTCCTATCTCTCAAAGATGTAACTTAGTTCTAGAGTGGGACATCCCATTCTACTCAAAAGAATAGCCTTTCTTATGCATTAATGAATTCTTCACTAGTGATTTGTTGATGTTCACTTGTATGTCATCACAAACTAATTTTATTGTGTATGTGATTGAGTCAAGGAATGGAAAACACTTCATCTTCAATAGTTCAAAGCCATTATCTATAAGGAAATCTAAGATGGTATAAGATAAAATTAGGTATTCATGGAGTCATAGCCCAATGCCATTTTAAATTCATGCAAAAATAAATATTCTTATCCCTTGATAAGAGCCAATGAGAAATATTATAATTCCAACTTTGACATAGTCCTAGCTTTCTAGGGGTGAATGGTTTAAATGCTTCTTCCAACTTCTTATCCATAACATGAGGATAAGTTGTTTCGATTGAATCTCTTTCTAATAAGATATTGGGTGGCTCTTGGGTGGTTACCTTTTACTATGAGCAAAGCTACTTGTTACAAGATGAGGGATGTAATGAGAAGTCAAATATGGTTCTTCATTCACAATGAAAATGGTGGTATTAATGAAAAATGGGTATTTTTCACTCATTATTCATCTCCTATTTAATTTTATAATTAAGGCATCCTCTCATTGAGGAGATGCCTTGATTTCTCTACAATTGTTTGGAATCGTTTTAAACCCTTCTCAAATGACTCAACACCTTTCTGAATGTGGAGGACAAGATCACAAGGAACCCATTTTCCAATATGGTGGGATATCAATAGAGAAACACCAATATGAACATCCATATATTCAAGTAGCTCTTGCAAGGTATCTAAGGTCCTCTACACACTATCATGGAGATTAGAAAGTTTGGAGGGAGGACCACATAAGCCTTGTTGAACTTTGTAATCAGAATTCTCCAAGAATTTCATAAAACTTTGGCATGTGGTCTTGGAAGTCACAAAAGTGGAATCCATAGCTTATATGCATAAAATCAAGTGACTTATTGCTTTCTCATTCATGGTAAATGTTGATATATCTAGGTAGTGATGTGTCTGAACTTGCTAGGATCGTTGGGGCACTATTTTTTTCTTTAGGAGGTTTTTCCCTAGCTTGTATATACACCTATTGCCCTAATGGGCTACTTATCTTTGATGTCTAACTCCAACAATTGGCATTAGAGTAGGTTTTTGCTTCATCTGAGGCATTATTGACACTCCTCCACTTACAGTCTCAAATTTGCATGTAATTTGGGAAGCATACTAAGGGTGTTTCAGAGATCAAAACAACTTCACTATGTGGTGTCAAAATCGTGATCTGAGCCCATTTCGACCTCCAAATGCACTATCACAGTGCTTGTGTAGGCTATTTTGTCTTTTTGTGCCAAAGGTATATACCAATTTTGGTTCCCAAGTATAAGCGTCTCAAAGTCTACTACAAGTTTAGTAGAATTCATATGGACAGTTCTATTCAACTTTTTTAGATACAATCAATTTTCTACATCAAGGTATATTAGTCACCTGCCATGGCTGAAAGCAGTGATGTATTCCATATGTTGGTTGTTGAGGATAAGTTGGATGGAACTAACTACCCGTTATGGGGGTATATGATGTGACATGTATTGGTTGCAAAAGCACTATGGCACATTGTGCAGGGTGTTGAAAAACGTCATATCACACCTGCAACTGTTACAATTGCAGGTACTAAAGCTGATGTAGATGGTGTCAAAGATGATGATATTCTACATATTCTTGTTTGTGCTGTGATTTTTGCTGCACCTACTGCAGAGAAAATTTGTTGGGATGGCAGAGATGCCGAGACACATGCATTGATAGCTGTGTCTATGAATGGTGCCATTATTCCTTGTATATGCCCTTGAAGAACAACTAAGGATGCTTGGGATACACTTATCACATTGTACCAAGCTAGGAATGAGGCTCTTGTTGCTTACCTCCAAAAACAGTTGGAGAGTGAGCATATGAATGAAGGCGATTCTATGG
Organism: Ceratopteris richardii; assembly: GCA_020310875.1. NCBI lineage: Eukaryota > Viridiplantae > Streptophyta > Polypodiopsida > Polypodiales > Pteridaceae > Ceratopteris > Ceratopteris richardii. The sequence continues at coordinate 94,892,132 of CM035442.1, read as the reverse complement.
ATAATTTTCTGACAAAGATCAAGGATTTGAAAGAATAGTTGATTTCTAGTGATGAGCTTATACCAGATAGCTCACTTGTGCAGACCGTTTTGCATGGTCTTCCTGATTCATATCAGAGTTTTGCTTCTACTCTTCAATTGATGATGAAAGGCAATCCAAATTCCTTATCCTTTGAGGAGTTAGTTCTTGTTTTGTTGCAAGAAGATCAGTCTAGGCAAAATAGGTCTATTATGCGTGTTGTAGATCAAGATTTCTTGGCTAGTCAGAAGGGCAAAGGAAAATGGAGCTCTTCTACTAGTAAGCAGATATCTGCTAATGCTGCACATTCGAAGAAGGAAGATAAAGATGAGAAGAAATAAAAAAAGTAGAAAATCTTTTGCAAGGACTGTAAAGGGAAGGATCATATCATAAAGAACTATCCAAAACTGGCTGCAAAAGAGGTAGAGAAAAAGGAGGCTAGAATGTTTTTTGCAAAGGCGTCTACACCAAAAATAGAGTCTCTTAATCTTGTATAGGATGAAGAATGAGTGTTTACTACTGTTTGTAGTTTTGACCCATCTTCTCATGAGTAGTGCATGTCTGCAATAGGCTCAGATGCTCGGTACTTTGATAGTGGGGTGACCAAACATATTACCTCGCAGTGCAGTTTCTTCTCTTCACTCGAGCCTGCCCCTACATGGAATACTATTACATGTGCCAACAACTCCTCTTATCTTGTTATGGGAGTTGGTAAGATCATTTTGAATACTGATGATGGTAGTTCTTTCACTTTCTCAGATGCTTTGCTTGTGCCAAGGACGAAGAATAATCTGTTATCAGTTTTTGTAGTAGCCAAGATTGGCTTGGTTGTGAAATTTATTGATCACAGATGTACAATTCATGATCTATCAAATGGTGATGTTATTATTGCTTCTGGCATTTTATGTCGCGGGCTGTATAAGCTCATAGACTATGAAAGATCTGTAAATGATTTGGTATGTGCAGTACATCATTCTCAAGCTATGTCGGATGCAAAGCTTTGGCATGCATGCCTTGGTCATCTGAATTCTACTAGTTTGCTACGCCTAAAGAAATTTGAAATGGTGTCCTCTTTGCCTAAACTTGAGGCACCCAGAAAACATGTTTGTGAAGGTTGTATTTTGGGCAAAATGCAGCGTTCCGCCTTTCCATAAGATGGTTCAGTTCGGGCTACTCCAAAATTGCAGCTTGTACATAGTGATGTCTATGGTCCTATATAGACACCTTCTTTTGGAAATTATCTTTACTTTGTAACTTGCATCGTTGATTTTTCTAGGCATGCATGGGTATAGCGATTGAAGCAAAGTCGAAAGTGTTCATGTGCTTCAAATAGTTTTTGGTTTTGGCTGAAAATCTTTCAACATGTAAAATGGGCACCTCCATTCTGATCGAGGGGGGAAATATATGTCTTCTAATTTTAACGCATTTTTGGTTGAACGTAGGATAAAACACTAGTGTACAGTGCCATACACACCTCAACAGAATGGAGTTGCTAAACAAAAGAACATGTCACTCATGGAGATGGCAAGATGTATCATCAAGAGTCAGGCTTTACCACATAGTTTCTGGCTTGAGGCTATCATGTGTGCAACATATGTACTTGATAGGTGTCCCACTAAAGTGTTGTAGTCTATCACTCCAGATGAGGCTCGGCATGATCGCAAGCCATCTGTTGCTAATCTTCTTGATGAGAAGGATAATACTCTACATGCTGATTCTACTGATGATAAAGAGGAATTACCGAAAATGGATATTAGTCCATCAATAGATGATGTCATTCATGAGAACATACATGTGTTAATATGCACATATGTGTGTTTCATGTGTATGTATGTGTGTGCATGTGTATGATATATGTATACATGTGTTAGTATGCACACATGTATGCATGCATATGCATTTGTGTAATATATACAAGTGTGTTGATAATTGTGTATGCATTTATAAGTATACATGTGTGCATGTAGACATGTATATGTGATGTGTATATATGTTTATGTGTATATGTGTAAATGTATACATGTAAATATGTATGCATGTATATGTATAAATGTGTGCATATAGGCATATATGTGTGATGCATATGTATCTACTCCATCATTTTTTATTTATGTATGTGTATCTACATGATGTGTATGTATCTTTATATGTATTATGATCCTCGTTGATTCGAGTAGCTATAGATAGAGGCATAAGGTTGGCAGTAGAGACATCTCTCTAGTAGGTGGTCGGAGGAATAGATGCAATGTGTACATATACTTCAAGCATATGGTTAAAAGGCTCAATTAGGGTTTTTGAAGTAGGGTTTCTAAATTAGGATATATATATATATATATATATATATATATATATATATATATATATATATATATATATAATGTGTGTATGCATGTGTGTGTATATATGTATGTATATATGTATGTGTATGCATATGTGAGTATGTGTATGTGTCTATGTGTGTATTCATTATATGTGTGTATCTGCATGCATGGGTATGCGTGTGTGTAAATGTGCATGTATGTGTGTGTATGTGTAAATGTGCAGGTATGTGTGTGTGTGTGTAAGTGTGCATGTATGTGTGTGTATGGATGTGTATGTGTGTGTATGTGTGTATGTGTACCTCTACTTGCACTCCTTTGTCTCTCTCATATACATACATACATACATAAACACACATGCATATCCACATATATAAACATAGACACATACACATTTATGCATGTGACTTGATGTGCATGTACGTTTGTGTATATATGTGTGTGTATATAAATATGTGTATAAATATACATGTAAATATATGTGTATATAGATGTGTATATTATATATATATATATATATATATATATATATATATATATATATATATATATATATATATATATATATATATATATATATATATATATATATATATATATATATATATATATATAATTGCACATATAAATATAAAAAATAAAAAGCAATAATTGGCTTTGACGGGTGGTTGACGTTGATGAATTTGTTGTAAGTGAAGTGTTTTGGTGATAGATTGGAGCTCCTTTTTAGCATCATGCGCGAAAGAGATAGCTTCATACAAGGTTGTAGGTCAGAGGGTATAGAGCTTTGCTTGGTTTCCCATCCAAGCCATCTTCATATTTTTGTTGCAAACTTGCTTCAGGAACCTGCTCAAGTGAACAAAGTAATAAAAGGCATTGCCAAAAACATTCAGTATAAATGGATACATTATCTTCTTCTCTCCATCCAAAAGTTTTCCATGCATGCCACCCATGTAGGTGGAACTGGGAAGGAAGGAAAGACTCCTTAACTTTTTCCTAAAATGCATCCCACGTAGTAGGTCGGTTGGTACTATTCCGTAAAACATTCCACCATAGTTGAGCTCTTCCTACCAAATAATTGGTAGCAAACTTGACTTTCTCACTCTCTGAATAAGACTCATCAGAGTAGAAATCGTTGAATTGAGAGAGCCATGATAGGACAAATTGGCCATCCTTTCGTCCATCGAATCTGGAGAATTGGAAGTTCTTAGCACCTATCTTGGAAGTTGCACCTTCTTCTTGTGCAGTGATAATCGCTTTTACCACTCGGATTAAGCTATGATCATCACTTTCTACTTGGTGGAGCTTAGCATCGCATTCTTGTACAAAATATTGAGTTGCTTGAAGTTCTTGTCGCATAAGCTCTAATTGTTGCTCGAGTGAGACTCTAGGTAAAGGTGAATTGCCAAAATCCTCCATTGTTGTAGGGTCCATATCTAGAAAAACAAATCCCTCTTTCAAACTATTCTGGATTCTCAATCTAATAGATTAACTAAAAATCTTGTTCGGAGAGCTTTCCAACGATATATTATATGTTAAAATCCGAGTTATATAGTGAAAGTTATGCTCTTTTTGTGTTGCACTCACGTAGGAAAATCGACGGGCGCTTCCACATGTGTGAGCTTAACTTGGGAATTTTAAAAGGAAGAGGGAGGTGAAAGTTGATGTAAATTTCACAAAAGGGAGATAGAGTGATAACTCAAAGAGATGGAGTAGTGGTTAAAGTACTTCCCTTGTAAGTACGAGGTTGTGGGTTCAAATCCTCCTACCTTAGGGAATCTAAAACTCTCTATTGCCACTTAGCATTAACTCGCGCATAGCCAACGGCCGCCAAGGGAGTCTTGGGTGCCAATGTTGCCAATGTATTGCCTAAGTTATTGCCTAAGTAATTGCCTAAGTTATTGCCTAAGTTCTTTGCCTTAGTCGACGGCTTGGAGTAAGCCACATGTGTAAATGCAGGTATGAACTGGTTATGGATCTGGAACTAAAACAGAGACAGAGACAGAAGCAGAAGTAGAAGTAGAAGCAAAAACGGACACGGATGCGGATGCGGACTCGGATTCAGATCGCGAACAGAGAATGCAAACTATCCCCTCGGCAAACAATCTCCTCCGGAGTGAGACGTGTCAGGCTCTGATACCACTGTTAATAGGATCTTTAGTGCACACACATACACAGAGGCAGAAAGAAGACGAAACAAGAATTAGAAACAGAGAGACAATCAACACGATAATGGGTGCAATCCCCCCTCTCTTATGGACCAGTCTCTTAGAGTACACGTATTTATAAATTTATTTCTATTACATCTTGAAAATAGAAGTTACATGAGGGCCGTCGCTTTTAGAAGTGTCTTTTTATGTAAAACTACTTTATTTACAAAAGGCGTCGCTTTCTAAAGCGAACCACTACTTTTACAACAAGATAAACCTAAATATAACTATTCTAGAAGTCTTCAATTTAGTCTTCGAATTTATTTATATATGCGCATCCACTTGTATCCACACCCTCATGCTTCTTCACTTGCTAGATCAAACACAACCACATTAAAACCTTTTGGACATTTAAAACATTAGAAATCCATTTAACCTTCCATGATTCCATAATATACAACAAACATAGTCTTGCGGTAAGACCATGATCAAGCACTATCACATTATCATGATGGTACACTTTCACATCATCGCAGTGGCACTCTGTAGAGACAATCACGACGGAATCAAATAGTGACACGACAATACCCTTTGATAGGCAATCGTGATGGAGAAAAGAAGGCAGACACAATGAGAGTTAAGAAGCGGATTGTCACGCGAGCAAATAAGAGAAAGGCTGTCACAAGAGTTAAGGAGCTCATAAGTCAGAAGGGCTCTCTCTCTCAAAAGTAAAAGCGTAGCAGCGACGGAGATGTGTTCTCCTTACATCAACAGCGTGTCCCATAGAGCAACAACAACAACACCAAAGCTTCTTGCACACTGCTTCGAGTCATAGATGTTATGAGTTTCACATGTTAGATAGTGGTTGAAGCCATTGCGACAGATGTTTAATTAACGTTGTTCGTTGTCCGTCAACAACAGCAATATAAGACAGAGATGTGAGGCTGTGCGGCTGACAATGGAGAAGACAGTGCTCTTGAAGATAGCTCCGACACTCAGAGTCTCCAATCATTTGCAGTGTTCGACACTCAGAGTCTCCAATCGTTTGTGTGACACACAGAGTCCGGTCGATTGCGACACACGGTGTGTCTATCGCGATTCGGAGTGTCTATCGCAACAGTCAAGGGTCTTATCGTGAGAGTCGAGGCTTGTCTATCGTGCCAGCTGGTACACGTGGCATCTGTGTCGTTGCAAAGGATTTGTCTATTGTGTTGCTCTCTATCTGTTGCAGAGATCAATGGTCTATCATGAAATCCAACTTTCCCAGTGTCGCAGCCCCAAACCATCTATCACGCAAGGTTCAACTATCGTCCCTCACCATCTAATGGGGAGCAGTTAAATCTTGGGAACAATGTCACTCGTGAAGCTTTTCCTTAGAAAGCAATATCAAAACCTTAAAAGGAGCGCTAAAAGGACTTCGAAGCTCAGCTATGAGATTATTTGAGAGGGAAAGGGGCCTTCACATTTTGGCATGATAAAAGTAAACTGTCTAAAGTAAATGCCCTCTTTAAACAGATAGTTGCTTTGTGACTCCTTTTTATTTCTTATTTTTTCAAGGCCTATTTCTCTAATGTCGAACTTTATTCCTTCACTGATCTTGAGCAACGTGGACCCCCCCAGAGTTCCAATGCCCCCTCGAGATGGATTCTGTCCCATCTATCGTCGACCCTCCGGTGGTATCTTTGTGTAAAGATTCTATGCTGGCAAAGCAAGAAGAAGTCATGAAAACTTGTCTAATCGATCAAGTATTCGGCCCTAGGCCACCTCTAGAGAGTGTGAGAACTTGGATGCATAAGGAGTGGTTCCCGCTTGGCCAAATTGTATGAAAATGTCGATTCCTATCGGTGAATCACCTGCTTCTAGTGTTTGAGAATGAAGAGATGGCCTTCCAAGCCCTGCAAGCCGATTCCCGACAAGTGGGTCGGTCCACCTTTTGCCTATTTAAGTGGACCCTAGACTTAGTTCCAAAGAGGTCAAAGCCTCTTTGTTACCCGCTTTGGGTAGAGCTTCCCAATCTATCGTACTTTTTGTATGGATTTCTTTGAGAAATCGTTTCACCGATCGGTCGCCCGATGGCCTCAAGAGAGGATGTTGGGGGGTTAATCTACGATGGAGCTGAACATGCTTTCAAAGCAATATGGCACCCACAAATCTGTGTTGAAACAGACCTAAACAAGGTCCTTCCCTCAAAAATCTCCATAAACTATGGAGATGGTAAGATTTGGACACAAGAGGTTACTTACAAGAATTTGCCAAATGCGTGCTTCCATTGCGAGCAACAAGGTCATAGGATCAAAAATTGCCCCTTGAAGCAAAGTACCAATAAAGACAAGCTTAAACCAGATGAGACCCATGATCCTTTCCCTCAAGTTGACACTCGAGGTCATCCCCATCCAACGGAGGAAGATGAGGGAACTCACGTTGCTAAGACGGATTCAGAAGGATTCACTGAAGTAAAATGCAGGAGGAAAGTTAGCCCTCGAAGAGCAACAATAAGGAATGCAACCACAATTTCTCCTTCGAATAACATGTATTATAACCTAGAAAAGGAGATTATTGAGGTCGACTTCCAAGGGGATAACCATCATGCAGAAGACCCCACTAATAATACCCTTCGGTGCTCTATCAGCAAAGAAGACAACCAAGAAGGTTACACCATGAGTAAAGAGGAAGGCTTCACTATTAGCAATGAGGACAACCCGGACAGTGATAGCTCCTTCCTTGGTCCTACTCTTCTGGTTTGCATTCCAAGCTTACCGCAACAAAAGTCAAAGCTTAAAGGAAAACAACCATCGGGCATGCCCTATAAGAGGCCCCTCAAGAGTAGGATCCTAAGCCAAGAAGCTGGGAGGAAAAAAGAAGATAACAAGAAGAAAAAAGATCGGGTTCCTCCCCTCAAAGACGGCAACCATCATTAATGAAATTCACATCGCTAAACATCGGGGGTTTGTCTGACCCGTCAAGAGCGCCGATTCTTGGCATGTGGTTCAAAGACAAGTGCCTCAACCCCGACTTTATCTGCTTACAAGAGATTAAAATTGACGGAGAGGATCTCTAGAAACAACCTAAATGCATTTCTCCAAACCACCTTTGGTTCTCCACTTTACACCCTAGAGGGACAAGGGGTGCTGCGATTGGTATTATTCACTCCTTGTTTAGTAGTGTGACTTTGACTTTTGAAGGTCGATATCATCGTTGGATTGCTGCCTCTATTGTGTTCCCTACTCAGTTCACTGTGGTCTCAATTTATGCCCTGAATGGAGAAGCGGATAGAATTGATACTTGGGCTTCGCTTGTCCCCCTCTCACACAATGTTTTGATCTATGGGGACTTCAACATGGTTGAGTGCCTTGAGGACCGATGGAATAAGAAGGAAAAAATTATTGACAGCCAAGAGAAAGAGATATGGGATAAAATCAAGCTCCATCTCAACCTAGTCGAGGTGAAAGACATGAAGGGGTTCTCCTGGTCAAATCTACAATCGGGGGACTCTTTGAGGAAAGCAAGACTTGACAGATGTTACATCAACCAAAACACCATCCTCTAGTGGGCTATTCCTTCAATTTCCCAACACATGGTCCTGACGATCTCGGACCACTACCCAATTACTTTGTCTTTTAAACCAATTCCCATGCTTCAGAAAGCTCCTTGGTTTCATGCTTGTGAGATGTCATTTTCTCTCCCCTCTATCCACCAATAAATTTCTGTAGTGTGGGCAGAAGCCTTTGCCTACTGTAATGAACCAGCTAAGTGCTGGAGAAGCGTGGTGGAAAAGACTTGAAAAATTCTGATCAAGACTCAGAAGGCTATAAGAGATATCCAGAAAAAAAAAAGAAGAGAAACAGTGTACTAGAGGCTCTCATGGCTTGAAGAAGAGGTGAACAAAGGTAACTTACAATGCCAACAAGGTCTTTTGAAAATGAGGGGAAGACTAAGACTAGAGGAGGAGGTTCAAAGGAAAAATCTTCAAAGTTTCTTCAAAGATTGGTGGGCGGGGAAGGTCGACAAACCATCGAAAGAGATGTGTAACATCCTCAAAAGGAAACAAGCTAGGGAATCCATCCCCTTCTTGGTCGATAACAATGGAACCGAATGTAGCACAAAAGTTGAGAATAGATCGATCATCCTCGAGCACTTTACCCATCCACTCGGGGTCTCGACACCTCTTTCCCCACACAGGTATGACTCCATGGCAACCATCTCAAGGGTTGCTCAATCTAGAATCCCAAAAAACATGATTTCTCTATTGGATGCTTATATTTTCAAGAATGAAATTATCCGGGTTATTGATGCACTTCCCAATGGGAAAAGTCTGGGTCCTGATGGCCTTACCAATGAGTTTTTCAAGTCCTTCAAACATGAGGTGGCCACCACACTGTCTGGTGTGGAAAGAGGCTCTCTCCTTCGGCGCTCTCCCTGAGTGTCTTAATAATGGCATCATAAAGCTAATCCACAAAAGGGGAGATAAGAGCAAAATTGAAAACTGGCGACCGATTACCATGCTCCAAACTGGATGCAAGATAATTGCAAAAGTTATCGCCAGCAGAATCTCTTGTCATTTAAAGTCATGGCTTTGTGAGGACCAAAAAGGTTTTATCAAAAGGAGATCTATACTTGAAGCAATTGTCGATATTTGGGAAGGCCTTGCATTAGCTGAGGAGTCAGCACAAGATCTGGTATTCATTAAGATCGACTTCCACAAAGCGTATGAGAGATTGGAATGGGACTTCATTCTTCAATCATTGAAAGACCTTGGATGCAGCCAAAAGTTCACGAAGATGGTTTCCACTCTTCTCGGAAATGCTTCAGCTAGAATAAACATCAACGATAAGCTCTCTGAGCCCATACGTTTAAAAAGATCAATCAAGCAAGGTTGCCCTTTGGCTCCATTACTCTTCGCTATCACCTCAAATGGGATCAATCACCTATTAAAGCATCACATGGACGCTAGCAATCTCAAGGGTCTTTCACTACCTCTAAATCACGGCCAAATGATTGCGAGACTCTTTGTCGATGACATGAATGCCTTTGTGCATAACGATAGGAAAAACATTGAGATATTTTGGAGTTGCCTCGACACCTTTTGTGTGGTGTCAGGTTCAAAAATCAACCAGCTAAAACTGCCTTTAGAGCAATCAGCGGACGTATGCCCCAATTGTTGTTAAGTCAGGGGTGTCAAGTTATCCCTAGAGGTCAAGTCTTCCATGTCCTCGGCATTCCGATGGGATTCGACATCTCAATGGACCAACGATGGAACTGGGTGCTATCCAAGCTGGATAGCAAATTAAATCATTGGAAAGGTATGCATGTCAACTTGGCAGGGCATGCTATGGTTGTCAACACATTTATGTTGCCTACAACTATTTACTTTATCTTGTGTTGGAGACCTAAGGAGAAATACTTCACTAATTGAGATCCAAAAGTTCGTTCTCATGTGGCAAATCTTGCATAAAGGTATCTGGTTCAATGCAAGGTCCAAGAAAATCTGTGGTGTGCCGCCATGGTGCAAGCGTTGCCATCGATGCATCAAAGATTTAATTCACTTGTTCTTCGATTGCCCCAAGTCCCATGTTATCTGACATCATGTGACACGGCCGGTATTGAGACTCACAAACCAAATCAATTGGCAATAGGCGTTGTTGGGTGAGGCGGTTGGCTACTCATCAAGACTGTGGAATGTCATTAAAGGTGAGATTCTTTGGAAGATTTTGAGGGAGCGATGTGCTATCAATTTTGGCCAAACTCCAAAGGAATGGTCGATTGAGAAATCCATGTTCCTTCTAGGTAAAAGAATCTCTCGAGATAAGAGATCTCCAACATTTAGACATCACTGTATTTATCTCCTCAAAAACAACAAGTTGAAACCCAAATGGGACCCACATGAGGGAGATGATAGATTTATCAGCCTCATTTGTAATGCCCTTTAGCTTGCCACAATCCCCTACATTGTGGGATTTGGGGGGTCCCATGGGCACTAGTCCCATTCACTTGTAACTTTTCTTCTTCTTTTTAATTCAAGTCCGGAGAATAGGCTAAGGCCGAACTTCCTTTTATTAAAAAAAAAATGTAGTCCTGCCAAAATATCAAGGGAGCAGTAGATTGTGCCCTCTAACTAGACTAAAAAAGACTTTAGAAGTATACTTTTTACCACTTTCGATCAAGGCAAATGTAACATATTACCCAAAATACAACCTTTATATTCATGTTTACAAGTTTAGAAAAGAGTATACCAATGTCAAAATATCACAAGCATAGAGAGTACACGAATTAAAAATGATAAAATGTTTAAGCTGGAGTTTTGCATCAGAGATACCCTATAGATCTTGAGGTACACATGCAAAATCATTAATAAACTCACAATGTTCTATGAGCTTAGATAGCTCATCAGTTGGACATTAAAACTTCATTTTGTGAATGGTGACTTACATGAACAAATTTATGTGTTTTAACCCCATGGTTTTGCGCAAGAAGGGCATGACAACAAATTGTGTAGCTTGAAAAAGGCATTATATGGTTTGGAGCAAAAACCTGATGCTTGGTATGAAAAGACATATGCCTACTTGCTAGCACATGTTTTGAGAACAATCTAACTTTGAGTTGTTATACTTTTGTGTACCTACAGTAGCTTTGATGTGAACCTTTTCCCTGTACATGGGCACTTTTTACTCTAATGCTAGATAGAAATTTTTCCCCATGTTAGTACATACATGATTTTAATCATACTTAGGGATATCATTCAACTCTTACTTCAATTTTGTTCATCATCCATAGAGAGAGACATTCTAGCCATCCATCTTCTCTGTGTGTCTTGCTGCATTTGTGCTCCTTATGTATGCTTCTTGTATGCCTTTTGCACTTTTACACACACCCAACACTCATATCAGACATCTTTTCCAAATTCCCTTCATTCTTCTCATTTCACTTGTGTTTGTGTGTTTGCATGTGTGTGTGTGTGTGTTTGAGAGAGAGAGAGAGAGAAATTGTGTGTGCCCTTTTTTGTGTGTTTTGTGAGATTCCTTGTAGGCACCAACATCCTCAATAGATGCAATAAATCTAGCAAGTACAAAACCTCTATGCACAAACCTGGAGGGGTTGGTCTTTGTCCATTGCAAAAGAAAGAATGGTTTTATAAAACAATTTTACACATGTGGAGGACACCACATGGCCCTTTTGCCCAATCATGACACAACCCCAAGGGAATCCTAATGGCCAATACTATACGATAGAGAGGAGATACACTACCACACAACCCAATATTTCTTGTATAATAAGCAAGTGGTTAGGAAAAATTACCCACATCCATATCAACAAAAGGGAAGACATCAAAATCCTTATCAACCACAACAATACTTTAGGCCTCAAAAACTAACCAGCCACTATACCAAGTGCCACAGAGACCTCAACCTGTGCTAGGTTACCAGCTTCCACCACCGCTAATGTTATCCTAGTCATGTATGCATCAATCGAAGAAAACTCGGGTAGATCCTTAGTACTTGCAACCCCTCTAATTTCATAGAGTGATCCAAGTGCACAAAGCTTTGAATCAATGCATGTGGATAGTCCACCAGCCTAATACATGGAATCTCTAGAGCACAATGAGATATATCCTTATGAAAGTCCTAGCAAACCTAGTTGGGAGTCAAAATATTCTAACATAATATATGCAAATCTTAACCCTAGGCCTCAACCTAGGTAGATGAGACCTCACACACCTAGAGGACCTTGCTATAGATGTCCAAGAGATCATTTCATTCGTGATTGTCCAATTCTCACACCTACACAACCCCAATTAGTGACTATTCAAGGCTTTTCTCCTCATTATGGCAAGAAACACCTCTTGAGGGACTACCCTAAGAATCCCACTAACACACAAAAAAATACTCCTATCAATGGACTGGATTGATAGTAGATTCATTGCATCTACCCCCATGCAAGTAATCATTAGAGGTCATGCATTACAACAAAGCCAAGGATTAGGCTAGGAAAAGAGTTTTAAAGTCAATGAAACTCAAAATATGGCTAAGAAGAGGACAAGAACTTGGAAGGATAGTCGTGAGTGGATGAATATATAATGGGCAAAGAAGGTGAGTGAACTTCAGTAAAGCTTAAGGGAGAACAAAGTCAAGCCAAATTAATGGAAATCGCATCTCAAACACACTCGCACACATCATTGCCATCACCATCACCTAATAACAAACAATCCTACGCACCACCACAACCACGCAAAGTGGGATCAATCTTAGTTGATCCTACCCCAGAAGACCTAGAAATGATGCTCAAAGTATATCAAGCTTCAATCCATGAAGGGACAAATGTGAGAGAATTCGATATACGTTACTTGAGAGACAATTTAGAGGTTGAACAAAACTTTGTGGAAAAATAGTAGAAGTGGCTCAAACCATGTATGAGGCCATCCGCCTTTTCAATTCGACCACCTTAACCAAGACACAATTGCACTTTGATGGATTGCTAGAGCAATTGCAAATGGTGATATAAAAATCTAAAAATTTGGATGCCTCACAGGTAAGTAATGGTGAGAACGATAGCATATGAGCACCCCAAAGGAAGCTTATGATCCTGATTTCACTCACCCAAGAATCTCACCCTCTATAAACCAATACTCATATGAGTTTCTAAAAGATATTCAAGAGGAGAAAGGGGTCATTGAGAGTGAGAATCCTCCTCCCATTGGGATAATGTATGACCTACATGATCAATTTCCTCAAGATATTCCTTATATCTATGGAGAGCAAGGAAGATGCACAATCTAGTGATCAATTAGACTTTAAGTCTAGTTCCTTGCAAGAATTACCTCATTCTATAGGCCCATGGGAGTCTACGTCCATACACATGAGAGCCTCCACAGTCATGGTGAGAAATGAGGAATCGATTATACCTAGGAATATCAACGTAGTGAAGAATACCAAAGTGCAATGTTATATCACTTTGGAGCAACTACTCAAAATTTAACAAGAATTGTGGAAACACATAGCTAATCAAGTGGTAGGAATAGCTAAAATCGTTTCCAACGTAGGATCACATAAGAAAATGCTAGAAATATGATTGAATAAGACATGAGATATGAGTGAAGGGGAAGAAGGAAATACCTAGGATTACTTATTAGGGATACATGATGAAAGGAATTTTGGACTCTTGTGCAGTGGTTGTCATTACTTCCACTTCCTTATGGAAGCGTTGGGGCAAGTTAGCACCCATGCTAATGAGAATGTAATGCAAATGGTAGATGGCAACATCAAGAAGCTTTTGGGATTATTGGAAGGCTCACTACCTGTGGTATAGATTTTGATCATACATTTTTTGTATGTAATTTTGGCAAAAATCATGGCTACGAGATGATTTTAGGTAGAACATTTATGAGAAAACGGAAAATAGTGAAGGATTGGAGAATTAGTTCCTTGTACTTGCAACATTTAAGAGTCACCACTAAAGTCAATATCAAAGACTATCCTCATAGATATGTCCCCCCTTGTAGTGGAACCTAATCCATAGAGCCTTTAGTGATATGGATTCACTACATTCCATAAGATCGAGATCATCATGGATGCATGAAGACACCCACTTATGGATGTGTAAAGTTGCAATGGAGGAGAAGAAAAGGGATAAAACTAGAGAAGTAGGTGTTAAGGAGAACCCTACACTTGTGCAAGACCCAACCTATGCTCCCCTAGTGTTCCTAGATGAAGATTTTGAACCCCATGGTTGGGTATACATTTTAACCACCATGGATATAGCGGTTAATGAAGAACACTAGAACCCCCAATATGACAAGGGTGGTTATAAAATTTTAGTTTTTAGGATAGAACCAATCATAAGAGATGTGGTCATTGAAGATTATGAACTTAGTACAAGTACAACTAAGGAGGATAGTGACAAAGACTAAAAGTCTATTATAATGGAGCCTTTCTGCTCACTAAGCTAGTAGAAGAAGAGAGTTCCATTTAAGTCCTAGAAAAATTCAAGAAGTATGAGATAGAAGATCAAAAGGCCATGATCTGAATGCCAAATCCGGAAGCACTCACAAGAGTAGCCTATAATAGCAAGGAAAAAAAAATAAGATTGTGGTAACTATTGAAAACAATGAAGAAATATATACACATACGGGAAATGACTTGGCAAAAGATGAAGAGAAAGAGATGTTGACATTATTAAGAGAATATAGATACATGTTTGCATGGAGTTATAAGGATTTGAAGGAAGTGAACTCGAATATTTACACACATAGAATTCCCATTTCTTTGGAGGCCAAGCCCTCTAAACAAAAACCATACACTTATATTGACAATTAAATAGACAAGATCAAGGAGGAGATAGATTGCATGATAGAAGATAGATTTATCTATTAAATCAAGCACACCGAGTGGGTAGGTTAATAAAGCCACTATGTGAGATAACCATCCACTTCCTATCATGGAATGCCTACTAAAGAGAGTGGCATGCAAGGAAATCTACAACTTTCTTGATGGATTTTCTATCTACAATCAAGTGGCTATTGCCCAAGAGGACCAACCTAAGACAAAATTTGCCACTAAGTGGGGTATATTTTTCATTTCTTGTGATGCCATTTGGGCTCACAAATGCACCTACTACATTTCAAAGGCCTATGTGCAATGTGTTCAAGGCATTCCTACATAGAAATTTAGAGGTCTATGTGGATGATTTATGTTCTTGTTCGACCATTAGGAAAACACATGTTCCATAGTTATGGAAAATCTTTGACAAATGTAGAGAATATAAAGTTTGCGTGAACTTATAAAAATCCTGTTTTGATGGTCAAGAAAGGCAAGATTTTCAGACACATAGTGTCAAAGAATTGCATGCCCTAGTGAGCAACAAATGCTCTAACTAGGACAAACAATTGCATCATACTGTTTGGGCATACCAAGTGGCCTATAAGATAGTACTCTAAACCATTCCCTTTTTGATGGTTCTTGGTCAAAATGCATTGTTGCCACTAGACTTCTTGATAC
This sequence comes from Ceratopteris richardii, assembly GCA_020310875.1. Taxonomy (NCBI): domain Eukaryota; kingdom Viridiplantae; phylum Streptophyta; class Polypodiopsida; order Polypodiales; family Pteridaceae; genus Ceratopteris; species Ceratopteris richardii. The sequence goes on along the minus strand of CM035442.1, from coordinate 94,876,658 downwards.
CTACTTTGATGGTAGCAGAAGAAAATCAATGGACCAATCGTGAGCTTTCTTCTAGAATTTTTGATTTAGAGTGATTAGGAAAAACTTGATTGACAGCTAAGGCTGAGATTTATGCGGCTAAGAAGCAGCAGAAAGCTTACTTTGAAACACACATCAAGGATAAGGGATTGAAGGCAAGAGACTTATTCTTGGTATATTCTCTCAAGCAACATGCCATAAAATTAGAAAATTGTGGCTATGGACCAATCATAATCAATAGAACATCAACTAGTGGAGTTGTCCAATTAGCCACCCTTGAAGTCAATCTACTACAAAGTTATATTAGTGGATGCAAAGTGAAATTTTTTCAAGAATCCCTAACAAAGGAAATTCTTGATCCAGTAAACATTGCAAAGCAATGAAAATAGGAGAAAAAATGGATTAGAGAAGATGCTCAAGTAGAGGCCCTAAAACACATTCGACATATAAAAATGAGACGACAAGGTAGAGATCAAACTAAGCACATTAATCATGGAGCCTTGAGATATCATATGTCTATGTGACAAATAATGAGTGTCACCCCTCATCAAATAATTGGGAGGCATCCTTTTGTGACCCTCAAACTAGGAGAAGGAAAGAATGCAAGGATTGCAAGAGCCTTAATTGAATCAGGTGCAATCACTAGTGTGATTAGACTCTCTTACTATCAAGACCTACAATTGAGCATTACTCCTATTGAGCCTTACCCCATAGGATTTTGAGGCATATAATCCCTTTACATGGGTGAGGTGGAGCTTCCCATCCACCTTCTAGATGTTGTAATAAGTAAGTCTATGATCTAAGGTTCTAGTCGATCCAGTCAGATCTGAAATCAGACTCCGTTTGTTCATCCATATGTGTGACCAAAGATCTCAAGTCTAGACTTACTAGAAGGTCATTTACTCTTGTAACATGAATTAAAGTTGGAGGATTGTTGCATCCTTTGGAGATTCCCAAAGGAAAATGGGAAAGTATTTCTATGGATTTCATTTCTGGATTACCCTGCACTCAGAAAGGCTTTGATTCAGTCTAGGTTGTAGTTGATCAATTGACTAAACTTGCTAAGTTTATTCTAGTCAAGACTACTTATAAGACTCCAGAAGTTGCAAAAATATTTGTAAATCAACTTTATAGACTCTATGGTCTTTTAGTAGACATAGTTTTTGATAGAGATACTCGATTTAAAAGTCATTTTTGGCGATCTATCTTTAGTAAACTTGAAACTAAACTAGGTTTAAGTACAGCTGAACATCTCCAAATGGATGGATAGACAAAGAAAGTCAATCAGATTTTGGAAGACATATTTAGAGCTTATATCACTTCCAAATAGACTAATTCCCACTATCATCCTTTAGTTGAATTTGCATATAACAGTGCCAAGAATTCATCATTTGAATTTAGTCCATTCATGTTGATGTATGGGTTCCAACCTACATCTCCATATGATATAGGACTTCAAAATGAATGAGTTCAAGCACCTCAAGAATTCCTTCAAGATATGATCTTTAAACTTAAGTTACCTAGAGAAAACTTAAAGAAAGCTCAAGATCGTGCAAAGGCTTATGCTGATCCAAAGCGGAGAGATGTTACTTTTCATGTAGGTGATCAAGTTTATCTTCGTATTCCTAAAAGATCGGGAAAGTCCAAGACTATTCAATGTGTCAATTTGTCCCCTAGATATTGCGGTCCTTTTCCAATCACCAAGAAAGTTGGTTTGTGGGCTTATGAATTACAACTTCCAGATGATAGTTGGATTCTTCTAGTACTCCATGTTAGTCGACTTAAGAAGAGTCTGATAGATTTGGATAATCTAGTTGGACATCAGGTTATACTTCCACTTCCAGTAAGTGAAAAAAATCCTGATGAACCTAAAGGGATACTTCGCACCCGAGATAAACGTACAAGAAGTCACATGTATGAAGAATGCTTAGTAAAATGGAAGGATGGAACTAAAGAAGATTCAACATGGGAAAAAGTTTCCACAATCCAATGACATTTTCCAACTTTCCAGTTTTAAGTTGGTCCCAAACTAATGAAGGTTTTCTACTTTCAAGTTTCAAGTCGATAAACCAATCATGTTCTTCAAGTTTAAGAACATGATAAGGTATTTTACTTTCAAGCTCTAAGTAAATAACATGATTGAATGAATGCATGTCCTTCAAGTTATAGAACATGAGGCTCGGGTGTTGCCTACAGTATATAAAACCTACCCAAGAAGGCAGACCCTTGGAGAGAGCTATATATAGAGTCATATGGTTGGGAGTACAGCCATTCATTCATGAGCTATTCCTATGGCTACACTGTTGCAGATGTCCCAATGATAATTAAAGGGCTAGTGTGTCAGGATGATGACCTTGCAGAACCTATTCTCTTGGGTCAAGATTGCATCTATGACCATGCATTCAACATGAACCTAAGAAGTGTACTTCTTCAGGTCTAGGTGAACCAAGAATGCATCATGGTTGAACTAGTGAATCCAACTCTTAAGGAACTACGAAAGGTACTAGCTCTTGGTCCCTCCGGGAGCACACATGAAGGTGAAGCTTATGTTCTTTTCCAAAGCTTTGTGATCAAGATGGATGGTGTTCTCAACAAAAAAGCTAGACACAAAGTGGAACTCCCTTCTTTTCAAAAGATGATCAAGATTAAGCAAGTAAAAGAGACCTTGAGATAGAGAAAGAAGACAGTCGATTCTTTTAGTTAGAGGATGGCTCATAACATGGTGATGCAGAGAATGAAGAAAATTTGGATATGCAAGAGTGAGCAAGCCTCTGCTCCTATCACATGTCTAGAAAGGTGCACCAAAATAGTAAGTCAATCAAAGACTAGAACAATGGAGGACCTCAAGAATTAGCCATGGGGGGCTATGTCTATTTGGATACCAAGGTGGTCGATGAAGGCTAACCCCAATGCTTGACAAATCTACGTGCCTAAGACCTTCTTACATGCATAATTATCCGCACATCAAATTCCAGGCATGAATGAAGACTCACAACCACTCACTTCACCCTCATCAAAGTGAAGATATTTTATCACCTCCATAGCATGACTACTTACACCTAGAGCTACGTGGAAATGGGCACCTAGAATTTCTCAATCTAGGTAGAACTATCTCACAAACCTTTAAAGGTCATTAATAGCAAAAATTGTAATCCCATAAGGGAAGATTGGCAAGTCAAAATTTATATTAAACCACCTAACCCACCCATGTAGACTTGCTCGCACTAAAATAAATGCATTCTAAGTACATTGCACATCTCAAGTAGGCATTTGGGAATTTCTATTAACCTTCACATGATACACCTCATTGATTAACCATTAACTATCAGAAAAATCATATTGGTATTGCAAGGGGAACATGGTCTCACCTCTTCTCTAATGCAATACTAAAGTGATTTTATTCTAGCAGATACATACTTTAGTAGCATTAGTGCCAATGATGGAGCAAGCGTGCATGAGATCTTATGCAAGGTCCGGTCAACACAACCTCAACATAAAAAGTTAACCTATTTTGCATGAACCCATGGAACGGCCAGAGGGTATGCAAAAAGTACATATTATTCCAATCTAGGATTTACCCATGGGCGACACAACAAGAGTCAATAGGAACTCGCATTGCTTTAGTGAAATGGTGGGATGTCTAGGAGAAGATGCATACATATGGGAGGCCAAGATACATTATAACAACACATGGGGAAAGTACCACTTTTTACTAGAGAATTTGAGAAGTTATGAAACTCAATGGACTTATGGACTCCGTGGAAAAAAGTGGGGGTGGTGGAATACTTTGCTACCGAACTACCAAAGCCAAACTCTATGCATTGCTTCTATCTCATCAACTCACTAACCCCCAACAAGGATCATGAAGCTTCAAGCATATTTGTAATTCCATCATTAATGCACGAGAATGAGTTAAAATGCTTTCATCTGACCAATGATTTAGTTGAAGAGGCCCTAGGTATGAGAGGCATGCATATCCTCACAGACAAGGAAGGTTTAGTTTCAATAAATATGAACAAAAATCTCAAGCTAGTCAACATGGTGGACATGACACCTAATATAGTTGTACATCTTAGGATGTGCATGTAGCATTTGGATTCCCAATGCAAGGTAGGCTCACCATGCCACACAAGAAGGTTGTTTTTAGATTATAGTTAGCTGACATGCAGAAGATGCTTTCCATCTTCCACATTGACTTCTTGATCCGATTGACTAGGCATGCAAGATGTGACCATGTAAGTCGGTGTTACATGGCTTCTCGCCTCTCATGAAAATCATCTATCATGGCCTTAAGTACGGCATTCCCATTTAGAGGGTTCTTTCTTGGAAATGAGTACAACACTTCAAGCGTAGGAAATCACTAGCTCCACCATCTAAGAGGATGAGGGTATCAATACCTTGCATTGAACTCAGAGGAGCCACTTTGACTCCTGACAGATCACCTACACTAGATTCGCTTGTATGAACCTTCACACTCATCATACCGAGGTGCAATACAAATGGATCCAATCTAATCTTTCCACCTATGCCATCTGACCTAGAGTGTCTTGGAAGAGTTCCCTTGGCGGAGGTCAATAAGTTAGACTTTGAAATGAATCCTTATGGAGGTAAATCTTGAGTCATGAGAAGAACAAGACGGCACATAGTAGCAACAACAAGAAGAAGAGAAACAAGGAGATGCCATAGAGGCTGAAGAAGAAGATGAAGATGAGGAAGATGAAGAAGACGAGGAAGAGAATGATGAAGAACAACATGATGAACAACAAGATGGTGCAGAAGAAACACTAGCCCTAGCCTTAATAACACAATTACAAAGATCATATGATACCATTTTGGTTGTACAAGAGCGTCATCATCATCTCTTTTAGCATACGAAAAGCTTTAATTGACTAGATTCTTATAGAAGAAGGAGTGGAATAGGCATTGCTTCATCACATGATACAATCCCATATATATTTCTTTCTTGTAATTAGACCTCCATTTTGATTTGCCAAGCAACATAGTTGTGTCTATGAAGCTTCTAAATCATTGATGGAAATTTGTCTCCCATCTTGAAGTTGCTCAAATACCATAGAAAGAAGTTGGAGAAGCTTGGAGAGGGTGAAAACGTGAGTTGCTAAGTGATGAAGGTTGTCTTACAAACAAGGACAAGACCTACCCTAACTCTTTGGATATGTCGAATAGAACTTGTAAGCTTGTGAGTAGTTTAATAAAACTCAAAAGGTACTTTGGAACATCAATAAAAATAAATTAGTACAACACAGATGTAGTTGCACTTTAAGTAGCTCACAAAACCCTTCTATTTCAAGATGGATGCTTTCACCTAGATAGTTACAATTGGAAACTTTCCTTTTAGGGGAAATTCATACATATGTTTGCATTTCTATAATACATAAAAGCCCTAATTTATATTAGACAATTAATGAGAATTGTTCTTAACATTGATTGGGTGTACCCTCAACGTTTTAAGGTTCTCCTGAAGATGACCCTAAGACCTTCAACTAGAGATTTATCTAAATCTACCAAACCAAATGACTTGAAGATTTGTAAACATATAGTAAAAAGTATTGTCTTTCTAGTGATTGCTCACTTGCTCAATTTAGACATCTGTAGAGAGAGAACCAAGCTCTACAAGATGATTGCATATGAGGAAGAAAGAGCATTGAATAGTGAAGAAGAACCAAGATGATCACCAATGTATATGTATTGCTTCAATTATCATCAACTTATATTGTACAAAGTAAAGAGCCATTATATAGACCCTTGAGTAACTTCCCACAACTAATACCACATGGACTTGAATTCAAAATCTCCTGGGGTTTCTTGTTGAGGATTGTTGGAATATCTTCCTACATTATAGGAAAAAGATGGAAGTTGAAGTAATGCCAAATTTTTGGTTCATTGATTGAGAATCAATCTCAACCACTTTAAACTCATGCGTTTTGTGCATTTTACTCTTCCCTTTTACGAAGGTAAATACCTTGAAACTTACAAAATAAGAGATCATTCAAACAATACAAAGAAAGAATGTGCACATAAGTGCTACTTCCAAAGTACATGTATAACACTATCCATATGATAGGTGAAGAGGCAAAGTTAGCATAATGAAAGCTTGGTGACCCAACCCACACAACAAGTACTAATCTAAAATAATGTATCTAAAGCACTTAGCAAGACTAAATATCAAAATTTATACCCACAAGGCGTGCTCCACCCATATATATGCATCTAGGCCAAGGTGATGCATGTCCTTGGACACCTCCAAGTGTCCCTCCAAGTGTTCCTCATGTGGAAACTTGCCTAAGGTCCAACCATATAGTATCATATTGTATAACTTGGATGCTTAATCAAATGCATCTTCTCGTTTCACATACACCCAAAGGTGTCACTTAGAGAAGCTTCCCCCAAGCCTTAGGATGAATTAGTCCTAAGGATAAAACCCTTGAATTGGGAGCTCAATTAATCAAAATATATTAATAATTCAAGGAATAGGCTTGGACACACATTCCCAAGGGTTTCATAATTCCAAGGGTTTTCCAAGGGATATTGGGTCCTTCAATTAATGTCTTTTTCCTCTTCAACCTATAATTATACAACATCTTCCTATTTGCAAATCATTTTTTATGTAATAAAAATCACCTAACTCTAATATTTTAAACTCAGCCCCAAGTTGCTTCTTCAGATGTCTTAGCTCTTGTTCATTTCTTTTAAGAGTAAGGTCATTCACATGTATAAAAATGTATACTATTGTAGTACTTTGCTTTCTCATGAACATGAAATGATCTACCTTGGTTTTTTTATAACTAGATTTGGTACGCTAGGCAACTAGAATTTTGATTCGAGCCTTAAGGGCTTGGTCATTGCCATATGAAGCCTTCCTTATCCTACATACACATTCTATTACTTGAAATCTCAAAATTCCTATGATTTTTTCCATGTACATGAGCTTTCCTAGGCCTCGATCTAGGAATGCATTCTTTACATCTAATATATAGATGTTCCATTGATTACATGTTGTTATAGTTATCAAAGTCCTTATGCATGGCATATTAAAAACAATACTAGAATTCTCTTCATTTTCAATAACATAGATTTGAGCAAATCCTTTTTTAATTAACCTTGTTCAACACCTAGTGGAACCATCTCAGTTCCTAAATGATCATGTAGACCCATTTGTTTCTAATCACCTTCATCTCTAGTCCTGTTCACTAATGTTCATGTCTTGTTGTCTTAAAGGGCCTCTAATTCGTCATTCCAAAATTCCTTCCACTGTTTGGATCTTCTTAAATCTTCCTATAAGGTTAGTTCTTCCTTCTCCATAATTTTATCAATGTATGCAACATGGTTGGTCATGAACAAACCACGTGTTAACCTATTTATGGGATATCTTCATATTTTTAATTTTCTTTCTTTTCTATTAGGGGGTATATGCCTCCCTTTCCTTGGTATTCTAATAACTATGTTTCACTTCTCTCATTTCCCATAATCTACCCTTCATTTTTCCTTTGGCTCAACTTTATCCACATGTTTTTCCCCTTCAATCCCTTTTTTTGTGGATCTACTTGGTCCTTCCATCGCCAAGTTCACTTGAGTTTGGAATAATTTTAAGCCCTCTACTAGATGATAGAAACCTCCTCAAATGATTTTCCAAATTTTATAACTATGCTCCACTCATAATTATTCTTTCTTGTTCTAAATCCTCATCGAGTGTCTTCTTTGATTTATTATCTTCACCTACATGGGCACAATTCAGGCATGTCATGAGAAGATCTTATGGAAATTTGCATTTGTTGATTACTTAGTTCCCTTTGATACATTTTGATAGTGATGTGTGTGAACACACTAGGACCACCGAGGCACAGTTTTCCTTCTTTAGGAGGTCCCCCCACCTGGACTTGAATGTATGTCTATCCACTCACCTTTGTACACTCAGTTGGTAATACATTCTATATTATGTTATGCTCCAAGCTTCTTCTCTTCCTTGTGCTCTTTAATTGCTTCTCTTGACCCCAGAACCCAATAATTGGTATCAAATCAAGTTCCCATTCAAGTAGGACCATCAACAACCCTCCAGTTAGAGTTTCAAAATCATGCAAAAAGTGGTGAGCATACTTGGGGCAATTAGGAGTTCAAAACAGCTTCACTATGTGATATCAAAATTTTGAATTGAGCTCATTTTGGTCTCCAAATGCACTATCAAAATAAGTGTGTAAATGTTTTTCCTCTTGTGTTAAAAATATATATGCATTTCTTTTTTGCCATTACAAGTGCCTCAAAGTTTTCTACAGGTTTAGTAGAGCTTGATAGGGTGTTTCATTTCAGTTTCTTGAGATACAATCAATTTTCCACATCAAGGCATTCAGTCACTAGCCATGGCTAAAAGAAATAAAGTATCTTGTATGTTGGCTATTGAGGATATGTTGGATGGTACTAACTACCTATTCTGGCCTTATATGATGCATCATGTATTGATAGAGAAATGGTTGTGCAATATTGTGTAGGATGTTGAAAAACATCCTACTACACTTGCAAAAAGAGTTATTAAAGGTGATGTAGATGGTGTGATGATCTTGAATTTCTTGGTCAGGTTGTGGTTTCTACTGCATCTAATGCAGAGCAACTTTGTTGGGATGGCAAAAATTCTTAGGCACATGTATTGATAGATTTGTCTATTAAACGTGTCATTATCCCACATGTCCACTCTTACAAGATAGAAAAGGATGCTTGGGGTACACATATAACTTTATACCAAGCAAGAAACGAGGCTCATGTTGCTTGCCTCCAAAAATAGTTGGAGAGTGAGCATATCCAGGAAGGAAATTCTATGGACTTTTTTTTATAAATATCAAAGATTTGAAAGAGAAGTTCATGTTTGCTAATGAAATCTCACCAGATAGTTCACTTATGTAGACTTTCTTAATAGTCTAGCAGATTCATATTATGGTTTTGCTTCTACTTTTTGATAATGATGAAAGATAATCCAAATGCCTTAATATTTGATAATGGTCTTTTATTTGTTGCAAGAAGATTGGTCTAAGTGGAACAATTCAATCACTTGTGTTGTAGATCAAGATTTCTTAGCTAACTAGAAGGGCGAAGGTAAATGAAGCTTATCTACTAGTGAGCTAAAATTCACTAGTGCTACACAATTGAAGAATGAAGACAAAGATGACAAGAAGATAGAAAAGCAAAAATAGTTTTACAAATATTGTAAGGCAAATGATCATATCATAAAGAGTTGTCCTAAACTCATTGCAAAAGAGGCAAAGAAGAAAGAGGCTAGAATGGCTTTTACACAAGCTTTTAAAACCTGAAAAAAATTCTTCTAATCTTTGTAGCTATGAACCATCTTCTCATGAGTAGTGTATGTATCTAGTAGACTATATTTGGTACTTTTCTAATGGAGCAATCGAACATATTAACTTTTAGTTTAGTTTGTTCAGTGAACTTGAACCTACCTCCATAAGAAATACTATCACATGTGCAAAAAAAATCCTCTTATCCTAGAATGGGAGTTAGTAAAATCATTTTTACTACTTTTGACGGAAGTTATTTCACATTCTCAGATGTTTTATATGTACCAAGGATCAAGAAAAATATGTTTTTAATTTCAACATTATTCAAGATTGGCTTGGTTGTCAAATTTGTTCATCACAGATGTACAATTCATGATCTTTCGAATAGTGATGTTATAATTGCCTCTGGCATTTTATGTCATGGGATGTATAATCTCATATACTATATGAAAGATATGAATGCTTCACCATGTGTAGCTCATGATTCTCGGGCTATCTCATGTGCAAAGCTTTTACATGGAAGCTTTGGTCATCTAAAGTTTGCTAGTTTGGTTTGCTTGGAGAAATAAAACATGGAGTTCTCTATAGCCAAACTCCAACCACCTTGTAAATATGTATATGAATGCTATATTTTAAGAAAATAGCAATGTTCATCCTTCCCAAAGGATAATTCATTTTCAGATGCTCATAGATTGTATCTTGTTCATACTGATGTCTATGGTCCTATGTAGATAACTTTATTTAGGAACTACCTTTACTTTGTGACTTTTATTGATGGCTTCTCTAGGCATGCATAGGTGAATACATTGAAAGCAAAGTCCAAAGTGTTTATGTGGTTCAAATAGTTCTTGGTTATGACTAAAACTCTGCCAGCATGTAAATTGGGCACCCTCTATTCTCATTGAGGGGGGAATACATGTCTTTTGATTTTAATGCATTTTTCACTAAACATGGGATAAACCATTAGTGTAAACTATCGCATACACCTTAAAAAATGGATTTGCTAAAAGAAAGATCAGGTCTCTCATGGAAATGGCAAGGATTATGGCTAGAAGTTAGGCTTTACCATATAGCTTTTGGCTTGAGGCTATTATGTATGCAACATATGTACTTAACATGTGTCCCTGAAAGGCATTATTATCGATCATTCCATATCAAGCTTGGCATGATCCTAAGCCATGTATTGTTTATTTGCATGTCTTTGATTGTTTGAAATATGCATGAGTGTTTGAACAACAATATAGGAAATTGAAGGATAAACAAGTAAAATGTATTCATTTTTTTTGTAGAATTCTGAAAGAAAAGGCTATCGTCTGTATCATCCACAATCTAAAATCATTTTGGCTAGTCTTGATGATGTTTTTGTTGAAGATGCTACTCATCTATTACTTTCATGTACCAAGGAGACATCAATTAGTAGGAAGGATGGGTATGTCTTTTTATAGGTGGAAAATTAGTTTTTGGTCCAAATGAGACAGTTTTTCAATGTTTATAAGTTCTACATGTTGATCTAAGACAATTCCATTTCTAGTGCACATTTATATGATCCACTTGTCGATGAGAGGGTTTGACATGAAAGAGGCTACAACTATGGCTCAATGGCTAGTGTAGACATTGAGAGATAGCAAATGAGATGCGCCTTTGTCATATTGTATCCATTCAAGGTCTCATAGTGCTTTCTTGCATTGGATTACTCTGCAATGGTTTCCTCTAGTCTTTGTGATGAGAATGAACCTCTTTCAATTGATGAATCACACAATTTAAAAAATTGGATGGCCACCATGAAGTCAATATACGATGCTATTATGAAGAATGTTACTTGGTCCTTATGTGATTTGCATCCAAGCAAAAATACCATTGGCACTAAATGGGTATACAAGCTGAAATGTAAGCCTCATGGAACAATTGATAGGTATAAGGATAGGCTTGGTGGAAAAGATTATGCTTTAGAGAGGTACATTGATTTTGATGAGACCTTTGTTCACACATGCCGAAAGACCATTGTTCATAGCATTTGTACACTTGCAACTCATCATGGTTGGAATGTACATGAGTTGGACATTAAAACTTCATTTTGTGAATGGTGACTTACATGAACACCTTTTTGTATTTCAACCCCATGGTAGTATAGGAAGGGCATGAAAACAAACTCTGTGGGTTGAAAAAGGCATTATATGTTTTGGAGCAAGAACCTCATGCTTGGTATGAAAACACATATGCCTACTTGCTAGCACATGGTTTTGAAAACTGAGAGTTGTTACACTTATGAGTTCCTCAAGTAGCTTTGATGTGAACCTTTTCCCTATACATGGGCACTATTTACTCTAGTGTTGGCTAGATGTTCTTCCCCATGTTACCACATACATGATTCACTCATAGGAAAATCATTCAGCTCTAACTTCAATTTTTTTCATCTTCAATAAAGAGAGCTATTCTAGCCATCCATCTTCTCTATGTGTCTTGCTTCATTTGGGCTCCTGTTGAGAGTTGAACAAGTTGATGCCTTGTTCACTCAATATAATGCTTTTGGTCTAACACTCAAGAACACAGCCTTGACAACAATGACAATTCAAGAACATTGATAATTCACTGAAGCCTTCATCATTGAGTTCTCTAAGAGTGGTACCAAGCACAATACCTCATCTATGATCCATAGTTTTAAGCAGAATTCTCAAGAGACAGTTAGATTGGCAAGAAGAAGATTTAAGCAGCACCTAGCGTGCTCCCTGATTCCAGAGTTAGCCACTACAACAAGACAAGTAGCACTATTCCTAGATGGCTTAATAAGAGCAAAGTTGCAAATCCTATGTCTATTTAAAGGAACCTAAGACTATTATGCAATGTGTGAGAATGTGCATGGACATTGAGGAAAACTTGGGTCATGAGTTAGAACTTTTCAAAAATCTATAAAGATTCAAATAGTTCTACTAGCTTCACCTCCAAACCGTCTACTTCCATTGATGAAATAGCAAAAATGGTAGCTCAAAAACTAGGAGACTCATGCAAACATATGCCTAGAATGGTTTTACTAGAATGATTCTACACATGGAGAGGATAGCACATGGATAAATGTTTCTCAATCATGGCCCAATCCCAAGGGAACCCTAATGGCCAATATTGTATGATAGAGAGGAGGTACACTACCACACAGCCCAAGATTGTAGGTATAATAAGCAAGTGGTTAGGTAAAATTACCCATATCCATATCAACAATAGGGAAGATATCCAAATCCTTATCAATTGAAACAATATTTTAGGCCTCAATAGCCCTACCAACCACTATACCAAGTGCCACAGAGACCTCAATGTGTGCTAGGTCAAGATCCTCCACCACTCGCTAATGTTATCTGAGTCATGCGTGCATCAACGAAAGAAAGCTTGAGTAGAGCCTTAGTACCTGCAACCCCTCTAATTTCATCGAGTGATCCTAATGCGTACAACTGTGACTCAATGCATGTAGATAGTCCAAGTGCCTACTACATGGACTATCCAGAGCACAATGAGATCTATCGTTATAAAATTCCTAGCAAACCTAGTTGGGAGATAGAATATTCTAACATAAGTATGAAAATCATGACCCTCGGCCTCAACCTATGTAGAGGTGACCTCAAGCACCCGAAGTGCCTTGCTATAGATGTATAAGAGATCACTTCATTCGTGATTGTCCAATTCTAGCACCTGTACAACCGTGACTATCCAAGGTTTTTGTCCTCATTATGGCAAGAAACACCTCTTGAGGGATTTCCCTAGGAATCCCACTAACACACAAAAATTACTCCTATCAAAATGATTGGAATGGTAGTAGATTCTGGTGGAAGTGTGACTACAACTACACCCATGCAAGTAATCATTAGGAAAAGAGGACAAGAGCTTGGAAGGATAGTCATGATTAGATGAATTGATAGTGGACAAAGAAGATGAGTGAACTTGAAGAAAGCCTAAGTTAGGCGAAAAACAAGTTAATGGAAATCGCATCTCAGGCACACTCACACATATCACCACCATCACCATCACCTAATAACAAACAACCCTCCATACCACCACCATCCAAGGTGGGAAGCACAAGGATGAAGTCTTTTCATGCTTCAAAAGGTATTTAGCTGTTGTGGAGAACCAAAAAGGTAAAACATTAAAGAGGCTAAGGTTAGATGGAGGGGGTGAATACTTCTCCCGTGAATTTGATTCTTTCCTTCAAGAAAGGGGAATCAACAGAGAAGTTACTATAAGGTGCACTCCAAAGCAAATGGAGTGGCAGAGAGAAGAAACACGACAATTGTTGAAGTAGCAAGGTCTAAGTTAAATGAAAAACATTTACCTTATTATTTATCGGCTAATGCTATATCCACAACCACCTATTGAATCAACAGGTTGCTTTCAAAGTCACTTGATGGCATGACACCATATGAGGCTTGGAATGGAAGAAGAACAAGCTTGGATCGTTGCAACATATTTGGATGTATTGCTTATGCTCATGTTCCTTCAAAGGTTAGAGGGAAGATTGATCCAAAAGCAAAAAGGTGTGTATTCATTAGATTTGACAACAACCAAAAGGGCTATAGATTATAGAACCCAACCAACAAAGGTTTCATGGTGAGTAGAGATGTAGTGTTTGATGAGAATAGTTCTTGGTATGAAGATTCATGTAGGAGAATGAACTTACCTTATGATCTTGAAGAAGATTTTACAAAGCTTGTCAACGAGAATCCCTAAAGTTGAAAAGCATCATATCTCAGAAGATGATGAAGAATCTTAGATAGAAAAGATCAAAGCATAGAAGTCTAAAGGTAAAGCTAAAGTGCAGGAGCTTGGACAAGAGGAAAAATCATCACATCATGGTCTAAGAAGGTCCATGAGGGAGAAAAGAAAACCGGAGAGGCATGTGTTTGATATTTCTCTAGTTACTAAGCATTCAATCTATATAGCACATGACATAAATCAAGAGGAACCCTCAGCATTTGAGGAAGCCAAGGAGAAATCAGAATGGAAGCATGCAATGGAAGAGGAAATTTAAGCACTTGAGGAAAACAACCCTTGGGAATTGGTTCCCAATACTTCATCAATGAAAGTAATGGGTTCAAGATGGATTTACAAATTAAAGAATAATTCTGATGGTTCCATTAACAAGTATAAGGCAAGGCGTGTGGCAAAGGGCTTTGCACAAACTCAAGGAATTAATTATGAAGAAACTTTCTCTCCTATGGTTTTTCCTATAATTAGAGTTCTACTTAGTATTGCTCCTTCCAAGAATTGGAAGATACTCCAATTGGATGTAAAAAATGTATTTCTTAATGGTTGTTTATGGCACAACTACCTGGTTTTGAGAATCACGTACATCTTGATTATGCATGTAAACTTAATAAAGCTCTGTATGGAATCAAACAAGCTCCAAGAGCTTGGAATCACAAGCTTCTTTCATTTCTTTAGGACAAAGGATTTCAACCTAGCAAGGCAGATCCATCACTTTTTATCAAAAAGAGAAATTTTGAAGTCATCTATTTATGTGTCTATGTGGATGATATTATACTTAAAGGAAATAACGTAAATGGAGTGAAGAAGATCAAGGATCAGATGAGAGAGGAGTTCAAGATAAATGACCTAGGCTCACTTACATACTTCATAGGATTGGAAGTAGCTTATAGAGATCATCGTTTATTCCTTACTCAAAGAAAGCATATTAAAGGCATGTTGACAAAATTCAAGATGCAAGATTGTAAGATTGCAGGCACTCCAATGGAAGTTAATCACAAATTAAACTCACATGAAGGTGAACTCATAGAAGATATCATAGGTTATCAAAGCCTTGTGGGTAGTTTGAACTATGCCACATTGACAAGAGTAGATATATGTTATAATGTGAGTGTGCTAAGTCAATTTATACACACGCCCAGGAAACCTCACATGGATGTTGCCAAGAGGATACTCAGATATCTTAAAGGACCATGAATGAAGGATTACATTACGCTTATGTATCTAATTTAGGTTTAAATTTGTTCTCTAATGCAGATTGGGTTGGCTCCAAGGAAGACAAAAGGAGTACCTCAGGATACCTTACCTTTGTAGGGTCAAAACTTCTTTCATGGTCATCTAAGAAGCAACCTACAATTACTCTCACTTCTACAAAAGCTCAATACAGAGGTATTTCCATAGCTACTTAAGAAGCAATCTCGATGAAGAAACTATTTACAAATCTTGGATTGGAGGTTTGAACTCCAAGTATTTTTGGTGACAACATGAGTTCCATTCACTTGGCACCCAATCAAATTTTCCATGCGAGGACTAAACATATTGAAGTACATTATAACTATGTAAGAGAGATGATTCTCAGCAAGGAAATTCTGCTATCATATGTGTCAACTCATAAACAATGTGCAGACATTCTAACCAAGGCATTAGATGGTACAAAACTCTATAAATTCAAAGCTATGATTGGGTTGCAGGTAATTTTGGATGATTGAAGAACTCAAACTTGACTTGCGGGGAGCTGTTGGAGCATGTACATGACAAGTCTAATTATTAGCTCTCAAATTATAAAGATTATATTATCATTGAAGCAAATGTTGAAGTTATGAAGAGTTCTCTTGTGAACTCACCCTTGTAACTTCTTGAGCATTTACATGATGTAAAAGTTAAAGAATCAAAACTGGTTAAATCCACTTCATGAGTAGGAAAATAATCCAAATTTGTGACTGAATTAGTTGGAGAATCAACCACTAAAAGATAGGGAAGTGATTTAGGTGAGCTTGATTTCAAATTCAAATCTTGGCTCCAACATTCACTATATATACATGACTTTTTTAGTTGCGGTACAAGTCTCCACTTTTAGCAGAGCTTGTTGCCATATGAGAGTTTGATCTCAAGGGCACACACATGTACTTGTAAGTCCATTGTAATTTCCACTCAATATAAATTTGATTTCATGATCACTTATCACCATATCTTCATGCCTATGTAAGTGTACTGGTCACTACCATAGTTCTCTGTTTTTCAACCCGATTGTAGATAGGATTTCTCTTATCATAGTCTATCTTTACCAATGCTTTAATTTGATAATGGTAGCTCTCTAAGTCTACTTCCAAATTACAAAGTTTCATTCCATTTGAATCTATGAACTATGAGTAATATTCATCAGAGCCTCACTGTGTATTCATGTCTCCTGCCTCTTGAAAAGTTGGGTTTACATAGGTGGATTGCTATACAGTCAATCATTTTCAGTGAAATAACTTCCAATAGGTTGCTTTGCTTACTTATTATATAACTTCCAATAGGTTGCTTTGCTTTGCTATACAGTCAATCATTTTCAGTGAAATAACTTCCAATAGGTTGCTTTGCTTACTTATTATATTCCTTTCAAAGCTCTTTGGTCAATTTTGATAAGAGAAAGAGCACTAAGTAAAATATTGAAGGTCATCCTTCAAAAATAGAAAGTCTTACCTAGTTGGCGTTTAGTCAAACTTATCTATTTTGTTTCATCTTTTTGTAAGTGACGTTCCAAGATACATAGGGTGTCTAATAAATCCATTGGAAAGCTAAAAGGGCCCACCACATATCTCTGGAGTTAGTTTGGCTGGTGTAGTGCAAAGATTTTGCAGCACCACTTCATCTTCATCAAGTTTCAATCCATCTCCTCACATAGATGAAGATTTCAAACCCCATGGTTGGGTATAAATTTTAGCCACCATGGATATAGTGGTTAATGAAGAATAGTGGATGCCCCACTGTGAAAAGGATGGTTATGACATTTTAGAAATTTTTAGGATAGAAACAATAATGAGAAATGTGGTCATGGAAGAGTAGGAAATTAGTACTAGTACAAGTAAGGAGGATAGTGATGAAGATGAAGAGTACATTCTAATGGAGCCTTTTTTCTCTTCACAGGAAGAATTCCTTTATTTAATCAGAGCTAGGCCTCAAGAACGTGGACAACATAGAAGAGAAGAGAAAGCTGGAGTGGCAAAGGATAACTAGAATAAGAAAAAGAAAACAAGAAATCTATCACTAAGCCAACAAAAGAAGAGAGTTCCTTTGAATTCCTAGAAAAATCAAGAAGTATGAAATAAAAGATCAAAAGTTCATGATCCAAATGCCTAAATGGGAAGCACTCACAAGAGTAGCCTATGATAACAAGGAGAAAAAAAAGAAGATTTTGTAACTCTTCAAAAGGACGAAGAAAGATGTACGCATATAGGAAATGACTTGGAAGAAGAGGAAGAGAAAGATTTGATCACATTATTAAGAGAATGTAGAGACATGTTTGCATGGAGTTATAAAGATCTGAAGGGAGTAGACTCAAATGTTTTCTCACATAAAATTCCCATGTCTTTAGAGGCCAACTCTTCTAAAAAGAAATTATACACTTATAACAACAATTACATAGCCAAAATCAAGGAGGAGATAGATCTTGTCATAGAAGATAGAGTTATCTATGAAATCAAGCACATCGAGTGGGTATCCCCCATTGTGATTGTGCCCAAAAAGAATGGCAAGCTACACATATGCATTTACTTGAAGAAGGTTAACACAGCCACTATCTGAGACAACTATCTACTTCGTATCATGGAACACCTACTACAACAAGTGGCAGGCAAGGAAGTCCACAGCTTCTTTGATGGATTTTCTATCTACAATCAAGTGGCCATTTCCGTAGATGACTAGCATGAGATGACATTTTCCACTGAGTGGGGTATTTTTGCATTTTGTGTGATCCTATTTGGGCTTTGTGTACCTAAGTCACGAGGTCTTAGGGACTTTTTTCAAAGAGACTAAATCTCATTTGCCACACAAGTGTGTATAGTGGGGGATTGACACACGCTTAATTATCAATCCAAAAAACTGACCTAACCAAGAGTATGCGGACATATGCACACATGATGCAAAGTGAAGTGGTTCAGCTAAAATGCAAGAGAAAATACTAGACTACCTATCTAACTCACTTAATCTCTGAAAGTGTCTGCCGCGATATCACTTACAACAGTAAATACAAATTCAAATGTTTCTCCTAGCTCCAAACTCCGAATATGGACAATAGTGGGTTCGTTTCGAACCTCTGAATGAGACACATCTAAAGATAGCATTTTCACTGAAATTTGAAAGCCGCTCTTCAAGTTATGGCCAAAATAGTGAATGGTGGAAAACACCTTCACTCTCTCCACAACTCGTACTTGCTCACACACACACACACACACACACTACAATGGTTCAAAAGTGATGGGGAGGGGTAAACAACAGTCCTACACACACATTCCAAGCTTCACACACATACTACAAATCATAGAGAAGATGAAAATCTGTAGGAAAGAAGCAAATTCAGAATTTTAGAGCTCTCCTTCTTCTCAATGGCAAAAAGTCTTTATATTGAGCATTTTTACTCTTTGATCTTCTTCTTCTTCTCTTTTTTCTCGATTCCCCATCCACAGATCCCTCCTTCTGAACTCTGTTGTCCCCGACAAGATTTTTGTGGTGACGTGAGTATGTTTGGATAACTTGCTGCTCTCGTTGATTAAGCAGATTTGCATGACATAGCATGAACTCTTTCCATTGGTTGGACTTTACCCTGTCATCTGGTGCCTGTTGATGATCACCAAAGAAACTTAACTCATAGGCCACCAGTCTTGCATTAAGATTCAAAGATATTTTTGAAAAAATTTCTAAATCTAATTCAAAAAAGCCTTTGAAAAACACCTCTTCAAAACTCTGCATGTAAGTACTTGGCAAAAAAATTAGCCTTGAGTATATAGCCATAAGTGTTTATCTGCTAGGTATAGTTGATAGATAAAAAATGAGGGCGTCTGATCCCTGATTAATGTCGATGAAGTTCAAAAAAGTATATTGGGTATGCTGGAACACTTTGATGACCGTAAGTAACATGCTCAAAATCTTTTTAGCCATTTTGATAGCTCAATCTGGTACAGTTGCATATCGATCAATCCAAAATTCCATGGTCTTAACCATGTATTCTTCGGTCGGTAGATAGTTATGTGGTGGACTCGACAATAATGGATAGTTGAGCCACTGTTTATTTATGTTTCCCTGGCACTGTCCTTCCCAAAATTGCATCCAGGAGTGTCTTCTGGGTACCGGGAAAAAAGATGGGTTTACTTGAAGAATGTATGGTGATGATTCCCTCTGTACCCGTAGAGTAGAATTCTTCTCCAAAAATTTTCTCCTCCATATCGGATCCGCTTGGTCAAATTCCTCTTGTGTGTAGGTGAATGTTTGCATGCTAAACTTGAGGTTGCTATCTGGATCTCGTCTTTATGCATTGTCATGTTTGCTCTTTAAGTAGTCCATATGGTACATTGAAGGGCCTCATTACCTGTTCCAGATTTTTGATTTCAATGCTTGCTTCCTTCATGACCTTGATTACTTGATCTTCAAAATATTCAGTAAGCTTGGACACCACTAGTGCCCGCTCATGTCAGCTTAGTTCTGCAATATCTCGAGTATGTCATTCAATGTTGGTCTCCATTTCCTCCCTTATCGATGAATGATGTTGGTCTCCTCATTAGCTGCTCTGGAGTGTGGAACTACTGGTGTCCCCTCTGTTATCTTCTGTGCTAGTTGATCCTGTAATTGCTTGATTAATTCATCTTTGTCTTGAATTTCTTCGGTGGCTTTCAAAATTTTTTCTTTGTTTTTGAGGAGCTCCTCTCCTATGATAGCGAGTTGATCAACATCTTCTTTGCATTGTACTATATACCAGTTTTGTGTTGCCTTCCACTTCTTTCTCAGTTCCGGAGTGTCATCCATATACCTTTTCTCCCATTCCGTGGTGATGGCTTGCTCCTCCTTGAGCTGATCTTTATAGTTTTCTATCTTCTCTTCCAATTCTTTTGTGTCTTTCTCTATCACTTCATGGGCTTCTATTGGTTGATTGCATACAAGGGCAGTCATCAGCTCCTTGTTCCTATTTCGTAGGTTATCTCCTTCGTCCATGTATACTTTGATTTGCAATTCAAGGATTTTGCTTCTGGCATTCATTCATGTTTTGTCAGCTTCACTAGCCTCATATTTGCGCTATAGTTCTTTCAATTGTTCTTTTAGCTTCTCATTTTCCGTTTCTAGTGAGTTGCATTGATGCTTGGTTTCTTGGACTTCTGCCTCTTTTTCTACCATTATCTTTTGTGCTTGAATCAACTGAGCAGATAGATTCTCTCGTATCCCTTGGAACTAATTCTTTTCCCTCATTGATTTGTCATAATTAGCATCAGCCTCAAGCATTAGTCGTTGAGTGTCCATAGCAGTCTGGATCATCTGTTGGACTACTGGCTTGAGCTGAGCGACATCCACATTTAACCATGTCTTGGGAATACTTGTAACTTCCCCTATTCGTACATCCTTTCCTTGCTCCACGTGTATGGTCTGGTTATGAGGTTGACTTATTTGAAGTTGTTCTTCGTGTTCTGTTCTTTTCTCTTCCTTAGTAACAGTCTTTGTGGCACTCCCTTGAAATGTGACATCCATTGGGGAGGGTTCTGCCACTACCCTTATTGGTGTAAAGGGTTCTGATTCTTCAACTGTATTTTCCACTTTTTCTTCCTTGGGGTTCTTGAATAGAACCTCTCCCACAAGCAGAGTCTCTTAGATTTGAGTATTAGATGCTTCATTCAATTTGATAATATGTACCTTTTCTTGGGAAGCTTCCTTCCTTGTCGTGTCCTTGCTAGTTTATTTACGTTTGATTTTCCTTCATTCCTTCCATGTCTACATCCTCGTTCACTTGATTTAACTCCTCCCATTGTCCATCATCCTTGGAATAACTCCAAATATCCACATTTAGCATCGAGCTTTCCGGTTCTTCTTGTGCATCTGATGATGAGCTTGAGTTTATTAATCCCAATTCCTTGTATCTGTGGACTTTAGTCAACCTCTTTCTGTGTTACGAGTCTTGGTGTGCTTGTTGGTAGTGGTGCCCTTGCACTAATAGATTTATCTGTCCTTCAGGATACTAATGGGTATTTCCAGTGCTCTTGTCAATTCTTCTTCGATAATGGGTGGATTTTCTTCAAGTCTCATTCTTGGAAGTGTGTGCACCCTCTTTGTAGCTAGAACTTCAGCTTTTTCTTGCATCATTTCCCTTAGCCTCCTGGTACCTCTCATTCTAGGTTGGGAGCTTGTTTTGCTTCCTCTATGATCTTGACTCCTTTCTTCTTTCTGGGAACTGTCGCAATCTTGGCATATTTGGCCATTGCTTTCGATGATGGCATCTCTTGCAAATGCTCTCTAATGCCCAAGGCATGATATATCAATATAGTCAAGCCAACACTTCCATTTAAAAAATTCTTGTGATTCCACTGCTTCTTTTCCTCGAATAGTCTTTCTTGTATGTATGGAGTCATATTGACTTGACTTCCAATTTGTTTTATAGCATGTGACAACATTTGAACAATGATCTTTTGTGGAGCAGTGTATCTATGCATGTTGGGAAAACAAAAGTGTTGGTGGATGAGTCTTACGTCCTCTTCAATATCAATGAACTCCTATTCAGGAAAAATGGGAATTACACAAGATTTTGACACAACACTTTGTGTCCCAATGTTTTACGTTTTGACTCATTCACACATAGAACATGTTATTATCTCTTGATTAGAGTAAATTAAATTGATAATTTATTATTAAGGATAATTTTATTGTAACTTGGGTATCAAGGTTCAACTAAAAATTAAGAAAGTAACATAGTAAGTAATATAAATGGGACTTGAATAATTCCCAAATTTCTTGAATAGGCCTTAATGTGATTAATGTCATTGAATGTTTGGGTCTTTGATCCTTGACTTTCCTCCTTCAATATCGTGTTCCCATCCTTCTCCCACCCAAAAGCTTCCTTGATTAGGTCATGTGTGAATTGTATGATGACCCATTCGCCGACTGCATCCAAGACTCTAGCCTCTGGTACCAATGGATCATGCAAGGCAGGCTGCAAGGTGTTCAACTTGCGTACATCGTTGAAAGTCAGGTTTGTATATTGACAATTCAAAGTACTTGTGAATGCCTGCCTTCTTCATAATGTCCATGGTTGATGGGAGTTCATGCACTACCTTGAAGTCTTGGGACATAACAGAAAACTGATGATCCGTATCCATAATTTTGATGGTCACAAGGAACAAATAATCCCCTGTTGATTGATCATCTCTAAACTAATGACCTTTTGCTTTAGTCACACTTTGCACCGGGAATTCCAACACTTCCTCCTGAATGGTAGCTTCAGAATCCTCGGAAGCCATCCGCACTCATAAACAAAAGAGCATTAGCTTCCATTGAAAGCAAGTCTTGAGTGATGTGTGTTGCACTGACATCTTATTCGTTGCGTCACTCCGTTCCCTTTGGGTGTATAAGTAAGATCTCTTACCGCATATTTTTTCATTTTCACTCCTAAAGGAAAACAAGAATTAGTGTAGCCCAAGCATTTATTTATTTACATAGTAGGTCCATTCCTATGGAAGTAGAAGGTATGACCTATTTTCAAGTGGGGAATGTGCACCACTATTTTTGTTAAGTACATCATGTGCCAAACGCATGGCCTCGTAATGTGGCCCTGTTATGCATACTTTAGGTGCATGCAAAACTTCATGTGTGCAAACGGAATCCTTTTCGTTCTGTTGTTCTGATCCTTTTTGTTGCTTTGGTTTCCATCTCCATTTTTTAGTTGAAGTTTGAGGCTTAGTTTCCTCTTCGGATTGTCATGCTCCATGTGTTTCTGCTTTCCACTTTGAAGTCTGATTGGTTGGGGTCCTTCTTTTCCAATATCTTTCATGAGTCTCGTTTGGCTTTATGGTCCTCTTGCATCGATATAATGTTTCTTCCTGCTTGTCTATCTCTTGATTTGCCATTTTCGTGACCTTCATTGGAATCCATATTTGTTGTTGTGTGCTTTGAGCTTCTACCAATGACTTGGGAAGCCATAGTCTCAGAAGTCGCTTTATTCCTGAATGTGATGAAGAGGATCCTCTATTCTCCCTTGTCTTCCTAGGATGAATGACCGGTATTGGTGTTGCCTTCTCTGATTCCCTTACTCGATCCTTGCATACCCTTTGCAGATTAGCACTACCTGTTTGTGATAATCGGGAAGTAGACTTCCCTAGAGATGCTCTTCCCCTGTTGTGGGTGACTTTAGTAGTGTTGTCTTCCTTGTTTCTCTTTGTTTTGTTGTGCGTGTGAGATGCGTGCGTTTCCACAACTGATGCATTGGCATTGGCAATCTCTTCTTTCTCGAGAGACTCCTTGGTTACATTTTCTGTGGGTGAGTTTGCTACCTCTTCCGCTAGGGTTTCTTTGTCACACTTGATGGTTTCATGCATGGGGTAGTGCCTTTCTTCTAAGAGGCTCAAGACCTCTTTGTGCCCTATCTTGGATGATATGTATCTTGAATGCTTACTTCATTCTCAATGATCTTTTCTTGGCCTAGGATCAGGTTCTCTATCAATTCCTCGTCTTTACATACTACGACTCGTTGCTCCATAGTGGAATTTCCTAGGTTGAGGGATATTGTAGCTTCTCCAATGCATTATATAACTTGACCTCCCACACCTATCATGTGTACCCTAGTAGGTGTTATGTTCATTTGAAACTGAGTGATGACTGTATTGCGAATGCAGCTGAGTGCTACTCGCGAGTCTATCAAGGCATCTATTAGCTGGTACTCTATTTTTCCAATTCCTAGGTTCAAGTATGGTTGGGACTTGTTGACATGATTAGTGTCGGCCTAGTGAACTTGATAGTTGGCCATTGGAATAGGCTCTTCTCCTTGTCAATACCATTCATCCCTTTGCCTTATCCATTCTTTTCATTTCTTAATACGTTCTAGGGCTTCTTGCCTTGCCTCCTCTCTGATCCCTTCTTCCTCTTTTTTTCTATTTTGTGCACCTACAAGTTGTGCTAACATTTGGTCTGTCAATGGCTCCATGTAACATTTTACTCGACAACCACTTATGTAATTAGGAAGGACTTCCCCATCTAGAGTGGCTAGATTAATAGCTCCACTAGTGGAAATCCTATTGATTATTAGAGGTCCATATTTGCGCTTCTGTAGCTTCTTAGCGTCAGAAGCTAAGAAACTAAATCTCCTTATTTTATTCCTTTGTCCTTGATGTGCGCATCATAATATGCCTTTTGTCTTCTCTTGGCCACATAAATTCCTGCAACAGCTTGTATTCTTGTTTCATGTAATTTCTCAATTTGGTCTAGTTGGTTGGACAATCCGTGCCCTGTCCATTCGTATTGTTGAGACACTCTCAAGATTTGGCACTAAAAAATCGATTAGCAGTACTATGTTTTGTCCATACACTAGGTTAAATGGTGTAGTTCCAATGGTTGTCTTATAAGCCACGCGGAAGGCCCAAATTGCATGATGCAATTGTTTGTCCCAATCTGACCTTCCACCATTGACTATCTTTGTCAATACGGTGCATAACACCTTATTGGAACTCTCCGCTTGAACATTGGCTTGAGGGCGATAAGGGGCTGATTTTTTATGGATCACTAAGAACTCATTCATCAACGATTATATCACTTCATTAATGAAATGTGTTCCTCTATCACTCACTATTTCTATAGGTAGTCCAAAACGAGTGAAGATATGCTCAAAAAAGGAACTTAGTAGTGGTATGAGCATCATTTCTAGTACCCGCAACCTCTACCCATTTAGTCAGGTAATCCTTTGCTACTGTTATGTATCCGCATGTGATCCTCTTGCTAGTGGGTTTATGGGTCCTATGAAATCAATAACCCATTTAGAAAATGCTCTTGTGCAAACCATGGGTCTCAATGGCATGTCATCTCGTCTAATTGGATATTTGGCTCTTTGGCATGTCTTGCAACTTCATACATAGGTCTTAGCATCCATATGTAGAGTTGGCCACCACAAGCCTGCAAAGAGAATCATTTTTACATTCCTTTCCGTTGAGAAATGTCCTCCTAGAGTGCTTGCATGTGCCATTTCTAATATGGGCAAGTACTCTCCTTCATATACACATAGCCATAATTGATGATTTTTCCCTCTCTTGAATAATTGTCTTCCCATAATTGCATAGTCCTTACTCATTTCCTCTAGAGATTGTTTCCTTGCTAAACTGATTCCTTCCTCGTGCTCTCGTGTCTTTAGGAATTTCATTAATGTCTTACTCCAGTTGGGTGCTATTGTAGAGAAAGGTAAAGATGTGTGATCATCTGGTATGGTTTCCTGCCATTCTGAGTAGTTACTGACATATTCATGGACGTCTTTAGGCATATTCAACCAGTATACTCCTAACCATTTGAACTCTCTTAGAGTTCCATGAATTACTTTGTGCATTCGCCACTTGTTTATGTGAGCTTGTTCAATCAAATTCTTCTATTTGTCTTCCTCCATATCTTGATAGTACACCGTTCGATTCCTTATAAGACACACTTCCTGCTATTATGTGTGAGTTTCGTGATTGGAGGATTTCCTTTTTACTTTCCATATTAATTTAGTGTTGTGGGACATGAGTGAGTATTGGAATCAGTCTCCCTTCCCACTTTAGACATACTTCCAGATAAGCGTCTGGCAAATCATCTGGTACTCCACTTGGTGGTTCTCCATGTGTTAACCAAAAGAGATAATTTGCTCTTAGATGCGTGTTACCCTTCTTTATAATCACTTCAAAGTCGAACTCCATTAATAATAGAAACCATATGAGAAGTCTTCTCGTGTTTCAAGGCTTATTGACTAAGTTCAACAAGGCTTGGTGGTCTATGAAGGATTTGAACTTGTTGGCTAAGAGATAGTGTTTGGATTTCTTTACAACATACACCATTCCTAATCCTTCTCTCTTAGTAGTCGTATAGTTTCGGTTGGCCTGGTTCAATTGTCTACTTGCATAGGCAATTGGATGATCCAACTTTCCTTTGTCTGTTGGCTAAGCTAGGATGCATCCTATAGCGTAGTTGGAAGCATCCACATGAATATGAAAAGGCTTGTTCCAATTTGGTGTTTTCAAAATAGGAGCTCTGTTAAGTCCTTTTTTTAGCTTAGTGAATGCCTTCTCGCACTCGTCAGTCCACGTGAATTGAGCCTCAACAATCCATAGAAGGGTTTGGCAATTATTGCGTACATGTGGATGAATGGGTGATAGTATCCACAATGACCCATAAATGCTTGCACTTCTTTGGCATTCTTTGGTCTAGGAAGTTCTCGAATCACTTTGATCTTCTCTTCATCTTTCCGTTCCTATACACGATGTGTCCTAAGATCTTCCCTTGTCTTACCATGAAAGCACACTTTTCAGAATTTAGGCACCCTCTATATTGTCGACATTTATCAAATATTTTTTGCAATTCCGCAATATGTTCCTGTTGTAGGTGTGAGTATGTGCATAGGTCATCTACATATACTTCCATACTCTTCTTTAGGAACTCCTTGAAAATGTGACACATCAGTCTTTGGAAAGTAGCAGGGGTGTTAGTGAGTCCAAATGGCATCACTCTGAAAGCATAGACCCCCCATTCGATCACGAATGCGGTCTTATGTTGATCCTAAGTAGCAATAGCTACTTGGTTGTATCCAGAGAATCCATCTAAGAAGCTATAGACTTCTTTTCCTGCAATTCTTTCCAAAAGGTGATTGATGATAGGTAATGGGTAGCTATCACGAATCATGGCTGCATTGACTTTCTTTAGATTAATGCACACTCTTAGTTTTCCATTCTTCTTGGGCACAACGATTAATGGTGACACCCATTCGGTATGTTCTATCTCATAAATGAGTCCCGGAGCTAATAGCTTGTCTATTTCTTCTTTTATTTTTGCGGCATAAACCTTGTTATATGTGTAAGGGCATTGCTTTGATGGTTTTTCCTCCGGTGTCATTAGTATTCTATGAGAGCAAATGGAGGGTTCCACACCTTTAAGATCCTTATAGGTCCAAGCAAATACATCTCGATATTCTGGGATCAATCGTATCAATTCTTCTTCTTCCTCCGTTGACACATCCTTTCCTATGTATGTACATCTTTCCTCTTCATCTTCTACGGTTATTATGATTTTTTTCATTTGTTCCTTGTTGTCATACGCCTCTCCTTCTCTTGCCTCTCTCTTAGGCATCTGTATGGCTATTTTCCTTTCTTCTACTTCATATCTTTTGAAGTGTTCTGGTACTTCAAAAAGATCAGGGGTTGGTTCGGTCTTACTCATGCTTTCCTCTTCATGTTGTACTAAAGGGGCTGCTTCTATTGCTAACACCTAGTTTGTTCCATACTTCTCTTCAGCTTGAATGGATTTTCAATAATGTTCCTCCGAATCGAATTCTGGTTCCATTTCTATGCTTTCGTATTCTTCTTTCCATTCCTTTTTAATATTTCTCCTGCTTCAACCTCCTACAGGACTACCATGTACAAATTTACATCGTAGCCTTCTTCATCCACACATCCATTCATAGTCAAGACCTCTTCATTCACGCATACATCTAAGGTTGCTAGAATCTTCATCCAACCGTGCGGTTTGAATGCTTCATCAGGGAAGATTTGAGGCATGTACATTGGGTCCTCTATGGGCTGATAATTTGGATGTCCGATGGGCCATAACTACATCTTGTTATTCTCTTTCTTGGATTCTTTACACATCCATAATTGGGCATCCTCATGCATCCACGATTGATTGCTTGATCAAACACTATGGATAGACAAATCATCCTCTTCCTTATGTATGGGGTTCCATTGTAGTGGGGGTACATCTCGGTATGCAAAGGTATGCAAGTTTATCTTGGTAGTGTTTCCTTGATGTTGAAGGTAGAATGAGTCTCGTCCCCAATCTTGCACTACCCTAAACTGTCTCATGAAAGGTCGTCCTAATATAATCTCATAATTATTTGCTTTTCCAAATTGATAGATCGCTAATGTATGTTCAAATTCAACTCCACAGGTGGTTAATTTGATCCTTTCTAATATTCCTAATGGTTTCTTGCAATGACCATATGCTAATTGAATCTTCATGCGAGTTGGTCGTAAAGTAGGCTTTCCCCATTTCTCCCAAATCTCTTTGGTGGCAATATCTACTCCTACTCCCGTGTCTAGTATAGCCTTGGTCATGTATCCATTGTATGTGATAGGTAAACATGTGTTACTCTCATCTCCTTCACTAAACTCTCCCACTTTATCCACAGGGGTGTGTACGTTAGATGGGTTTTCATTTCCCTTGCTTTCCTTTTTGTTCTTTTCCTGCTCTAACTCTAATTGTCTTGCTAATTGTTTTGCATAATTTCACTTTAATAGGAAGTAATTCTTCCATAGTCAATTGGCGTTGTACTTTGGTCCTTTTGAGTTCCGTCAGATTATGTGAGTTCTTATCTGAAATTCCCTTTTCTTTTTCCTCGTACTGTGGGAGCACGGAAGATCACAGATTCCTTCTCATATTCTCCCATGTAATTTGGTAGGGTAGAAATACTCAGGGCCTCCTCCCTATTTCGATCTATTCTAGAGACTTCTTCATATATTTCTTCCATGTTTGGCATTGGTTGATAGTCTTCCACATCCAACTCTTCAAATGGAGGTTTTCCAACTCCATCCCTTTTCCATTGATCCTCTGGAATCCTATTCCACAATTCCTTTGGCCAATCACCTTCTAAATCTGGGACTATGGACTTAGGTTTATCTGGGATGTTCAATAGTTCTTGTTTATCATTCCCTTCTTTTGGATTCTGGTCCTTGGCTTTAACACAATTATTATATTGTTCTTCTAATATTCTTGTTTCGGGGAGGGCTGAGATAGTCTTCTCTAGGGTGGCTTGAGCCATTTTTATGAGTTCTCTACATATTGCTAGCCTCTCCTTTTCTAACTCCCCTTGTGGGTAAAGCTTTTCATGATGTTCTGCATTAGGTTCATTCTTGATTCTAACTTGGTAAGCTTTCAACCACATGTCCAAATCGTCTGTTTTTGGGTCTGCTAGAATTGATCCTGGCTTTTCTAGCTCTCAAGTCGGTGGTGTAATGAAAATTTCTTCCTGAAATTCAGGCTCTTTAGATTTCTTATTGCCGTGTGTATGCTTCTTGTCTTCCTTGTTTTTATTTTTCATCCATTTTTCCTTGATTTTTTCTCTCCTATCCTTCCATTTTTGGCTTTTTGTTGTTTGGGTACTCTCACATGGGGCTTCCAAATCTTCCACCACTTGTATCCTGGGTTCATCATTACTCTTTCCTTGCTCTGAATCTACTCATTTTCTCTCTTGCCCTTTTGTTTGTGATCAAGTGATGGCCTTTAGTAGTACGGTGTATTCTTTGTCACTTCGTGTTGATTCAATTACTTCAATCATGTTAATCGGTGCAGTGTCTTGAGCCTTATTGGGATTTTTTGGGCAATCCCTAAAGAGATGTTCCTTTCCACAATCACTACAATACCCTTCCCATGTCCTAGGGGGTGGTGGGTTGTATGGTCTCGTACATTCTCTAATAAAGTGATCTCCACCGCATCTATAGCACGATCCTTTTGGCATCAGTGGTCTGATCGGTGGTCTTATGGGTATTGGTGCTTTAGGTGCAATGTACATTAGTGTTGCCACTTCTGTTCCATAGGCATTGTCGTATCCCTCATATCCATAGTATTACGGGTCATAAGCTTGCTCGTACTCCATCATACTGGTGTCATAGGGGTAATACTCTCCTTGGGTCTGTTCATATTCTAGGTTTGTTGATTCAGCAGTGGCCACTGGCAATGCTGGCACTATGGCTCTTTCTATGTTTTCTTCTCGTTGAGCATATTTGATAGGTACTATGTGTTGAGGAAGTTGCGGTTGTGGTCCTAACACGGACTGAGGGTTTCCGAATTGTACTTGGTCATATGGTCTAGGTGCTACTAGTGGTCCTGGATACGGATCATATCTGGGAACATCCCTTCCTAGTTCTCTAGGTGGGTATCCATATGGCCTATACTGAGGTTGATTGAAAGGTCGTGACTGCATGTTGAATGGACAATTCTCCATGGTGTGATTAGTGTGTTTTTGTTCTATGTGGCAATATAGAGCAATTCGTTGATGTGTCTGCCTATTGTAAGGGTAAGCCTGAGGTACACTAGTTCCTCCTCTCACACACATTTGCGTGGGGTGATCTCCTTCACATAGACTACATCTACATAACATGGGTACTCTCATTGGTGGATGTTGGTAGTTACACTGTCCATGGACTCTTAACTTCTTGGCCACCAGCTCTACTAACTCCTCTATATTGCTTGAATTAGATGTTATTGTGCTTCTGGTATCTTTTGATTTCGTAGGACTGGGTGTACTTTTGAGATCATCAGCTAGGTTTTCCTCTAGGTCAATACACTTTTGAAGACACTCACTCAATGTATGTAGCCTTTTTACATAGACTAAAGTTCTCACGGTTCCTTTAGTTAGTCCGTCGAGGAATAATGATATCATTTTTTGCTGGGTGGGTCTTTCTACTACTAAGCATCTATCAACATATTGATTAAATCTTCGGGCAGCTATTTTCATAGTTTCATTGGGGTTTTGTTTGAAGCTATGGATTAATGATGAAGAATTATGTTTAATTCCTCTCTTAATGAATTCCCCTATGAACTCCTAAAAGAATTGTTCAATATCTCCAAATTGATTGGGGTCTAGTGGCTGGAACCATGTTAAAGCTGTTCCTGTGAGAGTGAGTGCAAAGGACTCATACTACACAAAGAAATCATCCACTTGTTCAACTCTTAAAACTTGTTTAAATTCATCTATGTGGTCTTAAGGTTCTCCCATCCTGTCATAATGATTTCTCATACGCTTAGCCACTTGAATTGGTTTTAATCTTCTTATGGGTTGTGGCTGTCCAGGCATTATGGGAATTGCTGGTCTAATTGGGGGCATTCCAGGCTACACTCCTATTGGTGGTCTTGGCCTCACTGGTGGCCAATACTGGTTGCCTAAACCAGGGTGTGTTTGATTGTGTGCTTGTAGTCCTAGCATTGTAAATTTCACATGGGTTTAGTTTGGAACACTGCGATGGCTTTTCTGTCCTGACATTGTATGTTCCATATCGTGTTGCATACCAAAGGGGTTTTGAGAGGTGGTTGCTTGCTCTCATTGAGGGAATACAGGCAACCCCATATACTTCAATTGAGCCCTGTCAATGGCATCAACGAGCCAATACCTTCTGTGATTCGTGTCTAGGTATGTGACTCTATACTCGTCTTCAGGATCTTTTAACTCGTAGAAAGTCATCGGGCTTTCTTCCCATCCTTGTGTGGGTGAGTCAGTTTGGAGTAATAAGTGTGATCCATGGATCAGGTAGACCTCCAGTAAGTAATCATCTTGAGGTATCAAATCCCTATAGATTTACATCTAGGAGTGGTTACCAACTCTTTAGGGTCCGGTCCTCCTGAATTTCCTTGTTCTTCCAACCCTCCTCTCTCATTGATGAGATCTGGCTATTCTGTCACTATGTAAATGTGACCCAACTTATCCATGTATGCTCCTCCTTCATACTTGATGGCTAGTATGGGCACAATTGTGGAATTGGTGGAAGTTACCATCCCGGCAACTGATCTATTTAAACCATCTAGGTAGATGGGAATTTCTTGGGAATTATTAGACACATATTGTAGGGAGGTACGATATTCCCCTTCTACAATAGACATGAAGTTTCTCCTGGGAACTGAACCTTGCATGTCCTCCAAAGCCATAGGTCTCTCTTCTTCTGAGTCACTAGATGTGCCAGAGTAGATAGAGCGGTGGCTTGCCTGAGTTGCACTTCCTATCGATGAAATAACACTTCTCCGACTACTTAGCACTCATCCTAATCTCAAGTTCATCCACCCTCTTGTGGCTATTTTGGTTCCTAATTAATTTTGGCTTCTCAATTGCCTCAAATTTTGCCCTAAAAAAGACTCAAAAGGTTCTGGGTGATACCACTCCGGCGATACTGGACTAGGTGATACCACTCTTGCCACTATACGATACCACTATTCACCACGATACGATACTTTTGTAGGTGATGATATGATACTCGAGAAATCGATCTTGAGGATACCACTCTTTGGGCGATACAATACCGCTACACAACACCGCTATATGATACTTTAAGGTTTAGGCGATACGATACCACTACAAATCACTTCACGATACCACGTGTGCTATACGATACTAGGTATCGTCATGATACGATATCGAAAGATTCAACGATACGATATTGGGTAACGATACAATACCAAGAATACTCACAATACGATATAGGTGCAAAGTCACGATACGAAACCGCAACAATGCACGATACGATACTTAGAGAGTCAACGATATGATATTGGATTTGCACGTGATATGATAGCACTTGATCGACGATATGATACCGTGACTGGGATGATACGATACCAAGTGGACCATGATATGATACCACTGGCAAATCACAATCGTGATAGCAACTTGACGATACGATACCAAAAATGGTATCGTGATACCTCAATTGGCATGCGATGATACGATACTTCGGTGAGTATCACGATACTAGGGAATTTTGGTATTGCAATACCAAAACTCGATCGATCGCGATACTACAACCAAAATAGCTCCAAATACAAAAGATTTTTCACCCCAAGTTTCTGTCTCAGACCTCACCGTTTGTCTCACTCAAAAAACCTCTTAAATCTCTCATTCCCACCCCGCGATACAGAATACGTCTTTAATCACATGTACGTGAATTTTTACAATGTTTTTGATATTAAAATTTTAATGTAGCTTACCTTAGGGATATCGTGCTTAAGTCTTGAGCTCAGTAGGTAGCTTTAAGGGCTTGTATTGCATGATACCACTCAGAAAATTCGTTGTCTGCAAGCGATACCACTTTCTGAGCAAGTATCAAATGAACTAATTTTTTTGGTTTTTATAGTTTTTGATGACTGAAGCCTATCCTACACTAACTTGGCAAATTTTTTTGAAATTTTCTTGATGATTTTAACTCAGTCATACTCCACTTATCTCCTTGACCTAACCCTAACTCCTTCTTCTCTCCTTCACTCCTAACCCTAAACCTAAAAACTCATTACACACACCTCCGAGATGTGAAGTAACAAGTGCTAAAGTATCTGACTACTTTCCATAGAACGAATTCACTTCTGCAAGTAGGATTTCTTCACTCGAGAGCTATAACCATCACATAGGCACCTTGGTTGAGTGTGTTCCCTAGAAACGGTGCCAAAAACGTGTGTACCTAAGTCACGAAGTCTTAGGGACTTGTGTCAAAGAGACTAAATCTCATTTGTCACACAAGTGCATATAGTGGGGGATTGACACACGCTTAATTATCAATCCAAAAAACTGACCTAACCAAGGGTATGAGAACATGTGCGCACATTATGGAAAGTGAAGTGGTTCAGTGAAAATGCAAGAGAAAAGACTAAACTACCTATCCAACTCACTTAATCTCTGAAAAGTGTTTGTTGTGATACCACTTACAACAGTAAATAAAAATTCAAATGTTTCTCCTAGCTCCGAACTCCGAA
Source organism: Ceratopteris richardii (assembly GCA_020310875.1). Classification (NCBI taxonomy): domain Eukaryota; kingdom Viridiplantae; phylum Streptophyta; class Polypodiopsida; order Polypodiales; family Pteridaceae; genus Ceratopteris; species Ceratopteris richardii. The sequence continues at coordinate 94,842,912 of CM035442.1, read as the reverse complement.
TATGGGCAATAGCGGGTTCTTTTTGAAGCTCTCGATGAAACACATCTATTGGTGACTCAAATATGACAACCGCTCTTCACGGTATGGCTAAAATAGTGAATGGCAGGAAACACCTTCACTCTCTCCACAACTCGTACTTTCTCACACACACTACAGTAGTTCAAAAGTGATGGGGAGGGGTAGACAACAGTCCTATACACACACATTCCAAGCTTCACACACAAACTATAGATCATAGAGAGGATGAAAATCTGCAGGAAAGAAGCAAATTCGAAATTTTGGAGCCCTCCTTCTTCACAATGGCAAAAAGTCTTCACAAAGAGTCACAAAGTGGCTTATATACATGTGCCCTAAAATTGGTCCTTTCACATAAGTGACCGACACTTTATTGGCTAATCTCTAGTTTCCTACTATTTTACAAGAAATATGTTACAATGATTTGGGATTATGCATCTAGAGGACTCCTCTAGTGCATTTACATAGCTTTGAGGGAATTTTCTAGGATTTTGAAGAAGAAAAACATGCCCATTAATTTGAAAATTTTGGGGCTCCTCTTTTGTGCCTCTTTTCTCTGCAACAGGCTCACAAATGTGCTTGCTACATTTCAAAGTTTAATTTGCAATGTTTTCAAGGAGTTCATGCACATAAATTTAGATGTCTAGGTGGATGATTTATGTGCTCATTTCACCATTAGGAAAACACATATTCCCATGTTAAGGCAAATCTTTCACAAATGTAGAGAATATCAAGTTTATGTGAACTTAGAAAATTTTGTTTTGATGGTTAGGCAAGGCAAGGTTCTTTAAAAAATACTCTCAAAAAATGGTGTTGTTATTGCCTCCACTTTATCCATATGTATGAAATTATTGCAAAACCCTTGTACAACTTTCTAACCCACTTTGAGTGAATGGATGATTGCAAAAAATTGTTTAAGAAGCTAAAATGAACATTATGTTTAGCACCAATCTTGACTACACCAGATTGGAATAATCCATTCCATGTACATTTGGATGCATCCAATTATGCCATTGGGTGCATGCTACTACAAACTACGGGTGAAGGAAACATGGACCTTCCCATTGGTTGTGCCAATAGGAAGTTGAATGCAATCTAGTAGAATTCTACCATGATAGAATGCAAAGGATTATGCATGGTATGTGCGGTCAAGAAGTTTTAGGCATTATTTTCTTGCAAGTAGGTTTAATTTTTTAGAGAACATCAAGCATAACTTCATCTTTTGAATAAGCCTTGCAATATGAGTATATTAGTAAGATGATTTCTCTTACTAATGGAATATCACTTTGAGATGGTGGTGAGGAAAGGCAAGACACACTTTAGGGTAGATCACATTTCAAGACTCATTTCAGGAGAGTCTCTGTAAGGAGTATCACATGAGCTTCCTGATGCTTATCTATTTAATTTAGAGCTAGAGAAGTCTTGGGCCAAAACCATAGCACCTATTCTTACTTTTGGACCTAAGAATCCTATGATGAAACCAAAAGTAAAAGAGGTAGTGAAGTCCAAAAGAAAAATCACATAATGACAAGACGTGTAAGCATAGTGACCAATGCATATTAGCTTGTTGTGTGGAAGAAGATGAGTATTCAAAATGTTTGCAATTGGCACATGTTGGTGCACTACAACAACATCACACTAAACACAAAACCATATGGTTTCTATGGATATTAGGAGTATATTGGTCAACTATGTGAGTAGATGTCCATAGGATGCATAAGGAATGCCCAAACTATTGTGCTACACCACTAGTCGAGCATGCTACTTTGTATGAAGTGGTCTTAATACCAAATTGGAGAATGTCTCTAATAAACTTTTAGAAGATGAAAATATCCCCTCGAGAGATGGTAGCTAGATGAAGGATCTTAGAACAAGAAGCTCTGGATTATGATCTCATCAAAGATAATCTATACATGTGGGGATGAGATGGATATCTTAGACTGTGTGTCCATGAGAGTGAATACCTGAAAATCTTAGAAACTACTCATCAAGGCATGGCAAGAGGACATTTTGGACGAGATAGGGTGATTAAAGAAATATTGTTCATAAGACTTAGGTGGCCTACCCTTCACTTGGATGCACATACCTATGTGAAGAGGTGTGACATATATCAGTAAACTTAATATCTAATATGTAAAGGATGAGATGCCACTAAAACCCATGATGGGAGGACATGCATTCCTTAAGTGGGGAATAGACTTTATGGGTCCTATTTATCCCTTATTTAAGAGTTCACATGCTTAATACATCATTGTTGCCACAAAATATCTCACCAAGTGGGTAGAGGTAAAATCCACCAGGAAGAATGATGTGTAGTCCACAACCAAATTTCTCTTTGAGAATGCATTCAGGAGGTATGGTTTGCTAATTGATTTGTGAGTGACCATGGGACCCACTTCTTGAATGAAGTCATTGAATATCTATTACAAGAACTCATGGTTATTCATAAGAATTCAGCCCCATATCCCCAAATGCAAATGGAGAAGTTAAGAGCACCAATACAATATTTTGCATTGTTCTAACAAAACTGGTGAACAACAAATGCTTTGACTTGGCCAAATAGTTGCATCACACTATTTGGGCATACCAAGCAACCTATAAGATGGTACTCCAAGCCACTCCCTTTCATATGGTGTTTGTTCAGAATGCATTGTTGCCACTAGAATTCTTTATACCTACTTTGATGGTAGTACAAGAACATCAATGGACCGGTCATGAGCTTTCTTCTAGAATTTTTGATTTAGAGCAATTAGGAGAAACTCGATTTAGAGCTACAACTAGGATCTATGCAACAAACAAGCAACACAAAGCTTACTTTGATGCGCATATAAAGGATAAGGGATTGAGGGAAAGACAATTAGTCTTGGTATATACTCTCAACCAACATGTCAAGAAATTAGAAAATCATGGCTATGGACCAATGATAATCAACAAAATATCAACTAGTGGAGCTGTCCAATTAGCCATCCATGAGGGTGATCTACTATAAAGTTACATTAGTGGATGTAGAGTGAAATTGTATCAAGAATCCTTAACAGAGGAAATGCTTAATCTACTAAAAATTGCAAAGCAATGCAAAAAGGAGGAAAAATGGGTTAGAAAAGAGGCTCACGCAAAAGCTCTAAAACACGTTGGACATACAAAAATGAGATGAAAAGGTAGGGATCAACCTAAGCACGATAATCATGGAGCCTTAAAATATCATATGTCTATGTGACCAAAAACCAATGTTACCCCTCATCAAGTAATTGACAGACATCCTTTTGTGACCTTGGAACTAGGATAAGGAAAGAATGCAAGGACTGTAAGAGCCTTCATTCACTCAAGTGCAACCACTAGTGCAGTTTGACTCTCTTAATATCAAGACCTATAATTGAGCATTACCCCTATTGAGGCTTACCTCGTATGATTCAAGGTGGACTTCTTCAGGTCTAGGTGAGCCAACAATGCACCACAATTGAAGTTGCGAATCAGGAACTCAAGGAACTAGGAAAGGTACCAAGTCTTGGCCCTTGAAGGAGTACACATGACGATAAAGCTTTTGTTCTTGTCCAAAGCTCTGTGATGCAGAAGGATCGTCTTCTCAACGAAAGAGCTGGAGACAAAGTAGAACTTCCTTCTTTTCACAAGATGATAAAGATCAAGCAAATACAGAAGACCTTGAAATAGATAAACAAGACAATCAATTCTTTTAGTTAGAGGATGGACAAGAACATGGTGATGCATAGAGTGAAGCATATTTGGATATGCAAGAGTGACCAACCCTTTGCTCCTATAACAAGACCACAGAGGTGCACCAAAAGAGTAACTCAATCAAAGGCTAGAACAATGGAGGATTTCAAGAATTAGCCATGGCGGACTATATCTATTTGGATACCAAAGTGGTTGATTAAGGTTAAGACCAATGCTCGACAAATATGGGTGCCTAAGACCTTAAACACATAAAATCCGAGGTGTCAATCAAGACTCACAACCGCTTAGTCCACCCTCAACACAATGAAGATATTTCATCACCTGCATAGCACGTCTAATTACACCTAGGATTACTTGGAAATGGCTACATAGAAACTCCCAAGTCCAGGCAGAACTATCTCTGAAACCTTTAAAGGTCATCAAAAACGAAAATTGTAATCCCATAAGGGAAGAATGGCAAGTCAAACTTTGTATTAAGTCGCCTAACCCACCCATATAGATTTTTTTGCAGAAGAATAAATGCATTCTGAGTACATTGCACATCTCGAGTACACATCAAGTTGTCTATTAACCTTCACACAATAGACCTCATTGACTAACCACTAACTAAAAAAAAATCATATTGGTATTAGAAGGGGAACATGGTCTCACCTATTCTCTAATGCAATACTAACATGATTTTATTCTTCTAGTGGATATGTACTTCGATAGCATTACTACCAATGGTGGAGCAAGCAGGCACAAGCTCTCATAGAGGGACCAGTGAAAATACCATCGACATAAAAAGTTTCCCTATTTTACTTGAACCCATGGAATGGCCAGAGGGTACGCAGAAAGTACATATTATTCCAATCTAGGATATACCCATGGGCCACACAACAAGAGTCAATAAGAACTTGCATTGGTTTTGTGAAATGGAAAGATCTCTAGGAGAAGGTGCATCAATCTAGGAGGCCAAAATAGATTATAACAACACATGGGGGAACTGCCACTTCCTTACTAGAGATCTTGAGAAGTTATAAAACTCAGCCAACTTATGACCTCTTTGGAAAAAAGTAGGCCTGGCAGAATACATTGCTACCAAACAACCAAAGCTAGACTTTATGCGCTCCTTCTATCTCATCAACTCACTAACCCCCCCAACAAGGATCCTAGAGATTTGAGCACATTTGTAATTCCATTTTTAATGCATGGGAATGAGTTGGTGATCAATAAAATGCTAGGGGATGAGATTCAATTAAATAGCAAGTTAGTTCAGTAAAGATGGAAAAGATTAGAAGTGAAGACAAGGATAAAATCATGTACCCTAAATATTTCATTGATGAAGATTTTGGATATATCTTATCTTCTTTACAAGAATCAAATGAGTTGCCTTTGTTAACTATTCCATCATCACCTTCACAGAATTCTGTCTGCTATGAGTGTGTGGCAGCATAGTGAAAAAGTCCATATTAGTTCCTTAAAACGTTTTTGGGGAATATTGAATGTTTAGGGCTTTCCTATAATGAGGATGCTTCCAGATTTAATTATGTGGCATTATGAAAATCCTTAAAATGCCTCTTTGCATCAGACCTGAGGGTTTTCAAAGGCTAGGATCACCTAATTATATTCAATGATTTATAATACCTTCTATGCCGTGCTATAATAAAATCATGAATCTTGTAAAATATGAATTGATATCAATTTTGTTAAAACCTACTACAATGATTATATTACAGGAATCCTGAGAAATATAGTCCTCAACTAGCCCTCTCAAAGTTAGCCCATGAAGTGAAAATTTGAAACGAAAAGTCCAAAGTGGAAAATGAATAGATTCACTCTGCACAAGATCATATTTGGAGCAGCTAATATATTTCAAAATATGCAGCTTTCACATATGATCCTTTGATCGAAACAAAGAATCTTGCCACATACCAAATACACAGTTGATCATGGCCCATTTGATATCTAGCATGGTAACTATCAACCTAAAGTCTTTAGCGATAGTGAGGAAGACAGACCATTAATTTCAAATAGTGGGAAATGGGTTGGGATAATTGAGGGGCCTCTTTTCCGCGTCAAGCTACAGTACAAGAAATACGAGGGCATAGTGATAATTGATGCGACACACTTTCATTGCTATGTGATCATGCATTTCTTCATAGTCAATGTCGAGCGTGCACCATTGTCTAACCAACGATAGACTTGATGTTGTTTTCACGGCTCTTAACGACTTTCATTAAAGTGTCGCGAATGTGAGTGTTACATATGCGATACAACATTAGTATCATTATATAATGCTAAAAACATTGTGTATGTGATGCTTCACACTGCATGTACGATTTTTGTACATCGCATATGTGAAGGTTGTATTTGATCAAAACAAATAAATACATTGGATCCCTCTTTGATGATTATTTTCATGCATTTGCTTGTCATTTTCCATGCATTTGATCGTTATTTTTGTGCATTTGATCGCCCATGAATTGAAAATATGAAATGAAAACTCCAAAGTGAAAAATGAATAGGTTGACTGTGCATGAGATGCTATTTGGAGTAGCTACTTTATTTCAAAATATGAAGCCTTCGCCCTTGATCGCAACAAAGAATATCTTTCGACATACCAAATTTACAATTGATCATGGGCCATTTGGAGTAATAATACTTAACATAAAGGATTTGATGATACTAAGAAGACGGACCAACCATTTTAGGTATCCAACATATCAATTGAATCTCAGTAGTTGTAAAATGAAGAAAGAAATTCCATTTATGATTAATCTCCAAAATGGTAGCACCATCCCTAGGATGATGATTTGTTGCAAGCCATAAGTGCTTTGAAAAGATAATTCACAATCCTTCCATAAGGTCTTCTTATCAATATTTCTTTCTTGAAGATGAATGAAATTTGGGTTTTGAGAGACAATCCTCTAAACATACTCCCAAGATCCCAAATGTTGAATGAGAGAATGAGCATTTCATGTTTTGAGTCTGTATTCAAGTCTTCTTTCATCTTTTCTTTCTTTTCCTCTAAATGTTCATAGAACCTTCCACGAAAGCACAAGAGAAGATGCTCCTTTGGATCCACAAATCTTTTTTGTGTAACTATCTAGGATGGAAAAGCTGATTATGGAGCCCTCACTTTCTATATTTGTATTATTTGCTAGTCGAGTACTCATCTTAGAAGGTTGTATCTTCTTAATCATATGTAGAGGAATATCCTGCTTGACTATATCACGCCCTTATGATACTCCAAAAAGCCAATTTCTATCTCCAAAGTGGTGTTGTTCCCCTCCTTACTTTTGCCTTTTTATTGTTTATTTTTTGAGCTTTTCCATTTCCTTTTTTGGATGAAGTGAAGCCCTTTCCTCAAGGATATGATGCGTGGACTTCGAGTGATTGAAAAGAAGGGTTTCTTGAGTCAAATTGCTCAAAGATATTGGAGGTGGAGCTGGCATAGGGTCTCAACAACCACTACCATGGAAGATAAATTTTCTTGAGGATCCACATGTTGAACACCCTTTCTCATTTGACCTTGAGTATGAAAATGTAGACAAGTGTTAGAAAAGATTCTTAAATACTACATCTCGCTCCATATTTCTTCATCTTCCATACCGATCTTGAGCTTTTCTGGCTTTTCTTTGCTGTGCTCCGCTATCATACACATTTATCCATGTCATCTTGCATTAAAAAAGTAACGAGAACCCTTCTAGATGCAAGCCATCAAATATTATTGAAAGGGGACACACTTTTGTTTATAAAAGGCTAGAGAAAGAACGAGTCAGTTAGTTGTATTGACAAGGGGAATTGCATTGATTTGGATTGGTTAGCAAAGATGTGCAGAGATCGCTTTAAATACCACATAAAGAAATGATGAACTTCTCAAGTGCCAATATGAAAGACTTAAAAAACAAGCGAGATATGATTATTGAGTAGAAAGTAACCTTTATTGATAAGAATTTCTCTTGAAAACCATTCCTTAACCAAAATTTGAGAGTTTCAAGAGTAGACTAAGGAACAACCAGCTAGCTGATGATAAATTTACATATGATCTCTTCTTCAGTCTTGATGATCTTGATCTTAGGTGAATAAACCATGATTGCTAAAACTAAGATTTGATGCCTATAGTCTTTCCTAAGAGGAAGACATAATGTAATATGTCTTTCATTACTTTTTCTCAAAGGAAGTTTCACCTTGTCCTACTCTCCCATGCTTTAATTAAAAAAAGGGACAAGTTACAAGTTACAAGTGAATGGGACTAGTGCCCTTTCGACCCCCCAAATCCCACAAAGCAGGGGCAAAACTTGTGGATCTAGAGAGTGTTACACAGGAGGTTAGTAGCGCTGTCATCCCCTTCATGAGGGGCTCACTTGGGTCAAGCTTGTTATTCTCGATGAGAAACACTTTTTGATGCCTAAATGGTGGGGACCACTTGCAATTTGAGATTAGTTTTTCGAGGAGGAACAAAGAGTTCTCGATCAACCACTCTTTGGGAGGGGTTCCAAAATTGTATGCACACTGCTCCCTCCAAATCGTTTAGAGGATTTCTCCTCTTATCGCATTCCACAGTGCTGTTGAGAAGCGGATCACTTCACCTAGAAGCACTTGCTTCCAAGTGATGTGATTGTGTAGTCTCAAAATATTCTCAAGGGTCTACCAAAGTAAGAGAGACTTCACGCACACGAAGAAAATGTGACCCAAATCCTCAATGTTGTGGCGGCAATGCTTGCATCACAGTGGAGCACCACATATGTAGCCTTTAGATTGGTCTAGATACCACAATGGAGACTTTTCCACATGAGATCCAACTTTTCGATCTCTATGAGGGGATGCCAAACAAACATGAACTTTAGATCCCAACACAAACTAATCCAAGATAGGCACCACTTCTTGTTAAGTGTGATATGATAGTTTGTGTGCTTCTGATTCTAGGTATTTTGGATAAGCAATTGCCATTGTGCCAAATAAGACCCTCATGGCATGGGAGATCTCGACCAATGAGGAGGTGGATTTTTTATCACTCCCAGGTGAGGCATCTACTTTGAAGAAGGGTCCATTCTTCGTAGTTCACTCTAATTTCAAGGTCTATGTCCTCAACGCTTATCCACTAGCTAGTCTTCTATTTTTAGAGGTGCTTCCAATGTCTAAAACCCTTGTTCAGAGCCTCTTAGCTATTTGGAGATTCTAGGAAGAAACTACCCTGATCCCCATGATCGAAAACAAGATTGAGTCATTTTGTCTGATATAGGCCGCCCATTTCTAGTCTTCTCTTATTTTGAAAGATGGTTTAAACTTATTCCAACTCTTCCACAAGGAGCACACAAGATTTGAGTCTTTAGGGGAAACTAGAATTGGGGACAATAAAATGAGTAGGAGGTTCAAGCCATTCTAACTCAAGAGGCCCACCAACGTAATCACATTCTTGTTCTTGAAAATGAGCTTGGCCCAAGAGGTCTCACTATTGCACCAAGCCTTGAATATGAGATCAAGATTCTTGTGATAAAATCATTTTTTTATAGACGAGAACATAAGCAATCTCGGTGAGTATGAGCCTATCCATAGATGGACATCGACTATAAAGATTCTTTCAAAAAAAGATAAAAATATTAGATTGTAGTATGTACTCACACACAAGGCTACAAACTAGCTACATAACTGGAGACAATAGAATACTTTCTCCCACATGAGCCATAGATAGACAAAAATTATAAAAACTCTTTCAAAGTAGAAGAAGAGATTCAATTGCTCATTCACATATTCGAACAATGCAATGGTGAGTTATGATTATAAATTTTATCTCGGTTTATGATAATCAGTCATTATTTCCCTTCATTCTTCTTTGTACTTCCAAATAATTAAACCCTAGACAAAAGTTACAAGGCCAAAGTGTTATTTAAAACTAAAAGGAAAGAGCAGTTAAGAGCATATGTCAAACCTTGTGTTTATGATTCTATTGGAGGATGCAAGAATGGATTTTAAATGGTTCACGAAGCTGGATGATCTGTTTTTGAAAATGAGCTTGGCCCAAGATGTCTCACTATTGCACCAAGCCTTGAATATGAGATCAAGATTCTTGTGATAAAATCATTTTCTTACAGATGAGAACATAAGCAATCTTGGTGAGTATGAGCCTATCCATAGATGGACATCGACTATAAAGATTCTTTCAAAAAAATATGAACATATTAGATTGTAGTATGTACTCACACACAAGGCTACAAACTAGCCACATAAGTGGAGACAATAGAATACTTTCTCCCACATGAGCCATAGATGGAAAAAAATTATAAAAACTCGTTCAAAGTAGAAGAACAGATTAAATTTCTCATTCACATATTCGAACAATGCCATGGTGAGTTATGATTATAAACTTTATCTTGGTTTATGATAATCAGTCATTATGTTCCTTCATTGTTCTTTGTACTTCCAAATAATTAAACCTCTAGACAAAAGTTACAAGGCCAAAGTGTTATCTAAAACTAAAAGGAAAGAGCAGTTAAGACCATATGTCAAACCTTGTGTTTATGATTCTATTGGAGGATGCACGAATGGATTTTAAATGGTTCACGAAGCTGGATGATCTTTTCTTGAAAATGAGCTTGGCCCAAGATGTCTCACTATTGCACCAAGCCTTGAATATGAGATCAAGATTCTTGTGATAAAATCATTTTCTTACAAAAGAGAGCATAAGCAATCTTGGTGAGTATGAGCCCATCCATAGATGGACATCGACTATAAAGATTCTTTCAAAAAAATATGAACATATTAGATTGTAGTATCTACTCACACACAAGGGTACAAACTAGCCACATAAGTGGAGACAATAGAATACTTTCTCCCACATGAGCCATAGATGGAAAAAAATTATAAAAACTCGTTCAAAGTAGAAGAACAGATTAAATTTTGCATTCACATATTCGAACAATGCCATGGTGAGTTATGATTATAAATTTTATCTTGGTTTATGATAATTAGTCATTATGTTCCCTCATTGTTCTTTGTACTTCCAAATAATTAAACCCCTAGACAAAAGTTACAAGGCCAAAGTGTCATCTAAAACTAAAAGGAAAGAGCAGTTAAGAGCATATGTCAAACCTTGTGTTTATGATTCTATTGGAGGATGCAAGAATGGATTTTAAATGGTTCACGAAGCTGGATGATCTGTTCTTGAAGATGAGCTTGGCCCAAGATGTCTCACTATTGCACCAAGCCTTGAATATGAGATCAAGATTCTTGTGATAAAATCATTTTCTTACAGATGAGAACATAAGCAATCTTGGTGAGTATGAGCCTATCCATAGATGGCCATCGACTATAAAGATTCTTTCAAAAAAGTATGAACATATTATATGGTAGAATGTACTCTCACACAAGGGTACAAACTAGCCACATAAGTCGAGACAATAGAATACTTTCTCCCACATGAGCTATAGATGGCCAAAAATTATAAAAACTCGTTCAAAGTAGAAGAACAGATTAAAAATTCTACATTCACATATTCGAACAATGCCATGGTGAGTTATGATTATAAACTTTATCTTGGTTTATGATAATCAGTCATTATGTTCCTTCATTGTTCTTTGTACCTCCAAATAATTAAACCTCTAGACAAATGTTACAAGGCCAAAGTGTTATCTAAAACTAAAAGGAAAGAGCAGTTAAGAGCATATGTCAAACCTTGTGTTTATGATTCTTTTGGAGGATGCAAGAATGAATTTTAAATGGTTCAGGTAGCTGGATGATTTGTTCTTGAAAATGAGCTTGGCCCAAGATGTCTCACTATTGCACCAAGCCTTGAATATGAGATCAAGATTCTTGTGATAAAATCATTTTCTTACAGATGAGAACATAAGCAATCTTGGTGAGTATGAGCCTATCCATAGATGGACATCGACTATAAAGATTTTTTCAAAAAAATATGAACATATTAGATTGTAGTATGTACTCACACACAAGGGTACAAATTAGCCACGTAAGTGGAGACAATAGAATAATTTCTCCCACATGAGCCATAGATGGACAAAAATTATAAAAACTCGTTCAAAGTAGAAGAACAGATTAAATTTCTCATTTACATATTCGAACAATGCCATGGTGAGTTATGATGATAAATTTTATCTTGGCTTATGATAATCAGCCATTATGTTCCTTCATGGTTCTTTGTACTTCCGAAAAATTAAACCCCTAGATAAAAGTTACAAGGTCAAAGTGTTATCTAAAACTAAAAGGACAAAGCAGTTAAGAGCATATGTCAAACCCTCTGTTTAAGATTCTATTGGAGGATGTAAGAATGGATTTTAAATGGTTGACGAAGGTGAATGATCTGTTCTTGAAAATGAGCTTGGCCCAAGATGTCTCACTATTGCACCAAGCCTTGAATATGAGATCAAGATTCTTGTGATAAAATCATTTCCTTACAGATGAGAACATAAGCAATCTTGGTGAGTATGAGCCTATCCATAGATGGACATCGACTATAAAGATTCTTTTAAAAAAATATGAACATATTAGATTGTAGTATGTACTCACACACAAGGGTACAAACTAGCCACATAAGTGGAGACAATAGAATACTTTCTCCCACATGAGCCATAGATGGACAAAAATTATAAAAACTCGTTCAATGTAGAAGAACAGATTAAATTTTGCATTCACATATTCGAACAATGCCATGGTGAGTTATGATTATAAACTTTATCTTGGTTTATGATAATCAGTCATTATGTTCCTTCATTGTTCTTTGTACTTCCAAATAGTTGAACCTCTAGACAAACGTTACAAGGCCAAAGTGTTATCTAAAGCTAAAAGGAAAGAGCAGTTAAGAGCACATGTCAAACCTTGTGTTTATGATTCTATTGGAGGATGCAAGAATGGATTTTAAATGTTTCACGAAGCTGGATGATCTGTTCTTGAAAATGAGCTTGGCCCAAGATGTCTCACTATTGCACCAAGCCTTGAATATGAGATCAAGATCTTGTGATAAAATCATTTTCTTACAGATGAGAACATAAGCAATCTTGGTGAGTATGAGCCTATCCATAGATGGACATCGACTATAAAGATTCTTTCAAAAAAATATGAACATATTAGATTGTAGTATGTACTCACACACAAGGCTACAAACTAGCCACATAAGTGGAGACAATAGAATACTTTCTCCCACATGAGCCATAGAGGGACAAAAATTATAAAAACTCGTTCAAAATAGAAGAAAAGATTAAATTTCTCATTCACATATTTGAACAATGTTATGGTGAGTTATGATTATAATTTTTATCTTGGTTCATAATAATCAGTCATTATGTTCCTTCATTGTTCTTTGTACTTCCAAAAAATTAAACCCCTAGACAAAAGTTACAAGGCCAAAGTGTTATTCAAAACTAAAAGGAACGAGAGCAGTTAAGAGCATATGTCAAACCTTGTGTTTATGATTCTATTAGAGGATGCAAGAATGGATTTTAAATGGTTCACGAAGTTGGATGATCTGTTCTTGAAAATGAGCTTGGCCCAAGATGTCTCACTATTGCACCAAGCCTTGAATATGAGATCAAGATTCTTGTGATAAAATCATTTTCTTACAGATGAGAACATAAGCAATCTTGGTGAGTATGATCCTATCCATAGATGGACATCGACTATAAAGATTCTTTAAAAAAAGTATGAACATATTAGATTGTAGTATGTACTCACACACAAGGGTACAAACTAGCCACATAAGTGGAGACAATAGAATACTTTTTCCCACATGAGCCATAGATGGACAAAAATTATAAAAACTCGTTCAAAGTAGAAGAACAGATTAAATTTCTCATTCATATATTCGAACAATGCCATGGTGAGTTATGATTATAAATTTTATCTTGGTTTATGATAATCAGTCATTATGTTCCTTCATTGTTCTTTGTACTTCCAAATAATTAAACCCCTAGACAAAAGTTAGAAGGCCAAAGTGTTATCTAGAACTAAAAGGAAAGAGTAGTTAAGAGCATATGTCAAACCTTGTGTTTATGATTCTATTGGAGGATGCAAGAATGGATTTTAAATGGTTCACGAAGCTGGATGATCCGTTCTTGAAAATGAGCTTGGCCCAAGATGTCTCACTATTGCACCAAGCCTTGAATATGAGATCAAGATTCTTGTGATAAAATCATTTTCTTACAGATGAGAACATAAGCAATCTTGGTGAGTATGAGCCTATCCATAGATGGACATCGACTATGAAGATTCTTTCAGAAAAATATGAACATATTAGATTGTAGTATGTACTCACACACAAGGCTACAAACTAGCCACATAAGTGGAGACAATAGAATACTTCAATTCACATGACCCATAGATGGACAAAAATTATAACAACTCGTTCAAAGTAGAAGAATAGATTAAATTTCTCATTCACATATTCAAACAATTCCATGGTGAGTTATAATTATGAATTTTATCTAGGCTTATGATAATCAGTCATTATGTTCCTTAATTGTTCTTTGTATTTCCAAATAATTAAACCCCTAGACAAAAGTTACAAGGCCAAAGTGTTATCTAAAACTAAAAGGAAAGAGCAGTTATGAGCATATGTCAAACCTTCTGTTTATGATTCTATTGGAGGATGCAAGAATGGATTTTAAATGCTTCATGAAGCTGGATGATCTGTTCTTGAAAATGAGCTTTGCCCAAGATGTCTGACTATTGCACCAAGCCTTGAATATGAGATCAAGATTCTTGTGATAAAATCATTTTCTTACAGATGAGAACATAAGCAATCTTGGTGAGTATGAGAATATCCATAGAGGGACATCGACTATAAAGATTCTTTCGAAAAAATATGAACATATTAGATTGTAGTATGTACTCACATACAAGGCTACAAACTAGCCACATAAGTGGAGACAATAGAATACTTTCTCCCACATGAGCCATAGATGGACAAAAATTACAAAAACTCGTTCAAAGTAGAAGAACAGATTAAATTTCTCATTCACATATTCGAACAATGCCATGGTGCGTTATGATTATAAATCTTATCTTGGTTTATGATAATCAATCATTATGTTTCTTCATTGTTCTTTGAACTTCCAAAAAATTAAACCCCTAGACAAAAGTTAGAAGGCCAAAGTGTTATCTAAAACTAAAAGGAAAGAGCAGTTAAGAGCATATGTCAAACCTTTTGTTTATGATTCTATTGGAGGTTGCAAGAATGGATTTTAAATGCTTTACGAAGCAGGATGATCTGTTCTTGAAAATGAGCTTAGCCCAAGATGTCCCAGTATTGCACCAAGCCTTGAATATGAGATCAAGATTCTTGTGATAAAATCATTTTCTTACAGATGAGAACATAAGCAATCTTGCTGAGTATGATCCTATCCATAGATGGATATCGACTATAAAGATTCTTTCAAAAAAATATGAACATATTCGATTGTAGTATGTACTCACACACAAGGCTACAGACTAGCCACATAAGTGGAGACAATAGAGTACTTTCTCCCACATGAGCCATAGATGGAAAAAAATTATAAAAACTCGTTCAAAGTAGAAGAACAAATTAAATTTCTCATTCACATATTCGAACAATGCCATGGTGAGTTATGATTATAAATTTTATCTTGGTTTATGATAATCAGTCATTATGTTCCTTCATTGTTCTTTGTACTTTCAAATCATTTAAACCCCTAGACAAACGTTACAAGGCCAAAGTGTTATCTAAAACTATAAGGAAAGAGCAGTTAAGAGCATATTATGTCAAACCTTGTGTTTATGATTCTATTGGAGGATGCAAGATGGGATTTTAAATGGTTTACGAAGCTGGATGATCTGTTCTTGAAAATGAGCTTGGCCCAAGATGTCTCACTATTGCACCAAGCCTTGAATATGAGATCAATATTCATAGAAACTATGCTAAGAAAATGCAATATAGAAAGAATCCTAATCATCACCTTACCTTAGTTGATTTGTTGAAGATTCACAAGCCACTTGCTCAAGACCTTTGGCCAATTCCTGAAAGCTATGCCAAGTTGGAACTTCAATGTTCAGCTAGAGCTTCAGGGTTCATCATGATCAAGATGATGCATCATTCAGATGATAAAGAAACAAACCTATCACAAATATATTGAGCTAACCTATCAGAGAAACCTGTCCAAACTCAACATATATCTTGATTCTCCATACAAGTTTCGTGCTAAGAGAGGAAGATATAGAACAGTCGAAAACTTGTATAGTATAGTACTATGCGAGTCGCTCTCCGGAGTCCACTATCTCACATTGAGGTGCAACCTTGCACATTCCTAGTTGCCCATATGCAGTGTGTAGCAATTGCAAGTAGCAACTAGGAATGGCAACAGATGAGGCAGCCTCCTTTACATTTAATCCCTCCTAATTTTTGGCATGATGAAAGTGTGTCCCTCCACATGCTCCCTCACAAACTGAGATGCTCATCGCTCATTATCTCACTCTTGAGTCTTTGTTCGTCGCAGGACTGAGGTGTATTGCAACAAATCAGAATGGACAGAGATCTACTCATTCTAATAATGCTAAAGGAGGAAAAACTAAGCCGAAGTAGATTGATATGCCTAAGATGCAAGAACCTATGCATTGGCAACACAATTTTGATCTCTTAGAGTGGGCTTAAAGATTGGTACTTTACTTTGGATGTGGGGAAGATGGGTGTGGCACTTTGGAATGTCCAAACAAGGCCATAAACCATTCTATGCATGCCAAGATAGTAGATCTCCAAGAGGAAAACACAATAGTTGAGGAATTTGATGATCAAGGTAAGTGTTGTAATCCTATTCTTAAATGCGTAACAACTTCTTCTAACTCAAGGAATTGATGTATGGGATTATGGGGGAGATATCCTCACATAATGTTAGTTTCTTTATTGATTTGTTTAGTACAAATTATTTTGTTTTCATATAAATTGATTTCTTTCACTAATGACTCTCCACGCACTCTATCTTTGCACACTTTCACCTTACTGCACACTTTTCTCTCACTTTGCTTCTCTTTGTATGCGCTAGTCCAAAGTTTCTTTTCTCTTCTTTTGCTCTCTAGTTGTTGGAGTTAGACGTCTGCGGAAGCACGCGAACAGCACAAGGAAGAAGAAGAAGCTTGGAGCACAACACACAAGACTGAATGTATTACTAGAGAATGTACAAAGATAAGTAGCCCATTAGGGCAATAGGCGTATATACAAGCCGGGGGAAAAAAACCTCCTAAAGAGGGAAAAAAGTGCCCCGGCGGTCCTAGAGTGTTCACACACATCACTACCTAAATATATCAACAAATCCCCCCTGGGAGTGATGCGGTGAACAAGGAGCTGGCACTCATGTATAAGGAAGTGCCGAGCTATGTGGAAATCACTCCACAAAAGGAAGTAAGCCCAAAGCTTTGCGGAAAGCTTCAAACTTCTCCCTAGGCAGAGCCTTCGTGAAAAGGTCTGCAATGTTCTCCTGCGTGGGCACATATGCCAAGCTGATCTCCCCAGCAGAGAACCTCTCCCTGACATAGTGATAATGCACCTCAATGTGCTTAGTGCGAGCATGGAACACAGGGTTCCTCGCAACTGCCAATGCGCTCTGACTGTCAGTGAAGATGGTGGTGGCAGAAGACTGGCCAACACCCAAATCAGCCATAAGGCGTCTGAGCCACACACACTCAACAGTCGCTGTGAAAGCTGCCCTATACTCAGCCTCACAACTGGAAGTGGCCACAGTAGGCTGCTTCTTGCTCAACCAAGATATACATGAGCTACCAAGCATGAAGCAAAAACCACTGGTGGACACACGAGTGTCATAGCAACCAGCCCAATCTGAGTCAGAAAAAGCATGCAAATCTGGCGGTGGTGATCCCCCCTTGGGATAAAACAACCCAAGTAGCCGAGTACCACTCAAGTAGCGAAAGATGCGCTTAACCGCTTTCCAATGCGTGACTCCTGGGCAATGCATAAACCTGCTCATCTGTGAGACAGCAAACTGAATATCTGGCCGAGTAATGCATAAGTAAATCAAGCATCCAACAGCCTGCTGATAGAGAACAGCATCAAATGCATCTCCAGCATCATGAAGACTCAATCGTAAACCTGTCTCCATAGGAGTGGCAATAGGCTTACAGTCTTCAAGGCCAAAACGCTGCAATAATGTGTCAATATATTTCGTTTGACACAAAGCCATTCCACCATCAACTTGCATAAATTGAATGCCCAAATAGTGATGCAAATGCCCCAAATCAGACATCTCAAATGAGGCATGCAAATCAGCCTTGAAATCAGCAATATGCTTCTCAAGAGGACCAGTGAGCAGCATGTCGTCTACATAGACAACAATGATCAGAAGCACATCATTAGCACGCTTAACATATAAGGTGCTTTCAGTTGGACTGTTCTCAAAACCATGTGCAATCAGATAGGCATGTATCTTCTCATACCAAGCACGTGGTGCTTGCTTTAAACCATATAACGCCTTCTTTAACCTGCACACCTGGTTTTCATGCCCTTTCTGCACAAAGCCACGGGGCTGAAAAACATACACTTCTTCATGCAAGTCACCATTCAGAAATGCTGTTTTAATGTCCAACTGATGTACATTCCAACCATGATGGGCTGCAAGTGCACAAATGCTCCGAACAGTAGTCATACGGCATGTAGGTGCAAAGGTCTCATCAAAATCAATGCCTCTTTCCTGCGCATAACCCTTTGCAACAAGCCTAGCCTTATACCTGTCAACTGTACCATCAGGTTTACGCTTCAGCTTGTATACCCACTTAGTGCCAATGGCCTTCTTGCCAGGAGGCAAGTCACATAAAGACCATGTACCATTCTTCATTATAGCATCATATTCAGATTGCATAGCAGCCATCCAATTTTCTGAATTTTGTGCTTCATCAAAAGAAACAGGCTCATTCTCATCACAGAGACTAGATGCAGCCATAGCATAGCAATCTGATGCAAAGGAGGTACTATGAGAGCCTGAACGAGTACGATATGACAAAGGTGCATCTAATTTGCTGTCACGCAAAGTCTGCACCAGCCATTTTGGCATAGTTTTTGCCTGTTCAATATCAGCTCTCTCATCAACAAGTGCATCATGTAAATCTGCATCAGAAATGGAATGATCTGCATCATCATATGAAACCTGCAAAGGCTGAGAAGTTGCCTCATTAGGACCAGCACTAGCCTGTCCACCTGTAAAAAGAGGCATCAAAGTATCATACATGTCTTTGGAGCTAACAGATGTCTCCTTAGTACATGAAAGCAATGGCTGAATAGCATCTTCCACAAAGACAACATCACGGCTAACCAGAATGCGTTTAGTCTGTGGATGATACAGACGATAGCCTTTACTTTCAGAACTGTACCCAACAAAAATACATTTTACTGCCTTATCATCCAATTTTCTGCGATGTTGTTCAGGCACTAATGCATATGCCAAACAACCAAAAACACGCAGATGAGCAACAGATGGCTTGCGGTCATGCCAAGCCTCATATGGAGTGATAGACTGCAACGCTTTGGTGGGACACCTGTTCAGTACATATGCTGCACACATGACAGCCTCAAGCCAGAAACTATGTGGTAAAGCCTGACTTTTGACCATGCACCTCGCCATCTCCATGAGTGACCTGTTCTTTCGTTCAGCAACTCCATTCTGTTGAGGTGTATACGGCACTGTACACTGGTGTTTTATCCCACGTTCAGCCAGAAATGCATTAAAATCTGAAGACATATATTCCCCCCCTCGATCAGAACGGAGGGTGCCCATTTTACATGCTGACAGATTTTCAGCCAAAACCAAAAACTGTTTGAAGCACATGAACACTTCGGACTTTGCTTTGAGTGGGTATACCCATGCATGCCTGGAAAAATCATCAATGAAAGTCACGAAGTAAAGGTAATTTCCAAAAGAGGGTGTCTGCATAGGACCACAGACATCACTATGTACAAGCTGCAATTTCTGCATAGCCCGAACTGAACCATCTTTTGGAAAGGAAGAACGCTGCATTTTGCCCAAAATACAGCCTTCACAAACATGTTTTCCAGGTGCCTCAAGTTTGGGCAAAGAAGACACCATTTCAGATTTCTGCAGGCGTAACAAACTAGCAAAATTCAGATGACCAAAGCGTGCATGCCAAAGCTTTGCATCTGACATAGCCTGAGAATCATGAACTGCACATGCCGAATCATTCACAGATCTTTCATAGTCTATGAGCTTATACAGCCCACGACATAAAATGCCAGAAGCAATAATCACATCGCCATTTGAGAGATCATGGACTGTACACTTGTCATCAACGAATTTCACAACCAAGCCAATCTTGGCTAATGCAGAAACTGATAACAGGTTCTTTTTGATCCCTGGCACAAATAAAGCATCTGACAAAGTGAAAGAACTACCATCAGCAGTAGTCAAAATGATCTTACCAACTCCCATAACAGGATAAGAGGAGTTATTGGCGCATGTGACAGTATTCCCTGTAGGGGCAGGCTCGAGTGAAGAGAAGAAACTGCGCTGCGAGGTAATATGTTTGGTCGCCCCACTGTCAAAGTACCAAACATCTGAGTCTACTGCAGACATGCACTGATCATGAGAAGATGGGTCAAAACTGCAGACAGTAGTAAACGCCCATTCTTCTTCCTGCACAAGATTTGCAGACTCTGTTTTTGGTGTAGAGGCCTCTGCAACAACCATTCCAGCCTCTTTCTTCTTTGCCTCTTTAGCAGCCAGTTTTGGACAGTTCTTTATAATATGATCATTTCCTTTACAGTACTTGCAGAACAATTTCTGCTTTTCTGATTTCTTCTCATCTTTATCCTGGTTCTTCGATTGTGCAGCATTTGCAGATTTCTGCTTACTAGTAGAAGAGC